>OZ017738.1:14634387-15341887 GCA_963969285.1 Odontomyia ornata | reverse complement strand
GGTAGTTTTAATTTGTGTATTTTCAAAATCAATTCAATAGCACGATTAAATTTCGTGAATGAAAATTGAACTCAGGTCAGTGCGAAGAAATCAAAACACCGAAGAAAGGATTTTGCAATATTTTTATGTCCTATAGAATAAGAATGAATTTAATTACCAAAACCGCAAATTTTTTTTTTATTATCAAATACCCAAACCGTTTATACCAGTACCAGTGATGTGCGACGTAGACTACGTGATGTCGACTACACGGTTATCGACATGTCGTCAATGTCATGTCGTTAACTGGTAATTAACGACACTTATCGACACAACCTGGAAACAATATGCAATGTAGACAATACGATACCCAAAACATAAATATTGACCTCATAGACTGAGATGGAATCTCGAAAAATTCACCTTTGAGTTAAAAGGAAGTTGATGGTCCAATTGTTGGTAATCATTTTACTATAGCCGACGTGTCACTACTGAAATGTTATTCAGTGTGAAATGAAGAGATTGAAGTAGGTGCTGAAAGTACAAAAACCTTTACAAAAGAAATCAAACAATGTTATTAAAACATTTTATTAATAACTTTTCTCATGCACAAAAAAATGTTAGATGTACTTAATATTCAATGTCATCTTCATTTTCTAAACGAGTTAGATCTTTTATTCTTAGTGTATAATACATATATAACAGTTGTTTTGATCGCTGGAATGTTAAACGACTTCTTGCTGAAGAGTGGACATGAGCCCAGCTCGAGAAAACTCTTTCAATTTGGGCAGAAGAAGCTGGTATCTGCAACAATTTTTTATGTCTTTTTCATAAAGTCGTTGTAAAAATCCCGATTCATGGCGAAAACTATCCCACTCTTCAATGCCAGGGCCATGAAGATTTTTAAAAATGAACTCAAAAATGGTTTGATCGTGTTCTTTGCTGAGCTTTGCATTGTCCAAAAATGGATGCAAGTAATACGCCGTCAAGGCATGTGTTCAAAGCTAGTTCCTGTCGTGATTTCAACTGCCTTTTAAATTCTTGAGGCAACTTCAGGTCGAGCCACATTTCAACTGCCTCTGCTGCAGAACAATTAGAAGACTGACATTTGTTGATCAAATCACAAATAGGATCCAATAAACTTATTTGGTTTTTGATATCATCCATGAATTGTGAGTCAAAAAGTAAAGCAACTATGTTGGGTTTTACTTTTGATTCCGCTGCTACAAGTTTCATGTATTGTTCATTTTTTCTAAAGCAATAATACGCATCGCGGTGCGAGCACCACCGTGTTTCACATGGCAATTTCATTCTGCTTCCACCTTTCTCAATAATTTTCTTTTCCAAATCTGGCTGTTTGAACTCTTTCAAGACGGATGAGACTTTTTGATTTAGTTCTTTATTCAGAACGTCTTTCGCTAGAAGGTTTCCTGTATGGCTGCTGCAGTTTCTTTTCCATACAAAATGCTTGGTAATCTTACCCATTTTGGTCATCGCACTAGCGTTATCAGACACAACTGCATATGCATGAGAATCATATATTTTTTCGGCCAAATCAACTGATTCTGATACAATCTCAGCAAGTCTTTCGGCGGTTTCGCTTTCTCCCGTAACATCCCATGCTTCTAAAAAGGCCTGTTCGCCGTTAGCGTTATGAAGCATTGAAACTACAGTTTTTGTATTATTTGAAGAATTTTCCCAGCCATCAATTAACAAAACAGAGTCAGAGTTCATTTTTTCTTTTGCTGAAGATAAACATTTTTCATATGCGTTATCCAGTAACTTTGTTGATAACGTTTTCCGTCCTGGAATTTTGTCCACATATGCCGGTCTCATTTTTTTGACAAAATTTTTAAAATAAATCGAGTCCACAGCACTCAGAGGAATGTTGCATCCAAAAAAAAATTCTGCCAATGATTCATTAATCTCCTCTTCTTCCTTTGGAGTCAATCTGTCAGCAAAGGCGGCAATAGACGAGGAACTTTGCTTTGAGTTTTGCTAGAAGATATGGATGAGTTTAATGGCAGTTGATCGCTGTTTGAATATGAGCCATATTCGAATGACGATCCAGATGAGCCTGGTCTTGTTGAAGGCAAATCTGAGCTGCATGCATCAACGTTTCTGCTACCTGTATCCAATTGATTACCATTGATTTCATCTATAAGCGATTAAATACTTGGCCTTTTTTCAAGTAGTAAGCTAAATTTAATACTTACATAAACCTACGTTAATCTCGCCTGCTTCTATAAGTGAAATGTTTTCATTTTCGTTAACGTAAAAAACGATATTTTCTTCATTTGGATTGGATGGACTCGTTTCATTTGAGATTTTGCACACATTTCTTACAAAGAGAATCAAAACCTAAGGACAATTTGCGAGAAGGAATAAGAATAGTTTCACCTGTGTGCTCTTAATCTAGCTTCCGCAGTATTCAACAAATTTTTGAAGCATATGAGGCAGTATGCTGCATGTTTATTATTAACTTTCACTATTTTATAGTTCAGCTCATCATAAGCTTTACTTTTAGGGCGGCCAGCCATTTTAAATCCTTTTTAATCCACGAATAATAAAAGTTTACTTCACTTCATAATGCAAGTCAGAAGTCACACACCCACTGACATTTTGATTTGATAGATTAAAATGACATTGACGACCAATTCTTGACATTGATGACATTAACGACGTAATTGAAGACATTAACGACACCATCATGTCGAAAATTAAAAACGACACGTAAAGGAACATCATTGCCAGTAACACCAAACGCAAAAACCACTCCCGTTCATATGGGCCTGATTGAACGCAAAGCAAACGAGTTAGTTTGAAGAATATTTCAGAAATAAGATACTTTTAAAACTACCTTGAAAAAAGTTGGGTAAACAGACCTACGCTCATGTCAGAAGGGTTTTGTATTCAATTGACAAAATGCAGTCACCAGATTGAATCAAATCAAGAAACATGTCAAAGACGATTTTATTGGAGAAAATATGAAATTCTAAGATCATACTATTATTAACAAAGTTGAACGAATTTCGGCTTCTGAGGTTTTAAGTATTGTTTTACTCATAAATATCTCCCTTGATAATTATTTCAGATGTCCATCCGCGACGGAGGAAACACATTTTTCATGTATTTCCCCCCTGTGCCCCCACTGAAGCAAAAACTGACAGTTTAACGACTGGTTTGAAAAGCTCCCATGAAAACTTTTATTTCATACTCATATCGGCTACGTTTGATGAATTTTTTTTCAGGGGCCACTCTCCTGTACTGTTATCATCGATTAATGGCTAATTTTGTCGAATCCTAGAATGGTTACAAAGCCCTTTTGCTAGGAGCTCTCTCCTACCTCCTTGACTTGTTTCACTTATGAGCATTAATTGTAAGTACTCATCTTCAGTCATTCATTAAATTGAATCAAGTGTTCAAAGCATTCACCTTAAACGTTAAAGTTGGGAAAAAATAACTCAAAATTATTCAATCTTCGCATTTAAAACAGCCACTATTTTGTTTTACGATTACTGATACCACTAGCTGAACCGATTCTCAAAGATATTCATGACACCTATCATTCCTGAAATTTTCATTCAAATCCTAGCAAAACTGTAGTGTCTGAGTCGGTAAAAAGCGCATGTTGTTCCATAGCCATATGTTGCCATAGTGATAAATGTAGCGCATATTGTTCCAGAGTAATACAGGAAAATTCAAACCGCTATAACATCGCTAAATATGATTCAATCTTTATGAAACTTTCAGGAGAGATCAATCTTATAAATAGACATCCACGTACTGAATTTCATTGAATTTAAGGGTACCGTAAAGATTTTATTCAAGAAAACATAAAATCGATAAATCATACTATTACTAACAAAGTTGAGTGAACTGCGACTTCTAACGTATTTGTTGTTGTTGTACTCACCAAGGCCTACATTCCTGATTTTTTCAGATTTTTCGGATCACAGGTGTCCAATCGCGAGGGGGGGGGGGGACACAAATTTTTCGTAAATTTCCCCTCCCTGTGCGCCCCTCGAAACAAATCTTGCCAAATTAAGACCTGTTTTGAAAAGTTCTCATCAAGACCTTTGATTTGATACCCATATCGGCTACCTTTAATGAAATTTTTTTTCGGGGGATCACTCTCCTATATGGGGAGACCCCCCTTAAATACCTTATAAAATTTTTTTGTAGTTGAACTTTGAAGAGATCACCGCTTTACACCTACACACAAAATTTGATGTTTCTAGCTTAAGTAGTTTCCGAGAAAAACTGCTGTGACACACGGACGGACGGACGGACGGACGGACAGACGGACAGACTGGTCGCGAAACTAGTAGGGTTTTGTAAAATTATTTTACAAAACCCTAAAAATTCGACATCAAATGTAACGAAAATCTTTGAACTTAATTTAAGATTTCAAATGAAGAACACTGAAGAATGGGCTTTTGGTTTTTTTTCCAATACGTCGAAAAGCTGACCTCCCCAAAATTTTTTCCTGGCTACGGTTTTGAAGCTACATGAATATAGGTAAGTAAGTGCATCGAAAAATTGAAAGTGAATAGATAATAAAAGGTCCACTTTTTAGATTATGAGTTTTTTTTACATTTGTAAGTATATGCATGTATCTACAGTTTATAAAGTAAATAAATTATCCGGCAAAGGAAGCTTGCTTGTTTTATTTATGTTAGCAAAGGGCCGTATATAAACAGAACAACATATCAAATTGAAAACGTTTTCTTATGTTTGGATTTCCTTTTTTGACTTGAAAACTTTTTGAAGCTTTATAATTAAATACAATTCTTTTTCAGTTTTGATTTTATATTTACAGCAGATGCGTTTCGGCAACAACTTATTGCCTTCTTCAGTGCGAATGTTGCTACAATTATTTATCTTCTATCTTCATACCACTAAAGTTATTTTATGACCTGGATCGCAGTCATTAAGTACTCATTATCCATGAGTAACCCGGCGCTTTGTCCTCGTTGAGTAATTCATACCAGTCCATTTTTACTATTCAGTTTCCTCTTCTAGCATGTTTTTTTTTCATGCTTGTGCCATCATCTAAGCTAGTGTTATGATTTTTCTCGATGATGTGCTTTGCTACCCCTAACCGGTTTTTGGTCTCTTTGATGTGTTCGCCTACTCTGGTGGTTGTCCAATAAACAATTTGTTACATTCCTTGCACTATATATTATAAATACTACTTTTTGGGTCTGGTTTTTTTGGTATCCAAGTATCAATTTAGCTGGTGTGTTCTGCTGCTTATGGTGATTTCCATATCGTTGCATTTCAGAATTTGTTTCAACTGTGTTGTTACGTCCCGGTGGTACGTAATGCTAAAACTTGTCTTAGGTGCTTTCTGTTGCCCCTATTCGTACAAGGTCGTGAGTTGATTCCTTGACCGTTTCGGCACTTCCTCTTTTATGATGTTCTTGTTGGTGGCTTGACTGTACCAATTTGAAGGGCTGTGTTACAAAAATGTTTACAAAGACCTAATAGTTTTGCATCCCATATCTCCACCAGAAACTACTGAAGCTAGAAAGCTTAAGCTTTGTGAAAAGATCAGAAGTGGTGGTCTCTCAAAAGTTTAGGTCTTATCAAACAGTTCAAATTTTGAAGGGTGCTCCTCTTATAACGATTTAGCCCTTGAATTTTAATAAATCAAAGGTATTCGAGTCGAGTATCCAATGAAAAGTCTTGATTAGAGCTTTTAAATCTGAAAAAAAAGTGAATTTCTGCATCAGGGAGTCGGGGGTGGGGGAAGCAAAATAAATGAAAAATTTGTATCCCCCTTTCACGATTAGACATTTTTGAGCCGAAATATCTGAAAAAAAACATTTTTATGCGTACAATGGCAACAAATACCTCAGAAATCAAAATTTACTCACCTTTGTTAGTGAAAGTAAACACAGTCCGAAAAAAATCCTGAACTAAGCAGAATGAACATCGAAAGCCAGTGTTCATCAAAAGAAGATAATGCTTCCTGTGTGGTGGGATTTCAACAGTATAGTCTACTTTGAGCTGCTTCAAAGAAACCAAACTATTAATTCGAATGTCTATCGAAATTGAACGAAAAATCGAGAAAAACACCTTGAACTGGCTAATCGCAAAGGCGTGATGTTCCATCATGATAACGCCAGATCCCACTCCTCTTTGATAACCTATCAAAAATTAATGGATCTCAATTGGGAACTGATGCCACATCCACTCTATAGCCCTGACTTAGCACCATCAAACTTTCATTTGTTTCGCTCCCCTTAAAACCATTTGAATGGTAAAACTTTCGATTCCGCTCAGGCTCTTGAAAAAGAGTCGGACCAGGTGCTTCGCTTCTAAAACCCTAGGCTTCTTCGAACGTGGCATTTTTCAACTTACCCGAAGATGGCAAAACGTCATCTAATAAAATGGTCAATATATCATTGATTAATGTTTGTTGTTGTTTTCTTCGAAGCTCTAGCCAAGGCAAAATCAGAGCTTCTGCAGCTAAACATACACAGCAGTTTCTTACACCCAAAAGGAGTTAGGATGCTCCGGTGGGGCTTACGGACCTGATTAAGCTCCTCCAGAGACGGGCGCGGGGCACCACTCCCTTGTCCACTAAGGCCCCAATAAGCCACCAAGCGAGAATACGGCTTAACGACTTCTCTTTCTCGCAGCACAGAAAAGGCAACTTCACCACTACAGTTTTTATGTCACTGAGAACACTCAAGCAATACACACTTTCCTTGGAACTCCCTAACGATGGAACAAAAGCTATTTTCAACACTATACGACTCGTCTCAATTTCTCTGGATTTACAAAGTAAAACCCTTTACTTTCCTTTTTTTTACCAATTACGGGACGTGCAAAGGCAAATTAATACCTGGAGAATTTGCCTCCCTCTACACATCTCCCCCGGACACTTACACTAAACCTTAAACCATTGTCCCGCGATCTTCCACCCAAGCCCACCCGTTACAGCCTGAAACTCAAATTCAATTATGTTATCTAAAGAAATTTTACCTTATTTCTGGAAATTAACTTTAATTACGTTATAAAATAAACTTCAATTACTCAAACTTATCTTTTGTTTCAAGTTTTGTTAGGTGAATAACTAATTCAAATTCACAATTGTAATAGAATAAAAAACTTACTGGTCTACAAGTTATAAAGGGGCCCCTTCTCCGCTGCTTCCTTCAACGTTATTCAAATTGCTTTGCCACTTGCTTCTCAAAATACTTTCTGACCGCTTTACTTCGTTCTGGTTTTCCACAATGTCGTTATCCGTCTAGTAGGCACCTGCTACCATTGCTTTAAAAATCCAGCCGACGCTCGTCCTCTGTCTTATCCGCCATCGCTTCACTTTTTCACCGATTCGATTCGCCAAAGAGATGTTAAGTTGAAGTCGATTTCTATGACACCAAGAGGACAAAAGATTTAAGTCATCCTGAAGAGCTCGGCCATCCTCTGTTGAACTAATGACTCGAAATATCTTCGGGTGATCAGCATATAGATGGGGATTGGATGTGAAGATAGCTAGGATGTCATTAATAAAGACTTTGAAAAGAAGTGGAGTTGAAATTGATCCTTGTCGAGCACCAGAAGTTGGGACGAAAGGGTGGAACATAGGTCCATTACAGATAACCGTGCAGGAATGACGAAAGAGAAAGGAGTGAATCCAGGACAGAAGAGATCCCTGAGTGAAGTAACGGCGGAGCTTGCTAATCAGGATGTTGTATTCCACATTATCGAATGATTTCGTAAAATCAGTATAAATCACATCTACTTGACCTCCTAAGTCAAAGATGATTGCAACCGTATTGATCAATACACCTAGATTAGTGACGGTCGAACGTCCTTTTACAAATCCATGTTGATGTTGGTGCAAAGCATTGTACAGTTTGTAATGAACAAGGTGTTCCAGGGTCTGTAATTAGAAGCCTGGGAGCAGTCACCCGCTTTATGGATGTGGAGGATATTTGTACATTTCCAAACATCAGGAAAAGTACCTTTTTCGAGACTTAAATTAAAGATATGGGGGAGAGGAATACATAAGGATGAGCAGAGAGATTTAACAAAAATGTTAGGGATTCCATCAGGGCCGACCTCTGAGGGCTTAGTGTATAAATCAACTAAACTTCTGGAGCAGATTGAGGGTTTACATCAGAATTAGAGGTCAGAGAGCTATTGACGGCGGAGAAATAGTCAGCGCACATGGCGCACATGTCGCATATGGCCTGGTAATTGTAGATTAAGTGGTTCTGGTATGACAATGCATTGATAGGCTGACGCGAGCCTTTTATAGAGTTGACGTAAGATCAGTAGGATTTCGTATCATTAGCAAACGATGCTTCAATTGCTCTCAAATAAGATAGCTTCGCGGATTTAATGACTTTTTTCGCATTAGTACGTAGGTGATAAAATTTGGAGAGGTCCAGTTCTGATCTCAAACGTAAGTAGTGTTCTCGGGCTGAATCCTTCAAGGACAAAGCAGATTCAACTTTTCTCGTGAATCACAAAGGATTATTTGTGTGTGGGCGTGTAGTCAGTGTATGTAGTGAAATAATGCTGTTAAACACTGCATAGAATTGCTGTATTGCGAGGTTGGGGTTGGCTAGATTGAGAGTAGCTTGCCAATTAATAACGTCAAAGTCAGCATTCAAGCATTCGTAGCTAGCTTTGAAAAAGTTAAATCAACTTTATTTCTCTTTACGCTTGCCACAAATTGAATCCAATGATAATTGGATCTCTTAAGGAGAATGATTAGGGTCCCGGTTAGCATCAGGAGAAGCAGCAGATAAAACAGGGTCTGCAGCAGGGTTTTTTGAGAAAATTAGGTAGAGAATGCGATTGGAAGCAGAGGGATAAAAATAAGGATAAGGCTGTAGAAAGGTCACCAGAAGAAGCAATGGATTTAGCTTTTGCATCCCAGTTAATGAGAGGCATATTGAAGTCACCACAGATTAAAAATTGCGAGGACGAGTTTGCATTAATTATAAATTTCGACAGTTCACTAAAAAGAATTTCATGCGACCTTAAGGGGTTCTACAGTAAATGTAGTTCCAGAAGACAAATAGCGAACAATTGTGTTGAGAAATTTGAGTTGCTATGCCTTCAATTGGAGGTCACGGAGAAAAAATACTGCTGAGTACACAATGCAACTGGTTGTTTTCAGCTATTAGCATACCTCCATCATCCCGTTTGCTGGAAATAGATCGATCCCACTCCTGTCTAAGAATCACGTGTTAAGGTAAGATTTCTTTATTCACGAGCTAGTCACCAAGCCAGGTTTCTGTTAAGAAAATAATGTCATCATTAGCCAGAAGGGATGCAAGGTTGGTTCTTGTACCTCTGACGTTTTGGTAATAAAAGTTTGCATAGTTACTAAAAGTATGGTTATTTAGGTTCTCGCTTGGGGTCTGCTAGATGACCAACAATACTGGCGTTACTGGCGTTCAAAACGTTCCACGAGAATTCCCGGTGAACAAACGTCAGAGTTAAATTAAATCTGCATATCCAATGAAACTGTTTTTTTAAATGAGGCCAAGATACAATTTACTTCGTTATCTCGCGTGAACTTTTTGCTATGAAAATACTACGGAGAGCAATCTAGTTAAGTCACAATAAACTCGGGAGTTTCAGATTTGGGCTTATCAAAAGCAAGATGTGATTCAAGTATTTGAAGCGGAGGTAATACCAAACGAGATACCAAAACGTAAGATTGATGTAGAGTTTCGATAAACAAGGAAACGTTTGTTGTGCATGTGCTAGCGGAAAATTGGGAGCTTGTAGAAGGTACTCCTTTGAATGTTAGTTGGCGCTAAGTAAATGGTGTTGAATAGATGATTGGTTTCTCCCGCTTTGAATAAAACAATTAGTATCTGGCATGGATTGATTTTGTCCATTTTTGGCTGGCTGGTTCGATTAGCTTCACGTAGTATGTATTGTCGAAGAAGATTGGACACATGCGGCAATCGGAGAGTTACAAAAGTTGCTAGGCTCCATAAGATCTACATTATCATATGATCCTGATATTGATAACGGGTTCGAAGGGAAGCGATTGAGAGGCAAAAGTAATACATCGTCCAATAAGTCTCGAGACTAACAAAGAAAAAAACATTTTTTTTCATCAATATAATCTCCTTTTAGGGTGATACAATCTTTCCAACGCCTTTCCAATATTTATATACCACGTTTATAGAAGGATTTATCCTTTAGTTCAAAATAGGCTTCAGTTTCGGTAATGACCTCCTCATTCGAGTCAAATTTTTTTCCCTGGAGCATTTTTTTGAGATCAGCAAAGAGCCAGTAGTGGCTGGGGGCTAAACCTGGTGAATACAGGGGGTAAGGAGGCAAATCAATTCGTTCAATTTTGTCATTGTTTTCAAGCAATCGCGGCACCCACTTGAAAAAGACCTTTTTCATGCTTAATTTTTCATGAAGGATTGTAAATACGCTTCCAGATGATATCAGTGTCTTTACTGCATCTCACGAACCTTCTTTTTGCGATTTTCCATTACAACTTTTAACACTTCACTCACATTTTCCAGTGTAACGGCTTCCAATGGCCTACCCGAACGTTCCGCATCCTTTGTGTCCGTACGACCACGTTTAAATACAGCGATGGAGAGGAGTCGGGTAATGTTTTTCGGGCTTCTACGGTATTTTTACCCATTAAATAACAATGTTTTTTCAACACGCGAAACTCGCTTTTTTCCATTTTTAAAGCAAATTACCAAGTGACTATACTCTAACCTCGATAACTCTGCTGTCTGCGAGCCGATCGACGTGAAATTTTTACACGTTCCATGTAAAGGTTCGCACTCTATATATAGAGTGATTTCTTATGTATATATAGAGTGATTTCTTATGTAAGCGGTTTGGTTTTTAATCTCAAATAAAAGGTATAAAGTTGAGTTTTACAGTACAAATTTTATTGTGAGTCAAAAGGACACTCGACGATATTTACTTTTTGAAAATTATCTTGTTTAAATGTTGACTGCGACTACGCCGTAAATGGTACATCCTAAGGCCGTAAATGGTACATCCTAAGGCTTTTGGACGGTGTGTTCCAGCAAAGCGACCGGTATCTCGCGAATGACACGAGTAGTGCTGGCTTCCAAAGCGTTGATTGAAGCTGGCTTATCCCTTCATACCAGAGAATTCATGTAACCTCAAAGAAAATAATCTAAAGGTGTCATATCACACGATTTAAGTAGCCAAGTTACTTTAATTTGAATTTGCCGATGGTATTGACTATTGTAGTTTCAGCTAGTCGACGTTGCACACCATAAGTTGCTCTAAGAGCTCAAAAAACATTTCTCACTGAACGCTGGTTCACGTAATACAGCTCAACAGTTTGGATACATTTTTACGGAGTAAGTCTTTCTTTGATGATTTGTCAAACAATACTGAGTGATCTGTCAATCTCATAATGAATCACCCTTTATAAGGTACTCTCCGCAATAGGTAGATTTCTCTCGAGAAATTTGATTCTTTCTATATTTTATTAGCTATAATAACGAAAGGTATTTTATATTAATATTGATAATTGTTATAATCTGTGAGTGCAGGTGTGAACGGTTCGTGATGATAGAAGCCACGATTGCATTTGTAGATTGTCATGGAAACCCTTTGCACTCTTTTTATGCGGTCGTTGAAATACCGCCCGAGTCAAGGTTAAGAAGGTTAAAATAAAAATGTTAAAATAAAAATGCTAAAATAAAAACATGAAAGTAAAAATAAACAAAAGCAAAAAAAAAAAATCACTAATAAGTTTCAATAAACGCGAGGAAGAAGAAGGATCTAGGCAAATTGATCCCGATGCTGACGATTATGATTATGATAACTATGACGATGCTGACACATCCGTAACCGACGTTCCAGTTGAAACCACCCACGCCCGCAGACATCATCACGGGTTATCAAAGCCAAACTATGCAGATAGTCATAGTAAGCAATTAATAGATTCGACACAAACATACCAATCGATACGAAAGCTCTCGACTCAAAAATGAAACATAAAAAAAATGAATTTAAACCAGTACCAAATTCAAATGACAGTGACTTGTACAGTGCGAATCGAATCGGTTAGAGGAAGCTCGAAGTTTGTTCGTTGAAGAGGGAATTTTGTGAGCAAGGAATTAAGCAACAAACCCGGAGAAAGAAAGCAAAGCAAAACAACAGAGAAGAAATACGGAGGAGTTTTTCTATTTTCGACCTGCTTACGAAACTATGCCACCAAGCCGTCTCGATGCTATCTACCGCCGCTTGCTTATCACAAAGTTCTTTGAAAAAGGCTGGGGTACGCCTGAAAACCTTCGACCCGTTAAAATACCTAAAGAGGAAAAGACATCAAAATGAACAATTGTAGAAGGGAACTTCATGACACCTTTGGAACTGCATTTGCCCGGTTTGGTTCCAAAAGCGGTGCAACAAGCTCAATTTCAAATGCTCCTGCCTAACAATTGGCGAGAACCGAATCATAAACCTGTTTGTTTGCATTTAGCTGGTACTGGGGATCAGTACAGACTACATTGCAAAAGCTCTGGATAAACAATGTCAAGTAGATGCCATCTTTACTGATTTCTCCAAAGCCTTTGATTCTGTGAATCATTATATTCTTGGACAAAAGCTATCCATGCTTGGTATATCTGGTTCTCTACTTTCCTGGATCACGTCCTATCTTTTCAATCGCTCGTGTTGTGTTAGTCTTTATGGAACACTGTCATCTCCTTTTTGCCCGTCTTCTGGTGTCCCTCAAGGGTCTATCCTTGGGCCTCTTCTTTTCCTACTGTTCATTAATGATCTTCCCTCTGTAATATCCTCTCCCTGCCTCCTTTATGCTGACGATTTCAAAGTGTTTCGAGTAATTAGGACTCTTGACGACGGTCAGCTTCTTCAAAATGACCTACTTAATCTCAGTAGTTGGTGCACGACAAATGCTCTTTCTTTAAACGTATCCAAATGCTTTAAGATGAGTTTTACTCTTAAAGCGGTTACTTTAATGTACAACTATACTTTGTGTAATGTTGTTCTCTCTTCTGCGGACTCATGCAAGGACCTTGGTGTAATTTTTGACCCCAAGCTCAAATTCGATGTCCATAACCTATGTATAATTACTAGAGCATCGAAGGCTGCTGGGTTCGTTCTGCGACATCTGCAGAAATTTGAAAGCATTGCGACTGCTGTCCGCTTATTTACCTGCCTTGTTCGTCCGCTTCTTGAATACTGTTCAGTTGTGTGGTCTCCTCGACATCATATTAGTAACTTCACTAGAAAATGTCCAGCAAAAATTCACACGGTTTTTGTTCTAAAAAATTAAATTGCCCTACGAATCCTATGAGCGTCGAATATCTGTTCTTTCCATTCCTTCCTTGTCTTCTCGTAGAACATTGTTAGATCAATGTTTTCTATATAAACTATACCACCATCATATTTTATCCACTCTTAGAGAAGACCTGTACTTCAGATAGATTGCACGTCCTACGCGATCTAGTAGTCTTCTTGAGGTTCCATATGCCCGGACTGAGTTATACTTTCATTCAATAATGCCACGTATCATTAGAAAACATAATGATCTTGAGCTTGGTTCTTTCTCCTTATCTTACTTTGTTTTTAAGAATAGACTTAAGGCTTTAATTATTATGAATTCCGTTTAATTTTTTAATTATACTTATTTTTAACTTAGTACATACGCTTTAGATTCAAGTCTGCTTATTTTTTAATCTATTTTGTAATTGGACTTCTTAGTCTGTTAAATGGATCTAAATAAATAAATAAATAAATTACTATTGGGGAAGACGGAACTTTATTACCAAGCAATTGTTCCGGGAAACCGGCATGGGAGCAATTATATTGGAAAATCCATTCTATGGTGTAAGGAAGCCTGAAGATCAAGTGCGATTGAACTAACACAATGTGTCTGATATATTTGTAATGGGAGGATGCTTGGTTTTGGAGTGCTTAGTACTATTTCAATGGTACGAATGAAACGGTTTAGGGTCGTCAGGAATCACAGGCTTATCTATGGGCGGACATATGGCCTCATTAGCAGCAATAAATTGGCAAAAACCATTAGTATTAGTGCCTTATTTAACGTGGTCAAGCGCAGCGGCTGTGTTCATAATGAGTGTTTTGAGTTAATCGATAAATTGGGATATACTTGAAACACAATATTTAGCCGATGGACAATATCGCGAAAGATTAGCGAAAATGGTACCAGTGATAGATGTAGCATTTATAGCTGGTCAGCATTTCGTCAAAAATTATCTAAAGTCAATGAATAATCTGCAACAAGATAGACATTACCAAAACAAAGTTCTGGGAACGTGAAGCGTTACAGTTTATGCGTGGAATGATGGATGAATGTACACATTTGAAGAATTTATCGGTGCCATTCGATACGTCACTGATCATCGCTGGTTGTGCAAAGGATGATGCATGTGTACCCCAAGAAGGGTGCACGAGCTTAGAAAAGAATTGGCCAGGAGCAGAAAACTCGTTATTTTGACGCAGGTTACGTTAGCGCTTATGTCTTGCATCAGAAACTATTCAGATCATGCATTATTGAAGCTTTCGAGCGTGCTAAACGGAAGCACGAACTAGACACCAACGCCCGTGAATCTATCTTAAGCACCTGACTCTGATACGACGATTTAAAACGCAGATATCAAGATCAAATTGAGTACTACATTTAAAATTAATTACCTTTAAGCTAAATCTGCCACTCTGACAATTACACCTGATGGGCGAATGTACTAGATGAAGGGAAATTTTGGACGTCAATCACCCGATGAACACCTGTTGGGGGATCGAATCGCCCAGAAGTAAAATTAACGGCTCGCCGGTTGAAACCCAGCCGATGAAAAGCCTGGAAACAAAAAACCGGTCTCTCCTCTTTTCTGGCTGGCAAGAATCGACAACAGAGGACCGAGTGTGACGAGCAACACGAAATTTTTCCTGGGATTCATCGAGGGCAAAAATTTACAATAGTGACAGTGGAGTGATTAATGACCGAAATAAGGGAGATTGGCGATATCAAATCAACAAGAAGCGCGCTGAGAGAAGAATTTCACGACGCAAATTACTTTGGGGGCTCCCAAATAGGAAGACATAAGTTAAGTTTTGCATTTTGTTTAACTAAAGCTCACTTTTAGGATTATTGAACATCATCATTAAATAAATAATTAAATAGTTAATCATATCTTTCGTCATTAAAAAATATTGTTACGGAGGTAAATTGTACACCTGGCTCGGGTGTGTTCGGGAATATAGTTCGAGTGTGATTTGTGATTTTTAAGCGCGAGTATGTTCAGGTTTTCGCTCAGTGCGAGTTATGTCAGATAATCTGAACCCGGCAAAGTTGTGCATAGTGGTCGCCGCGGTTGAGACTAATCCTTCCCTGTTAGAGGATAAAAGGGTGTGTTATTGCTAGCTGTGTGAGGGGTGTTCGGTGGCCACGTTTCTCGCTTGGCAGCTATTTAGGATCAGGGAATAAGCAAGTTCCGTCTCCTATGACCGTCTCCGACGGCAAACCGGGTCCGAGGTTCTTACCCGGAGCAACTCTCACGCAAAGGGTAACAAGGCTACGCCTGTAAATAAGTAAACGAGGGATTTGCTCTGGCGATCGTGCAAAAGAAAGTTAGTTCTGTTGCTCCCTTTTAAATTCTTGGCGTCTTAAGCTACTCCTTCATACTTTGTTGGTTTTCAGGTTAGCTTTAAGTAGTTTTACAGGTTATGTTTGGAGAGCTTTTCAGGTCTTGATGCGGTGAGTTGTAATCTTGTTCGTTGACTCCAGTCGGACAGCAAATCTACCAGCAGGTGCACAAGTGGCGCCCACGGGCTAACTGGTACCCGAAAACCCCACCTGAATTGACCCATCTGAGGTGTGATAAATTTACCAATTAAGGGTGCACTCCTTTCTTGAATTGAAATTTTCTAATTTTTAAAAAGAACTTAGTCGAGTGTGGCTTGCCACTGCATTAGTTAAAAGGCGACCCGATGGCGTATTGTAGTTTTCGGAATGAGCTAATCTTATTAACCCTAAATTTTGCCCATAAAAGTTTGTTACGACGACGTTACATAATCTTTATGACGACCCACCTTTATCCGCATACGTAAAGCTACGGAAACTACAATGGGCAGGGCATGTGAAGAGAATAGAAGAGCACAGGCTCCTTAGACAAACTTCGAAATATAAAGCGCAAAGGAAACGTCTAGTTGAGAACCCGAGCAAACGATTCAATCGACGTTGATAGTAGATCCCTGCTTGGGATTTTCAACTAACGAACGAGGTCGCAGAAAAAATTGGAGGCAACTACTACCGAAAAAGGAGTTAAGCCATAACTGGTGGTGAAAACGTTCTTATTTTTATTTCCTCATCACTGAGAGAATATTTTAATCCATCCCTTATTGATGGGAATTTCCTGAACATTTGCAATTTTAATTGTATCCATTTTAGAATTAACTAATAAATGAAGACCTTCAAATTTAGAAAACAAATATTTTCAGTTTCATTGAAGAAATCAAAAAATGTCATCAATTTCCAAAGAAAGTCAAGCCGTTGCCATTCCATTCAAGTGTAGATCTCCAAATATAACATCTTAAATAATATATCATGCAATATTCACGTCTGGCAACCAGCAAAAAATTTGTAAATTATTCTGGAAAATTAACAAAATTAACTCCGTTCTTTGTTCGTTCAAATTGATTTCAATTAGTTGCGATTAATATTTATTGAAGGAGTAAATATATGACGATTAATGTTACCCATATATCTTGTTGAACAACTTTGCAACCGAAAAGATACAAAATACTGTATTTACATTGCAAATATCTAAATTAACACAACACAATTGATCTATAAAGTTCGTCTGCAATCTCTGGGGATCAACAACTATTAATTATTTATTTACTTAGAAACAGCGAAAGAGTACAAGTTCTTGGTTATGCATGAGCGCGGATATGTTGAAATAATCAAAATCTATTTATCACACTTAAGACGAATTTATTAAATTCAGTAATACATTCATTCATCTGTTCTGACATGTAGGTCAAGAGTACTTTTTGTTTTATTTTAGTTCAAGTACAATTGACGTACTAACACACAAACCATGTTTGCTGTGGGTGCAGGAAATAATTCAGACCGGAATTTGGCTTCTTTGGGTGATCCCATGAGTGATGATATTTATTGTACTTTCATCATATGTAGATCATACCTTTATAAATTTAATAACCGCAAAGTTCTAGATCGGAGCGATTAGTTTAGACGATGATCTGTTTATCGGCTTACAAACTTGCGTTTCTTGTTCAATAAATTAAAGCTAATCGACCATGCATTCGATTCTCCATATTAATTTCAAAGGAAGGAGAGATTATTTATCCTTGCGCTTCTTCTTTGTTTCTTGTTAAGTCTACGCTATGTCGAGAAAACTTTACGCAATAATAAACCTGATAACCAAATCATTCCTGAATTTGGTAAGAACCCTCACCTGCTGATTCAATTTGTTCATTACAGAAATGCATCTTCGCTACACCCCTTACATTCTAGAATATTGCTCATTTGGAAACTTCCCTTCGGTCTAAATGAGGAGTTCACCCCCAATGTCAATGGTTGACTTTTAAAATGTAGCTTGGGGCCTTACTTTATGAAATGGAAAGATTTTGGTTGAACTCAAAATTTTTAATTCTTAGATTCTTGGGATTATTTACCTATCAATTTTATTCATAAATTTCTAGTGCTATAGTCATGAATCACATTATCATGTATCATATCAACAGCAATATAATCAAGGACTTCTCTGTTGCATTACAATCAAGCCAAGCAAAACAGAGAGCAAGAGACGTCGACACCCATCAATTGAACTAATCCGGTTGCACTGCATACTGAACAGAACACCTAGAAGTACAATATCGTTTCAGCAAACTGTTTAGCGTGACGAAATTCTGAAATTCTTCCTACGAATGATTGCAATCAATGACAATTGTATTACTTACTTACTCACTTGATTCATACATTCGTTACGCATCAACTGAATCAACACTTGGAGCGACACTATCAACGTCAGAGTGTGAATTGTTTATCTAGATTATCTGCTTGATATCGTATCCTACTGAGCACATTAGCGAAATTATCCAATCAAGGAGAAACGGATCATCTTCTTTGTTCTTAGAACCATTTCATATCGAAATGGTTTGCACGTCGGAAATAGACACATGGGTGTTGTAGCACGTACATGTTTCAGTAACGGAAAAATTGGTATGAAAGGATATTGGCGGATTATTATTCAATGGGAAATTCCTTGTTAATTAATAATTTCATATGAAACAAGTTGAGTGGGCAGGAAAGTGCTCCTAAAACAACTTCAAAATCATTTGATTGAGGACTTGTTGTGCATTCATTGTAGACATAAGAAATAGTTAAAATATATCAGACAGGTCCACGTTTTCTTTTATATACCAAAAATCGCCACAATTTTGTGTCAGCTTAAATAACACAAATTTGCAAATTTTGATAAATTTTTTGACCCAGGTAGGTAAATATGTTTTTTCAACTAATTTTGGTCACTGAATTAGAATTTGTTGCCCGCTTTCCAGCAAGAGGTCAGGTAGTATTGCTTTGTCACGAAGGCTAACAACTCATCACGATAGTATCTTGTTTACGTTTATTGTGTCACAAAGTTTTTTTTGTTATGTTATCGATTAGAACAGGAATACTTTGTACTTGTATAAGGACTTCATTAGATTGATCGCAAAACAAGACTCTCTCGAGTGCGTGAAGCGCACTCGTATTTATATGGGTTCTGGTACACCATTACTAGTATGGGTTGATGGTGTTGGTGCGTTTGCTGCCTGTACATGAGGACAGCTCGGCCGTCCTGTGAGAACGCACCTCGAGCTCTTCCTCGCTGCCATCGTCGTCAGTATCGCTGGAGAAAAGATCAATCTCTGGTCCTAACTCGCACCATGGTCTCATATTTTCCGTTGAAAACACTCCAGCGTAGTGTCTTCCGGCACGTTGAGATTCCAAGTCCTCGGCCAAGTATCTATCGTTGCGAAGCACTCGTGCCATCACATAGGGACCCTTGTATTTTGGCTCCAGCTTCCGGGGTTTGCCTGTGGCTGATGGGGCGTTTCGTATGACAACTAAATCGCCTTCATCATGCTTCGTGGGGCGCTTGTCGAATCGCTCTTTCCATTTTGCTCGTTCTGTCTCGATGTTCTTGATGGTAATCTTCCGCTTTTCAGACAGGTTACTCTCAGTCATCTCAACGTTGTCTGCTACTGCTTAGACGAGTCGGTTATTGACTACGTCTCTCATATTGAAATCGTATATAAGTTCGTTAGGCGTGAACTTCGTGGTTGCGTTTCGTTGATTGTTCATTGTGAACTGCATTTTGTAAATGTTTGAATTAGCCCGTTCAACCTGACCATTTGCTCGTGGTGTCTTCACAGCTACTTGAACTTGTTGTATTTCATTATTCTCGCAGAGCTGTTGGAATAGCTTCGATGTATATGACGTTCCTCTGTCGGTGATTATTCGTTCCGGAGTTCCGAAGAATCCAGACAGGTCGTTCAACATTTTTACGACAGGTTTTATTTTCGTGTTGCTTACTGCTCTCAGGATGGTGTACTTTGTGAAGGGATCACATATCGCTATTACGTTCATATTTCCGTTTCGACTGCGTGGAAATGGTCCTACGTGATCTATGTGCAAAACACGAAATGGTATCGGGCTAACGTCCGTTGAATGGAGTTCTCCCTCTGGCTGTCTCCAATTCGTTTGTTATAGCAGCACTCGACACATTCCTTAATGTACTGCTTGACCAGCTTACATTGCTCGGGGAACCAAAATAGTTCCCGGAGCTTTGTCAGCGTCTTCGCTACGCCAGAATGTCCCATTTCGTTATGATACTTTTGTATCATTCGCCATCTTATTGCTTGTGGGACAACAAATGTCAAGTTGTCACCTACACGTCGATACAGTCGAGCTCCTTTTAACGAGTAAGCCATCTTAAGCTGCGTTTTTTGATTGGACTCTCGCTCTCCCTGCAGTATCCCTATAATATCCTGCAGAGATGGATTCAGTCGCTGCACTGCGATTAGCCAATCGTCATGATCAATATGGATTCGGAAAAAATTTTTGGCAGCGGGATGAATGCCATCGCTCTCGTTAGCTGATGCTCGGCTGAGATATCTACGTGTTGCCTTTTATCACTGGATCGATGTGTTATGGTGTACTTGTACTCTTGTAGTCACAGGAACCATCATTGCCGGCTATAATATGCTACCGAATTTTAGCTATCATTGGACTGCTGCATCAGCGCTCCACCTATGCCCATGCTGCTGGCATCGGTATAGACATCGTGCACTGCATTTGGATCGTGTGTTTCGAGGACTGGTTGGCTCGTTAAGGGCTCCTTTAGTTCGTTGAAGGCGTCACCCTGTGCGTTGGTCCATTCAAACTTAGTGTTTTCCTTCATCCGTAATAACTTTGTTAGCGGTAATGCTTTCGTTGCAAGATCCCGGATGAATCGGCGGAAGTAGCTTGTAGTCCGCGTGATCTAGTGGTTAGAGCATTAAGCCCGTAAGCCATGGTCTATGGTTCTAGTTTCGTTGGTACAACGAGATTCAGTTCGAGTGATTCTTCGGATGGACTATAAGCCCGTTCAGTTACGATACGTGCTGGTTTAAAATCAGAACGTATCGCAGCTGGGATGACGGACACATGGCCAAAGCGTGATAATGATTCAATATGACAATGAAATACTCTAACTATCTCTAAGCGAAGGCCCAAAAGGGGCTGTAGTGCTCCGAAAAGAAAGAAAAATAGCTTGCCAACCCAAGGAAACGTCGAGCTTTTGGTACGTTTGCTGGCACTGGAAAGTTGCGTATTGCACCCGTTTTGATGTTGCCGGGTGAAGTTCCTGCTTCCAAGACTGTGTTCCCCAGGAACGTTAGTTGCAATGCGAGAAACTTGCACTTGTCTAGCCGGAGTGTCATCCCGGCTTCCTCCAGCTGATCCAGAAATTCAGTAAGCATCATTACTGATTCCACGACCATGTTGGTTGCAATGATGATTTGGTCTGCATATGGGCTTATGCTGCTCGCCATTAGCTTTAATATGGACGTGATGAGTCTCTGGAATATGGCGCGCGAATTGACTAGTCCAAAGGGCATGCAGTTAAATCCGTAGTGCCCGTTGTACGTCACATATGCGGTGTATTGTCGTTAGCTCTCGTAAATGGGGAAAGGCGCAGAAGGTGGTGAAGCCGAAACACCAAAACCAAAGGAACCAGAAAATGCGCTGATGCAAATGTTGATGCTGATGTTGCAAGAGCAGCGACAACAGTCATCTAATTTAACTGCGAAGTTAAATGAACAGACATCCAGTTTAGCTGTGAAGTTAAATGAACAATCAGCGAAGCTAGACCAACAAGCGTTCGAAATCAAGGCAGACATCACACAGAAGCTGGAAAACAGTCAACCGAAATAAAAGCGGAGCTCAGTAGTCTCAACAGCCAAATTAAATGCGTCGAGGAAAAGGTATACCAGGTCGAGGAGAGAATCAACCATGAGGTGGAAAAAGTGAAAAAGGACTTGGAAGCAGCGAAGGCAGTAGTAACTGCCTCACCAGCCCCACTTATAACCGCAGCGCACAGCTCATCTAAAAATGTGCAAGCACAAGCACATATTCGACGGGCAAACAGTCTGGACTATTCACAAAACCCTCTAAGAGGCCCAGCTGCCGAGCTGTTGCAGACGATCCCCGTTGAATTGCATTCAAACCCGAATGCTATAATGAATACGCTCGACATGCGTTATGGAGACGATCATCTAAAGCAAATTTATCGGTCACAGCTAAGGCATCGGGTGCAGAAGTCTAGTGAAACCCTACAGCAGCTAGCCCAAGACATTGAGCGACTAGCACTTTTGGCTTACCCAGCCTACGACCCAGAACATCGACATGATGCAGCGACAGAAGCATTCATCAGCGCACTAAAGGACCCGGAATTGCAACAAGCCGTGCGTTTAGCCCAAAAGCAAACGGTAAAGGACGCATTGGCTTACAGTCTGAACTTTGAGGCAGCGAAAAATGTGAGTCGTACCACTGCCCGGGTTCGTGAGGTAGTGACAAATGAGTGCAGGTGTGAGCGCGTGGAAATTGAGCGAGACCCGCATGTAAATGGTGCGCCTAGATGCTGGAATTGCGGAGAGAAGGGACACCTGCAAAGAGACTGCAAGAAGTGAAGAAAACCGAGCTTTTGTCCAGACCGAGTGAGGAGCCCAGAATGGAAGCCCTTCAAACAGAGGGGTCGGGAAACATGTAAGAGCCAACTTCGTGGGGCAGAGGTTGGCTAGGAGGATCGACGTCCCTAGCACCCCCATCACCGTATCAAGGCAACATCGTGGAGAAGCGGACTTATGCCTTCCGGGTCAAGTTGACGGAGAACACTGCACCATAATAATCGACACTGGTGCAACCCGATCGATCATCCGACCAGACCTACTTAGACAGCAACAACTTCACAAGGGCAGAATTTTCTCGCTACGGACAGCTACGGGAGAAACTGCACCTGTCCATGGAGAGGTCAATCTCCAGATACACTTAGGAGACCTTGTGTTCCGACATAATTTTCTGGTCGCAAACATTATGGATGACTGCATTCTCGGAATGGATTTTCTGCGACCACATGGAATCACGTTGGATTTGGGCAAATGTGTATTGAAATGGCAGAATGTCGAAGTACTGATGGAGGATTCCAGCGTCCGAATTCCCAAGGTGAATGTAGTGGTATGTACTGACACTGATGTACCGAATTCTTCCAAAAGCATTGTCTGGGCCAAGCTTGATGGTGATTCTGGAGACCACCGATCTTATCTGATAGAGCCAAAGAAGACGTCCACATTGCGCAGTTTGATTTTAGGATGAAGCCTTGTAAGATCTTTAAGGAGCGGATATGTGCCGGTTCGAGTCCTTAACACCGCAGACTCAACCACGAGCATCAAAGCGGGAGAAGTCATCGGCAGCTGCCAGCCTGTTTCCACCACCACCTCTTTGGAAGCTACTCACGACCTTCAGTGGAAAGGAGGCAAGACGCAGACAAAGCCCGGGAATCCACGTCTGCAATATTGAAGTAGGTCAAATTGCCAGTGCAGCTATTCAAACGAGCCTCTGATCTGGTCACCAAGTACAGTGACATCTTCTCAACAAGCCCGGATGACCAAGGCCGAACGAGTATGGTAACTCACGTCATAGATACACAGGGAGCCAAGCCGATTCGACAAGCACCGAGACGCCTCACTATAGCCAAACAAGGAGAAGTGAGCGCACTGATCTCGGACATGGAAAAACAAGGCGTTATCGAACCTTCTGTCAGTCCATGGGCCGCACCTGTAGTTCTAGTAAAGAAAAAGGATAGTAACACTCGTTTTTGTGTCGACTATAGGCAGCTTAACGACGTCACTAAGAAAAATAGTTACCCGCTCCCACGCATCGATGACATCATGGACACTTTAGCCGACGCAAAATGGTTTTCTACACTCGATCTCAAGAGTGGCTACTGGCAGGTAGAAATCGGGACCGGATTGTGGCAATTTTTGGTGATGCCTTTTGGGCTTTCCAATGCTACAGCCACATTCGGACGCCTGATAGAGTACGTGCTGTGAGGCCTAACCTGGAAAACCTGCTTGGTGTACCTTGATGACATCATCGTCATCGGGAGAACGTTCGAAGAGCATGTGCGGAATTTGGAAGAGGTTTTCTCCCGATTGCGACTGGCAAATTTGAAACTTAGTTCCGACAAGTGTACCCTTTTCGCAGCTGAAGTAAAATACCTGGGACACGTTGAATCAGCAGAAGGGGTCAAAACAGACCCTGAGAAAATTGAAGAAAACCTAGCCAACACCCAACAACAAGCGCCAACTACGAAGTTTTCTGGGTCTGGCAACCTACTATCGAAGATTCGTCAAAGACTTTGCCAAAATAGCTAAGTGTCTCCATCAGCTAACCGAGAAAAATCGTCCGTATGTCTGGGATGAACAATGCCAGGTAGCCTTTGAGGCCTTGAAGGAGAAGCTGTGTGAATCACCCGTGCTGGCATATCCGAAACCCAGAAAAATGTTTGTATTTGACACCGATGCGAGCAACGGCGTTATTGGAGCTGTACTCTCCCAGCAGATCGATGTCGAAGAAAGAGTCCTCTCGTAATACAGTCGAGTTCTTTCAAAAAGTTAGAAGAACTACTATGTGACCAGGACGGAGCTATTGGCTATAAAAGACGCCACCAAGCAGTTCCACAAGTAGCTATATGGCCAGAAATTTATTTTTCGAACGGACCATGCATCGCTGAGATGGCTACTCAACTTAAAAAACCCCGAGGGATAAGTTGCGAGATGGATCAAAAGATTGCAGTCATACGACTACGAAATTGTTCATCGAAAGGGCGGAGTTCATGGAAATGCTGACGCCCTATCTCGTTGTCCATGTCCAGCTAACTGCAAGCATTGCCGACGGATTGAGGAAAAGGAACCGCCCGTTGACCTGCAATTGATAACGGCCGAATTTGATGAAGGTTGGTCATCGGAGGAGATTCGAAATGCCCAGTTACCCGATGAAGACATCGGACCATTGCTCGTATGGAAGGGGACAACTGGGCGGCCTGAGTGGAAGGACGTTTCAACGCATGGCGCAACCCTGAAAAGCTATCGGGCAAAATGGAGCTCCCTTCAGGTGGAGGGTGGCGTACTCAAGGGGAAATGGGAAACGGCGGATGGCAGCTCCTATAGGATGCAAACTATACTACCCAAAAGCCGGATCCACGATGTGGTTAAGGAAATGCGTGAAGGATCCTCGGGAGGCCACCTTGGTGTTAACAAGACCTTAGCAAACTTGCGGGAAAGATTCTACTCGCTCCACGCTCGAGAAGACGTAGAGGACTGGTGTCGCTGATGCACAATTTGCGCTTCCGTCAAATGTCCAAAGCGACGACTGAGAGGACAAATGCAAACCTATAACGTGGGGGTACCGTTTGAAAGGATTGCTGTTGACATCGCAGGCCCCTCTCCTGAATCTGAATGGGGAAATCGATACACGCTGGTTGTAGCCGATTATTTCAGCAAGTGGCCCGAGGTCTATTCCATTCCCAACGAGGAAGCAACTACTGTAGCCGAACAGCTAGTGTTAAATTGGGTCAGTAGGTACGGCGTACCTTGCGAACTACATTCGGATCAAGGCCAAAACTTTCAGTCACTAGTTTTTGGCGAAATGTGCGAGCTGCTCGGAATACGGAAAACGAGGGCAACACCGCTACATCCCCAATCCGATGGATGACGTACAGAGCTGCTGAACATGCATCGACGGGCCAAGCCCCAGCCAAAGTCATTTTTGGAAAGACTATTTGTCTGCCAGCTGATATAAAGTTCGGGACACCCCCTGAGAAACCCCAAACGATCTCGGAGTACGCAAGTGAGCTAAGACAACGGTTGAACCGGATACATCGGACAGTGCGAAAACACCTCGAATCGGCTACTGACCGCATGGAGACCAGGTATGATCTAAAGCCTAATTCTACTGGCTTCCAGCAAGCTGACTTGGTCTGGCTATATAACCCACAGCGACGGAAGGGTAGGTCTCCAAAGTTGCAGCATAATTGGGAGGGACCATACCAAGTTACAAAGCGAATCAACGACGTCGTATATCGCATACAGGAACACCGTAAACCGAGATACCATATATTACACCCAGGGAGAATTGACTTCAACTGGCGACACATCTTTTCGGGGCGAAAAGAACTGAGGTGGGGGCAGTGTTACATGTACAAATAATTCTGCGAGCCAGTAGCTCGCAGAATTGTTTTCACAACCATTAAGAACATCAACAAAATGAATTTACTCGAAACCACGGGAACCCACCAAGCATCAACATCTGAAAGTGAGTAACTGCTCCATTCATTCACGCTGCTCGAAAGTTCCCGCTAATTCGCCAATGTACGAGAACTGGGTTGAATGACTACAGACCCTATATAAAGACGAGCTGAATGAATGGGGGGGAATCATTCATTCGACCGCGATAAGAACTGCGATAGTGTGTGGGAAGCGATATTGTTCGAGTAATAGAAAAGTGATTTATAATTAAAATTATTGGCCGCGAACCAAAAACACGCGATAATATATATATATTTATATGTGTATATATATGTATATATATATATATATATATATATATATATATATATATATATATACTGGTTGATCCTTTTACCAAATATACGTACGATACTCCGAACTATTCGAGATACGAGCGCCAAATGCGTAATCACAATGCTATGAGACATAACAACGTTGTTTGGGTTGCCAACGCGCATTATACTGATAGAGTATCGGCTTAAAAATTGAAAGAGTTTTCCGAATTCTGCAGTCTTCATGACATTCAGCATGTCCAAGTACACGTACACGTAAATTGGGGAAAAGATGAAAATCGGCTTCAAAACACCCAACAAGCATCAAATAAAATTTTTGGAATCGGTGTCCTAAATTGGTTAACTAAAACAAACTAGAATGAAACGGGCAAAAGGTAATCTGATGCCGATTGTCGAAATTTCGTCCTTTTCGGGGCTCTTTCAAATCATTAGTTCCGTTTTCTTTAAAGTTTTTTATATTATCCTACTTTGTATATACAATTAGAGGTGTTATTTTGATATTAAACGAAAAATACCATATTTTAATATAAATGATCAGATGTTTACTTCATTATAAAGAGAAAAGTATGCCGTTAATAGTGGAAAATAACATCAGGCAAATGACCACGCCTACATATCCTTTTCATGAAATTTTCCATAACCCAATCGCAAAGTGGCTGCCCTATGTCCTCGATAGCCTCACGAATTCCATCTTTGAGGTCTTGAATCGACGCTGGGCTGTTGGTCATTCACGTGGTCCCAAGAAGAAGTCGTAAGGTGTTAAATCACAAGGACTCGGTGGCTTATTGTGATCACCTCTTGGAGAGATAATACGGTCCAGAAACTTTTCCCGTAAAAGATCAATGGTTTCGTTGCTTGTGTGGCACGTAGCGCCGTCTTGTTGAAAGTAAACGTTGTCCAGATAAATATCATCCGATTCCGGCCATGAAAAATAGATAAAAAGGGTTGTTACGGGTGAACATTGAGACTCCGTAGCGCTGCTCACCCGAACACTACCATACGCGATTACGTAAGAGTTTAACCTACGCAATACCGAGCCGCACTTTATTAATTGTTGTTTCTAGTAGTCCGATGATGTAACTAGCAACAAGTAATTTTAATTTCCATTCACGAAAGAATTATTATCTTAATTACAAACAGAAGCCACACAATGATTTTAAGCTTGTTAATTGTTTTAATTACAAACAGAAGCCACACAATAATTTTAAGCTTGATAATTGTTTTAATTACAAACAGAAGCCACACAATAATGTTAAAACTTAATAATTGTTTTAATTACAAGTAGGAAGCCACATAGTAATTTTGCTTTGTAACTTAATGTACATTAAACTCATTTAGCTAGGTCGCTTCCGTTTCACACGCCACAATTACGGACAACGCAACCAGCAACAAGCGGCGGAGGCACCAAGCACCAGCGCGAGCTCGAAAACGAAATGCGAAATACACACGGAGCGGAAACAGTCGTCATCCATTCAACATATGTGGCAGAGCATGCAACGCAATTGCATCGTCATAAGGCTTCGTAATCTAATCACGCCCCATTCCATTGCAATGTTTGCGCACTCAAGCATGAGTACAGCGATTGTAGCAGATATTATGAAACATCCAAAACCCTAAATACACATCGTATCATACATACCGAGCCTAATAGGCGCAAGTGCACCGTCGGCGTTAAATCAGTCGATAATGCCCACAATGCTTAGACATGGGAAGCTGCATTTGAACCCCAATGATAGTTGGGAAAGAGTTCTAAGCAATTGGGAAGGTTAAGCGAACATCAATCCCACCTTCCGGCCAGGAGAGTCTTCATTTGCGGCTAAAGATGGTTGTTTCATCATTCACGCGACATTGTATTTTTCATAATAAGACTCTATGGCTTAATAAATTGCGGGGAGTATTTGCTAAAGATTAAACAACCAAAGGATCATGTGAAACGAAACCAACCAACGATTCAAATGATCGTCATCATCGGAGCATCATCAGTCGCCGAAGACGACACAGCAGACAAGTAAACGACAAATCATCAATACCAGACAATGGAGATGGAATCAATGCATTCGGCGATAGTACGTTCGATTCCCAATAGGATCGCCACGGGTAGTGTGTAGGTTGAGTGGAAACAAGCGAGGGGAGTTACTCGTGCAAAGTCACTCAAAACGAGTTTTTCCCGGTGGATAGAAGGGAAAAAGAAAAAAACGGGATTCGGTCAGAATATTTAAGCCGAGAAGATTGGCGCGGGCGGTCTCTTTTCCCTTCTTTCTTTTGAGCGGGCAGTTTTATTCGGAATTCAACAAACAACGGTGGTGCGATAACAAGAAACGAAATAAGTGAACATAGTTCTACTGGTGCGAACAACGGTTGTGCCCCGGGATTTAGATCAGTGTGGGATCACAGTATTACGAACGAAGAAAATCGAGACGGCGAAGAACATCTGTAAGCGAAGGAAATCTGGGAGCGAGCGGAAGCGAGGGGCCCCTCTCCTAGGTTAGGAAATAAGTAAGTGGCTTCTTTGACTTTGAGGTTGTACAGTGTTCTTTCCATTGCAATAAATATAGTTTTCCCCATACAGCAAAATCAATTATTTTCTTTGCGGGTTGTGCAAAGTGCGGCTCGGGAAATCTTTTCCGGGAGCGGTGACCAGGCGAGAAGACCTGGACGGTTTTTTCCAATAGTGGTAGTGTTCGGGTAGGGAAGGTGAGTGCCGGTTCCTCGTTTTCCTTTTGCGGTAGGTGAAGTGCAGTGAACGGGGGTAGGAAACAACAGATTTGGTGTGAGGGCGTAATTCTCAGCTCGCCCTGGTTGATAGAGTCCCCGCGGCTTAGCGTCCCAGCGTTAGATTCCTTTCTCCTTTGCTGCTCCGGCGGTCGTCCTCTCGTTCGGACGGCCCTTGGGAGGCTCGAAAAGCGGACGAGTGGCGCCCACGTCCGTCTTCGGGTGAGCTAGGTTGGGAATGGTGAAGCCTCCACCGGAGTAGCCGCAAGAAAGTGGTGGCCGTAACGGGGCTAGGGAGTCCGGGATCATCAATTTTCCACTTTGGAAAGTTGCGGGTAATAGGGTTTTTAACAATAACTCTTGGGTTTTCCGAGCCCCAGATGCGACAATTTTGCTTATTAACGAAGCCACCGGGGTGGAAATGGGCCTCATCACTCAAGATGATTTTTCGATGGAATTCCGGATCATTTTCATGCATTTCAAGGACCCAATCAGCAAAGACACGACGTTGTTGATGATCGTGTTAACTGAACTTCATAAGCCTTAATACCCAAATCTTTATGCAAAATATGGTGTAATGACGTTTGTGGAATGTTTAATTCCAAAGAACGACGAGGAATGGACAAACCTGGGTTTTTCTTCAACACTTTCGGCTACCGCAGCAATATTCTCCGCTGTTCTTGAGTGACGTGCACGGGTTTTATCCTTCAGATCACTAAGTTGCCCCAACAATTCGAATTTTTCCACCAATTTCTGTATTGCGGTTCGACAAGGTGCTTCACGACGACCCAAAAATGTTGGAGTTTTACGAACCGTCTCTGCCAAGTTTTCACCACTTTTATAGTGAATTTTAATAATTTCAATGCGTTGTTGAAGAGTGTTTTGTTCCATTTTTATTAATGGAGTAGTTTCTACTTGTCAAATGTCACATCTACCGAAGTAGCGGGCTATTCAAAATAACACCTCTTTTTGGGAACCCCTTTATACTCGTATATCTGCGGAACGAACATCAGATATCTAAAAAGTAACGAGTTGGAAAAACAAAAGGGTGGATAGTTGGAAGCTCTTTATGCAGGAAGTGAAGGCCCAATGTTTATTTTGCGTTTTATGTTGAACATTTTCAAGGCACAAATTATACTTTAATAATAATTATTTTGCTGATAAGCTTACCACTTGGAAAAACAAAGCCTTTCTCAGAGCTTCGATTAGCGTTCCAAGAACTTCAGCTTTTTAGCATAGGATTTTTAAATTTCGTTGGAAATTAGAGGAACTCATCCAATCGTGAATAAAATGGATTTCCGTTTATTTAGATATTCCAAAAACTATTGAAGATAACATTATGCACTTTTTATTCATTGTTTTTGAGAAATATATTACAGAAGGCGTAAAATAGATTTTAACCACAGGTTCTCATTTTTGTCAAATTTTCTAAAAATTTTAGATAAAACCCAAGTATTATTCATTTAACTGTCGATATTTTTGATAACAGGACAAAAATGTGGTAAAATAAAGGGAAATATTTGTCTTAAGCTTAGATACCATTAACTTAGCTACAGTTTTTTCAGCTTTATACAAAACAATGATGAACAATAATCCAAATATATTTTTTATAGTAATATATAACAACGTACTCACCAATGTTTGAATCACTGCTTATAATTTTCGCTCGATGTCTTTCCGTTTTCTTTCCATGATGTTTTCGTTGTGAACTAGAATAAGCCAACAGGCTTATCATTTCACGAGTATTCTTAAGATCCATTATTACTCACTCTTCCTTTAAATTCTACTTATAAAACACAAGAACAATATCATATTGCTATAAAAATTTAAAAGGCATGTAGAAAATACCTTTCTGGTTTGATTTTCTATTTTATTTAAGAAAGCACTGAGTATCGCACGTAAACAATTCACTGTTTCTCTTCAGAGTAACTAACTTGGTCTATCGTTTGTGATGACCATCGTGAAGTAACAACGAGCAAACAAAAACTACTTTTCATCCTTCTTTGTTCAGGTCAGCGTAGCATCTCAGGTCTAGCACTCAACAAGACGCAAAGCTAAATCCTCCATACCAAATTAAATTACAATCTAAAATTTCAAATCCACCAACAAAAATACGAAAACCGTTTAACAAGTACTCACTACAAGGTGTCATGTAAATAATGTACTTATCAATTTATTGCATCTTAAATATTCAATTAAGAATCGATAATCCAGACACATTAATCAAATGCATGATACCTGTGCTCGCGTGCGCGGATTATATATTGGATTATTCGCGACATCGAGTATCGTATCAGAACATAAATAAACGAGTCAAAGTTCCTCTTTGAATAACGACATAATTGGTCGTTAATCTTTGATGTCGAAATGATCGTTAGGGGACTACATATGTTTCTACGGAATTAATACCCTTGCATTGCAGCAACTTGATATGGAGCCCCCCCAATATAGTAGCAATAAAAAATCAGTATGTGAATCGTGAATGAATGGAGTTGCGGTTGCAAAAATAATTTTTATGATGCCATCTTAACTACCTTCAAGAAATCTGTTTTCTCTCGTTTACGTTAAGATTAATGATGTGATATTGAAATTCTTGGGATCTACTCCTTTTTAGTTTTGCATCTTACATTTCAATGATGTTTTGATGATTAGGCAATTGTTAACATTAAAAACAAGCCAATCGTAACAATGTATTGAGCGGCAATACCTTTCGCATTCATAACTCACGTTGTAGGTGTCTTGTGAAGTAACTTACTTGAATAGGAATTTCCAATTGCCAATGATTAATCCGGTGTTATAATATTAGTAGTGAATACTGAATTTCATTTAAGCGCCGCTTAACTGATGGGAGGTGATTTTTAATAAATAAATTGACAGCACCCGTCAAAAGAATAGTTTTCTAATTAATCTATAATTTTTGAAAATTTTCCTTCAGCTAATTGCGAATGCATGCACACAATACTTATAACGGGAAAAATACCTCAAATTTATTCGCAGTCTTAGATAGCAAACTGAGTCAAAGGACATCAGATAGGTCAACTCGATTAAGTTCAAGCTAAAAGATGTCTTCAAGCTATCTTTCTAGGCCATCAAATGAATGTGAAAACTCGTGGGTCAGAAATGAAGTCATCTTTTCTTCTTCGTGGCGCTACAGCCCCTCTCTCTCAAAATCGTCTCTTAGAAGTAGATAAAAGACACCTCATGAATATCTTTAACCTTTCTCCTAACCTTGTGTAGATACCTATACATTTGAATTTTTGCTTTGATATTTTTCAGAAAGTTTCAAACTTGTAGCTACAAAATTTATTGAATTTCATCAAAAGTTCATTTTAAACAGAAATCAGTGTGTCTTAATCAAAAAAATCTTGCACAACAGAAGTGATTCAGAGAGTAACGTTGTCTACCCTGTCTATGTAGAAAACTACACATATCGGATGCCATATCTATTTTGACAACTTGAGTGAAAAAAACATCAAAGTCAAAAGCGCTTTATTTAATACCAATCGTTATAAATTTTTAAAAGAACATAAAGCAAATTCTAAACAATAAAACTATGAAAAACTTAATGGCCCTAAATTTATACGTTATCATTTAAACACATTTAATGAAAAAAATACACAAGCAAATTTAAATTGATTCAGATCATTACAAATTTTTTGATTCAATTGGAAAAAGGAGAAAAAACCAACCAGCATTATTCAAAAATTACTTATATTACTAACACAACAGTGAACTTATATCCTAGACCTAATATGTTACACCCTAATTCTAAATAAGTTCAAACAAAAAAACGTTACCTTATATTGAATCCTATACCTAATTTATAATACAAATAAACAACAACACTAGATGCAGCAATAATGAGATGAAACTAAAAACTAAGTAACGAGAAAAAACACAAAAACAGAAAATAAACACGAATAATTTAGACATTGTCATTCAGCCGCCAATACCTAGATTGCTCCATCCCAGCTCGACCAGCCTCAACGAATCTAGCAAATGAGTGTCTCCATTGGAATTGTTGGTCTCGTGAACTCAGATTTGGAGGATATTTTATCTTCTTATCGGTGGCCCGTCTAAATATGTGGTATATGATTGAGACGCCGTCAGAATCAAAAACATATCGATTCATGACCAAATACACGAATGCTTCTGGAGGAACGAAGCCAGTAGTGAGGCAAGTCACAATATACCCGTCTGTAGGGTGGAACGGCTGTGAAATCCAAGGGTTTTCACTCACAGTTACAGATCTTGCGATATGATTCCGAAGAAGTTTCAATATGAAGATATCAACTCTTGTCACTTGAGCGGTTTGATAAATTTTTCTATTCGATATATAGTGCTTCCAATCCGTCTCAGGCTTTCCGTACAAACCAGTATATGCACGAAGGCATTTCCTTTCGAAAACTCCTAATCTTTCCATTGTACTAGCACTCTGATTGTACCAGATCTGGCATCCGTATGTCAAAACTGGCCTAACCAGGGTCTTGTAACAAATAACTTTGACTTTTTGATCAATGTATCTGGAATGAAAGAGTCGCCGAAGAGCCATGACTACATTCAGTGCTTTACTGAGCACGATTTTGACATGTTCAGTATAGTACAGATACTGATCCAGATGAACACCGAGGTTTTGAACACAGGATTTAATTGGAACCCGTTCTGAACTACCCTCACAAACCATAATGTGGAAATCTTTCCAGTTACGTTTCAGGTCTTGACTGGCCCCCTGCAGCGTTGTCCGAAACAAAATTGTTTCGCACTTCTGCGCATTGATTTTCATTCGCCAATTGTCGGTGTAGAGCTGCACATCATTAAACATTTTTTGGAGATTGCTCTGAACTATTGTAGCTTTTCGGTCTGCCGTATAGATGATCAGCAAACGCCACCCATGATCGCATTGTCGAGACATTAAAGTCAAAGCTGTTCATTAGCTTGCGAATGAATATTGAGAAAAGCAGGGGCGCAGTAACTGTTCCCTGCTGTAGACCATTCAAGACCTTGAACTCGCGCATTGTTGTCAGATTTCCATCAGCTACAACAAATGATTCCCCGTGTAATATATTGCACGTCATGGCGACAAAGTGTCTGGGGAACCTGTCCTGAAGAAGTTTGAAAACTAGTCCATCTAACCACACCGTATCGAAGGCTTTCTCCATATTAATGAAACATGCTCCAACACATTCTTTGTTGTTTAGTTTCCAACAGATGTCTGAGGTTACTTTCGTTATTGCATGTATGGTCGAATGCCTGGCACGAAAACCAAATTGGCGATTCGGTATCAACTCAGATTTCTCAATGTGGGCGTTTAATGCTCTGTTGAGTATCACTTCAAACACCTTGGTGATGTTAGGCAGCAAGATGATTGGGCGATAGCTTTTAGGGCATGTAGATTCGTTTCCTTTCTTCAAGATACCTTAGCCTTTTTCCACTCATTTGGGAAATATGAATTGTTCAACATGTTGTTGAACAATATGCAATAATTCCTGATAGCAACCTCAGGCAAATGTCGGAGAACTACGAGGTGTGTTCAAAAAATATCGCGAATTTTGTTTTTTTTTCAAAAATTATTTATTTATTCATGAATATCTATTTTGTCCCCTTCAAAGTAATCTCCATGAGATATTATACACTTGTGCCAACGGTTTTTCCAATCTTCGAAGCACTTCAAAAAATCCTTTTTTTTAATCTTGTTCAGCTCCTCCTTCGATGCCGTCTTTATCTCGTCAAGCGTAGCGTAACGTCGTCCTTTCATGGGCCTCTTCAGTTTAGGAAACAAAAAAAAGTCACAGGGGGCCAGATCTGGGGAATACGGTGGCTGCGGCATCATTAGTGTGTTGTTTTTGGCCAAAAAGTTTCGGACAAGCAACGATGTGTGAGCAGGGGCGTTATCGTGGTGCAAAAGCCAATTTTTGTTCTCTCACAAATCCGGGCGTTTCTGGCGGATTGCTTCGCGCAAATTGCGCATAACTTGCAGGTAATATTCCTTATTGACCGTTCTTCCCTGTGGCAAGAACTCATGATGCACCACGCCCCTGCAATCAAAGAAAACTGTCAGCAAAACTTTCACATTCGACCGAACTTGGCGCGCTTTTTTCGGTCTTGGTTCATGCGGCAGCTTCCATTGAGACGATTGAGCTTTGGTTTCCACGTCATAACCATAAACCCACGATTCGTCACCAGTTATGACCCTCTGGAGCAAATTTGGTTCGTCGCGGACAGAGTTTAACATCTCATTAGCAATGTTCATGCGTTGCTGTTTTTGGTAGCAATTGAGCAATTTTGGTACGAATTTTGCGGCGACCCGTCTCATGCCCAAATCGTTGATCAAAATCGAATGGCACGAACCAATCGATATGTTTAGGTCCTCAGTAACTTCTCTAACGGTGATTCGACGGTTGGCCAATACCATTTTCTCCACTTCATTAATTTTTTCGTCTGTTGTTGAAGTGCTCGGGCGTCCGGCACGCTCTTCGTCGTTCACATCTTCTCGGCCTTCTAAAAACATTTTGTACCACCGATAAACGTTGCTTCGGTCCAAGGTAGCTTTTCCGTATGCCACAGTCAACATTCGGAATGCATCCGCGCACTTAATTTCTTTTTTCACACAAAATTTGATACACGTTCTTTGATCCATTTTTTTGAATAAGTAAAAATCGAAGACGATTGAAAACACGTGCAAGTAAAGCAGCTATCACCAATTAAGTGAACATTCAAAATGGCCGAGCTTGTCGGCATAAGTGACAGACATGAGTACCAACTTAACGCCACAAAAAAATCGGAATTCGAATATACGTAACCCGCGAAAATTCAATATTCGCGATACTTTTTGAACACACTTCGTATATTTGGAATACCGTCAGTACCACATGATTTTTTGTTGTTTATTCTGCGAAATATGAAACACAAGTCTCCATAGCTCACAAAATAATCAATAAGATACATGCTCGGTATGAGGTCAGATGTTAATGTTTTATCGAAATGAAGAATTGATTTGCCGTTCAGGCTTGATTTGAATTCGGAAACTTTTGCTTCAACGACCTCTGAAATTATTTCATTCCTTCTCTCTGGGTTTTGCGGATGAACCAATTCAAAATGTGTTCCAATCAGGGCAATTTTCTGCAATCCATCACATATAATGGTGTTTCCATTTCTATCCGGAGTCCTACTATCAATTTCGATACCAGCCCTATCGAGAAGATTTACCTTATCACTAGCGACTTCAAGATTCGATACCTTAACTCGAGACTTCTTGCGGAATAAGCTATCCACTTTCGCGAAAACGCCATCTGGGTCCTGTTGGCTAATACCCCTCAGTTTTCCGCCCATTATTGCTGATCTCACTCCTGAAGTATGAACGGATTAAGTTCCGGACATTCTTCAGGTGTAATTTCAACAAAGCCAACGAGGGATGGTTGTAGTCCAAAAATCGTCGATAAATATTGTTGACGCGTGTGAGAAGAAGGCTTTTCAATCTTTTTAACCTTGCGATGGTTGGTGTTTCATATCCTTCCATATTGTTTCGATATTTAATCTTGGGAACTGCTTGGGTCAGCTTCTCTAACTTCGACAAATAGAGATCTATTTCATCGTCAGTTAGATTTCTGTTATTAGGAACCATTGAGCAAGCGTTGCCATCATTAGAAGGGGCACATTGCTTCTGGTACTCCCATTAAACTTCTTTTGAAACTTTCCCCAGTCTGTTTTTTTGAAATTCAACCGATGGTTTTCATGTTCAACTGGAATAAGGAAGAAATCATCCCTGTGATGATTGATTTCCATTACGATTGCATTATGGTCGCTATCGAAAGGAAGCACCTGCAGTTTCTGTTGAGGTCTATTAAAGCTGAATTCAAGTCTTGCGTCAGCAATGCAGAGGTCCAAATATGAATTTGTCCTAGGGTATGTTGGGAACTCGGACCCATATAGGTTGCACCTGTATTCAATTTGGTTCTCTATTATCTATGATTTCAGGAATACACCTCTTGGATTATTGGTGGCGTTTATCCACGATGTATGCTTGGCATTCAGGTCACCGGCAAAAATATAATAGCTATGCAGCCTGTTCAATTCGAGTATTTCAAACAAGGAATTGAGTTCCTCCTTGAACTTGAGAACATTTTGACCAATTGCATAGGCAGAGATAACGAAGAGGTTATCCCCATATGGCAGTGAAATTTTGATGACGGACACTTCAAGAAATTCAAAGTTTTTGAATTCGACTTATTCAATATTTTGGAAACAATAGGGTCTTCTACCCATATCCCAGTGCCACCTCCCCCATCACCTACTATCCTATTGCTTCTTACGAATGGAAAATCTTTGAATTCCATGGAATTCCATGAATTGAGGTGGGTTTCAGTGAGAAGTATGATGTCAGGCTTTTGCTTAACAACAAATTCAAGGAGATAATCACGTCGATGTATAGCAACGATAGAGTTGACGTAGATCGATATGAGGCGAGGCCTATCCATGGGAATATGACTGGATGACAAGTTGTTATTAGGCTTTTAAAGACCTTAACGCTGAAAAGCAAAGTTAATTTTTGAATCTTGTTTGTCGATTATCTCCGATAAAGAATTAAGTTGCTGGTAAATTTTGAGAAGCAGCTCATAATTGCCACTTACATTATTTACATTATTTCCAGCCTTTTTATTCTGGTTCTATAGCGGCGAGTGCAAATGATACCCCCGGGCTTGACGAAGTTGGAAGGTGTACAAACACAATGCTTTCGAGCAAATTTAACTTTTGAATCTTGATATCGGGAGCATCCTCGATATGATGCTGGGTGACCAAAAACACCGCAGTTAACGCAGTATAATTTTTCTTTAGGCTCCGTCTGAGCCAATTTGCACTCACCAGGAGCATGAACGTCTTTGCATTTAACGCAACGATAGTGCATGGCACAATTGGTAGCCGAATGTCCAAATCTTTGACACCGGTAACACTGGTTGACTTCTCTTTTCTGGAGGCGTTCCCACCTCACCACTCTTAAATTCAAGTAGCTTATTTATTGAAGGGCACTTGGACTGCTCTTATTTGCAATTTGTACCAGGTAAAGTGGTAAATTCTTCCTTTCTATGGTCGACCTTCTTGTCGCAAAAGCTTTGACTGAAACAAAATCAATATCTGGTGCAGCTTCCTTGAGCACCTGAAAAAGATCGACCGTATCCTCTCCGCTGTCCAAACCCTTCAACAAAAAGGTCTGATTCTTTTCACTTTTTGGGGTATAGGTGAAGTGTGGAACCTCCTCAGAAATCAGCGCATCTTTGGCTGACTTGAAATCAACCAGTGATTTCGTCCTTAAAGTCAATTTTTCGGCATTAACTCTTTTGATTTCGAAATTGGCGAGTTTATTTTCGGCTGCCAATAGCCGAACCAAATCTTTCACGGTTTGTCCAAAGACGTTGATTGGCGGAACTTTTTCTGTCTTGTTGGAAGCTTTTTCAGAGGAACCAGCAGAATTGCGGGCTGGTTTTTTCTCCTTATTTTTGTTCTTTGAATATTGAATAAAATTTAAGCCATTATCTTGACTAAAATTACCTCCGATGTTTTCTTCAATTTCCATATCTTCGGTTAATCCCTCGAGCGCTGCAAAATAGTTTTGGCTCTCGTTGGTGCCACCAGCACTTAGAACTTCTTCTGGAATTGCTTGCTTTGTACTTTTCTTTGGCTTTGTTACCTGTTGCCATTGATTTTGCGGCTGCGTCTTTTAAGGCTTCATCCCTTTCTTGAAGAGATCCTTGAGGGATTGTATCTCTTGCCTTAGTTAATTATTTCCTTTTGTTGATTGTCCGCTATTATTCGCAGCTTGCACCCTCCATCTGCGGAGTTTTCTTCGTTATGTTTTCTTTTGGTGATTATCGCTAGTTTCGTATTCGTCATTTCCCCAGGTTGCCCCAACGGTGGGAAGCCATCGGGCTCCTCCATACCAGCGGCGAGGTTTTCTTTGGTAATTTGTTTTTCGTTACCAATCGAAGTAAAAATATTCGATACAAATTTCCTGAGTCGATTACTTCGAAAATATAAGAGATTTTCCGATAAAAATTAACTTCGGACTAACGTTTTTAAAAAATTAATTTAATTTTTGAAAACTTTTCACAGGAGCGATTTAAAAGACGTCTATACGCAAAGACTACTACCGGTGAAAAAACGTCGTATTCAATCGTATTCTCTTGTGCTTCGAAGTGTTTCGGTATAGTTTTTGTTCCGTTTAAACATTGAAAGCCTAAAATTTCATCGTGGCAAGACGTAAATTTCTTACTGATGAAGAGATTTAGTTGATGTTAAACGAAAGGGGTTAAACTTCAGACAGTGGCGGCCTTACCCATTGCTCGGCTCTGGGCGGCGGGTCCTTGCGGGGCCCTTTGTCCTTCGTGAGAAGTATGTGATACGAAAGTGGGTCTGGTTGTTTGGTTTAGGTATTTGTCATGTTTGACGAGAAATGCCAGAGTTATACAAATACAAGAAATAAGATTTGAATTTTCAAATATTTTACATTGAAAAATTTACATAATTTTCAATACAGAGATGATATAGTGAATTTTAAAATTGATGTTTGCGGCTTTTCCTCAGACTAAAATCTTTAATTGAAGCACAAAAATCTAACGAATGAGCTACGTCATTTCCGATTGAAAGAATAGCAAGGGCTGAAAGCCGATTTTGTGTCATCGAATCCCTCAAATATGTTTTAATAATTTTAAGCCTCGAACAACTCCTTTCAGCAGACGCAACCAAACAGGTGTGGTGGTAGTAATTGTCAGGCCTATTTCGGTAGCGGGATAAACTTAAGCTATATTTTTTTTCTATAATGTATTTCAGCACCGGGATATTGTCGTCGTTTCCTTCATGCACACGGATAAACATATTTAGATCTTCATACAATTCACATGTGAATGGGCCCTAACTCTTATGTATCACCAACTTTAGGTCCATATATTGACAGATTATGACAGTTTGGTCTTTTACAATTTTAACCACGGCATCATACACATCAGCCGAATGTTTTATTATTGTTAAAACGTTTTACTAAAATAATGAATCGCCAGTGCAAACATTTCGCGCTGTACGTGAATTTTCTGTTCCACCCATAAATTGGCCGGCGAGATCGTGTGATTTGACTCCTTGTGACTTCTCCCTTTGGAGATTTCTGAAGGATCGTGTTTACGCTGATGCTCCCTAGACTACTGAGGCATTAAAAAACAATAACGCCGGAAATGTGCGAAAATGTCACCGGAAATTACAATCATCGTTGGAGCAGCACAACGTGCACATATGCCCAAAATAATGTTTTATATTTAATTGTAAGGACCAAATTTTCATAATAAATAAACATTACAGCTCAATCTTCACAAAAACTATGTTTTTTTCGACAAAATTGTGTACACTTGTTATGAATCACCCTATATGTTCTCATAATGTTTAAGTGCCTCAAACGTAGGTAGCAGCTTGCGCGCACATTGTCGACAATGACATAAAAAAAGTTTATTTTGAAAATCTCTTCCACATTCAATTCATGAGCTTCATTTTCTCCTTCATAATCAAAATTCCATTTTTTACGTCGTCTTCTGACTTCTTTGAACTAAGTGTCAATATCATTTTCCTCGGCTATTTCTCTCGCTATTAAAAGGGATGACTGAAAATCATTTTCTCGATAATTCTCGAGCTAATTTCTGAATCTGTCTAGGTATAGCCACATCTAAGTGCATGTTTTCGTTTAGCCACATTTTATTTATACTCATAACATTTATCTTTGTAAGAATGTCATACCATATGACAAACTAAAAATTCGTAGGTAGCTATAAAATGACATTCACTGACCAACAAACAATCGGTTATATATATTTTCTGCTAAATCCTTTAAAGCATCACATATATCGCTTAGTTAGTATTTAACGCGCTTCATCGATGCTACCTTGCGCTCCCATTTAGTTTCAGAAAGTGGTTTTAGCGATAACGATTTTACATGACAATTAAAATAGCCCACCTCTGACTTGAACCGGCAAACAGAGTGTACAACCTTTGTAGCAAACCAAAAAAAAATTTACTTGGACACAAGATGATGCTGCACCTCCTAAGATGAGATTCTAGCTTTGACTCCCACAAGGTAAAAAATAAGCAAGTGGATTAATTTCAAGAATACGTTTTTGGACACCACTTTTATCACCACGCATACTCGTATTGGCACCATTATCATATCCTTGGCCTCTGCAGTTTTACAATGATATACCTAACTTTTCTAATTCTGTGATTATATAATTTGTCAAATAGTCAGATGTGGTTTTTTCGACGGCTTAGAAACCAATATAATGTTTTTCAACTTTAGCTGTATTTGTATTAAAAAATCTTATAATAATTGAAAGTTGCTCAACCCGACAAACGTCACGAGTGCAATCAGGAATAATCGAGTAAATTTATTATTTATTATTTTTTCAACAATTTGAGTCTTCAGTTGCCATTAATTAAATGAGCTCATTTTGAATATTTTTTTCTCATATAGTGGTCATTAATCGTCTTATCTTTTACTTGTTTTAGGTGAAGTGTCAGCACGGGATCAAATCGGGCTATTAACTTTACTAAATCTATAAAGTTGCCGCTTGTCTCACTCGAACCTGAGTCAGATGTTAACTTCTCTCTATGATCCCTGAAGGCTAAATTGTGAGATGCTAAAAAATTTACAATTGCGAGCAATCATTCTAAAATATCGCTCCACCGTTGCCTTTCTTGTTCAATTTGTGACTGGACTAAGGAGTCAATAGTCGAACAGCTTTTTGAACCATTCTCTAAATCAATCAATTTCAACATACAATCTTTGTGCTGCCGAGAAGATTCGTGGGACTTTAAGTAATCACCCAAGCGTTACCAATCACCCACTCCTTCACTTGATCCAATCTTTGTGTTTTGTAGCCCGAATATTCGAAACGGAAAGTAGTAAACGAAATCCTTTGTTTGTGAAAAAATCATCCAGTGCCTGTCAAGCTTTTTAACGTTAACTAATATCTTATATTATCAACTTTAACCCGGATTAGACCTTTCAATACAATCTCAGTTCATACATCTACATCAGTAATTGTTATGGGTCACAAGCCGGGGTTATTTTGAGGATTCAGATTTTCCATTCCAGCACTCATGGATGTAGACATAGACTCGGGCTCAGATTCGAGTTCTTGACTGGATAGCGTTGGCGGCGACACCGGTGACCTAAGAGACAATGATGTAGTTAATTCATCACCATCCTCACTGTTTTTACTTGATGACGGTGGCGGCAACCCTGATGATGTGGAAGGAATGATTTCAGCTGGATCAGGATTAGAGTCACTTTCAGCCAATAAATGTTTTGTACAGGTTTCTCGATCATCACTTTTTAAATATTTCTTGAAAGATCCACGTAGATTTTCTTGTACCTACTTTCTTTTAATATCTCATTTCCATTTTGAACTACCTGACTCATTTCGTAAATCTTGTTTTGTTTCGCACAAACAGTCAGAAATAATTCTTAGTATCACAAAGTTTTTTTACACTTTTTCAACTTGCTCAATACTTCAAATACTGTGATTTTCACTTTCCATTTCACTCAATACTTTAAATAATATAAGCATTTAATATTCAATAAAATTGAAAGATATGTACGGTACAATAACGACTTTGTAACTCATATTGCAAGCAAAATAATTCCAATGTGACAAGAATTGACGAATGAAATGAAACACGGGGATTCTCCGAGTGATCGAAGAGCGGAACATTATGTCCCGACTCCAGAGCTGAACCGGCTGTATGCATTAAATAACCGATCTTCAAGTGTTTCGAGGCGCGATATTCAAGCACTACATAATGAATTTTTCAATTATGTGTTGAATGAATGAACTAGTTAATTAACGTTCTTTTAATTTACCGCTATGTTATAACCTCAATAAATAATTAAGGATCAAAACCAAAAGTATAAATAAAAAAATATAGTTAAAAAAGCTTATATTTTTTAAATGAGTTTGGGTTGTTGCGCGAGACCCCTGCAAGAGCGAGGCCCTGGGCGGTTGCCCTGTTCGCCATCCCCAAAGGCCGCCGCTGGATTCAGATGAGAATAGTGATGGGAAAATAGACTGTAAATTTGTTTTGAATAAAGGCCGCTACGAAATTAATGATTATGATGACGACAACGAAGCAATACAAAGTGATGTTGAGCAGTATGATGATAGTGTACTGAACTTCGATTACGTTACCTACATTCTTAATTTGAGTTTGGATGGAAAGTATTCAGCGGGTGACGACGAGTGGGATTGTCAAAAGAGAAGTTACTGGCGAAATAAAGGGGTAAAAATGGAAAAATAAGAAAGATTTGGAAGTGAAAATTTTAATTTGGCTTGTGGTTTTGGAAAAAAAATATTAATTTTGTGTTCCGGGCGTCATGAATTATCGAAAAAAGTATGAAGTGAACCAAATATCAAAGATGTTTTAAATGTTCACATTATAATCTGGGCGTGAAAAAGTTAGGTGATAGTGTTAAAAGTGTAGGCAAGTTCGACTCAATGCAATGTGAATGCACTATGAGGGAGAAGTGGGAAGAGACGAATAAGTCCAATGTTTGGTGGAGAGATACCACGATAATTAAACCTTTGCGGGACGGAACTATTAAAGTAAAAACGGACAATGTTTTTTCTTCTTTCTCGGCGGTTTTCACCTCGCTTTGGCGATATACATGAAACATGTGTTTCCTCCCTCGCGAATGATCTATAAAATCTGAAATAATTATCAAGGGAGATATTTATGGGTATAACAATAACAAATATCTCAGAAGTCAAAATTCATTCAACTTTGTCAATAATAGTATGATCCTCGAATTTCACATTTTCTCCAATAAAATTGTCTTTTACATGTTTCTTGATTTCATTCGTTGCTGGTTACTGCATTTTGTAAGTTGAGTACAAAACCCTTCTGACATGAGCATAGGTCTGTCTACCCAACTTGTCTTCAATTGCAAACGCTCATTTTGGAAGGAACGTCCTTTCTTCTTCAGTGCTTTTTGTACGTTTTTCTTTTAAATAATCTACAGTCATCTTATGCATCTAAGTTTTTTCATACAAGTAATAATTCTTCAGTGCTAAATGCTCTATTAAGGGGTTTAAAAATTATAGGAAATTAGCCTAGCTACAAATTTCCCAAACTTAAATGAGTGATCCTTTAAAAGGGATAAGAGAAAAAATAATACAGGTAAACAAAGGTTAACAAAATGATCCTTTAGGAGAGTTAAGAGAGGGCGTAGATCAATTAAATAGATCAATTAAAAACTCCCAGGAATTAATAAATTGCAGAATAGTGGTGCTATCAACTATGATGAAAAGATAATATTCTTTGACGTACAAATAAAAGCACTGTTCCCGAGCATATCAATTAAGATGGCACTGTACAAATTAGAACAGCGGCTCACAAGGGATGACAAATCGGTAGAATGGTGGAACAAGTAACAAATTTGGACCCCCTAATGCGCAAAATAACTTTTTTAGTTCAGATTCTAAAAGTTCTAATTGTGACCTTTCATTTGATACCCTTCTCGAATATCTTTAATTTTAAAAAATTGTTAAGGGCCATTCGTTATTAGGGTGAGACCCCTTAAAAAATTTTGGAATATTCGGAAGACCTAACTTTTTGAGAGACTACCATTTCAGACCTTTTAACAAAGTTTGAGCTTTCTAGCATCTATATTTTCTGAGGAAACGTGCAGTGACGCACGGACAGACAGCCCTAAAAAATTAATTTTCAGTGTTCAAACTCCCCCCTTGCAGAGCGCTTTGCAGACAGGAAAGGGGTGAATAATTTGCATATTTTTCTTTTCGTTCTATTTTACGTATTTTTACATCACACATTGAATTTGCTTTTTTCATCTTGGTATATAATAATTTTTTTTTGGTTTATTTAACATCAGATTCGGAATTGTGAAAAAGGGGGTTAATTTGTTTTACTCCTTCATTTAATTGTTTTATTTCTTCTTATTATATTGTAGTTAAAATGGCCATGTTTCTATGAAAAATTTTCTTTAATTTCTCAAAATAAATTCCTCCTTTCCCTTTCTTCCTTTTGTGGTAGGTTTTTTTTTTATGTGCGGTGGACCAGCACGAGCAGAGGATTTCCCGGAAAGTTTCACGACATAGCTAAGCCCTAGCCGGCCTCATTATACCACCCCGGGCTAAAGAATCCTCTGTCAAAAACGAAGGTCTGCAACTGTGACTTCCGTGGTTGCAGCAATATATACTACTGTGACCAAAAAATAAGCTGACATTTGAATTTAAACTGGGCGCGTTGAAGGATTTGGAGAATTATTTTTCTTTAGGTTGGCAGTACTATCAGTGACATCTTTGTCAAATTTACATGCCAAAATATTCATTAGTGTTTAAGATACGCGTCGTTTCCGGGATGGCCTTCGATTCCGTCTTCGCTGCGGCTTGAATCTCCTCTATCGTATCAAAACAGTGTCCCTGGAGCAGTCTTTTGAGCGTGCTGAACAGCCAGAAGTCCCACGGCGCCAAATCAGGTGAATACGGTGGTTGCGGAGCGATATGGGTTGAGTTTTGGTGAAATGATCACGAATTACAAGTGCAGTATGGGATGGTGCATTATCGTGGTGCAAAAACCAAGAATTGTCTTTTCACAATTCCGGCTTTTTTAGGCGGATAGCGTTACGCAAACGACGCATAGCGTTCAAATAATATTCCTTGTTGATTGATTGGCCCGGCGGAAGAAATTCATAATGCACAACACCACGATAATCGAAGAAGAGAAGAAGTTGATGGTCGCCCAGTACGCTCTTCGTCTTCGACACGTTCACGACCGGCTTGGAATCCACTACTCGTATATCACTTGTAAACATTTTTTTTAGACATAGCTTCATCACCAAAAGCTTTCAGCGCCATCCTCAACGTATCCGCAGCAGAAAATTGATTTCGCAAACAAAATTTAATGCAAATTCAACAAATTTCGACATCACAGAAAACGAAAAAGTCTCTTTAGCAGCTCACAAAACGACGCGTATCCCAAACACTTATGAATATTTTGACATGTGAATTTGACATAGATGTCACTGAATGTACTACCAACCTAAAACAAAAAATAATTCTCCAAATCCTACGACGTGCGCAGTTTGAATTCAAATGTCACCTTTATATATTGTTACGTGCACGAATAATTCTGCGAGCTACTGTTGCAATTGTTTCCACAGCCATTTAGAACCTCATGATCAACAAAGTGAATTTACTCTAAGCCACGAGAACCCACCTAGCATGATCAACATCTGAAAGTGACGTCACTCCATTCATTAATCTGCTCAAATATACTAGGTACCTCTTGGCAGAACATTCGCCAATGTACGAGAAATGGGTTGTTAGTGGCTAGAGAGCCTATATAAAGGCGAGCTGAATGAATGGGGGGATCATTGATTCGACCGCGATAAAAACTGCGATAGTGTGTGGAAAGCGATATTGTTCGAATAATCGAAAAGTGATTTTCGTTGATTGTGAAGTGATCTTAGAAGACAATTGCGATAGAAATTTATGGACAAGTGGAAGTTAGATTTTAATAGTGAAAGAAAATGCGATAATGCAAATGTTAATGCTGATTCAGCAAGAGAAGCGGCAACAATCAACGAAGCTAAATGAACAATCAGCAAAACAGGACCAACAAGCTATCGAAATCAAGGCAGACATCACACAGAAGCTGGAGAAACAGTCAACCGAAGTAAAAGCGGAGCTCGGTCATCTGAACAAACAAATTAAAGGCGTCGAGGAAAAGATTGACCAGGTCGAGGAAAAGGTTTAACAGGTCGAGGAAAAGGTCAGCCAGGTCGAGGGAAAGGTCAGCCAGGTCGAGGAGAGAATCAACCATGAGATGGAAAACATAAAAAAGGAATTGGAAGCAGCGAAGGCAGTAGTAACTACCTCACCAGCCCCGCTTACAACCGTAGCGCAAAGCCATGCGACGGACGTCGGCTAGGAGGATCGACATCCCCAGCACCACCATCACCGTGTCAAGGCAACATCGTGAGGAAGCAGACTTTTGCCTTCCTGGTCAAGTTGACGTAGAACATTGCACCATAACCATCGACACTGGTGCAACCCGATCTACTTCAAAAGGGCAGGATTTTCTCACTAAGGCTTGCCACGGGAGAAACTACATCTGCCCATGGAGAGGTCAACCTCCAGATACAGTTGGGAGACCTTGCGTTCCGACATAATTTTCTGGTCGCGAACATTATGGATGACTGCATTCTCGGAATAGATTTTCTGTGACCACATGGCATCACGTTGGATTTGGGCAAACGGGTATTGAAATGGCAGTATGTCGAAGCATTGATGGAGGATCCCAGCATCCTGATTCCCAAGATGAATGTAGTAGTATGTGCCGACACTGATGTACCGAATTCTTCTGACAGCATTGTATGGGCCAAGCTTGATGATGATTCTGGAGACCACCGATCTTATCTGATAGGGCCAACGAAGACGTCCGCATCGTGCAGTTTGATTGTAGAATGGAGCCTTGTAAGATCTTTAAGTAACCGATACGTGCCGGTTAGAGTCCTTAACACCGCAGACTCAACCACGAGTATCAAAGCGGGAGAAGTCATCGGCAGCTGCCAGCCTGTTTCCACCATTGGGAAAGGAGGCAAGACGCAGACAAAGCCCGGGAACCCACGTCTGTAATATTGAAGCAGGTCAAATTGCCAGTGCAGCTATTCAAACGAGCCTCTCATCTGGTCACCAAGTACAGTGACATCTTCTCAATAAGCCCGGATGACCAAGGCCGAACGATTATGGTAGCTCACGTCATAGATACACAGGCAGCCAAGCCAATTCGACAAGCACTGAGACGTCTTCCTATAGCCAAACAAGGAGAAGTGAGCGCACTGATCTCGAACATGGAAAAACAAGGCGTTATCGAACCTTCTGTCAGTCCATGGGCCGCGCCAGTGGTTCTAGTGAAGAAAAAGGATGGTAGCACTCGTTTTTGTGTCGACTATAGGCAGCTTAACGACGTCACTAAGAAAGATAGTTACCCGCTCCCACGCATCGATGACATCATGAATACTTTAGTCGACGCAAAATGGTTTTCTACACTTGATCTAAAGTGTGACTACTGGCAGGTAGAAATCGACAAGAAGGACCGAGAGAAAACCGGATTTTCAGTTGGGACCGGATTGTGGCAATTTATGGTGATGCCATTTGGGCTTTGCAATGCTCCAGTCACTTTTGAACGCCTGATGGAACCTGGAAAACCTGCTGGTGTACCTTGATGACATCATTGTCATCGGAAAAACGTTCGAAGAGCATGTGTGGAACTTAGAAGAAGTTTTCTCTCGATTGTGACTGGCGAATTTGAAACTTAGTCCCGACAAGTGTACCCTTCTTGCAGCTGAAGTAAAATACCTGGGACACGTCGTATCAGCAGAAGGGGTCAAAATAGACCCTGAGAAGATTGAAGCCGTGAAAAGCTGGCCAACACCCAACAACAAGCGCCAACTACGAAGTTTTCTGGGTCTGGCAACCTACTACCGAAGATTCGTCAAAGACTTTGCCAAAATAGCTAAGTGTCTCCATCAGTTAACCGAGAAAATCGTCCGTATGTCTGGGATGAACAATGCCAGGTAGCCTTTGAGGCCTTGAAGGAGAAGCTGTGTGAATCACCCGTGCTGGCATATCCGAAACCCAGAAAAATGTTTGTATTTGACACCCATGCGAGCAATGGCGGTATTGGAGCTGTACTCTCCCAGCAGATCGATGGCGAAGAAAGAGTCCTCTCGTAATACAGTCGAGTTCTTTCAAAAAGTGAGAGGAACTACTGCGTGACCAGGAAGGATCTATTGGCTATAATAGAGGCCACGAAGCAGTTCCACAAGTACCTATATGGCCAGAAATTTGTTCTTCGAACGGACCATGCATTACTGAGATGGCTGCTTGACTTCAAAAACCCTGAGGGACAAGTTGCGAGTTGGATCGAAAGATTGCAGTCATACGACTACGAAATTGTTCATCGAAAGGGCGGAATTCATGGAAATGCTGACACCCTATCTCGTCGTCCATATCCAGCGAACTGCAAGCATTGCCGGCGGATTGAAGAAAAGGAGCCGGCCGTTGATCTGCGATTGATAACGGCCGAATTCGATGAAGGTTGGTCATCGGAGGAGATTCAAAATGCCCAGTTAGCCGATGAAGACATCGGACCATTGCTCGTATGGAAGGAGACAACTGGGCGACCTGAGTGGAAAGACGTTTCAATGCATGGCACAACCTTGAAAAGCTATTGGGCACAATGGAACCCCCTTCAGGTGGAGGGTGACATACTCAAGCGGCAATGGGAAACAGCGGATGGCAGCTCCTGCAGGATGCAAACTATACTTCCCAAAAGCCGGATCCACGATGTGGTTAAGGAGATGCACGAAGGATCCTCGCCAGGCTACCTTGGTGTTAGGTTTTACTGGCTTCACGCTCGAGAAGACGTGGAGGACTGTTGCCGTAGATGCACCATTTGCGCTTCCGTCAGAGGTCCAAAGCGACGACTCAGAGGACAAATGCAAACCTACAACGTGGGTGTACCGTTTGAAAGGATCGCTGTTGACATCGCTGTACCCTTTCTTGAATCCAACTACTGCAGCCGAACAGCTAGTGTTAAATTGGGTCAGTAGGTATGGGCGTACCTTGTGAACTACATTCAGATCAAGGTCGAAACTTCGAATCACTAGTTTTAAGCGAAATGTGCGAAATTGCGAGGAATACGGAAAACGAGGACGACACCGCTGCATATCCAATCCGATGGAATGGTCGAACGTTTCAACGGCACTCTCAATAAACACCTGGCCAAGATAGTTGACGAGAACCAAAGGGACAGGGACCGACACATCCCACTATTTGTGATGGCGTACAGAGCTGCCGAACATGCATCGACCGGCCAAGTCCCAGCCAAAGTCATTTTTGGAAAGACGATTCGTCTGCCAGCTGATATAAAGTTCGGGACACTCCTGAGAAACCCCAAACGATCTCGGAGTACGCAAGTGAGCTAAGACAACGGTTGAACCAGATACATCGGACAGTGCGAAAATACCTCGAATCGGCTACTGACCGCATGAAGGCCAGGTATGATCTAAAGGCAAATTCTACCGGCTTAGAGCAAGATGACTTGGTATGGCTATATAGCCCGCAACGGCGAAAGGGTAGGTCTCCAAAGTTGCAACATAATTGGGAGGGACCATACCGAGTTAAAAAACGCGAATCAACGACGTCGTGTACCGCATACAGGAACATCGTAAGCCAAGAGCCAAAATGAAAATCGTGCACCTGGACTGTCTTGCCCCATATTACATCCAGGGAGAATCGACTACAACTGGCGACACATCTTTTCGGGGCGAAAAGAACTGAGGTGGGGGCAATGTTACATGCACGAATAATTTTGCGAGCTGCTGTTGCAATTGTTTTCACAGCCATTTAGAACTTCATGATCAACAAAGTGAATTTACTCGAAACCACGAGAACCCACTCAGCATGATCAACATCTGAAAGTGACGTCACTCATTTATTAACCTGCTCGAATATACTAGGTACCTCTCGGCAGAACATTCGCCAATGTACGAGAAATGGGTTGTTAATGGCTAGAGACCCTTTATAAAGGCGAGCTGAATGAATGCGGGGATCATTCATTCGACCGCGATAAAAACTGCGATAGTGTGTGGAAAGCGATATTGTTCGAGTAATAGAAAAGTGATTTTCGTTGATTGTGAAGTGATCTTAGAAGACAATTGCGATAGAAATTTATGGACAAGTGGAAGTTAGATTTTAATAGTGAAAATTAAAATTGTGAAATAGACCAAAGTGATTGTGCATTTTTAAGTAATTTAATAGACTCTGGTAATTTAATTTAAAAAGCCATTGCGTTTTCACTTTCCCGGAACATTAAAATTATTGGCCGCGAACCAAAACACGCGACAATATATATATATATATATATATATATATATATATATATATATATATATATATGTATATATACATATATATATATATATATATATATATATATATATACATATATATATATATATATATATATATATATATATATATATATATATATATATATATATATATATATATATTTGTTTTCTTTTTTTTTAAGTAGTCTCCACAAAAGTAAATTTCTCTCGAGGAATTTGCCTGAAAATGGAATTTTCCGGGGATTTTTCTTCTTTTTCGCTAGAAAATTGATTCCTGCGACTCGATGGTGCCTTCAGGCTTACAAGTATTTAAATGAGGTTTAAGCTGCAGTAATGCGTCCAACTGTTCCAAACAATGTTATCTGGCTTCCTGGGCAGTGCAGAAGCCTTGCATGACTGCAAATCCCACCCTCAGGGCGTAAATAGCCTTCACTTCGATACCACCAACAAAAACAGGCACAGTACCTGAAAACTGAATCATTCTAGTAAAATTAGATTTCCGCCAAAAAAGCGGTATTACTAATCACTAACAATATTTAAATACCAAAATGGTATTGTATACTGAGCGCTGTTCAATTTTTCTTGTTTTTGTGCATAAAAACTTACAAACTTTTAAAAGTATGGATTAATAGTTTGACAGTCTTTGACGTTTTTTTCTTGTTTAAAATCACATGAATGAAGGTAACTACACTAAGTAAATATGTATATGAAATTGAAATACAGCAAAGAGCTACCGACATGAATCAAGTCTTTAATATTATCTACGGTGTCTCTCATAGGTAATCAGTACGTTTCCTGCAGTTGTTTTATTTGAATTGTTCTGTCATCATCTTTAAAATTCTTCGGTTGTGCCTGAATCATTGATGTAAAAGTCGCATTAACGTAGAATTTATGAGAGTTTTTTCAATGATTTATTGAATGCGACAAAATTTATAGACTGGAAATTATTTAACTCAAACAGAAAAACTATCTTAGTATCCACAATTACATTTTATATGTAACCGGAACTTTACATATGTACTGAATTATTCTTTGCCACAAGTATCTAGGTGCGATACTTGCAGCAATATATCTTTAGATAGAATCCTCCTTTTATGACTTTGTCGAAGAAGTATGGTAGGCATAAGCAAGCAAAATGTTTTAATCAAAAGTTTACCTTTAAGGTACAGTTAGTGCTGTATGTGCACCAAAGTAATAAGAAAAAAAGTCAGATACTGGAATTAATCATATTTGTCGTTAAAAAGGAGTGGGGGCCAGCACGGAAGAGGCAGTCGCAAGAGTAAGCAATGTGAAATGAATATTATAATAAGGAAATGCACGTTGCTAGTTTGATCTCTGATACGACCTCATCAAGTCAATACTGGACCTTTTTTCAGTAAATTCATAGTACAAGATAGCTGGCATTCAGACTCCAGACTTGTAACAACAGACATCCTTGTAGAGAGTAGAACTAAATAAAAATTTATCCATCAAGATTCAACCAACATCAACGAACAATATTTAAATATCCACTTCTACTTCCATTATCACACACACGCACTTTTCACGATGTAGCGGCCGAAAACACTTTCCGTTTACAATCAATTATAATATTAACGACACGATTCCAATTACTATTTATACTATGCTCAATGTACTTGCACACACATATTTTATTCGCCACCGTTTAAAGTAATTGTTTCAATCAAAACACCGCAAACTACTTGTTCAAAGTGCACTGAAAGTTTAAAAAGGCGCGACATGGTTCGCGAATTCACCTCTCACACATATGATACATACATATGCGTACTTGCACTGCACGGGACCTACATCAATTTGCAAAAGCTAACTACCGGTCACAGCTCAATAAAATCGATAGTAACGTATCAAAGCACTGCATGGCTGCACGGGGAACGAATCAATCACTGATTAGTTGTAATCCTTATGCCTGCTGATGAATTGTTGCGATATTCTTTTAATCACAGAAGCAATCCCGCACCATTTAATATTCTCTATGTCCCGATTGACACCGTCGAATAAACCAGCGGAAATTAGAGCTCCGGTGAGTATTTAAGGATGAATGAATTGTTTCCAGAGTAGGAAAACTTGCAGCAGGAATTGGGGGAACCACTTTGCTGTGTATACGCTCAGCCACAAGAACAAACTAATCCGCGAGTATGATAAGGTTGGACTTGACCAAATAGCAAACAAACATATCTAACAAATCTGCATCCATGGACATTAGTTCGTATGTTAGATATATTGGATGTGAACTATTTTTCCGCGTGTTTCCAACCATTATTACCATTGCTATATAAAATTCTGGGTCACCTGTGTTTCGCGCATTATTTTGCGCCTACTACGATTTACATAGTGAATACATACTTCTAGGCGCTCCAGACATTTGAATGGAGGCCTGGATTTGTTTTGAATTACAATATATTAATTTTAAATGTAACTATACCAAGTATTCATGAATAATTGCATTTTTACTACTAGATGAGTAAAAGTAATTGAGATCTTAACAGGATCTATATGAAGCCAAACTGAAATTTTAGCGTCTAAATAGAGCCTAAACTGAGCCCGAAAAAGGATTAACTCAGTTTGGCGGACCTCAATATGGCCCAAAATAATCGAGAAAAAGTAGTTTACGAGTGATAAGGGCATAAAAAGAACCCAAAAACAAACAATTTACTTTTGTAAAGAAAAACAATCCAACCATTGGAGGCAGGATGGTAAGTTTTAAAACCAATCAGAATTTCCTATTGTTCTTTTCGATTTAGTTTCAGCTTGGTTATGCTCATCATTATTTGGTTGAATTTTTTCATGAGTTTGTTAGTGATTAGAAATAAGGTTGTGACTAGTTTGGTCAGACTTAATTTTTTTAAGGTCTTTGAAAAAAAATGTTTACGATTCTTGTTTTGCAACCTTCTGTCCATGCGTCACAACAAGTTTCCGCGGAAAGTATATGTAGAAGCTAGAATTCTCAAATTTTGTAAAAAGGTCAGAAGTGTTGGTCTCTAAAAAGTGTAGGTTTTCCAAACATTTCAACATTTTTTAAGGGTGGTCCTCCCTTATAATGAAGTATCCCTTAAATAATTTTCTGAAGTCTCCAGTTCCTGTATTATATCCCCTGTTTCAAAATATTCAGGGAAAGAAACATATAACTTCATTGAACAGCTGCATGAAATTCATACCAATAGAGAACATGTAGGCTCACTTCACATTTTTTGCACATGAATCTGGTCTTTTTCTGACATTTTATGCATCGCCTTTGTCCACATCCAATTTGTTCGTGATCCGATGAATCGTTTTTAGGGTTTTATAAAATAATTTTACAAAACCCTACTAAAATCGCGTCCTGTCTGTCCGTCCGTCCGTCCGTGTGTCACAGCAGTTTTTCTCGGAAACTACTTAAGCTAGAAACATCAGATTTTGTGGGTAGGTGTAAAGTGGTGTTCTCTTCAAATTTCAATTACAAAAAAATTTTTTAAGGTATTTAAGGGGGGTCTCCCCATATAGGGGAGTGACTCCCCGAAAAAAATTTCATTGAAAGTAGCCGATATGGGTATCAAATGAAAGGTCTTGATGAGAAATTTTCAAAACAGGTCTTAGTTTGGCAAAGTTTGCTTCGAGGGGCGCACAGGGAGGGGAAATACATGAAAAATTTGTGTGTCCCCCCACCCCCCTCGCGATTGGACACCTGTGATCCGAAAAATCTGAAAAAAAATCAGGAATGTAGGCCTTAGTGAGTACAACAACAACAAATACGTGAGAAGTCGCAATTCACTCAACTTTGTTAGTAATAGTATGAATTATCGATTTTATATTTTCGTGAATAAAATCTTAACAGCAATTCAGTACACAGACGACTATTCATAAGGTTAATCTATCCTGAAAGTTTCATAAAGATTGAATCATATTTAGCGAAGTTATAGCGGTTTGAATTTTCCCGTATTACTATGGAACAATATGCGCTGCATTTATTACTATGGCAACATACTCGTATGGCTATGGAACAACATGCGCTTTTTACCGACTCAGACACTACAGTTTTGCTAGGATTTGCATGAAAATTTCAGGAATGATAGGTGTCATGTATATCTTTGAGAATCGGTTCAGCTAGTGGTATCAGTAATCGTAAAACAAAATAGTGGCTGTTTAAAATGCGAAGATTGAATAATTTTTAGTTATTTTTTCCCAACTTCAACGTTTAAGGTGCATGCTTTGAACACTTGATTCAATTTCATGAATGACTGAAAATGAGTTCCTACAATTAATTCTCATAAGTGAAACAAGTCAAGGAGGTGGGAGAGTGCTCCTAGCAAAAGGGCTTTGTAACCATTCTAGGATTCGAACAAATTGTGTTTCCTCCCTCGCGAATGGACATCTGAAATAATTATCAAGGCAGATATTTATGAGTATAACAATAACAAAAATCTCAGAAGTCGAAATTCGTTCAACTTTGTTAATAATAGTATGATCTTCGTATTTCATATTTTCTCCAATAAAATCGTCTTTGACATGTTTCTTGATTTGATTCGATCTGGTGACTGCATTTTGTAAATTGAACACAAAACCCTTCTGACATGAGCGTAGGTCTGTTTACCCAACTTGTTTTTTGCATTTTCGATTGTGGGACATTCGAGATCGGTTTTACCCGTTTAGATGCTGATCCGTACTGAAAGCAATAAGTTTGAAGTAGAGCCCTTTTGAAATCGCAATAAGTTTTAGGTTAAAATTTTTTTTCGTCGCTGCCATCCGAATGGATGGCAGCGACGAAAAAAAGGAAGCGTCGAGGCCAAAAATAAAAAGCGAATACCACCATTTTGTAGCCTTCAAACTACATCTTATTAATGCTACATTGACAGGAAGCGTCGAGGCCAAAAATAAAAAGCGAATACCACCATTTTGTGGCCTTCAAACTACATCTTATTAATGCTACATTTTCATCGAATCTATCTACTCAAAGCATATATCGATTATACATTGTGATGACGTTAGGGCAATTTACAGTAATTTTTGTTTTCTTTTTTTTCACAAATCCAATGCGATAAACTTTATGCATTGGGTTCATTCAGTGGCAATTTGAAACAACAGTGTCAATGCTATTGTCATTCCAGCGTTCAATATGAAAATCTTCCGCCGCTCTGATGGAAATTGACCCTCTTAGAGTTTTTTTCATGTCAGTTATGGAAGAAAGTGAAAATTTTCCGGTTCTGATCTCCCTTATTGTGCCGCAGGTACCGTAGTCTTTGTTTGTCATCTGATTCACCAATGGCAGTCCTGAAAAGAAGTATCACTCTGCTCCTCCCAAAACATGCGCATGTATTTTGGAAAAGATAACCTGTCAGTAGAAGAATGGCAACGAAAACTTTCATCTCTTCCACCGTTAAGTGAAGCACGTGATTTTTATCGCTGGCGTATGTATTGAACATTTTAATAAGCAAATCAAATATCTTTGAGTTGTACATTTTTAAGAAACACGAAACATGAGGCATAGTGGGACCTTGATAGTTTTTGGTAACCTCTGGATCATCAACTAATCCTGATATTTTAGTAAAGTAATTTTCATCGCTTTTTCATTCTGTATGCCTTTTTTTCTTCTGCGCTTACCTTTTTCGTGTCTCGTTTTGGATGCGGATGGATGGTTTGATACATCAAGGTCACTTTCACGATCAGGTTCAAAATCAACGTCAGACTACGGTTTGTTAACACACACACACTTCTCGGTATATCGTTGCAGTCGTTTTCTGCTTCATCTCAACTTTCATCTTCAGTGTTATTTCCATCGTCGGGTGGGAAAAAGTTATTTCGAGGTCATCGATATCTGAGCCGGACCCTAATAGGGCTATTTCTTCATGTAATGGAACCCTGAAAATAAAGCAAATTCGATATTGGAAAGAGTTAGCTACTGATATGTGGCACATCATATTTCAGAAATTATTTACAATAATAATAATCGTTGAAGAAAAGATCAAAACACAAAGGTTGACTAAAGCCCTTGTGCACTCTACAGGGTGCACTGTTGATTAAATTTATGTTTGAGGCAAATGTTTTTATGTTTTCTTCAATATTTTTGCACACATAGAACCAGCAACTACTTTAAAACTATTAGAACGCAAAAAAAGGAAAAACTTACGTTTTTTTTTGACATGACAACCGAAAATCAACAGGCTGCTCTGATGACACTTGAAAATAGGAATGTGACTGACTTTGGAAGATTATTGTCAATCCTGATTAAAGTGTAGTGGCTTTGGACAGCTGTGGCACATTTAATAGCAACTAAAAACTGCTTGAGAAACTTTAAAGTTCACAGACAAACGAGTTGAGCTTTTTAAAGCAAACAAGAAGGAAGTGAAGAGTTAATCAAAGGTAGTCGAGTGGAGTATCAAATGGAAGTTCTTGATTGGAACTTTTTGAATATGAATTCAAAACGTAATTTTGTGAAGGGGATCCAGAGGGAGGCAAAAAATATCAAAATTGTGTATGTGTGTGTGTGTGTATCTCTTGTGATTGGACACCTTTGAGCCGAAAAACCCTAAAAAAATCACGGGAGTGGGGCTTTAGTACAAGGGAAGCAAATATCTTAAAAATCTAAATTAACTTAACTTTGTTAATAATAGTATGATTTGTAGATTTTACATTTTCACCCAAAAAATTAAAACGGTACTAAAGAAAACAATCGGGTTTAGATCAAACTTAAAATGATTTGATTTGCAAATTAATATACGAGGTGTGTTCAAAAAATATCGCGAATTTTGTTTTTTTTTCAAAAATTATTTATTTATTCATGAATATCTATTTTGTCCCCTTCAAAGTAATCCCCATGAGATATTATACACTTGTGCCAACGGGTTTTCCAATCTTCGAAGCACTTCAAAAAATCATTTTTTTTAATCTTGTTCAGCTCCTCCTTCGATGCCGTCTTTATCTCGTCAAGCGTAGCGTAACGTCGTCCTTTCATGGGCCTCTTCAGTTTAGGAAACAAGAAAAAGTCACAGAGGGCCAGGTCTGGGGAATACGGTGGCTGCGGCATCAATATTGGTTTGTTTTTGGCCAAAAAGTCGCGCACAAGCAACGATGTGTGAGCAGGGGCGTTATCGTGGTTCAAAAGCCAATTTTTGTTCTCCCACAAATCCCGGCGTTTCTGGCGGATTGCTTCGCGCAAATTGCGCATAACTTGCAGGTAATATTCCTTATTGACCGTTCTTCCCTGTGGCAAGAACTCATGATGAACCACGCCCCTGCAATCGAAGAAAACTGTCAGCAAAACTTTCACATTCGACCGAACTTGGCGCACTTTTTTCGGTCTTGGTTCATGCGGCAGCTTCCATTGAGATGATTGAGCTTTGGTTTCCACGTCATAACCATAAACCCACGATTCGTTACCAGTTATGACCCTCTGGAGCAAATTTGGTTCGTCGCGGACAGAGTTTAACATCTCATTAGCAATGTTCATGCGTTGCTGTTTTTGGTCGCAATTGAGCAATTTTGGTACGAATTTCGCGGCGACCCGTCTCATGCCCAAATCGTTGATAAAAATCGAATGGCACGAGCCAATCGATATGTTTAGGTCCTCAGCAACTTCTCTAACGGTGATTCGACGATTGGCCAATACCATTTTCTCCACTTCATTAATTTTTTCGTCTGTTGTTGAAGTGCTCGGGCGTCCGGCACGCTCTTCGTCGTTCACATCTTCTCGGCCTTCTAAAAACATTTTGTACCACCGATAAACGTTGCTTCGGTCCAAGGTAGCTTCTCCGTATGCCACAGTCAACATTCGGAATGCATCCGCGCACTTAATTTCGTTTTTCACACAAAATTTGATACACGTTCATTGATCCATTTTTTTGAATAAGTAAAAATCGAAGACGATTGAAAACACGTGCAAGTAAAGCAGCTATCACCAATCAAGTGAACATTCAAAATGGCCGAGCTTGTCGGCATAAGTGACAGACATGAGTACCAACACAAAAAATCGAAATTCGAATATACGTAACCCGCGAAAATTCAAAATTCGTGATACTTTTTGAACAAACCTCGTATAGACATACAAAAGTCTTGACTACCGTATAATTGCTTTGTTACTCGTTTCGTACATTTGGCCCCTCTGCGATGACATACGTCCTGGGATGTCTTCTTCGTTATTGTGAACTTTGTAGTCACCAGCGCTCTGGTCGTATTTGGAGTCGCTACTATTTCCGTCGTATGATCACAATTTCATGTGGTCATGGGCCGTTGGCGTTTGCAGAGGTCCTTCATGTCTGCCGATTTTGTGAGCTGTATATCTATCCTGTAACACTTTCAGTACTTTCCAAATAGTTAGCTGCTAATTTTAAACCAAGTCCTTGCTGAGTCCAACGAATAGTTACCAAATCGCCTTCTCAATAGACATTTGCGTCTTTACTTTTCATGTTAAAAACACGTCGGTTCTCATTTTAAATTTTCTTGATACTCTCTTTAGCCTAAACCCGAATTACGTCACGGTTTTCGTCGAAGGCGTTAATCCATTCGTTTTCGACAAGCTCGCGAATATGCAGATGGTTTCAGAAAAGCAAACTAAATGGCGTCGTATCGATGCTTCTGTGAGGAGTTCTATTCGAGTACAGCTGGGCCGTGCTCAGGTATTTGTATTATTGTTCCGACTTTGGCACAGACATCTTCGTAAGCAACGGGATGAGCGTACAATTTATCCGCACTACTTGAGCCTTCGCTCTCGGAATTCCCGTCGTAATCAGAATATGTTGAACCTTTTTGTTGTTGCAGTAGGCCTCAAAACCGTTCGATGTGAAGGCAGTACCAACATCGGATACGTTCTTCTTGGATTTCCAAATGTAACGGACTACTTCATAAGCCGATCAAACACCGCAGCCGTCATTGTCGATTTGGTTACATATAACCATGTAAATTTTGGAAAGCTATCAATAACGACAAAGATATATGAGTAACTTTTCCTTGTCGTTACCAAAGGTCCCAAAATGATCGACGTGAAAAGTATCCAAAGGGACTACACCCTGGTCGATGGCATCTAGATATCCCTCTTGTCGTCATGGCTTTTTTTCTGCCAGTATGCAACTAACACAGTTGTGAATCATTTTCTTGACTTTGGCTCGAAGATTTGGCACATGGAAAAATTTGTTTTTCAAATCAAGAATGCTGAACACTCACGCACCTTGTAGCCTGTCCAACTGGTAGCGGTAGCGGATACCTGTCCAATATAATAATTTTTGTATTCAGGAGTCAATAGTCGACGCAAAGTCTTTTCGAACCATCTTTTTTTTTGCTACTAGGACCATAGGACTCAAATAATCCGAGATGAACCGTTGAATAGTCCCATCGTCTATCCAATTGCTAATCTGAACATTGACCAGCTCTCGCTCCTACAACGCCAACTCTCTTGCTCTTTGGTAGACAGATTCGTCGTCTTTAAATATATGTGTCATTTTTACACCCACGTTGTGAGTCTTTTCCAGCTTGTAATCGTCGATCAGGGCTTGAATAGCCTATCTGTACTTTTTGTCCCGAACATTCGATAAATCTGTCGTATTTGCATGGCAGCATTCTACTACATTCTTCATCACACGTGGAAGACTTTTCAGCCAAAGTGCTGATTGTAGCTTTACCGCGCTTTATCTCAAATATATTGTATCCAAAAATCGCGACGAATTAACTATTTATGCTTTAGCAAATCTTCAAAAATCACACGAATTAAACTCAGATACGAGTTTTCTCTAACCATTAGCGTCACTCGGAGTTCTCCCAACGCCATGTTATTCTCCTTTCCAACCCCCCGAAATGAAATTGGCTTGAGAGCCTAATTTCACATACTCGTCTGCGCGCATAATCGTCAAGTCACTTCCATTATCGATTATAGCTTCGATCAGGGCATCATCAATCAAAATTTGCTTATCGTACTCGCTCAATTTCACCTGGCTTACTGCACAGCTACTCGTGGTGGCATCTTTTCTTTTATTCTTATGGTGCAATATCCCCGTACTCGCCGCATGCGAAAACTCTCGTTGCTTTGTTTTTTGTCGGACAATTAATACTAATATGATTGGATTGTCCACAATTGTAAAATTCTTTCTTTACACACCGTTCTGTAGTCTCGCTCGACGTGCTTCTTTCGTTGAATGAACCATTCTCACCTGTCTCGCTCTTACTGTTCATCGTTTTGTCGTTCCTATGGTTATCGCAGCTCACTTTATCGTCTTGTTTTGCATTCAAACTTGACACAGAATTCTCTCTCGTAGCAACGATTGCATCGAGTTAAATCCTTGTATACGGGTAACGTCACGCAGCTGAGTATCTGGAACACCGTCAATAATATAGCGGAGCACTTCGTCATCATCCATGCTGAGATGATTTGCAAAAACTATCTCAGGCACATAATCATCAAAACTTTCGGTTTTCCCATGTTCGTTCTTCAAATTTTCTTCGCATTGCAATCTTATTCGGACGATGATGGAACATTCTCTTCAATTCACTTAGAAGATTTCTAGGGTCCAGCCCGATGTATTCGGGTCTGGAATGAAACGATTTCATGGCTTTGCCTTGAGTTGTGTCCTTATAAGAGTTTTCATTGACAAGTCATCGAGTTTATATGTATGCTTCTTTTGAAAACGTAATCTGTCTCTCCCATGTTTCTTGTGCCTCAGTTTGTCCAGAGAAGACACTGAACAGCTTCGGTGTCATCGTTATGTTTATGTTCGTCGTCGTAAATACTGCTTGAACTGGTCGCCGTTCGGTTCGGCAACATGACCATGACCTCGTTGTTTCGATTCTGCACTCCACGCAACAATTCAATTTCACGACCAGCTAGGCGAGCTCCCTCTCGGCCTACTCTTTCTCGTACCCGTACAAACCGACTTCATGATAGCGAGAAAATGGACTCGTTATACCCCCGTACTCCCATTTATTTTCTTGGTTTCATGATCTTTTCCGTCGTTAAAATTGCCTAAATCAGTTATCCATTCCATACTTGCATTGGCAGTTATGAGTCCATCTATTAGCTCGGCTTTATTTCTCAAGAAATTGAGACTTTTATCATTTAAATATGTCTTTTAGCTGCTTACGTTACAATATTCATTACCCGCGGTTTCGTCTTGCCGCCTTTGTTGCTCTCCGATGCGCCTCCTTTTCCTCGTCTGCAGCACGATTCGTCTTTGTTTACACTCACTGTCTTCCCGTATCCCAGTTGAGTCCCCAAATTTATAAGATCAGCTTATCCCTTCGACTAAAGAAAACACTCTTGTTTAAATAAAACTTAAAAAGATTTGATTTGGGAATTATTAATTGGACATGTGAAAGTCAACTGGCAATGACGAACAATAAATCTTGACTTTTAGCTCTACTGTATGGTTGCTTTATTACTCGTTCCCTACACATATTTAGGTTTCAAATTTAAGTACAAACAGATTAGATTTTTGAAATATTAGCGCTGGATTGTGCAATTATACGCTATTCAGTGTAGAACAGTTTAATTGCAAGAAAAAATAAGCCCTTGTTTCTTTCGTATTATGTTAAACAATAAAACTAAACATTATTGAATTTTGAGCAGCTTATCATTTCATGTATTTTATGTTGAATTCCACTTGTATGTAACTCATTTTGTCCTTCCAAGGCATCATCAGGTAAACGACTTATTTACTAAACGGTTTATACACATTCAATAATATTTGTCGGTGATTTTTGGACTACAACTATCCCTCGTTGGCTTTGTTAAAATTACACCTGAAAAATGTCCGTAACTTAATCCGTTCATTCTTCAGAAGTGAGGTCAGCAATCAATGGGCGGAAAACTGAGGGGTATTAGCCCAAAGGACCCAGATGGCGTTTTCATAGAACAGAATAGCTTATTCCGTAAGAGGTCTTGAGTGAAGGTATCGAATTTTGGAGTTGCTAGTAATGAGTTAAATTTTCTCGATACGGCTGATATCGAAATAGATAGTACGACTCCAGATAGAAACAGGATTATATGGATTGCAGAAATTTGCCCTGATTTGAACACATTTCGAATTGATTCACCTACTAAACCCTGAGAGAGGGAACCAAATACTTTCAAAAGTCGTTGAAGCAAAAATTTTCCACTTAAAATCAAGCCTCACCTCATACCGAGCATGACTTATTGGTTAATTTGTCAGCTATGAAGACTTGTGTTTCATGTTTGGCAAGATAAACAACAAGAAATCATATGCTATTGACGGTGTTTCAAATATAGTTCTTAATACGGTGTGGTTAGATGAATTAATTTTTAAACTCTTTCAGAACAGGTTCCCCAAACACCTTGTCGCCTTGATGTGTAATACAGGGTCTGAATAATAAGTAACCGGACTGACCTCAGGAAATTTTTTATTGGCAAAGTATGTACAATTTTTCTTTCAAAATATTCAAAGTAGCCCCCATTGGAGTCGATAACACGCTGATACCGGATTTTCCAATCCCCGAACGCTCCCTGGAAGTCGGCAACCTTGATGCTGTCTAGAGCCCTCGTCGTAGCACGTTGAACGTTTTCCAGAGTCCCAAACCGCGTCCCCTTAAGATTTCTCTTGATCTTGGGGAACAGAAAGAAGCCCACTGGTGCCATATCCGGGCTGTAAGGAGGCTGTGGCAACCTTGCCCTCGACTGTTTGGCCAACTGTTCAGTGACGAGCAGGCAGGTGTGCGACGGAGCATTGTCGTGATGGAGGATCCACGAATCGGCAATCTCCGAACGGACTCGGTGAACCCGGGCGGTTAGTCGGCGAAGCACCTCTCTGTAGCACTAGCCGTTTACAGTTTGGCCGGGTGGCACAAACTCTTTGCGAACAATGCCTTTCACGTCAAAGAAAGCAATGAGTATCGACTTCACCTTCGATTTGCTCATGCGCGCTTTTTTCGGTCATGGTGACGCCAGTGTGTGCCACTCCAAACTCTGCCGCTTTGCCTCAGGATATTATTCGGAAACCCACGTCTCGTCTCCTGTAATAACATGGTTAAAAAACTCTGGTTCGGTTGCTCGATCGTACGCTCCATTTTCAATCCGACGACATAACTGAACACGCATTCCGCTCTCGCTCGATGCTATCTCTCCAAGCACTTGGAGGCAACTGCTGCAGCCCGGTTCTCTTTACCTAGACCTCCACCACCACTACAGCACCAAATACCGGTTAGCAGACGCTTTGACGGCGCGGGGCAGGCTCAGTCCGGTTACTTATTCACTGTAACCCTTGGATTTCATAGCCGCTCTACTCTCTCTTTTCTCACAACTGACTGCATTCCCCTGAAGCATTCGTATATTTGGACATAAATCGATATGTTTTTGATTCGGACGGTGTCCCAATTACATACTCGTTTCACATATATAGACGGGTTACTGATAAGCAGGTAAAATATTCTCTGAATTTGAGTTCACGAGACCAAGAATTCCAATCGAGCTACTCATTTGCGAGATTTGTTGAGGCTGGTCGAGCTGAGACAGACCAATCTAGGTATTAGTGGCTGAATGACAATGTCTAAATTATTCGTGGTTATTTTCGGATTTTTTGTTTTTTCTTTACTTCGTTTTGAATTTCAGCTCATCATTGCTACATTTAATGTTGTTTATCTATGTTAAAAATTAGGGATACGTTTTAATATTTAAGATGTTTACCATATTAACATTTATGTTAGGAATATTGTGTTAGCATTGTATTACTATAAGATAACGTTTTCTGATTGAATTTGATTAGAATCAGGTTATCAAGTATTAGGGGTAGGATAAAACACTGTTGTATTAGTATAATTATTAAGTTTTGAATAGCGTTGGTTGCTTTTTTCTCCTTTTTCCAATTGAAACATAAACAAGTTGGGAAAACAGACCTACGCTCATATCAGAAGGGTTAGGTATTCAATTTACAAAATGCAGTCATCGGATCGAATCAAATGAAGAAACATGTCAAAGACGATTTTATTGGAGAAGACATGAAATAAGAAGATCATACTATTATTAACAAAGTTGAACGAATTTCGACTTCTGAGGTTTTTGGTATTGTTATACTCATAAATATCTCCCTTGATAATTATTTCAGATGTCCATTCGCGAGGGAAGAAACACATTTTTCATGTATTTCCCCCCTGTGCCCCCACTGAAGCAAAAACTGACAGTTTATCAACTGTTTTGAAAAGCTCCCATGAAAACTTTTATTTCATACTCATATCGGCTACGTTTGATGAATTTTTTTTTTCAGGGGCCACTCTCCTGTACTGTTATCATCGATTCATGGCGAATTTTTTCGAATCCTAGAATGGTTACAAAACCCTTTTGCTAGGAGCTCTCTCCCACCTCCTTCACTTGTTTCACTTATGAGCATTAATTGTAGGTACTCATCTTCAGTCATTCATTAAATTGAATCAAGTGTTCAAAGCATGCACCTTAAACGTTGAAATTGGGAAGAAATATCTCAAAATTATTCAATCTTCGCATTAAAAACAGCCACTATTTTGTTTTACGATTACTGATACCACTAGCTGAACCGATTCTCAAAGATATACATGACACCTATCATTCCTAAAATTTTCATGCAAATCCTAGCAAAACTGTAGTGTCTGAGTCGGTAAAAAGCGCATGTTGTTCCATAGCCATATGTTGCCATAGTAATAAATGCAGCGCATATTGTTCCATAGTAATACAGGAAAATTCAAACCGCTACAACTTCGCTAAATATGATTCAATCTTTATGAAACTTTCAGGATGGATTAATCTTATAAATAGACATCTACGTACTGAATTTCATTGGATTTAAGGGTAAATGTTAAGATTTTATTCAAGAAAACCTAAAATCGATAAATCATACTATTACTAACAGAGTTGAGTGAATTGCGACTTCTAACATATTTGTTGTTGTTGTACTCACCAAGGCCTACATTCCTGATTTTTTTCAGATTTTTCGGATCACAGGTGTCCAATCGCGAGGGGGGGGACACAAATTTTTCGTGTATTTCCCCTTCCTGTGCGCCCCTCGAAGCAAATTTTGCCCATCTAAGACCTGTTTTGAAAAGTTCTCATCAAGGCCGATATTCATATCGGCCACCTTCAATGAAATTTTTTTTTTCGGGCGCTCACTCTCCTATAAAGGGAGACCCCCCTTAAATACTTCATAAAATTTTTTTGTAGTTGAACTTTGAAGAGATCACCACTTTACACCTACACACAAAATTTGATGTTTCTAGCTTAAGTAGTTTCCGAGAAAAACTGCTGTGACACACGGACGGACGGACAGACGGACAGACTGGTCGCGAAACTAGTAGGGTTTTGTAAAATTATTTTACAAAACCCTAAAAAACTAGGATACAATTCGACACCATATTGCTGATTGTAATAATAACCTAGTTTGTATATTTTACAGGGTTTTGAAAAGAAGAAACAAGTGTTTTGTGTGCAATTAAATTTCTATTGTATTTATTCTTCTGATTTGATTAAATTTATGCCGTTGAATTCTGAAACTTTCCTTTCTTTGTAAAACCATGAATTGATAAAGAAAACCAAAATGGATCCTTTTCAGTGGATAGTCATTCTTTTTTTTAGAAGGAAAAGAAAGTAAGAAATGAGCATGCCTCCGAGAGGGTATAATTTCAATAATCAGTAACTGGTCGGTTCGGTACGCGGTGCCGTAGTCTGATTTTGCGTTTTTAGGTTACAGTAGATTAGTACGATTTTGGGTTCAAGTAACTTGTTTCTGGCACCGCGTCGTTGAATAACAGGTAGCACGTGGTTTTCATTGGTGTTGTTTATTTTTTGTTTCTCTTTTTTGGACTGGACGTGAGGTCGGAAGAAAATGAAAATGAAGCAAAAGTATCGTGTTGTTGGAAGTTGTTTGGACGCGTTTGTAACGGTAACCTGACTTAGTCTACTCATTGAAGACCTGCAACTGAAATCCCTCTCTGAACTAGCTAGCCTGTTAGTAGCCACCTCGGAGTAGACTTAGAGTGACCGGACTTGTTAACCTATTAGATACAGTTCATTGGACCATTATAACCTCACGTATATAATCGGAAAGAGGTCAGTTTAGATTTCCCGAAGGAAACGAACGGAGAAAATCACTACAACCTTATAATCTAAAAACATTTCTCTACTTCCTAGGTGGACGTGTAATCCATGCGAGGTACAAGCAGATTTCTCCTTCAAAATGAGCTCCACTTAGTTTTATTGGCATTAGCCGGCGCGTTGAAGTGCGACAGAGAATGTAAAATATGCTCGAAAAAATAGCACATTCTATGAAATGAAAGGAGACGTGGAAATTTCACAAGCAAGCTCAACAAGAACTCATTAGAAAAAATAAATACGATTCATTTCATTATCAAGATTTAAATTTATTTTAAGAACAATTTCTTAATATTTTATTATTATTAATTTATTTGCACCTACTTGAGCCGTACCAGTTAACATTCGATATGATGCTGTGAAAAGTTGTGGCAACGAATTACTCATTTAATCTAGAATAATTCAAGGAACTAAATTTAAAAGTTTATCACAACAAAATTTACCCTACTTCTATTTACATTTAACTATAGCATCTTAAACTACCCTTAACACAGAAAACATACTATCTGATATATTCAATATCATATTTTAATAGGTCTACACTCTGTTGGAAGCCCTGCGACCCTTCTCTACTTTTTGTTTTTTGCCGAAATTTTCACCATCTTCAATAGTTTCAGGTAATGGTTGTCCAAGTGTTTCTGGAAGCCACAGCACCATAATAGCACCAATCACGGGTACGACACCGAATATAATTGGAGGAAGCGAGTGATTATTTGCGCCTAATCCAACAACAAATGGAGCCAACATCGAGCCAATTCTAGCAATCATCGATGCTATACCAATGCCAACATTCCTTACAACAGTAGGGAAAAGTTCTCCTGCAAACACGTACACGTTCGGGAAGGATATGCTCATTCCCACAATTCCAATTGACGATAGTACAATCATGGTCCATTCATCATCGCTAGAAACAAAAGCAATTCCCAACATAGCAATCCCACTTATTACATGTGATATGATAAGTGACGGTTTACGGCCCAAATATTTCATCATGACGATGCAAATTAATGTTCCAGGAATTCCCAGACCAGCTCCAATTGCTACGTTTGTAAAAATGTCACCTCCAATGTGACCAATATACTGGGCAACTCCGAAAAAGTACAATCCACATACGAGCCAGTTGAAGCATATAAAAACTGTCTTCCCGAACATATTTCGAGTCCTCACCAAATCAAGCGCATTTCCTTTCTTAAGTACTTTATCTATGTTCTCCTTTTGCTTTAAGGCTGCAGCTTTTTCAAGTTCAACGGCGATATTTTGGGTGGGAAGACCATTTTGTTTTGCAGCCACCGTAAGAACGTCAGCAGATTCTTGAATTTTCCCAGTGGTAAAGAGCCATCGAGGTGACTCTGGTATTAGCCAGTAGTAGGAAACAAGCACAACAGAGAATATTGAAATGCCAAACTGGAACCAACGCCAATCGCGCAAGTAATATCCGAAAACTGCAAGAGTCAAGTGTCCAACGTTGAATGGAATCTGATAAAGTACAGAAACAAGTTCCCGCCATTTTGCTCCAATTATTTCCATAATGAGGACGAAGCTGAAAAAATTATGCGAATTGTGTATTTAAGCTTCTATTATAAGATAAAAAAGTTACCTTGTAACCATTGTTCCTCCAGTAGCAAAGCCTGTCATGAACTTTAAAATACAGAACATCCAAAACCACGGAGTAAATGCAGAAGCCACTCCGCAGACGAGTTGAATAAGGACTGCTACTACGAGTGGATTTCTCCGTCCATATCTGAAAGGATAATATTATTAGAAACTTTTTAAATTTCTGGTACTTTTCTGTTAATACGCACTTGTCCGACCAACTTCCGAATAGCACATTACCAATTAGGATCCCTAACATGAAAATAGTCTGCGATAAACTGGCCAAATAATGACGATCGCAAACCAGGTCCCATTCAGTAATTATTGTTTCAGTGAAGACACTTCGGTCATATTGGATTGCTTCACATTCGGCGGAGCAACGAGATGCGTTTGCAGGTGATACGCATTCAAAATTCATCGGAGGCGCTAGGAATATGATGGCCATTTGATGCCACGCTACAGGGAATTTCAGCAGGAATATAACTCCACACACCCAAATATGCCACCAACCAATGGCTCCCATTGCTTTCTGGACCGCGTCCATTGCATGACCTGAAAAGATTTAAAACATTATATAATTTGACAAGGCAAGTAAGACCATTCTTCAAACACGATTATCCAATAATTCTTTCTTGGTTATGTTTTGAATATCTTTAATAGTGTCATATTTTAAGCATGTATAATGAATTTGGATTCATATTGTTTCTAAAAAATTTCAAATATTTTACTGATCGCTAGGAACCTTTTGGTTATAATCTTATACAAAGTTTTTATAGCATAGGCAAAGCCTCAGAGATTTATCTCCAGCCACACCAACAGAATACTAGAAATCACCCCATTTCAGATGAATTGGCAAAGGGCCGAATTTTCGAAGGCCTAATCTACTGCACGGTTTTGCGAAAACTGACTCTTTAAAGAGCTGATTGTCCATCCATACAGAAGAGGTAGGTACCACAGAGAAAAATTTGGAGAAACGTTTGATGCAACCCCACAGAATGAGAAATTTTAATCATTAGAAAATCTCCCCCTTGAAGATAAGCAAACTAACAGCTTCACATTGGAAGCAAAATAGTCTGTGATTACTTAATATGGCGTAATTCCAGCTTTCATTAATGAAACATTGACAAAAACAGGTGTAACAAAATCCCTAATGCAAAGGAAGAGAATGACAGTAGTTCGCTGCCGCTGCCAGGTCGAGAATCGCAGAAATGGCTAATCTTAACGTTGACAAATCGATCATCATAATCGATACTTTCAATGCTATCCGGACATTGGTGATGAAATGTGAAGAAATAGCAAGCCGAATGTATATAAAACTGTGTCAAATGATATCGAGTCTTCAAAAATCCTCACCACAAAGACATCAGCAGCAAAAGTAAAGTTTGATTGGGAAATAAAAAGTCAATATAGTCGAAGTAGCACCATTATTGATGAGGATACTAGAACATATATTTATAGTAGTCAAACTAGATGCTGGCAAATATGAAAGAAGATTGAAAGTGGTGACTTTTTTTTCTTCGTACCACTACAACCCCTCTTGGACCTTCACTTCTTGCAACAAGCGCCGTCAATTTTCTTGGTCCATTGACGGCATTCTCCAATTTTGAAATCCGAGCAGCGATGAACTGTCTTCAGTGACCGAGTCAGACCAGCGTTTCCTCGGTTTCTCCATTAGTCTCCGCTCACCAATGCTTCCAATGAATATCTTTTTGGGTATTCGCTGTTCATCCATACGATTCACGGGGCCAGCTCATTGCAACTTCTGCAGTCTTACAATCGTTGAGACCTCCGGCTCATCAAAATTTCATCTCTAGAGCAAAATTGAACAGCAATGGGGCCAGCCCATCCCCCTGCTTTAGTCTGATATTCGCGTCAAAGGCATCGATGAGTTGGTTATTGATGCGGAATTGGGAGATAGTCGACGTTATTGTCATTTTCAAGTAAGAGGTACTAACTTGACGGCGATACCAAAGCATAGCATTATTTAGTACAGTACGTTACGATCAATATTGCGATATGCTTGCTTAACGTGAAAGAATATTTAGTGTACGTCTATGTTGAATTCCCAGCATTTCTCAACTACCTGTTTGACTCTAAAACAATTGGCCAATCGTTGATCTATCTCCTCTAAAACCAATCAAGATCTTTGAAAATATTTTGTAGACCATACAAAGTAGTGATATGCCACTAAAATTTTCGCACTGTAGCTTGTCACCTTTTTTGTGGTCCACTCGTCCGGCATATGTTCTTGTTGCCAAATGTGCTGAATGACTTTATGGATCGCTTTCTGAACACCGTTGCCACCATATTTAATGAGCTCCACTGCCACCTCATCGGTGCCCGGCGCTTTATTATTCTTTTGGGCATTGATAATGGAACAAACTTCATTCAGAGATGGTGGGGTCAATGGAAGCTCTCCGAAAATATCTCTAGATGCCGATGTGCTGAAGCTATGTGGAAGATTAAGGAAGTTCTTGAAATATGATGCCCATCGTTCCTTAATTCTTTTTTCCTCAGTAATATTTCCGATGTCATCACGGCAGAACATGGTCTTATTTATTTACACTATTTTACAGATCCTTATCAACCCTATTACAAAACAGGACATTTAAAATATAATAAATGCACCAAAAACAAACTAAGCTACTTGAATAGACAAAAACAAGAATACAAAATACTAATAAATTTTTAGAAGCTAAAGAGAATGCTTTCTAATGTACTTTAAAAAGTGTTTAAGGAATGTGGCGGGGACCCAGCTGGAATTCGTTGTAACGACGTGGTACGCATACTAAAAACAAATAAAAATAAATATCGGCTCAAGCAAAAGGCATAAAGAATATTCAGCCGAACGTGTTCTTGAATTGGGACATACATAAAGCCTTTCCCAAAAGTTGGATGTAAAATAACCGTGATATATTTTCAATAATCAAAACAGGTCTAAGAATGTCTCCTTTTTTGAGTGATGGGATGCTCAGGATTTATAAGCGATCATTATAGGAGCTGTAAGGGAGATAATATTTGTTAAAAACCGAACGTATGAATTTACGTTACACAGTTCCAACAGCAGCTGATAGATTGGTACAGCAAGGAAACCATACTTGGAAGGCGTACTCAAAGATTGACCGGGCTAGGAGTACAAATAGATCGACGCTGGTTAAGGTGTTGAAGGACTTGCAGGAGAATCGTAAAATAAAATCAGCGATATATGAAGCTCTAGTGGTTCTGCACGAAATATGGATGTGAAATTTCAAAACTGGGTCAAATACTGCTCCCAAATCGTTAAATTTGTCCACAACTGCGAGCAACGATCCATCAATCCGGTATTCATATAATAATGGATGAATTTCGTTGGTGAATCTCATGTGGTAACATTTTAAAACATTAAGAGGAAGTAAATTTACTTGAAACCATTTTCGGAGATTGTCTTTATATGAAATCCATTTCTTGGGTCTTGTCACTAGCAAGAGAGATAATTTTCGTAAATTTTAGTTATTATTACACGATCTTTAATGTTGTTCATTTGCAAACACAATACTTATGGCATCGTATATTTTGCTATGCATAATTCCCTCAAGAAGCTTGTCAAAAAAAGATGATAAAGAAATCGGAAAATCGTTCGAGATTTCACTACAATCCCTGGACTAATGGATCGGAAAGATATTTTTTTTTTGTGATAGGGAGGTGAAGGCATTTACGCCCGCCGAGTCTGGCAGTGTGGAACTCCCATGGAGGATAACCTTGGACTACCCACTAAACACCTCCCCTGTCAATCTGAGAACCTAGCCTGGAACCGTTTGACACATTACTTCGGGCCAGGTCTCGTTTTGTTACGCCGTGGGGCGCCTTTAAGTTGGGGAGTCCTTTCCTAGCGGGAGGGGAGAGGGGAAGAGGAAATGCCAGAAGAGCGATCCCCCAGCCCCAGCACCTCCGGCTGCTGCGAGTCCCTTTTATCTTTTAGGACTGCCCGAGCATAATGTGCCACCTGGTTCCATTTGTCAACCGATTCGAGCATCACCGCAACTATATTATCCGGGGTGAGCTCTCCCGTCTCCCTGTAGAGTTCCCTTCGCAGCCTGGCCCATTTGGTACACGCAAAAAATGTGTGACAGGCATTGTCCTCATCTCCTGGGCAAAACCGACAATTGGGAGACCGTGACTTGCCGATCTTGTGCAGGTAAGACTGAAAACACCCGTGCCCGCTCAAAAGCTGGGTCAGATAGAAGTCAGTCTCACCATGCCTTCAATTTAGCCACGGTCTCACATCCGGGATTAGGCGCGCAGTCCACCTTCCCTTCGTACAATTCCTCCAAGACTGCTGCCAATCGTTGAGCGAGCGTTGTCTCTCCTCGCGGGCAACCATCTCCCTCGCATCCTCGTTTCGGCGCATGTACATAGCGCGGCGCTCTCTAGCAAGGAGGGCGACAGGTATCACGCCTGCAATCACTCTCACCGCCGAGTCGGAGACTGTTGGATACGAAGATGCAATTCTCAGTGCTCCTCTTCTCTGCACCTGTGCCAATCGTTTTCGGTATACCTCCTTGCTGAGAGCGTCGCCCCATACCTCTGCTCCGTACAGTAGCACTGACCCTACAGCAGTCATCAAGAGGCGTCTTCTTGATGGGCTGGGTCCCCCTACGTTGGCCATAAGTCGACTCAGGGCCGATATTCCCGAAGCAGCCTTCTCAGCCGTTGCCCTGATTTGCTCAGAGAAACTCATCTTCGAGTCGATCAGTAGCCCCAGGTACTTCACCGCTGGCTTCGATTCGATTTGTATATCTCCAATACTGATCATCCTTACTCTAGGGATTCTCTTTTTTGTCAAGATGACCACTTCGGTTTTCTCCAGTGCTAAACTGAGCCCGCGAGCAGTCATCCAGTCCCTCACTCGGCGCATTTGCATACCTAGCCTAAGTTGCGCTTGTTCAACGGTGCGTCCAGCGACCAGAGCCGCAACATCATCCGCATAGCCGACCAAGCGCGACTCATCTGGCATCTCAAGTCTCAGCAGCCCGTCGTAAGACACGTTCCACAGGTCCGGACCAAGGATAGATCCCTGGGCAACACCCGATGTAATTTCCATCCTTCATTGGCCCTGTGTCGTGTCATAGAGCAGGCTTCGGTCCTTTAGGTAGTTCCTCAAAAGCCGCATTAGATATTCTGGAACTTGAAAAGAGTTTTCCAGCGGATCCAGAATATCCACCCATCTAGCGGAGTTGAAGGCATTCCTGACGTCGAGTGTCACCAACAGGACGATCCATCGCTTGGTGCTCTGCCTTTTGGACCGCGTTCACCACCTCTGCAATCGCATCAATGGTAGAACGTCCTGCTCTAAAGCCGTACTACCGAGGAGATAGGTCCCTAGCAGCACGAATCGCGTCAGTGAGTCTTCCCTTGATGAGTTTCTGTAGCATTTTCCCAGCCGTGTCTAGCATGCATAACGGGCGGTATGCAGACGGCGATTCGGGATTTCCCTTCCCCTTGCTGACCAGCACGAGCCTCGCCACCTTCCATCGCACCGGGAAAACCCCGTCCCGTAGGCAAGCGTTGAATGTGCTGAGCAGCAAGTCAGGACAATGGTGATAGACGAGCTGCAAAACCTCAGCTGGAACACCATCTGGACCTGGAGCCTTCCTCGCTTTCAGGGAGAGGACTGCCTCCCCCAGTTCCAGCTGTGTGAAGAGTGGATACTCGACTGCTGTTTCACCATGGACTGCGTCAACACGGACGGGATGGGCGGGGAAGAGTATGATTAATATCTAAATTATGGAAATCAACCGATTGATGAATAAAAATAATTTGTTGTAAATATGAATTAAAATCTGTTATAGCGATCAATAAGCCTAACACTGATGGGATTTATCAACTGAATAATCAAACTAAGATGATTCTGAGGGAGATATAAATGAGCGATACTGGGCACAATCTAAAAGGCAGAGGCATGACTTTATACACAGCAAAGAGAGGCTTTCATGACCCTTATTCTTGTTATTGGTATCCTTGGTTATTATTATGATTGTAGTATTATTTATCATTCTTATTTGTATTATTATTTTATATCATTATTCGTGTTACGAGTTAATTATTAACATGGTTTGTTTTATTTCTGTTTATTCGCGTTTATTCATTATGATCGCTAGAAGCTTATATTTATATTCAGAACAACATAACCATGAATAATGTGCTTGCTAACTAAAGGTTGATCTAATTATTGGCATTTAACTTATACACATAATACAAGACTTTGCACTTACGGTAATTTTATAAGTTATTTTTTTACTATTAAGTAGTTTTTCATCGTCTCCTTTCGCGGCTTAAATCGTTCCACTAAATTATACAACTACTATACGAAGAACTACAGCAATTTATCTCTACTTTCCATCATCTGGGTATACATTTTCTGCTTGAAACTAAATTCAAAACAATTTGCTTAATTTTCTCAATAATCCTAACGAAGATTTAATGCATAATATTCTCTGCTAACCATATTAAATGAATGTCAATAAATGTATTTTCTGCTTAAAAATAAATATAAGAAAACGATAGCTCGTGGCAGTTTGTTTTGGCAGGGCATTGAAGAATTTAAGGACTGTAGGGATTTGAACTCATTTGCTGCTATTTTGAAAGGGACCATTCTATCAGAATGTTTAACGTTAGAGAACTCATATTCTGATGTGGAGCTCTTGCGTTGAATTAATGAATTTATGTGAATAAGATTACACGCTTTGTACTCAGTTGGTCCCTAAGTTTCAAAGAGAGTAGAAAATCCTAAAAACCTGTGTATTTCACAACAGAACGAGTCTTAAGGAGAACACGTTCGAAAAATGGATATTGCAATTGAAGAGATTACTGTTCTTTCGCTCCAGCAACTATTCTGCGGGATATTGTTTTGCTTTGATAAAATAAATCGCCAAATTTATGATTAAATTCTGCAGTCCCCGAATATAGAATATATAGCAAATTGAAATAAATACATGTCAAAAATGGTATAGATAACAAACAAATCGTTGCACTAACTACAACTTACGAAACAGAACGGTCGCGGTGGCTGCCTTTCATTTTACCTGCATTTGACCAGCCCCAGTCTTTGCCTTTTTGGGCGAAATTTCGATGATTTGTGATGAATTGGACTCCCAGATCGATGCCGCTCAGCTTCCTTGCGTTGATCGCCACCTTATCCATAGTCATCGTAGTCGTACTCCCATGTTCGCTCTCGGAACTTTTTGTTATAGTGTTTTTCGGATGATTGTCGCTGATACCTGAGTGGAATCCTCAGAGCATTGGGCTGCGTTTGGGATACGTTCGGGCAGGAAGGGGAGAGCAGCAGCGAACTCGCAGATAATTGGCAATAGCGGAGGAGTTGCTGGTGATGGGGAAGGAGTTCGGGGTAAACCTGCTTCAGACAAAGGCGGGCTATCTATAGGATCAGATGGAGAAGTTTTTATTATCGGCACCGTGTCAATGCATTTTGTGCTGTCGCTTCTTCGATCGTTTAAACTGCTGCTTCGTCCAGTGTTGGAAACGACTGGTCCAACTGCAATGTATAGTTGCGAGAAGATGAGGATGACGAAAGAAACGTTCGCGTATCGCTGTTGTGTCTCGTTGATGACTTTCTGTTTGAATTTAATAATCTAAATCCGCTCGCGTTCCAAATAAATTATCAATTACATAAAGACATAACCTAAGTTTGTCTTTTTTTTCGTATCACGACAAGGATTTTCTTTTTGCAGCTGCACTGAACTATGTATTTAAATCCACTTCTTTCAATTCAATTTTTACTACGTTTATACTTTGCACTCACGAAGAATTGACAATTGAGAACCTCGCATAGCAACGAAAAGACTCCTACTCCTATACAACCGCCATGTGGCTGTCACTTCTTTGACATCTCACGACAAAACTGAAGTGGGATGGGAAGCCGTCACAACGAACATGAGATGGAAAGCCACATGGCAGCAAGGTGTATTGTAGTGGTCACCAGCGGCCTCGAATGATTCATTACAACTTCTTGATTAGAACTTTTACAATCCGAATTGAAAAAGTAATTTTATGCATCAAGGGGTCCAGGCGGAGGCAAAATGTACCAAAATTTGTGTTGTATCAATAATAAAAATAATTTTAGGAGGCAGTTTTAGTCCAGAATCCAAGATTAAAAGTTAGAATTAAATAAAAACAAGGAAATTGTTAATAAGCTCAAGAATAACAAAACGAAATAAATTAATAATTAATAAGTGCATTTTGATTAAATAATAAATGCATTTTGATTAAAGTTTAAACTGTCCGAGTTTTTAACCGACTTCCAAAGGAGAGGTTATCAATTCATCTCGTATATTCTTTGTTGCTTTTTTATGTATGTTCAGGCATAACTTTTGAACGGGGATAGATAGAAGAGTGCTGTTTTCGGCAAATGATACGTCTTACTTTTTCTTTGGCCTTATTTAGAGGATAAGAAAATCAAATAACGGCAAAGGACTTTTACCGTTAAAACTAAAAAAATCCGACTTACACCCCGATTTTTCAGGATAACTGATTGACGCATATAAAGATATTTATTGTAGGGGTGTCAAATGAAGGACACATATTAGACTAAAATGTCTCTGCATAGAATTGTAATCCTTTCAAGGACTCTGTAGATATTAACAGTTCAATATGGTACATTGATGTCGAGAAATTAAACTTTAATGATCTTGCGCATGAAATTTGCCAATCATTTTGTGACTCTTCAAGGATTTGATGGTACAACTAAAGTTTTTGGTCATATATGATAAAAATGGTTAGTACTCTTAATTTTCTCCATAAACGGTTCATTTTAAGCAGTCATTTCTACCGGAAATGACCAATAATTTAAAGCTAAATACAGCATAAATGCTACAACACAAGAAGATCCGGAACAATATCATTGAATTAAATTTCGTAATTTCTTTTATCTTACACATTCGTCCCTCACTTACAGATAAACATATTAGAAGATTTTTCGCGCATCTTTAGATGCATATGTTTTATGTAGGATTTGAAAATTCCCTCAAAAAATATTAAGGATTGAATTATATAGCTAATCGCAATTTGAAAATTAATTCGTTACATTCTAGAGAATATTATTTCACATTATATGAGTATGCCCAAAAATCTAAAATTAATGATTTCCATACTGAAGACCGACGGGAACCACACCCTATAAAGATGATATTTTTCCTTCTATAGCTGTTCATAACTTTAAAGATGAACAGGGAAATACATAGTTTTCTTTTAACAATAAAACATAAATTACTTTTTATGGAATTGTTTGCAGCTACATATAAATGAGTTGCATATTTTGAATAATAATTTTTCTGAAAAATTATTAGAGAAGAAAAATGTTAGAAGAAGGTGGTTTCGACGTGTGCACTAATTCTCCTCAGGCCATCACTCTTAGATACACACCGGTGATGGCGACCACCATGCTCAGAGGTGAGGGAGTTAATTTTTAATTTTTCTATTTATGCAAACTCAATATGTTTTTGCATCTGCAAGTTATATTCAAGGTAAATTTCTCTTGTAAGTACTTGTATTAGCTAAATTTTTTTTTTTTAATTGGATCATTTCACCCTTTTCACATCAACTCAATTAAGTTTACCTTGAATATAACTTGCCTTACCTTGAATATAACTTGCAGATGCAAAAACATATTGAGTTTGCATAAATAGAAAAATTAAAAATTAACTCCCTCACCTCTGAGCATGGTGGTCGCCATCACCGGTGTGTATCTAAGAGTGATGGCCTGAGGAGAATTAGTGCACACGTCGAAATCACCTTCTTCTAACATTTTTCTTCTCTAATAATTTTTCAGAAAAATTATTATTCAAAATATGCAACTCATTTATATGTAGCTGCAAACAATTCCATAAAAAGTAATTTAAAAAGCTATAGTAGCCATCCGAAAGAGTGATCGATATCCGCGCGACGTTAGATAAGCTTCAAATGTAGAGCAAATTTGTCGTATAGATTTACATTAAGTTGATGTGAAAAGGGTGAAATGATCCAATTAAAAAAAAAAAAAAAAAAAATTTTGCTAATAAAACATAATTTTCATGAAGCTTTCATGAAAATTATGTGCCATAACTTACTAAAACCGAAGGCGATGGGTATCCAATAAACGTGAACGAGTGATAGAGCTAAGAAGGTTTATGTTTCTATATATATAAAAATATATATTGTTTATGTATATATATATATATATATATATATATATATATATATATATATATATATATATATATATATATATATACATATGTATATATATATACATATATATGTGTATATATATATATATATATATATATATATATATATATATATATATATATATATATATATGTATACATATACATATATATGTATATATATAGATATATATATATATATATATATATATATATATATATATATATATATATATATATATATATATATATATATATATATATATTGTCGCGTGTTTTCGGTTCGCGGCCAATAATTTTAATGTTTGGGGGAAGTGAAAACGCAATGTCTTTTAAATTAACTTAAAAGAGTTTATTCAATTAATCACAAAAATGCACAATTACTTATTTTAGTATTTCACAATTTTAATTTTCACTAAGTCTATAAATTTGTCATTCAGCTGTCCACTTAAAATCACTTCGCACTCAAACAATCAATCGTCTTTACTTCGCGTTCCACTATATCGCAGTTTTCTATCGCGGTTGTAATGAATGATCCCCCCATTCATTCAGCTCGCCTTTATATAGGGTCTCTACCTATTCACCCATTTCTCGTACATTGGCGAATGTTCTACCGAGAGGTACCTCGTAGATTCGAGCAAATTAATGAATGGAGTGACGTCACTTGCAGATGTTGATCATGCTTGTTGGGTTCTCGTGGGTTCGAGTAAATTCATTTGTTGACGTTCTTAATGATTATGAAAACAATTGCGACAGCAGCTCGCAGAATTATTTGTACATGTAATTATTTGTACATGTAACAATATATATATATATATATATATATATATATATATATATATATATATATATATATATATATATATATATACATATATATATATACATATATATATATATATATATATATATATATACATATATATATAGATATGTGTATATATATATACATATATATATAGATATGTGTATATACATATATACATATATATATATATATATATATATATATATATATATGTATATATATATATATATATATATATATATAGATATATATATATATATATATATATATATATATATATATATATATATATATATATATAAATATATAATATATATCGTGGCTGTTCTAGATGAAAGTGCGCGATTTCTGTTCTGACCAAAGTATAGCTTCGATTTACACCAAAATTTGTACAAAGTTTCATTTAGGTGTGTGCTAAAGCTCAAATAATGCCCCTCTCCCCTCCCGCTAGGAAAGGACTCCCCAGCTTGAAGGCGCCCCCCGGCGTAACAAAACGAGACCTGGCCCGAAGTAATGTGTCAAACGGTTCCAGGCTAGGTTCTCAGATTGACAGGGGAGGTGTTTAGTGGGTAGTCCAAAGGTATCCTCCATGGGACTCCCACACTGCCAGACTCGGCGGGCATAAATGCCTTCACCTCCCTACCACAAAAAAAAAAAGCTGAAATAAAAAACTAAAGTTAGACCATCTGAAACAAAATGGCGGCTACTTAAAGTTCGAAAAACGTGCAAAATTTTAGCACTGCAGGATTAAATAAACCTTTGAACCAATATTTATATAACTTGGCAATGTGGTAGAAACCATAAACGTCTAGTGAACAATAAAATGGTCAATATCAAAATGGTGGTTTTAAACTACAATTTATATAGGATTTTTATTAAACATAAAATCAAGGCAGACGTTGATGAGGTCTAGGACTAAAATATATCAGAACGAAATTAGATTCCTATGGACGCAGCAGATTTTAGCAGTAGTAAATTTTGCCTTGCAGTCAAGGAATTTAACTCTGATATATATGGTACAATCTATTCAAGACACTGAATTTCAATAGATTTAAAATGAAAAACTTTTCTACTAACATTGAAAAAAAGAAAACCGACTTCAAAATACTCTAAAAAGGATAAAATAAATTTTATGGAAGCAATGCCAACCCAATTTTCCAGTTTCAGCATACAAACTTGCAGCATGTGCACCATCATATAAAAAGCAGGGAAAAGGTGATATGGCGCAGCTTCCAAAGAATCTATTTGATCCTTTTTAAGGCATTTTGAAGTCAGTTTTCTTGTTTTTTTCTAAAAGTTTGTTTTATTTTATCAAATAAGTACTTACCAATTTTTAACCAGCGATTTTTAAGTATGCTAGTAGTTTCAAGAATCGCTGTAAAAACTTTTATACTCGTGCTACAGAAAGAGCCTCTCCAATCGTAATACATTTACTTATGACTCTTAAATTTAATACATGCCTGACTGATCGCAGAGCTATTACTAGGACGCGTTAAATTCAGAAATTTCAACAATATGTTATGTGTGGTTATGTGTTATAATTGCTTCAATAAAAGGTCAAAACCTATCTGAATCGCAGTTACTTCATTATCTGTATAATTTTTAACCTATTCGCATCCTGATCAAGTACTTAAGATAGCAATATTCATTCAAATCGAAATCACTGAGCTTGTCCCAGATTTTTTATAAATCGAATGGATCAAAGTGCATTGCAATGCACCCACGCTGTTAATGCGATGCAAGAACATGAAACTGTTGCAGTTAAACCCATATCGCTTGAAAATGAATTACATACTCATATGTATGTATATAGTCTAGACTGTGATCCATTTAACTGACTATCGGTCACATGATCTTGAATGCATGCCCCTCACATTTGCTCGTTTGTTTATAAATATATGGAAAAGCGCGAACCGCGAAATGTTATAAGTCAACTTACTTTTAAAACTCATCATTATTATTTATCATATGAGCAGAATGATGAGAATTGCAGCATTTATGATAAATATTTTAAAAACAAATATAAAACTCCAATTATCACGTGCATGGAAGTTACGTATATCAATAAGACCAACAAAATGTATTTTAAATATTTCTAGCTTTCGTGGCTGATTTAAAATAGTTTTTGGATGACTAGGCAAAAAAGTGATTAAAAACTAAAAATAATTGATTAAAAACTAAAAGTAATTGATCCTAAATAACGCAAAGAAAAAAAATTAAAGAACCTTTTTCATGGATAAATTATATTTCAAAATGTGTGCAGAATACATTTTCTCTCTTGTGCGTTACCAGCGCAAAAATTTCGTTTCTAGAGAATATGCAGTCAAACATGCAAAACTGAAAGTTAAATACTTAATTTCTTAATTTGACCTCTCCACAGAAGTAAGACAAATTATACAAAAAATGCTTTTATCTTGACTTTATGATTTACAAAAGTTTATTACAGAATAAACTACTCCATCAAAAGAAGATTCATTCGAAATAGTGCAATGTTATTGACGGTAGATTACAAGTAAAATGTTATTTTCGGCATTTATCGTCGAAGGGGTATATGTTACAAAATTGCACAAAAAATTTTGTTTAAAAATAAGAAATAATTTTTTTTTGGTTTCATGGAATTATTTGTTTGAAGAAACTTAATTGCTTTGTGGTAATAAAGAAAAGTATAATTAAAAAATTCAAACAAGGGACAATATTTCAATGATCATACTCCTCTTACAGGTGCTTTGAAGAAATACTTGTTCTAGTGAGTTTCAGTGCTAATGGGTATATTTTATTTCATGCTTCACATGACTAACGACTCACACATTTAAATATGTACATAGTTTTGATTGAATGGTTCTGGCCATTAGTAAAGTAGGCTTCAGTGAAATTTTTCAGCAGTTAGTTAAAGTTAAATGAGCAATAATAATATTCTGTGTTTTCATCTTTTCCATTTAAACGCTATTATTTGGTTTTTTTCCGACAAATATATATTTCGGAAGTAAGTTGCTCCCTTCTTCAGTGTCAATTATTAAAAAAAAATAATAATAATAATTGACACTGAAGACGGGAGCAACTTACTCCCGAAATAAATATTTGTCGGAAAAAAACAAAATAATAGCGTTTAAATGGAAAAGACGAAAACACAGGATGGTGCTAAACATGGGAAAATACACAGAGTACAATAATAATAACTGGATGGCTTAGTAAGGTTACCCGTCACCAAATTGTGCAACTAAATTACTAAAAGTACTCAATGAGACAGGACAGCGGATTGTAACGCAATGGCTCAGTACTAGCAGGCTTTGAATCGTCATCATCCACATTGACTGTAGATAGCTACGGTTAACTGTAATGTTGAATATCAGAGGAAAAAACCAATTCGAAAGCCTCGACTAATGAAAATTTCGCCATGAAAGCTGTCAGCTTCTTGAATTTTAAAAAACTAAGAAATTCCACAACACAACCGAAAATTGCCATCATTAAAAGAAGAAATACTGGTACTCTTCCTAGAGATCAACTATGATAAGGGACCATCCATAAAGTACGTCATACGGTTTTTTTGTGGTTGGGAGGTGCATGTCATTTCCGCACTGTGTATGGGACTCTCATGCTAGCAAGCGACTGGGCTACCCACTAAAACCACCCTTGTCAACCTGAGAACGCAGCCTGGAACCGTTTGACACATTATTTCGGGCCGGATCTCATTTTGTTACGCCGTGAGGCGCCTTCAAGCTGGGAGTTCCCCCTTCTAGCGCGAGGGGAGGGGGGATAAGGAATTGCCAGACAAGCGGCTGCTGCGAGTCCCTTTTATCTTTAAGAACTGCCCGAGCATAATTTACCACATGGTTTCATCAAGCATCACCGTGATTACACTATCAGAGCCGAGTTCTCCCGTCCCCGTGTAGAGGTTACATTGCAGTCTGTTCCATTTTGTGCACGCAAAAAATGTGTAGCAGACATCGTCTTCTTCTCTTGGGAAAAACCGACTATTGAAGGACGGTGACATACCAATCTTGTGCAGATAAGACTAAAAACACCTTTGCTTGCTCAAAAGCTGGGTCAGGTAAAATCAGTCTCAACATGCCTTCAGTTTAGCTACGATCTTACATTCGAGATGGGGCACGCAGTCCACCTTTCCTTCGCGCAATTAACCCAAGACTGCTGCCAATCGTTGAGTGAGCGCTGTCTCTACTCGTGGACAGCCGTTTCCTTTGCATCCTTGCTTCGATGCTAGTAAATAGCTCAGCGCTCTCTAGCAAGGAGGGCAACAGGTATCACGCCTGCGTTAACTTTCACCACCGAATTAAGAACTGTTGGATATTAAGATGCAATCCTCAGTGCTCCTTTTCTCTGTGCTTTTGCCAAGGGTTTTCCGTATACCTCATCATTCATCATTTTAAAATAGATATTAAAATAAATAAAAACATTGAAAATAACTTTCGGTTATCGCGAACATTCAATAAAAAGTTACGAACAAAGAATTTTATCATTCACGCCAACTAATTCGCCACACATCATGACCCTCTGCGTTGCACGTGATTGTGTTGATAAAGCCAACAAATCGGCTTTGGTATCCTGCTATGGATTTTGCGGTTAGTCGTTTCACGCGAAATGCGTTAACCTACCAGGACCCATCGCTGCCAATATCATGAAGGCAGACTCTGGAGTATATTGGCACTGCGGATCATGCCGTAAGTACAACATTACCACCTACATTAGTAGATTACGTACGGCTGAACGCACCATTGCAACAATCTCATTGACGTTCAACAATATGAAAGAAAAATTGGATGCTGCACATATAGAAATTGCTTCGCGTTTGAAAACTGCCGATATAAACCACCCGCCCACACAGCCTTCTCATACTGGTGGCACGTCTCTCTTGAAAGCAGCGGATGTAACATTGCCTTTAACTTTGACCAGTCCCTCTTCGCTGGTCCCAAACAACATTTTGCCGAGTACCACAGATAGGAATGATGGCCTCATCATTAGCATCCCCACATCTCCAGCAGCGGATGATACTACTAAAGAAAGAGGCATGGTCTCGCTCAGTCCATGTATTCAACAAACCCAAACTAGGAGCATGGCGAACAATTGGAATGCACGACTGAACACCTCACCGAATGGATTAACATCGAACAGGACCTCTCCCATAGGCACTTATTCTGAACCGATAGAAACCACCTCTCGTATGTGCGGTCAGCATCCCCAGCGAACTGCAGATCCCCTTCTTCCGCCGGCCCGGTCAAGTCACAGTATTGCCCAGGAAGTTGCTGCTATACAAGCTGGACATTCGCACATGCAGCCTAACGGAGTAGCGGCAAATATTACTGAACGAGTCTTTACGCAGTCAATGCCGAATTGTATACAATTGGATCTCTCTTCTTGGGTTGTTTCTCCTCCACTTCAACTACTGGTTTCCCGTCTTGCGTTTGACACGCCTACTGATGAGCTGAAAAAATACATTATATTTAAGCTGGGCTACACTCTGCAGCTATTAGATTGCATTAAACTAACTCGCGAAAATCAACTGAACCGAGTAATTGCCTCGTTTAAAATTACAATCCTGGTGGAGTTGCAGCTTATGCTTAAACCAGAATTTTGGCCGCGAGGTATTTTTATAAAACGTTTCGAACGTTCATCGCGTAAAAATTTTCATACAGCCAACAGACTACAACCAAGTATTTAAAACAAAAATGTAAAAGCAGTGCTATGAACGTATACTATCAAAACGTCCGTGGTCTGAGGACCAAGCTGGAATCCATAAAACTTGCTTCTGTTCTTGCCAACGACGATGTAATATGCTTGACTTAAACCTGGCTTACCGACGAGATTGCGGACAATGAAATCTTCTCTCACCATACTGTATTTAGGAACGACCGAGATCGGATCACTACCGGTAAATCTGATGGTGATGGTGTGCTCATTGCCGTAAATCCTTTATTGAATGGTATCTTCTGCACGGAATTATCCTTGTCACCGCCAGTCGAAGGCGTGGCAGTCCGCATTTACCTTCAAAACGTTCCACTTTTTATTGTAAGCATTTACGTTCCCTGCGACTCTCCCTTAACAACTTTTCAAATCCTTTTCAGCGAATTAAGTAACTTTATAAACAACGCCAAATCTTCCACCCAGTTTCTCATCTGCGGAGACTTCAATATGTCCTCTTTCCACTGGGATATTGAGACCGGCACTCCATCATCTTGTAATGACTTCTCTATTGCCATTTCCGCATTTCTGTCTCTTTGCTCCCTCTCTCAATTAAATACTATAAAGAACACTTCCAACCATATATTGGATCTGATTCTTTCGAGTAATCCCCATACTGCAGACCCTTTCTTCCCCACCTGTTCCCCTTATGTTACCCCTGATCCCCACCATCCACCTATTAATAGAATTGCCACGTACAAAGAAACAAGCAAACCCACCGCTTTAATTTCTTTAAACCTAGTTACGAAGGCTTAGCATCTGAACTTATGGCCGTGAACTGGCACGCAGTTCTGGACCATACTGATCCAAATGGTGCTGTTCAGATGTTTTACTCAGTCCTCCATAATATAATTCCTTTACACGCGCCAACATCTCGTTCTTCAGGTAGTAAATGGTCACCCTGGTTTACCAAAGATGTTGCCCAGGCAGTGCGATTGAAAAACGCAGCCCGCAAACGTTACCAACGTTCACGATCTGACATTGACCTTTCTGTGTTCCGTCAACTTCGGGCGATTGCCAAAAAAGTAAAAAGGTAATTTTGCGAGCAATGCTCGCTCAGTTCAAGTCCATAGAAATTACCTTCCTAACTAACAATCCCAAATCCTTTTGGTCCTCTGTCCACTCCTTAAAATCATCCCACAGCTCTTTTAGTTCTTTATCATTCCAGAACAATACTGCCAACAATGAGCAGGCCATGTGTGACTTGTTTGCTGACTTTTTTTCTTCAGTCTATATCTCATCCTCTCCCTCAATCGTCACCAACTCTAGGGTTTCCCTGAACAAGTTAAGTGTTTTTTCTACGTGCCCTTCTGAAGTTGCTGCTGTAATCGCGTCGCTAAACGCTAGCAGCGCAGTTGGTCCAGACGGGATCCCGAACGTTTTCATTAAATCGCTCGCTTCTTCCTTGAGTGTCCCACTTGCCCTTGTCTTTAATACGAGTCTAGCAGCAGGGATTTTCCCAGACACCTGGAAGCGAGCCAACATTCTCCCTATCCATAAGGCAGGAGACCGCTCCTCTGCTCATAATTATCGACCCATTTCTCTGTTATCCTGCTTTGGCAAAATCCTAGAACGTATTGTGCATTTGAGGATTTGTGATGCTTTACGGCTAAATTTCTCCGATAGGCAACATGGTTTCATAAAGGAGCGTTTCACTGTAACCAATTTACTTGAAATCACAGATACTATTGCCTCTGCACTTGACTCAGGTGGTCAAGTGGATGTGATTTACACAGATTTCACTAAAGCATTTGATAGCGTAGATCACAACATTCTGATTGCGAAACTCCAACAATTTGGCATTAGTGGCCCCCTCCTGGCATGGCTGGACTCGTTTTTCAAAAATAGATCCTGTACGGTGATTTGGGGTGGACAAACTTCATATTCTTTCAGTCCTACTTCTGGCGTTCCACAAGGCTCTATTCTAAGTCCTCTCCTCTTCAATCTATTCATTAATGATCTCCCGTCTATTTTTACTTCTAAGTCCCTATTATATGCGGACGACCTGAAAAGTTTTAGAGTCATCAGCTCAAATCAAGATTGCCTGGATCTTCAAAATGATTTAGACCTCTTAAACTCATGGTGTCGAAATAATCGACTCACTCTTAACATCTCTAAATGTTATTGGATGTGCTTTTCCAGGAAAGCAAATCGCATTCCTTTCGCTTACTCAATCGACCACTCAGTGCTCGTTTCCGTCGATATGTTTAAGGGTTTAGGCGTAACGTTTGACCCCCATCTGAAGTTCGACATCCACATACTTCAAATGAAATCTAACGCCTCTAGAGTTGCAGGCTTTGTTTTACGCTCTTCTCATAAATATTTCAGTATTCAAACCGGAATACGTCTGTTCTCTATGCTTGTGCGCCCGATTCTAGAATATGCATGTAGGTGTGGTCACCGCACCTAATTTATCTCTCAGACGCAGTGGAATCTGTTCAGCGAAAATTCACACGCACGCTCCTCTTCAAGCATAAGGTTCCGTATCGTCCTTACAATGACCGCCTAAGTTTCCTGGCCATGCCTTCGCTTCAAGCGAGGAGACTCTTCCTCGACCAATGCTTTCTCTTTAAACTTGCCAGTGGTTTACTTTCATCTAACCTAATCAACGCGATAAGCACACGCCCACTTTCCCGAACCAGATCCTTTCAGTACTATATAGTACCGTACGCTAGAACAGAAACGTATCGTCAATCTCCGTTAGTTCGAATGGTTAGAGATTATCATCGTCTCCAGCTTAGTCCTCCTTTAGACTCGATTGCGAGCTTCAAATTAAAGCTGCGGAGAATACTCTGCCATCTAGAAATTTAATTCTTTTTTGTCTTTTTATAATGTAAGTATCTCTTTTTCCTTGAAATATGCTTAATTTTTATGGATTTTTTCTTTTTAAAGTTCTTTTTTCTTATTAAGAAACTACCTTGTAATTGGAATTTCATTCTGTAAGATAGTTTTGTAAATAAATAAATAAAAATAAATAAATAATTACCTCCTTACTTAATAAAACAGCAAACTTCCATGACTCACTCTTAATGTTTAAGATGATACAAAGCAACAGCAAGAAATCTACTGCCAATATAGGGAGCTGGTTCACTGTGGCCACCACCAGTAGTGGCATCCACTTTGTCTGGTCTGTGGCTGTAATACTTACCCAAACTTCATCCTCTATACCAGCTGCAGCGTTATGTACCATTCTAAATGTAGCCTGTTTCCCAGCAGTTGCTTCTAGGCCTAGAGTCTTTAACACCTGCTTTGGTGTTAGTATAGCATAGGGAGCTTTTGCGGATACCTTAACAGTCTCTTGCAGTATGCCGCCTACGAGATATCTGAAGCACTGAAGAAGGATTGCTCTTCTCCTTATCGTACAATTGACTTCACTGATTCCAATTTTCCACCTTTCTATCATCTGTTTGGCATATTTTCCTGAGGTGTCGGCAATGGCCATGCACTGACCTCTATTATATGGATTGGTCAGCCTCATTTTGCTCCGCTCAAGCAAGGGAAATCTCATTTTAAGGCATCTTCTATCTCGGGTAAATCCGTAACACAGTCAATATATTTTATTTTGAGACCAGGCCTAGTTTCAAGCGAGACTACAGATGCCTTCCCTCCAAATATATTTTCAACAACATTGTGGAATGTATCTTTGCTAGTGGCTTCTGGGCTGAACTCTACCAAAAGGTCATCCGAACGAGTCTTCTCCTGAGTGGCATCTGAGGACTCTATGTTTTCTGAATATTGAGGTTTACTTTTTTTTCAGTTTCTGCGGTAGCGGTTTTCGCTAATTTTTCAGCTGCCTTAGATAGCGCTACCTAGAAGTCCTCCTCTAATGGAACCTAAACCTATGTTGGCTCCCCTTCGTTCCTTCTACGCATTTCCCGATCCCCTCTTATTGGGCTCTAAGCCAACCTTTTGCTATTATTAGGCGTTGAGAAGACGCCCGCGCCTTGAGAGAGCTTGAGCTTTTGCTCAATTCTGCCTTGAGCTACTTATCTCCACTTGTAATGGCCTATCAAAGCTAAGAGCTCCTTCAGCCCCTTCAGCTCTATTTCTTGCAAAGGTAGAATGTATATCGCAGGTAACAACGATGCATTTCACTGATTCCGCTTTACAGTAGAGACAGTCTTCTCCCAAGTGATCCAGGATGGTTAAATCGTTAGGTGCTTTCTCTGCCACCTTTGTCTCAGTCGTTTCAGTAGTAATCGCAACAGCGATTATTGGTTTCTTGAATTGGACAAGGATGTTTTTTGTTCATAGTTTCTCCTCCGTCATTATTCTCATTGCATTCGTCATCGTTTTTATGGTCTTTGGTACCTTACTCAACGTGTTGTTATTGTCCTGGCTGTTATCGTTGGTTCTTTCGTCGTAGTTGGTATTTTTATTGTTTTTTTTGGTTGTTTTGTCGATTTATCTTTACGTTTTTATTTGGGTAGAGTGCAGTTTGATTAAGTCTCCCCCACAGCGGTTTTTTCGTTTGTGTGTGCATATAGCCACTTGTTTGGTACCATGGTTATTTTTGCGGAGCAAGGAGATCGTGCGAGAGTTTTCACAAGCCCCTATGGGGACAAGTGGTCAGAACCGTACGAGTGGTAACCGGGAGCTTGTCTCAACCAAACTTATACCGCAATCCAATGGTGTAAACTTTGAAAGCCCTCCGAGGTCTGCCAAGATTTTACCAGAACGGAGATGGTATGATAGTTGGATTGAAGCCATTCACACGCTACCGTGCAAAGTAATTAGGTCCAAACCATCATGTCTGCCTGCCCAAAGCATCAATTGCGGTTTATTGTAGAAAGCGTAGTCCAGATTCAGCCAGGCTTTGTTGTATGTATTATTTGACAAACCACCTGTATCTACCTGCGTAAAGTTACTAAAATTGCAATGAATAGGCCACATTGAAAGTATACAAGAAAACCGGCTACCCAAAAGAACATATAAGGGTGAAGCACAAGGTGGATGTTTAACGGGAAAATCAAGGACTCGACGAGAAGACGCGGGAGATACTGACAGCAGATCCTTGCTGGGAGTGATTTACTAGTGAAAGAGGTCACAGAACCGTGATGATTGGAGGAGATTAATCTTGGTCGCGCCATGGGATGATGATGGTGAATTGCGATGAAAAGAGAAACATTTTTTCATACATTTCTCCTGTTCTTGCACACTTCGGTGAAAATGCAAAAATTCTAAGACCTGTTTTGAAAAGTTCGCATTTAGACCATGCATTTACCCTACATGAAACATTTTACTTGATATTATACTTTTTAGTTGTTAGCCCAAAATGAAAATCTCGGCCAGAATCTCGGCAAATTTATCTGTTTGGAAACCAAGAAAGCGTTAGATCTTTCAGTGGTTCTTGCTGGACAAGTTCATACTTGTGTATTCAAGGGAAGGTTTTCGATAGAATATTTAGCCTAATAGAGCTCCGTAAAATAAACACCATAAAGACAAAAGTACTCAATAAGGCGATTTAGTTCATCTTTTTCGTTAATTTCTCTTTTTCTCTTAAAGAACAAATTTTTATGAGTTCTGAATTATACTGGCTGCAGTACCATTGATTATCAAATAGATGTTAAAACAATTTTATGGGCAACATAGAAAATAAATGTGCATAAGGAGAAAGTTTTTGTTTCAATTTTTCTTTTATTACGCATATAAGTTAAAAAAGTGTCCAATCTTCCAATTACTTGAATTAGTATTATTTCTTGATTTGTTTCTGCTTCCGCTATTTTGGAATCTACGAGCCACACTACCTGCCGTGTTCATATTTCTTGACACTCTTAACTGGCTTTTTAACAATTGGAAGAAAAGTGATAGCTGGTTTTTGAAAAATCAGCTAAACAAAAGAAATTAATATTTCAAGTCGGACACTGACCGTATCACCTTCCAGATGATCAAGGTTTAATCTGGACTGCTGAATCTTCAATCAACAATATTATTATTAATTATTTTACATTTTTTCTACAATATTGTTTACTGTGAATAATGCGCGTATTCTTTTTAAATGTTTTGGGAAACTTTTATAATTTCATATTCCCGTTTATCACGCTTAATGCTTTTAAAATTAATTCAACGACATTAAATTGTATCACTGAAAAGTTGCCAATAACAAATACCTATAAGGTGATGAAATTCTGATTGCACTCATTGCGAGCAACAATTCAAAGATCAAACATTTTTGGCGCAAAAAAAACGGTGGTTATATTCGCGTGCCATGAAATTACTTAAAATTGGTCTTTGATTGACGTTCACATAAATTCACAAGTAACATATCTTTGGAGACCCGGAATCTATGTATGCCAGGGACATGCATTAGTACTGACATTAAAAATTTAAATTTGAAAAGCAATGATCGCTCTCAGAAAATTTCAGCAAATTAATTGCACTTATGTGTAATGGATAGCGATGACATCAAACAAGTTTTTTTTTGCTGGAATAACGAGTGAAGATGCATCGTTGGTCAGATTCAATTAGCGCCGCCAGGTTATAACAATCTTTTCAATGGTTTGTTATTTAGATTGATGGCCGGTAGCGAGACACTGTCGACGGGTTAAGTGCGAACGAATTTTTTGATGGCGTGCTTTCACTGAAGAAAATATTCAAATACATACGAGTATTGCACTTGAATTAGCGAGGCAATAGCAACGAATTAGCATAATTAAATTTATGGGAAGTATTTAATAAGGCAATTATTGTTGAATGTTAAATAACGGCAAATCGGAAACGGAAGAAAAGTATACGAAGAGTAAATTCTAATCATTAGATAAAAAAATTATATGTTCTAAAAATCAACTGACTTCGATAAAACAAGGTGAGGTAGTGCTCCTGTCAGAAGGGTTTGATAAGAACAATGACTTCTGAATATCAAAACTTGATTCAAACACAAATTCCATAAATTAAGTTTGAAAAACTTAAATATAATTATTATGAAATTCAATTCGACACCTTTTTTTAGTACGTTGACGTTGTTGTTTGGGTAATCATGATAATCATGATGTAGTAATCAACCAGCACGCCTAAGCAAACTGCTCGAGGGACAAGTTCTTTCCAAACCTCAGCACTTGCCTCGGCAATAAGTTTACAATTTATATGAAAAATGATAGAATCACCTGAGCCAAGTTGCTGTTGAAAATTTTGCAAATATAAATGTTATGTAATCAATAATAACACAAATGGCAAACATAGTATGTAAGTTAGGACGATAGCAGGCATCTACACCACCACAACGACAGCAGCAAAAACAATTCGCGGCAGGGACGACAATTAGTTCACCATATGAGAATCACCACGAAGCGAAAATAAATTGACCTGTAACCTATGTACACGCACAAAAGCAAGCAAACGTGCAATTTGATCGACTGACTTGTGAGAGTGGCTGAAGAGTATCGACTCCAAAACAAAACTTTGTGTTGGGCCGTATCCTATGAAGATAATTTTCTCCTGTACTCAAGGGAAACTAAGATTAGTTGGAACAGCGACAATACAGTCCGCGACAAAACTATAGGACATGGGAATAAAAATGAAAAGTCTTCACTTGTAATAGCAATTTATTTTCTTTATTTGATTGGAAATTCCGTACATCAAAAGGCTTATAATATAGAATATAACAAGATTCTGAACACAAATATAAGCTCGAGAAATTTAAAAATGCAAAATTCAGATACAAATCGACGCGACAAAACTCTAAGACACCCCGTATGCATCATCGGGTATTTTCACATTAACAATTTATGCTTCCATTTTAATATTTAGTAGACCCGGCTCTGTTACTCAGCACTTCACACATCCTTTTTGATAAAGAAGAATATAAATTTCTTATGTAATTTTGGTTGATTCGCGCCCATACTTCCTTGATGGCGCTTTTCAGCTCGTCTACCGTTGTAAGCTGCCGTCTATCAGCGTAAACTAAAGCTGTCAATTTCCCCCAGACGTTTTCGATTATGTTTAACTCCGGAGAACGTGCTAGCCACGGAAGAACATTCAGATTTTGCTCTCTAAAATACCGGCGTACGACACGGGCGTTGTGCACCGGGGCATTATCTTGTTGAAAAATGTAATTTCTACCGGAAATTTTTACAGCGTGACGCATCAGCTGTTCATGAATTGAGTAATGTAACGACTGCCAACTATTCGATCGTCCACGAAGACAACATCCGTTTTGCCATTAAATCCACCACCGCCCATTTGACGTTTGCTTAAAATTAGAAGTTGTTTCCGCAAATCGTGGAAATAATACCGGAAACCATCAGGGCCGTCTAAATTTAACCGTTTTTCATCAGAAAAAAGGACTCTCTGCCATTTTTTCACCCACTGAACGTGGTCTCGTGCAAACTGTGATCAAGCGTCTTTATGAGCCTGCGTCAATGGTGGCTTACATTTCAACTTTTTTCGATGTAAATGCTCAGCTTGCTGCAAAATCAAACATTTCGTAAATTTGTGTGTACACCTGCCTTTGCGCTAGTCTCCCGGGCCGTAGCCATTGAATTCGAAGCGACTCGCAAAATGGCGAGTTCAGTTACTGCTGGCGGTCGACCTCCTGCGTGCTTCTTGTTGTAATTAACGGGATCCTCTAAGTGATTTGAGATAGCTGTTCGACTTCTTAATTTTTCCATCCTTTTTAAGCTGGTTCACTAGCTTTCTTTCTGTTTCATTTAATTTCTTGCCTCGTGGCATATTTCATTATTTTTCAAATTTAAAAAAAAAAAAACTTTGACACGGGATAATTGGCTCATTGATCCTCTTTCTCAAGTTTTATAGCAAAAGGTTTTAAACCAACTAATAACACTTTAAAAGTAAGTGTCTTATAGTTTTGACGCGTCTCTGGGACGCTCCACTAATATAAATTCAAGGGACATTAAAAAGTAATTACCGGAGGTCAATAATATTTGACAGTTTACCTCAGCCTTTATGAATTAATTATTTAATATATCCAGTTTTGTTTTACCTACTCTGTTTTCCCTGAAATCGTTAAAACTTGTACTATGTCCTATAGTATTGTCGCGGAGTGTACTATTTGCACCGAAAAATATAGAAGCCTACCCAGCAGATGTTGGCAAAGTTAGGTATAGTACAGACGACACCTACGCGGAGAAGACCTACGCGTCCGTATCGCTGAAAGATACAACTTTAAATTGGTTTCGAACACACCATATCTACTTACCCATGGTGCAACAGGTTAAACGGAAAATTAGTCCGTGAAGTTGGCGAAACATAATGTATGAATGATTGCCTCGAATTATCGAGCCGTGTCTAGCAGTCTTCAACAATGGCCCCAACTATTGCGCCAAAGAATCCTGAGCGGACTGTAATACCGGAGCAGTTAGGATGATCGAATATACCACAATCTAGACGATATTGACGCTGGTCTAGCTTCTAACATATCAAACCAGCCATCAATAGCCTTACCACGGAGCTGCTGATAATGAAAAACCTACACAAAAGGGATAATCTCTCACAAAACGCAAGCGGAATTTAATTTCAATGCCTGGATGAAATAAACATAAACAAACGGAAGACACTTGACCTTTCAATCAGGCATGGCTACCAACATTGAAAATAAAACAACTAAATAAAACAAAGGGAAAAAGCTCGGAGCAAAGAGTGGTGGAGCCGTGGATAGTTGAAGATCTGAAAAGTCAATGGTGGTGCGAGAACCCACGATTCCAAGAAGTTGCGGCCAACTTCACTGAATGGTTTTTTAACGGGGTTGAAACCCCACCCAAACCGAGGACGGACCTAATAATGAACGAGGAGAACTCTTCTGTTTTGGAAACCGAGTGGTAAGGACGTACCAACAAACAAGGAAGAAATCGATTGGAATCATACTCGAGTTGGCAGCAAAGGAAGAAACGTGGCTGTGACTCCGAATTCATTTCTCTAGAAGTTATCCAAAAAAACAATGGTTCGACAAGTATAAGCCATGAGGAATTGCCAGTGATTTCTATAGGAACGCACGCTGTAAGCGGGAGTCAATCATCGGGACACACAATTGTAGCGGAAAGTTTACCGGGGGCTCCTGTCGTCGGGAGCGCTAATTGAGGTTAGGTAAATATATTGGCAGAGTTAAGAAATAATTTCGCTGTATATTATTTTATATGAGTATTATCATTTATTGCCCCTAATTATAACGTAAAGTGTAACGTGTTTTCTTGCTTTTCTATTTCAAATCAAGATCGTGATAAAAGTAAATTGTGAGACTTTGCTCGGGAGTGTGACTTTTAAGGCGCTTAATACCTGCGCACTTATTTCGCAGGTGCTGGGTAGATTAGGCCCCCTTTTGGTCTTGAATCCCAGCTTCCGGTAAATTTCATTTATCGGAAATCAAGCCTCAGGATAGATAGGTTACGTGATTGTCGCGCAAATTTGCTGGTTGGTTTTTTCCTCCTATCCTAGGTTGTTACTTGTATAAAGGCAGCTTTGAGGCAGTGATCGTGATATTTTTCGCTGGAAGTGAACACCCCTACGCAAGTCAAGCTCGTCTCGAGGCTCGGGGACAAATTTATGGGTAGACGAGTGACGCCCACGCCCGTCTCTGATGGAGCGACCGGGGACCCAAAACGCCTCGGCTGGTGTCGGTATTTATGGTTAGATAATCCATTCAAGATAACTTCACGTGAAGACCAATTTCATAAGAATAATAACACATAAGTGCGGGACAATTTGATACGCAACTTATTATTATTATTTTTCTTACTCACCCGAAGTAATCCTCAGCACTTCACCGCTACGGTTATCGATCAAAATTTTTTTCCGAAAAAAAAATCAAATAAAAACTAACAAATAAACAAGTTGGGTAAACAGACCTACGCTCATGTCAGAAGGGTTTTGTATTCAATTTTCAAAATGCAGTCACCAGATCGAATCAAATCAAGAAACATGTCAAAGACGATTTTATTAGAGAAAATATGAAATACGAAGATCATACTATTATTAACAAAGTTGAACGAATTTCGACTTCTGAGTTTTGGGTATTGTTATACTCATAAATATCTCCCTTGATAATTATTTAGATGTCCATCCGTGACGGAGGAAACACATTTTTCATGTATTTCCCCCCTGTGCCCCCACTGAAGCAAAAACTGACAGTTTAACAACTGTTTTGAAAAGCTCCCATGAAAACTTTTATTTCATACTCATATCGGCTACGTTTGATGAATTTTTTTTTTCAGGGGCCACTCTCCTGTACTGTTATCATCGATTAATGGCCAATTTTTTCGAATCCTAGAATTGTTACAAAACCCTTTTGCTAGGAGCTCTCTCCCACCTCACTTACTTGTTTCACTTATGAGCATTAATTGTAGGTACTCATCTTCAGTCATTCATTAAATTGAATCAAGTGTTCAAAACATGCACCTTAAACGTTGAAGTTGGGAAAAAATAACTCAAAATTATTCAATCTTCGCATTTAAAACAGCCACTATTTTGTTTTACGATTGCTGATACCACTAGCTTAACCGATTCTCAAAGAAATACATGACAACTATCATTCCTGAAATTTTCATGCAAATCCTAGCAAATCCTGTAGTGTCTGAGTCGATAAAAAGCGCATGTTGTTCCATAGCCATATGTTGCCATAGTAATAAATGCAGCGCATATTGTTCCATAGTAATACAGAAAAATTCAAACCGCTATAACTTCGCTAAATATCTTTATGAAACTTTCAGGATTGATCAATCTTAGAAATAAGCATCTACGTACTGAATATCATTGAATTTAAGGGTACTGTTATTTTATTCAAGAAAACATAAAATCGATAAATCATACTATTACTAACAAAGTTGAGTGAATTGCGACTTCTAACGTATTTGTTGTTGTTGGACTCACCAAGGCCTACATTCCTGATTTTTTTCAGATTTTTCGGATCACAGGTGTCCAATCGCGAGGGGGGGACACACATTTTTCGTGTATTTCCCCTCCCTGTGCGTCCCTCGAAGCAAACTTTGCCAAACAAAGACCTGTTTTGAAAAGTTCTCATCAAGACCTTTCATTTGATATCCATATCGGCTACCTTCAATGAAATTTTTTTCGGGGGGTCACTCTCCTATATGGGGAGACATCCCGCCTTAAATACCTTATAACATTTTTTTTGAAGTTGAACTTTGAAGAGATCACCACTTTACACCTACACACAAAATTTTATGCTTCTAGCTTAAGTAGTTTCCGAGAAAAACTGCTGTGACACACGGACGGACGGACGGACGGACGAACGGACGGACGGACGGACGGACAGACGGACGGACAGACGGACAGACTGGTCGCGAAACTAGTAGGGTTTCGTAAAATTATTTAACAAAACCCTAAAAAGATAATGGCAACATCATTGCTACACAATTCAGAAAAACAATTGCGATATTCTTTGAGACGAGAATCTGCCGTTACCGCCATGAAGAGGCTCGTCAAGGGAGGCCGACAACAGAATTGATACGAGGCGGGCCTTGATTAGATGCAACGAGCCGGGTAGCGTCACGTTAGTGAGTGGAGGAGAATCATCAGCAACAAAAATCAGATGATTAACTTCTCGACTTGCACGGAAAACGTTTCGCGAACAAAGAGGCTGACGGGGTAGCTCCCGATACTAATTCAATCAAAAGCAAGCATACAGCGAAGGCAAGAATTGACAAGAGTAGGCGAAGCGAAGATACATTGCGAGGACCCTTTAGATATCAATTTGATTAAAAGTGCTGAACGTAGTGCAGTTTTGCGAAACAATAACGCTCTGTTTAGCGCGTATATATCTAATGGACGAGTATATTAATATATTGAATTGAGTGAAATATATATTAAAATTTGTGTTATAAACTTTCAAGTGAGAGAGTTTTCTGGTGATATGTGAAGTGCTTGCGAAATATTGGATGGTCGTTTTCGCATAGTAGGGTGCATTGCAACTAGGAAGTGCATAACGGTTTGCAGCTGTTTTTGTTTTGGATTTTGCGGCACGACAACGAAGTCATCAGCTGTTGAGATATTTATATCCATCTATAAAATAATAGATACTTTTAGATTCAGTTGCTTCAGTGCAAAAAAACAGAAACTCAACAAAAAAATAAACGACAAATTGAGAAAAAACTCACACTTCTCCCAATTCAAAAACAACAAAAAACCGTGCGTGTAAAAGAGACTAAAAAAGATCCAAAAAAGGAGAAGCAACCATGAAAGAATTATGCTGCTTTAATAGTATGCGGTGTCGTATTTTTTCATTTTTAGGGTATTGTAAAATCATTTTACAATACCCTGCTAAAATCACGTCCTGTCTGTCCGTCCGTCCGTGTGTCACACCACTTTTTCTCGCAAACTACATAAGCTAGAAACATACGATTTTGTAAGTAGGTGTAAAGTGATGCCCTCTTCAAAGTTTCATCACAAAAAAATTTATAAGGTGTTCAAGGGGGTCTCCCCATATAGGGGAGTGGCCCCCGAAAGAAAAGTAGGCATGTTGGCAATATGGGTATCAAATTAAAGTCTTGACGAGAACTTTTCAAAACAGGTCTTAAAATGACAAATTTTGCTTTGAGGGGTACAGGGGAAAGGTATATGTACGAAAACCCGAAAAATCTGAAAAAAATCACAAAGGTGAGACTTTAAGAGCACAAGGGCAACAAACCCCTTAGAAGTCGATATTTTATCAAGTTTGTTAATAATAGTACATTTTATAAGTTTTACATTTTTGCCTATAAAGTCAAAATGGGACCCTTAAATTTCCCAAAAACTACAATTTAAATTTTTTGGAAGCAATTATATGTGTTCGGAAAGTTTCACAATAATTGAACAATAAACAGCTAAGTTATAGCCGATTGAATATTTAACAATTACACCAACATTAACACGTGATACTAGGGAGATACACGCTTGCAACGGACCTAGACACTACAAATATGTTGGAATTTTGATAAAATATTTAGAAATGGTTTGTAATATTGATGTGTTATCCTGACTGATTAAACGACGGGATCAAAACACTTGAAACAAAATGGCGGCAAATATAAAAATAAAATAACCATAATAATTCTTCAAGCTCAATTTATGGAATCTGTATATTAGTCAAGTTTTGATATGCAGAATATATTGTTTGATTTACTAATTCTTTTACAATACTTTTCTGGCAGGAGCACGCTCCTGCTACTTCAACTTGTTTATTTATCTTTTTCTAAAGGATGTGTTGTATGAATGATGTATAAACAAATAGGCAATTTGGTTATATGTGATAACAACACTTTATTTTGTCCTTTGTAAACTTTTTATTTACTTGTACATCGTGTTTAATTTGAAAGTTAATAGATCTACCATGCGAAAACAAAAATAACCATACTACTGATGCTAGTGAAAGTAATGTAATTGCGAATTATGACACGTGTCAAATATAAAATGAGTTGCAGGCTCTTATGCGCCCCAACAACGAGCGCTCGTCAGAGGAGGACTGGGTCAGTACCCCTTTTCGATACATTGCAATTTCTACACGAACTGGGCTCTTTGCATTTTTAGGGTTTTGTAAAATAATTTTACAAAACCCTTCTAAAATCGCGTCCTGTCTGTCCGTCTGTCCGTCTGTCTGTCCGTCCGTCCGTCCGTCCGTCCGTCCGTCCGTGTGTCACAGCAGTTTTTCTCGGAAACTACTTAAGCTAGAAGCATAAAATTTTGTATGTAGGTGTAAACTGGTGCTCTCTTCAAAGTTCAATTACAAAAAAATTTTATAAGGTTATTAAGGGGGGTCTCCCCATATAGGGGAGTGACCCCCCGAAAAAATAAATTTCATTGAAGGTAGCCGATATGGGTATCAAATGAAAGGTCTTGATGAGAACTTTTCAAAACAGGTCTTAGTTTGGCAAAGTTTGCTTCGAGGGGCGCACAGGGAGGGGAAATACACGAAAAATTTGTGTCCCCCCCCCCCCCCCCCTCGCGATTGGACACCTGTGATCCGAAAATCTGAAAAAAATCAGGAATGTAGGCCTTGGTGAGTACAACAACAACAAATACGTGAGAAGTCGCAATTCACTCAACTTTGTTGGTAATAGTATGATTTATCGATTTTATGTTTTCTTGAATAAAATCTTTAGGGTACCCTTAAATTCAATGAAATTCAGTACACAGATGACTATTTATAAGATTGATTTACACTGCAAGTTTCATAAAGATTGAATTATATTTAGCGAAGTTATAGCGTTTTGAATTTTCCTGTATTACTATGGAACAATATGCGCTTTTTACCGACTCAGCCACTACAGTTTTGCTAGGATTTGCATGAAAATTTCAGGAATGATAGGTGTCATGTATATCTTTGAGAATCGGTTCAGCTAGTGGTATCAGTAATCGTAAAACAAAATGGTGGCTGTTTTAAATGCGAAGATTGAATAATTTTGAGTTATTTTTTCCCAACTTCAACGTTCAAGATAAATGCTTTGAGCACTTGATTCAATTTAATGAATGACTGAAGATGAGTACCTACAATTATTACTCATAAGTGAAACAAGTCAAGGAGGCGGGAGAGAGCTCCTAGTAAAAGGGCTTTGTAACAACTCTAGGATTCGAAAAAATGGCCATGAATCGATGATAACAGTACAGGAGAGTGGCCCCTGAAAAAAAAAATTCATCAAACGTAGCCGATATGAGTATGAAATGAAAGTTTTCATGGGAGCTTTTCAAAACAGTTCTTAAACTGTCAGTTTCTGCTTCAGTGGGGCACAGGGGGGGAAATACATGAAAAATGTGGTTTCCTCCCTCACGAATGGACATCTGAAATAATTATCAAGGGAGATATTTATGAGTATAACAATAACAAAAACCTCAAAAGTCTAAATTCGTTCAACTTTGCTAATAATAGTATGATCTTCGAATTTCATATTTTCTCCAATAAAATCGTCATTGACATGCTTCTTGACTTTATTCAATCTGGTGACTGCATTTTGAAAATTGAATACAAAACCCTTCTGACATGAGCGTAGGTCTGTTTACCCAACTTGTTTATTCTAATTTAATATGTATTTCCATAAGAATAAATGGGAAGTCCGATTTTAAATCTCATCCGTTTAGGCTATTGTGAATATAGAATAATTAGCTAATAATTTGTTACCATTCTGAATTTCTGATTGTAGTAAAAATGAAAATTATATTTCTAATAGGCGGAATTTTTGATGATAGATGTTATTTGAAATAAAAAAGATATGGGAAAATAGTGTTGATATAATTGACGCTGTCCAATGTTTATATGAAAAACTTGTAGTCTAGAAATTTAATTGAGAAAATATGAAAAGATAAATGGAAAAATTTTAACTTTTCATTTCGAAGTCCAGACCGGGTATGGGACTAGCCACCGGGTAAGCTCATCCCTACTCTTTATTGTTACAGGTGCTCTTGCAGGGTACAGTTGCCTTCTGCAGAGGTTTCTTATTTATGGTAAAGTTTTATAAGATTCAGTCATATAACACTTTAACATAAATCGGAAACATTTTTATTTTTAATTTAAAGGAAAAGTTCATGAGAATTACGTTTGTATGAATTTTTAATTTAAATAGAAAATATATGGTCACGTCTACAATGGATCTTGATCCGGATAAGGGGTGTGAGTGGGCACCACTTTCACCTGGATGCCCCACTCTTATTTGGGGGTCCTAAATACCAATTGTAACGATGAAATCCTCTCGCATCCCCCGTGTGTTAATAAGGCTTGGTCAGTCGGTTTTAAGTAGTCCATCCCTTCGGTAGGCTACCTCGGCCTTAACACTGTCGAACTGAGAGGTTTTATCTTCTAATTTCTGAATACGAAATTTTTTTTTGTAGTGGGCCCTTGTGTTGGGGAAAAGAACTCACTCCATGACACCGCAATGCTAGCTTGCCAGCGCATTCACGCGTCCTCAGACAAGGCCAATTCTGGCAAGCACTAATATCTTTGCTTGCTGAGGCAGCAGACCATTGCTGCAGTCCTGAACGGACAATGAACATCCTTTAACCACTACAACCCAACGTGGCGCCCGAAAACCCCAGCTGTATCAACGGTCGAGGGCCCAAGATAGACCATCGTCTCTAGGTTACCCTACTAGGTGTCCAAATTTTTTGCGGATAGGTAGCTACTGAAGGATTTTGCACTAAACATGCCCCAGCATCCATAACAACTTCCGGACCTTATGTTGTTCTCGGACATCAATTTCATTGAATGCATAAAGGGAAGTTGTTACCTAGCATCACTTTGTGGGGGATTCTGATCTGCACCCCAAACCAACCGGTACCTGAGTGTCTTTCAGTAAATGGATCTTGATTTCACGAGACTGGCTGCTTAGCTAGTCCATGACCATCCATGATAAGACACGCGCTGCTCGAGGATCGGAATCAACCCTAGGCCGACAAACTGTGATTGGTTAACGCAAGCGAACAAGATACCATTTCCGAGCGATACTATTTACGGTGCCCATAAGTAGTATCTGTAACACGTAAGGAGAGCTCACCATTTGTGTCCCTGCCTGCGACGGGGGAAAAAAATAGGAAAGTCCGAATTTCCATGATCTATATATATTATTTTTGTTATAGAAACTTTGAAGAGGGCACCACTTTAGATCTACTGAAAAAAAATTCATTTTGCTAGCTTATGTGATTTACGACAAAACTTGATAGGTGCATGAATGGATATACGAACAGGCAACTAACGATTTAGTAAAAACGAAAAAATATGTATTAAACATAATTTTAGCAAACCCTGAAATTCAAGTGTATTTAAAAAATGTGAGATTCTATTTGATATTACTTATTGTGACCTTGAATTAAAATTTACAGATTTATTTAACAAAAATAGTTACAAATATTGCTGGTCACAATCTTTTTCCGTATTTTTGTTAATTTTCAGATATGACCCGTCTTTTGTGGAAATCCAATCATCGACCCATAATTTGCATTGTTCATGTAACGTGAACTTCCGATGGAAAGCACCGACCGGAGCAAGTAGCAGTCGTAAGGAGCGATATCTAGAGAATATGGCAGGTGGAGTAGGACTTCCTATTTCAGTATTTCTAGGTAGGCCTTGACTGGTTTCGCTACATTTAGCCTACGGTTGTCATGCAGCAAAATCACTTTGTCCTGCCTTTCTTCAAATTTATAATCACCGTATATTTTTAACTTCAAATGAATTTGTCCTATAAGACTGCCCAAAATAGTTGGCAACCCTGGTTAGGATCAAAGTAAAGTATATTCAAAATTCCTCTCCAACCTATCAGCAACGAAAATCCGAACGTCTAGGTTTTAAGAGGCAGAACTCGTTGATATTCGTCAAGACTTCACGTCTTTAACTGATGAGAGGGCGGTTTAGGTTTCCTTCGGGAAATTTTGAAGGAAGCGACGAAGGAAAATCATTAAACCCATTAAACAAGATTTGATGACGGTACTTCTTTTAGTCTCTGAGAAAACTTGCAGTAACGGATGGACGGGCATTCAGGTGCAGGTATTAATAAGGTATTGAAATAAAAAAAATTTTCATAAAACTTTAACAAAGAAACTTAAATTTTCCTAAATTGATGATAGAATTTTATACGCTTTCGTAAGGGTTTAATAAATCAATTAACGTTTGACCATTTTATTATGCACAACATCATTGAAAATTGAATTCGCCTTTAAAAGCATTTTGCACCCAATTCTACAACATCATCAAACAAAAAAATATTATGCGAGAGATCAATTAAAGGTCAATTATAATTCGCAGTCATCAAAATTGATCGTTTTAATTATGAGTGCGTTTTTACTCCATTCATTTTCATTTTGTTCATGATTATCGTATCAAGATCGCTGGAAGTATCAAACTTGTCTCATAATTTTAGCTTTTAACGTTTCAATTATGTAGATCTATTCGATTTGAAGCCTCCCTTAATAATGATCAAAATAACTGAAATAACAATAACCAACCATACGGCGGAATAACCGATCTCTAAGCTTATGTTGTTATGATCTGTTACATCATCACTTCAATCAATATTATGGCATGATCATATGATCATTTGCAACATAGTAATTTCACTTACCGCACTATCACTAAAATTGGAACACCATTTTTCAACTCCAATTTATTCAAAAGATTCATTGCTTTGCAATACAAGATAATAATTTACGTGATCAATTTCGATAAATCTAACAGTCGTAATCGTTCGCGCATATCGTTTTGTCGAATCAGTGTTAGTTGGTTAACTTATATTTGAATGAAGTAAAAATAACGCGCGAAAATTTTCCTCCATAATAATAGAACTTACAATCAAGCATTATTACATAGCCCGAACTGCAAATACTGCATTTGTTACATATTCGCTCAATTTGATTTAGATAAGAAACTCAACACATGTGTTGCCAAATAAACGTGACATAGGTTTTCAACAGGTCTATACTTGTAGTTGCGAAATATTGGAACAGTTTTTCAACTTCTAACTTTAGCGTCCCTAAAGCAATCATTTCTTAGGAACTATATTTTTAAGCGGCTTAGTTGGCACAACTATAATTAATGGCAACGAATATATGTATAAATCGTTATATTCTGAAGTAAAACAAAATAACTGCATAAGAAAGGAATTCATAAAACTAAAAACTAAAAATTAGGGGCTAGAAAAAAAAGACATCGTAATAAAGTCAGTAAGCAAATTCGCTTCTTAATTATTGAAAACATCATTTAATGTTAATTTGTTTTTCTTAAGGTCATCTAATAACACGCGAAAGAGATAATTTGTGGTAAACCATAAGCACTTCTTAACAGAAAATAGGGGGCTTGGTCGTAATCTACTTAATTTTATTTGTCAATAAAATCATGCCGTTATTTCAAAAGTCCTTGGTCATTTTATTTTGCATTAATATGATAAGAACGTTCAGTTATCATTTCAATGTCCAATTAGTTCATTTCTAATGATTATTTCTTCTTCTTAGCTACAAAGATCGAAATATTGTAATTCTGTGGGCCAGTACTTGATCGTTATGGTTGACTTTGGTCTGCTAATCCCTAATAAAGTTGTTAATTATGCAATGAAATGTTCCAGTGGAATCAGCCTGCTCTATATAATATTGACAAAGAAAATTTCATCTTCGATTAAAGTTCAGTTGTTTCCGCCTACATATGAAATATTACATTAATGAGTCTTTGTTTATTCATGGTTGTCACGTAAGACTTCCTGATCAGAACTAGTGCAAACCAATAATGAAGGGTATATTCATTCAATTCACACTTAAATGTAGAGGAAGCGGTCAGAAGCAAAATATGAGCACCACTAGATTTTGGGCTGTAAACTGGATGTAGATTGTCGTAAGGACTAAAATCCTAGACAGATGAACTACTGATATGGATATGAAAGAATGAGTGTTTCGTGGTATTTATAGCATGCATGGAGCGACAAGCTGTGTAGTAAATTGAAATTAGCACTTAGTCACTTTTTTGGGGATCAAAGCAACCAATTCAATAACACGGATGGGAAGCTGAAAATTTGTCAATTTACAAATTTTGCCAATATTTTGGGGCTTTTTACTGCTCGTAGCTTAGAAAAAAGTCTTCTGTGTGTCTGTCCGTTCATAGGTCTCTCACCGCTATTTTTTTCTGAAACTTTAAAAGCGACAAGAACTAAACTTGGTTGATCGATGTAAAGGGTTTCAATTCAAAGGTTCTTTTTACCAAAAGTCGCCATGTGAAATATCAAATGGAAGGTTCTAATGAGAACTTTCTAAGAAAGACTTTAAACTTGCACCTTCTGTCCTGGAGTGTGCAGATGGAGGGGCGGCAATGTACGAAAAATGATCTGAGTAGTACGAAAAAATATGGAGATAAGCGAAAAATACCTTGAAAGTCGAAATTCCCTCGTCTTTGTTAATGTTAGCAGGACTTGAAGATTTCACATTTTTGTCAATAAAGTATTCTATGTACACTTGAAATCAATGAAATCTTATATTAGCGTAGTTCAATGCATGGTCTTTACATTTGTTAAGCTTCGTTGAAAACGAATCATATTTACTTTTTATTTATTTTTTATTGGAACTTCTCAAAATTTCCAGAAAAAATTGATGTCATAAATATCTTAAAGAACTCATTAAGTTAATGATTTTATTGGTATAGTTCAAATTTTCATTGACACCACCAGCCAGAAAGGCAAATTTCTTGCAGGCAACGTTTCTGTCAAAAAGCAAATAATAATTTTGTTGCTGTCAGCTATCTCTCATTCATTAGAACTGAACTTTATTAAAACAAGCTCTGAATTTTTTAGGCACACATTTATTTCAAAATATTTAATTATTTTCCCTTCCTTAATCCCTTGCTATCATTATTTGTGAATTTCCCCTTTAATTCCTCTTAACAACAATCATAACTTTTCCTTTCCATAAAATAAATTTCAATTTTTTCCCTATTGTACTTTATTTCTTTCACAAAGAAAACTCAACCGTCTCCACTCTAATAGTAAATCCAATTTTCCTTAGAGTACTTGTTGCTCCATTTAATTGATTGCAATGGGACAGCAATTGTAAAGTAAAAAAAATTCCTAACACCTTTATTATGCTTGTATCAGTAAGTGCCTAACAAATCGCTTATTATAATGATATCGATGCAAGGATTTAATAGCTTGGCATCAATTAGAACTTCATCGTTCAACCTCTAGTTGCAAAGACAGTTGGCTAGCTCAAGTGGTCAAAAGCACTCTTGAAATCGATAAAGACATAATTTTCCTCTCTTACCCGTACCGCTGATATGGCATATAGCCACACATCGATAGTACAACACCCCATCCGTAAACCATACTATCTGTCCGACAGACTTTCAAATATCAGCTCCTCCAATCTCTGAACCATAATCCTCTCTACTTTTCGTGATGGAAGAAGAGAGATGTCCCTATAAGAGCTTGGAGGGCCAGGATCCTTATCTAGCGACTTAAGCAGCACCATAACCATTTGATGCTTAAAACCATCAGGTAAAAATCTTGTTGTAAATACGACTACGACTATACTATATATAGTCTGGCGCAGCTGGCCAGATGCTTTCAAACATCTCGTCAGTAATACCACTCTATCCAGATGACTTCCTACAACGCAATCATTTGTCATTTGCTTCTACCTTGCAGCACTGCAGAGGTAGAGTATGCTTATGCTCCGCAACACTTTCAAGATAAGGTGTCTCAGATTCTGCTCTAGGAAATGGCTTTCCCAGCAGGTATCCAATACAGTCACTCCTTGCCGGTGTCGTATTCCCACAAATTCGAAGGGAAGCCGTAAGTTTGGACGAACTCTTAAACAAATTATCGCCAACCTCAAGCCCGTTAATGAAAAGATATGTGCAAATCGTGACAAGACCAAGTTCTTTAATGTGTACCTGTTTAACAATCACGTGCCCACAGAAAACAATGAGCAAGGAGGCAATCAAGGACGAATTTTGCAGTATCCTCAGCGACGCATTGCCGTCAAACGACATTAAAATTATTCTGGAGAAATAGCGCATAGAGGAATAACCGGAGGGATCAACCTTCATATAGACACCAGTGATGATGGACATCTTATAGACTCAACCACTGTCAGGAACTTTACAGTAAGGCCCACACACTTTCCACATTGAGACATCCACAAGAAAACGTGAATATGCCCAGGCGATCCTACATTCAATCAAATCAGCCACATTTTCAAACAAAAATGAAGGAAAGAAAGAGATATAGAGATGACGCGATCGACCGAAACACGCGAATTGGGACAGTCTCGATCTGGCCGTCGGCGCGCGTGGTTACAATAAACAGAAATAAAGTCTACAACTAGACATAACTAAGTGTTTTTGTTTACTGGTACCCATTTCATTTTTCCAATAGCATATTTACCTACATGGAGGCTCACCCGGGATATTGAGAAGTTTCATGTGAAATTAACAGGTGTTCGACAAGGCAAGAAAAAAACAGTGACGCTAACTGTGTTGAAAAACAAACAAAATCCAAGACGTTTCTAGGCGGTGCAGCGGGATATCGTGAGCGGTCTAGTCAATGATTTGATCGAAAAGGGCGGGGTGAGATCTAGTTCGTCCTAATATTCTAGCCCAATAGTACTAGCAACGAAAAAAAATATGGAAAGATTAGAATGTGTGTAAGATATCGTCTACTAACAAGAAGATAATAAGGGACCGTTTTCCGTTGTCTTTGATCGAGGACGAGCTAGATAGATTGCAGGACGCCACTGTATTCACTACTCTGGATTTAGAAAATGGACTCTATCATATGCCAGTTGAAAAGAACAACGTAAAGTATACGGCGTTCGCTACGCCGGATGGGCAGTTCGAATTCTTGCGCATTCCTTTTGGTATCTGCAACTCACCGGCAGTTTTTCAACGACACATCCGAGCAGTATTTAGAGGCCTGTTAGTGGATGGAGCCGTATTGTCTTACTTAGATGATTGAATAATTCTGGCCAAAGATGAATGAGATGGTTTAGAGAAACTTCAAAGAGCGTTCAATGTCGCAAATGAACACAACGTAACGTTTAACTGGGGAAAATGTATATCCCTAGAAAAGAGAATGGAGTACTTAGGATACATTGTCGAAAACGGCACTATTACGCGAGCAAAGGAAAAAACGATGGCTGTAACAGAGTTCAAACGACCAAAATCAGCGAAGGACGTACAAAGTATTTTAGGGCTGACCAGCTGTTTCCGTAAGTTTATCAAATGGTTTTCGACTATAGCTGGTCCTCTCTCTAATCTGTTAAAAGACGGAAAAAAGTTTGAATTCGGAGAAAACCAGGCTAAAGCGTTTCAACAGCTAAAGGACATACTTGCGCATGGCCCCGCTCTCAAGTTGTATCGAGTCAGATCCAAAACAGAATCACATACGGACGCCTCTAAGCAAAGACTCGGTGCCATACTTTTGCAGAGAGACTATGAAGATGGAAAGTTACATCTAGTTTACTACGCGAGTTGAAAGACGACGCCTGCAGAGGAGAAGTGTACGAGCTATGAATTGGAAATTTAGACGTTGTGAAAGCATTGAATAAGTTTTGCGTTTATTTTTTGGGTAATCCGGTGAAGATTGTTACAGACTGTCAAGCTCTTGTCCTAACCATGGCAAAAACAGGAGACGTCTTTAAGAGTGGCACATTGGGAGTTGTTAATCGACAAATTTAATTATAACTTTGAACATCGACCTGGCAGGGCGATGAAGCACGTGGATGCTTTAAGCCGATATCCGGCATTAGTATATCTTATCGAAAAGAAAGTAGACGCATTAATGGAACGAATGCACCAAGCTCAGCAGAACGATAGCGAACTACAAAAAAATCATTCAAGATATAAACGCGAAGAACGAGGAGATCTTTTAGTGGTTGTACCCAAGGCAATACAGTACGCCGTTATAAAAAGTGTGCACGAACGTGGTCATTTCGGCGCGACGAAAACCAAATATGTTCTTCGACAGGAATTTTGGTTACCGCACACGCAAGTCCGCTTAAAGAAATTCATCGATACATGCGTAGTCTGTATATTAGCCAAGAAGAAACACAGAAAGCTAGAGGGCTTGTTACATCCGACTAGCAATGGTGGTGGGCCACTAGATACCTATCATGTTGATCATCTTGGACCGATGCCGTCGACCAAGGAGTGTTTCAAACACATATTCCCTGTTACGGATGCATCCACCAAGTTTGTGTGGCTGTATCCAATGAAATCAACGACAAAGGAGGAAGTTACATCGCTGTTGCAGAAATAAGCCACTGTAGAATTGTTTCAGACCAAGGGACCGCATTCACTTCGAGTGCTTTCGCCGAATATTGCAGAAACAAGGGAATAGAACACATTCCCATCACGACGGATGTGCCACGTGATAATGGTCAAGTAGAGAGGCTAAACCGAGTGATTATCCCAGTGTTGACGAAGTTGTCTATAGAAAATCCAGCAGAGTGGTTTAACTTCGTTGACAAAGTCCAACAGTGAATTAATTCTTCGTTTAAACGTAGAATTATGGGGGTTCCACCATTCGAGATGCTGATTAGAACAGCTATACGTACGAAAGACGACTTGAAGCTGCGTGAAATAATTGAAGCTGAAATCTTAGAAATCTTTCGGAAGGAACGATTGGAACTGAGAAGCAGAGCTCAACATGAAGAAAGTTCAAGAAGAAAATCGCAAAACGTTCAATCGACGGCGTAAAGCCGCAGGCCCGTATGATGCCGGCGATATCGTAGCTATTAAAATTATTCAGTTTGGAGGAGGTCTAAAAGTCCAGAGGAAGTTTTTGGGCCCTTATCGGGTTGTGACAGTTAAATCTAATGAACCGTACGGAGTTGAAAAAATCGGTGACCACATAGGACCCAAGGAGACTACGACGTCAGCTGATCATATGAAGCCATATTCAGAATGTCAAGATGCAGGCATGACGGTTGAGACTTTATTCGAGGATTCGTCGTCCGAGGAGGTAGTAGGTATCGGGGACGATGCAGCCATCAGAAAGGCCAAGTGTAGGAAAGAAAGAGATATAGAGATGACGCGGTCGACCGCAACACGGGAATCGGGACAGTCTTGATTTGGCTAAGTATTTTTATTTACTAGTGCCCATTTCATTTTTCCATTAGCTTCCATTTTGTGTGGCAACTTGCAATGCATCTCAAATAGTAGTGAAGAAACAAATTCAGCTACCCAAAGATACCAGGTACACAAGGAAGAAAGTAGTAATGACATCAAAACAATGTGAAAGACAGTAAGAGATGAGTAGAGCTTAAGGCATCGACAAAAAAAATAGGAACAAATGACACGTTGAAGAATGCCGGGAGGTGGTTAAAAATAGGAGTGAGGTGCACCAAAAATTATATCTTTAGGATAAAAATCAAAGAAAAACACTATAACAGCCTGTAACGATAAGCCAAAAACGCGCTCAAAAGAAAACAACAACTGACCACCAACACCAGGATCCACCAAACAAACAAAAACATGACACTAAATAAAGTCAGGTAGGCGTATTCCTCTACTAAACAACAAAGAGATGACTTTAACTCACAAACAAATCTTTACAAAAGTGCACAAGGATCAATCAATTGAAAATTATTAAGACATTACTTTGCTGTCTACGTTATATAAAGTACTCTCTCAAATAAAAAAAAATTAAAGAAAATTAAAGCAATACTATGAAAGTATTATAGAGAGTATCAGGAAGGCTTTCAAAGTGGGCGGTCTACAATGACCAAGTATTCCCAGTAAATCAGGAGCTCAAAAAATGCTAGGAAGATAACATTGACGTCTATCAACCCTTTGTAAACTTCAAACAAACACAAGACAGTGTTAAGAGAAATGCCCTGTACAAAATAATGCTTGACTTTGGCTTCCCAACAAAACTAGTCTGCACGGTTAAAGCCACAGATTTTTAGGTTGAAGTAAATAACGAACTGACTGGCAACTTCAAAATAGAATCAAGCTTAGATCGAGGGGGTAGGCTTGCCTCAAATGCTCTTCAATATTGTGCTGGAACACGTCATCTGAAAGGCAACAGCTGTAGTCTTTCATACACGATTGTTCAAGTCACCATAATTGGTAGTGTATGCTGACCACGTGACGTCAATGTCAGATGCCAAAGAAGCAATTCTTAGTCTAAAATCCAAGCAAACCAAATGAAACAAAAATTAAATGCATGACTCAAATGACGGAGAACACTCCAGTCCGACGAAATTTGATCGTAGGAGACTATAACTTTGAAAGTGTGGACAATTTTATTTATTTTGGAATTAACTTCAATCGGAGAGGTGCTGAAAAGGCGGAGATTGGACACCGCGAAAATGGCGCCTATTACTCCGGTCAAGAGGTGTGCACAGGTAGAATAAGCTCAGTACTTTCAAATCATTAGTCAAACCTGTGCTGTTATATGAAGGTAAAACATAGCCTCTAAGAATCTAATAAGGAGCAAGATTATTATAAGTTATTGTAAATCACAAAATTAAAATAAACTAAATTCAAAAGATTTAAATTTAAAAAACCAAGCTAAATGCAAAATTCGAGATCAATTAAGATCACAGTGATGCAAATACTTCTTTTTAAATAGATTTACATGCATAAAATGGGAGTTACAAAGAACCAAGAGGAAGTTCATTGTAAATACGTGGTAAGGGTACGAACGGTGAAAACTAATAAATGTTCGTAAGTACATAGAAGACATTAAACATGAAGTGTACTCAAAATACAGATATTAGACTATAAACATCAACTGAAAGTAGTTGTTGGTGCAGTTTAAAAGAAGGCATTCATCACAAAAAAAAAAGAACTTCTACGTTTGTTAAATCAAAGAAAATGCAGAGATTTAGTAGCGTAACACATGAGTGAATCTTAGTTGGATGGATTCAATAGCATCGATTAAATGCTAACTATATGGATTCCATACTTGCCAACAATATTCAAGAGAATTGTGAGTTAGGGCAACAAAAAGTTTGACTAAGTTCAAAGTATGGCAACAAAATTCAGAAGATTTGAGAATAAACCCAGCTAGTCGTGATGCCATTCAAACTTCAGTTAATCAGGGAACATTACACCCTTGCCCTTAATATTTGTCGCAATATCGTTAGTCTCATCAAGAATGAAATAGCAAAATAACAGAGGAGATTCTCTTCGTAGGTATACTCGTATGTCATTTGGTGACATTTAGCAACATTCAGTGTAATAAAGTTAGAGCTGTACCAGACAGCAAAAGTACAGAGATCTTTTTGCAGTAAATGATTGCCTGCAGGACTATTAACCACTTTAAAAATGTTAAAGCCATCAGCATATAATCGAAAAGGGGAAGGTGAAGAGGATGGTAGATCATTAATGAACAACATAAACAGGAAATGGCCCCAAATGCCTTGAACTTTCTTCTTCTTCGAAGCACTACAGCCCCTATCGAGCCTTCGCTTCCTGCAAATAGCGCCTCCAACTGCCTCGGTCCATTGAACGCGTCCTGCAGTTTTGAAATCCGTGCAGCGATGAGCCGTCTTCTTTGACCGAGTCAGAACAGCGTTTCTTCGGTTTTCCCACTGATCTCCGCCCTTCATTTCACCCAACCAATACCTTTTTGGGAATCTATACGATTCATTTGGCTAGCCCATTGCAGCTTCCATAGTCTTACAATCGTTGAGACCTCCAGCTCGTTTAAAATTTCCTACAGTTCATGGTTGTATCGAACCCGCCTTTCCTCGGATTATTCCCCTCAGGACCCCGTCGCTCAAAGGCATTCAATGTATTTGCGGATTTTATTTGCGAGCTGTATTTTTCGGCATATGTCGTCTCTTTCATAAGTGTTTCTCATTATTTTGGCACCGAAATACACAAAATCGCGCACATTTTCAATACTGTATTCACCAAGTGTGATATTTTGTGTATTTGAGTAATTTTTCCTCGACTGCGTCATGAGTTTTGTTTTATTTTCATTGATTTGCAGCCCTACTAGTTTTGCTTCGCTGTTGAGTTTCAACCATAGTTCTTTGGTAGCTGTTAATGACCGTGACAAAATGTTGATGTTATCCGCATGGGCTACCACTTGGCTCGACTGGTATGGTAATGTACATCGCGTATCGACAGGTAGCTTCATTATAATGGACTCCAGAGCCAAACACTATAGCCATGGGGCCAGCCCATCTCCCTGTTTTAGTCTGGTATTTGTGTCAAAGGCATCGGTGAGTTGGTTATTGATGCGGACTTGGGAGGTCGTCGAAATAATTGTCAATTTGGTACGACGGACTAATTTGTCTGGGATGCCAAAGCAAAGCATTACTTGCTACAGTTCGTTACGACCAATACTGTCGTATGCTTGCTTAAAGTTAACGAAAATTTGGTGCACGTCTATGTTGAACTCCTAGCATTTTTCATATACCTGCTTGACTGTGAACAATTGGTCTGTTGTCGATCTACCTGCTCTAAAACCACCTTAATTTACCCCCAATAGTGCTGTTGGTGTATGATCCGATTTTGTTTTCTAGGATTTTTGAAAATGTTTTGTATGCCGTACTAAGTAGGGATATGCCTCTATAATTTTCGCACTGTCACTTGTCCTCTTTTTTTGTGGAAAGGGAATATAATTGATTGGCTCCACTGTTTCGGCATATGTTCTTGTTGCTAAATGTGCTGGATGGCATTGTGAATAGCTTTATGAAAACTGCTGCCACCATATTTGATGAGCTCTACTGGAATCCTATCAATACCTGGTGCTTTATTATTCTTTTGGGCTTTGATGATGGAACAAACTTCATCCAGAGTTGGTGGGGTCGATGGAGGCTCTGCGTGGACATATATAGACTCCGATTTTCTGGAGCTGTGCGGAGGATTAAGCAAGTTCTTGAAATAACATGCACATCTTTTCTTTATCTCGGTTTCATCAGCGATGATATTGCTGATGTCATCACGACCGAGCGTGGTTTTAAGCTGATAACCACGTTTCAGACTTTTCACTACTTTGTATGCTTGTCTTGTGTTGATGCTCGCTAAACTTACATCTATACTTTTCAATTGGTTTTCATGGTATTTTCTTTTCTTAATTCTAATTATCTTATTCGCTACTCTTCCAAGATTATCAAAGTGTTCTCTCTTCATCCTGGTTTTCCTACCTACGTTATCTTTATACGCCTAATTCTTTTTGTCTTACGCATTCTGGTACTAATCATCGAACCAATCATTTCTCTTGTGCCCGGCTTGATGCCCAATAGTCTGTTCTGCCACGGTCTTAATAACCGCTTTCACTTCCATCCAGAGCTCGCTGTTTGTCATGGGTCTCCGTGAAATTTTTGGCCACAGATGGCGTTCAGAGCCTTTTGATGTGCAATTTTTATAGCGGGCTGGTCTTTGCCGAATATGCCTTTGACATCGATAGGTTAATTTGATCAAGTAATGATCTGAGTTACAATCGGCTATTCGGTATGTACGGACGTTAAGTATGCTCGAGGCCTAACGTTGTTGGATCAGAACATGATCGATCTAATTTTGTGTGTTGCCATCCGGTGATACCCAAGTCATTTTATGAACGCGTCGATGTAGGAAGCAAGTCGAACGTATGACTAGATTTTTGCCACAAGCAAAGTTGATCAGGCGCTGGGCGTTGTCATTTGTTTCATCGTGGAGGCTTTATCCTCTAGCCCAGATGTCAATCGTTTGGAGTGATTTATCTTTTGAAAAAAACATTTCAATTTGGAAAATTGTTAAAAGTAGATGCATTAGAAATGATTTCAGTGGCAAACATTTATTTTAAAATTTAATTGGGTTTTGCCAAGAGGAACTATATACTATGAATTGGCTAAAACAAATTCACGGATTTACCTATATACCAGAGTTTTACTTATTTTTGGCTTATGAAAATGATACGAAGTATGACAATTAAATAATGAGACTAATTTTACTGCCGCGCTTGTGGTAAACCTGCGATCTGGAAATTCCCTTCCTCTTCTCCGGCATCCTTCTCCTCCCCATTGATATATTTACCATCGCTCTAGCTTGTTTAGTTCGCTTGCTGTTTCGTGGTGATCTGTGCTGGTGGTGCTTGTCCCGAAAATGGAGAAATGAAATCAAGAGCAACGCATCGCGATAAAATTTTACGCCAGATTGGGCGAAACAGCTTCGGAAACGTACGCTAAATTGTAAAAGTGCATGGTGATAGTGCTCTTAGTCGTTCCCAGGTGTTTCGATGGCATAAAGAGTTTAAGGAGGAGCGTGGAAGACGAGGCACGGAGCGGGAGATCAGTCGAGGTGCGGACTGATGCAAATGCGCAGCGTATTGTAATGAATAGGCCCTACGCTACTAGCGACCAATACGCATGCACATTGCTACCATATGGCTTCTTATCTGAGATAGTGTCGCCAGTTTCAAAGCGAATAGATGAGAGTCCGGTCAGTTTGTTCAGTGATCATCCTTGACCACCCCTGAAATCACATGGTTTCATCTATCTGAAAAGGTGTTTATCTAATTTTATGTCGCATGCAAGTTGCAAATCGTCTGTATTGGGAACACGTAAACGAGAAAAACACTTTTCAGTTGTTCATCTTAGCGTGGAGGTGGACAATTTCATCATGGCAGCGTGACCATCACAATGATGACATGGCCGAAGCCGGATTCTTTTGGTGTGGAAATGAACGTGAAGCTGATACGGCGGCGTGTTTTATTTGCGACAAAGCTCTGGATAGATGGGAAGCGAATGACGATCCGTGAATGGAACATCAGAGACACGCTCCACAGTGCGCGTTTGTTAAATTGGCGCGCCCTGAAAAGGATCTTGCGTTGGGAGATTTCCTCGGACTCGTCAATAAATTAGTGGAAAACATTCATATGAAGAATCACGCAAAAATCAAGTCACACAGTTGTGCGTGAATAAGCATTTCTCGAAACCACCCGTAAAATCTACCAGGAACAGTTTGAGCTCAGTAGAAGCCGGTAGTAACTTTGGTAACGCACGGCACCTGTAATTTCAGGTAATCAATTCACTAAGTACGTATATTTCTACAAAAAAAAATCAACAAACGACATAAATTCAGCAATTGATATAACGACACATTCTATCGTGTCATCTTAGGTATTTTATCGACGGGTGCATCTTGTTATCGTTTAAGAAATTATAACTTAAGAAAGTAGTCAATGAGATCAAACAATTACAAATTAACTAAATGAAAATCACCTCTTTTCCGTTTTGAGATTAGGAAAGAAAAACGTACTTTTCACTGTGTAATCCGTTTTTGGTTAGATCAAACTAGTATTACCATTCAAGCATAGAACCTCTTTAAAAATACCACATTCTACATAGACTCTAAATAGGTTTGCTAACACTATAAAAAAATTTAAGACCACGTACATTACGCAGTATCAAGCTAAAGTCGATTAATTACGTAAACGATGAGTGAAATTTCACTAAAATTCACTGATATATAAAAAACAAAAACAAAATAATTAACTGCTTCACTAATTTAAATTTACTACGTGGAAAACAAATCAAAAACAGCAAAAATAAACGAAATTATTGGAATCCTTGGTTCACTTTGACCTCCAGCAACAAAAAAAACTTCCAAATATTTTTAAGATTAAAACCGACTATTAATAGAATTACTACCACTTTGAATATCCACGTATCATCGATAGATTAGGGGTTCATCTAATGAACATTCCTTATACAGTATGTGATACAATAAAACACAATTATATAATGAGGTCCTGTGCCATATATCTGTTATAAATTTCGTAATATAATATAAAGAAAAGTTGTAATATGTGTTCACAAACACAAGAAACCGAAGCATATCTATAATAGTTTAGGCAGTTACAGTATAAGCACGAAATTTCTTTCTAAATAATTCAAAACAGGGAGATTGAAGGAGAGAAAATATACTTTGTATTGTACTGATTTTCCAAGATCTAATAATATTCATTCGATGACATTGTGGTGTTCCAGATACATTAATTTGGACTTTATAAAAATTAATCCGAATTGGCAGTTGACTATCTTAGAGTATTTTCTGAATTGTAGGTCAATGAATAATAAGAAGATATAAATAGTATTATTTTAGAAGTTTTGTTAGTTTGAATGAAATTAAATAATGAAATGAATTGCTAGATAACCCACGACTTTCTTTTCCAGCCTGCCCTTCTCTTTGAGCGGGAGTGAGAACGAACAGTAAGTATGCCGTGGATGACGGGTTCACGTCACGTGCGGTACCATCGGTTGGCTTGCGTTTTCATTAGAGTAGAGTTCGTCGGGGTTGAATTAACGTAGAATATTTTTCGGTACCGCGTCGGTGAAATTTGGGAACGCGAAATACCACCTATTTTTTTTTGTATTGTTGACTGAATGAAAGGGAGTGCGGAATAAAGTTAAGTAGGTTTCTTTTCCGTACGGTTGGAATTTTGACGCATTTGAAACGGGCACATAATGGTGGCTGAAACACGCAATTGAGCGTAATCCATTTTAAAGACCTGCGAGCGAAATCCTCTCCGAACTAGCTGGCCACAAACAGCCACCGCGAAATGGATTACGGGTCCACGGACTGGTTGGTACCATTCGTTAGTACGACTCAAACTTCACGTCTAGAACCGATGAAAGGTCGGTTCCGATTCCGTTCGAGCGGAGTTAAACGAAAATCATTACAGTGTGCGCCCCCTAATCCCTGAAGATCGGCTTTTAACAGTTCTACTTTCGCAAAGTACTCGAAAGATTGCAAAAACGAGTCAACAGGGTGCGCCCAAACATCGCTCGTAACTGGACCCTTCATCACGACAACGCGCCGTACCACATCGCCCTCAGCGTGTGCCAGTATTTGGCCTCTAGAGAGATTGCCGTGTTGCAACAGCCACCTTATTTGCCCGAAATATGTCACTCTGTAACTTTTTTTGTTCCCTAGAATAAAATTGCTGGCCAAAGGAACCCATTTTGAGTCAATTAAGGACACTCAGGCGGCCGTGACGAGGGTACTCGCGAACATCCCAGTCGAAGCGTTCCAGAAATGTTACGAAGCATGGAAAACACGCTGGAATCGTTGCTGCCCAAGGGGACTTTTTCGAAGGACATGGCAGAGTTTTAGAATAATTTTTAAATATACGGCTTTCATGGAATCAGTCTCATTAATAAATTCTCACACCTCGCATTTGCAAGTTTGGTTCAATGCAAGCAATTTACTATTCAAATAATATCATCCACTTTGAGATAGATTTGTATAAAAGTACTGACCTGAATGAAGTTAAACGTGTTTTTAAGTTAGTGCCTGAGAACACAAATAACATTATGGAATTCAACAAACTTAAATATTGTGATATATGTTAAACCTTGTGAAAGCCATTGTATCGAAAACAAAACGTGGACTTTAACTTAAAATTTTTCATGAACGGATATTTTCAAGTTTTTTAATGCAATGAATGTTTCTAAGTTTATAATGTATGTACTTGCAACAAAATAAATTTATTTGAACAATATAACTTATTTTTAATGGTCCTATTCAGTAGGATATATAAAATGGATTGAATTTCAATCTGAATTCGGGTGGCTTACAATCTTATAATAGTTTAGGTTTCAATAATTTAGTATTGTATTAAAAATAATAATGCATGAAGGTTCACTTTTAATCTTTAGGCGATTAGAAGTATATTCCAATCGGTCGTAGATTTAGTTTCAGCATCCTCGGATTGAAAAAAACTAATATAATTAATGTTTAAAATATAAAAGACCGTAGTTTACTGTGGTAATTGTAATACATTCAATATATTAAATTATAATAACAATTTGGTGCCGTCACATATGTTAACCGATTCAGCATCAAAAGAAGCCCAAGATTTTTAACTGTGTACCTTTGTTTCAACCAATGATCCGTTCATAGATCAACAACTGGAATAATGCTGTTAATTCAACCTTTTTTGCTATAGGATGACTTTTAACAATGAAAATGGTTAAGATAACCCATTATTTCTTTGGTTCTACAGTATTTGACTCTCGGTGCACATTTGCACTGAATTTAATTGAAGATAATCGTTCGTTCTTCAATCCCGAAAAAAGTTCTTCTTATTAAAAATAAATAACTGAACTTGGTTCGTTTTTATTTTTATGGATTTTGGGTACATAGATTTTGTAAATTGTTCGCATATGGATAATATGATTTGGATTTTTATAAATTTGTTTAATGTTAATAGGCAAATAATGGGTCACGAACTTTTTCCAGTTCCACAAAGGCTATTGACATAAATATTTTAAGAGAAATCTTAAGCTGCACAAACTAGCCCTTCATGTCGACAAGCATAATTTAGGGGTTCCGGTCACTTTCGATGGGGACCAATAGAGAAAAAAACAATAGAAAGAAAAAACCAAAACAAAAGCATAAAACATTACATTTTTCGCTGAGATAAGTGAGAAATGCAGATAACAACACTTGAACTATTTCTCTTTCGAAAAAGAATTTACTATAGTCATTAAATTATTATCGTGAAATTTTCACCCTACTGTACCAACCGAAAATACAATAAGAGATAAAATTGATTGCTACCATTCATAAATGTGTTGGCAGTTAAATTTTATTACACATTTTCCACGCCTAATTTCAAGCACTTACTTGATTCTGACGCCATTTCCTGTTCAGTGTCCTTGTATGCTTTCTCCTGAATAAAATTCTTCCGGAATGTTGAATTCTTGGCAAGAATATAAAGTCCCACTTAGTATTCCAAAAAGGCGTTACAGCAACTTCAGCAACCTCAAGAACTACTAATCAACACTTAACAGTCTACTTTTTATGCATTCACCGAGCGTGAGCGTAATTAGATTAAACTATGGTTAAACACGAACTAAAAAAACCAAAATAATTAAAAAAACTACACGCGTGTCCAGTGAAAGCCACTGGGTTTCGTACACGCTGCTCTGGCGCTCGAAGTCGGACTAAGTGCGCTCTGCACCGCTGCAAGTAGTTTTATAAAGCCAAGTAAGCTGGAATTTGTTGCTATTTGAGCATGCTCGCGCCAAAGTATGCCGGGTTAGACGAGGGTGCTCCAACGGCTCCATAGCTCCGTTGACTTTGCGCCTCGTACTTTGTCGCTACCCAAAACTCAGATACTCTAACTGGTACATTCAGTGCTGTACTCATATGCTTGGGCCATATCAGCTGTTGCTGTAACGAACGATCCAGTTGAGTGTATCTGGAAGATACTCGCGTCGGCTGAGTTGCAGATAAAGATTTGGCCTCAGGCCACTTGTCTGCAATAATGGTAAGCGTATTACAATAATGTCGTATGCTGGTTGCATTCGATAGAGATTATGTGAATGAACCTCAGATAATATTCGCACTTAATGCCATAGACACAAAACATTTCTTTGGATTGTTGAAACGTTTCAACTGCATCGTCAGATTGGATCATGTTCGCTGCATTATGGTTTTTAGATACTAAAAACCCTTAGCTGCGTTCTACCATTTCTCGGATATGTAAAATAGCTAGCAATGCGTGATATGAAACATAGACAAAATAATTATCAAAAGTATGTTTGATGATAAAGCTCGTGCGTAAAATTTTAAAATACGGATACTGGTGCATGTGACAGAAAAAAATTAATAAAACATTATAACAGGCTTCAGAATACCCTAATTAATTCAAAATAAATTTAATTGCAGCTCGTTAAATCATTTTTCCTCTATGATCTTGCAAGTAACTATGGCTTCAGCATGGAAGAATTCATTCGGGTTTGTCTTCGTGAAATTTATTTCATACTTTTTAGCGGTCTGATGAAATTTTTTTCAAAATTTGTTTATATCATACTTTTGAAACGGTCTCTGACCTCATTCTAAATGTTAACAAGGGAGCGTTCTAGTATTACGTAACGCAATTTTTGAAGATTTTTGACCCCCCCTCCTCCCCTTGTAACGCACCGTAACGTTTTTCTGCACCCCCCCTCCCCCTCTCTAAACGTTACGTAACACTCAAGTGACCATATTTACCCTAAAGTCGCAAAAAATTATGTTATGGCTTTTATCCTTGGTATACTTTTAATTGCCTTTGCGGTAATAATACTAAATAAAACAAGAGATTTTTAATCCGCAACACCTGCGTATTTTGTTTATTTTTTATAAATTTTTGGCTTCACACACAATTGATTTCGTCCTTCATTCTCCTATTTTAGCTTTTTCTAATAATAAACTCTTAAAATAAAATAACATTTTTATTTTACCCTTTGGCAATGGAATTATAAACAGAAATTCAACTGAAACTAAGCATTTTACTCGAAATAAAATCGTATTCTTAAAAAAATTAAAAAATATCCAACTATTAACCAAGTATCTAAGTAGGTCTATAAAAACAATTCGATCGAAACTACTGCTCCTCTGTCCACGGGTTTGCTAGCCACTCAGATTCTTTCATCACTGGCACCTGGAGTGTAGACGAAGACGGTTCTGGAATTGTTAAGCCACTTGCATCTACTTCGTCTTCGTCGACCCAGTCAGCATTCTCAGACGATGTTTCATAACGACGCACAATGCAGAGAAGCTCATTTGCCCTTCTGGCAGCAAGGCGCTGTGGCCGTACTCTAGTTTCACAATGGTCTGGGACAGTCTTGCCAGGCACGTAACGACAGTGCATTTGAACACTTTTGTGAGATGTGAAATAGATTCCACAGGTTGGACATACTTTTTTCTTTAGGTCGGATTGTACAGATGGACAAAAGAAATCGTAAGGCATCTGCTTGAACCCTTCTAGAGGAGGTGACAGATCAACGGACAACCTCAAAAGAAGTGGCGAAAACTTGGATGTTCCTTTGTCTAGCAAACTGGGTACTACGAGCTTGCTTGGGGTTTGAAGTATTGGGCAAGGTGGCGGCATGAAAGTATCCGCAAACACAGATTTCAATGCACTTCTTGGTGATGAACAGCAGGATTCATCCGCGCATTTTATAACCTGTAAGAAATATTGCGATTCAGGGACGTGAACGCTATACCACGCCAGGTTTGGTTCTGCTGGATCCTGCATGCTATCTTCGGGCTGTCTATACTACGCCGAAACGTCGTAATTATCAATTTTCATTTCTCTCCACAATTCTGCAAGTGTTTCTCCAGCGTGCTGAAAATTGCGTTTTTCCAAATTATCATCCGTGGTCATTCCTTTGCCGTCGAGATGAGAACCAAAATGTTAATGAGGCAGAATGACGCCTGCCAGTCGTTTGCTGAGGGGAGCCATCCGACGCTCAACTCGGTTATATGCGCTCCGCCCAGGAGCATTAGTCGCTATAAACAGGGCGTCCAGGTTGTATTTTTTAAAGTGTTCAATCGCAAAGTTCTTGACTTTGCGATAACGCGGGTTTTCGTCCGGCCCACCATCTACAAAGATGATGATCACTGGCTTCACGGTGTTCGATTCTGTCATCATTAAGGGTTTGAATGACGGTATTGATAAAAGTGATTCGAAATCATAAGAATGGGTGTTCGCTGCGGAGGATGTGTGTTTCCCGCTCCTTATGGATATGTGTGTCGACCCGCTGTACCCAACAGCTTCTTCCTTACCAAAACTGTTAGGGTCCACGTTGACGCCAACGTATACAGAAGGAATAAGTTTGTGCCGCTCTGCCACGACCCAGTCATGATCAGGTAAAAGTATTCTGTATTCCATATGCATTAAAAGAGGGCTCTGACTTTTCACTGCTGGTAAACGTATTGGCACACGTGCCTTATCGTCTCGTGAGAGAACGAATACTTGCTGCGGTCCCAGAAGCGACGCGAGAGATTCTAATGACCTGATTGTAGCAGTGCGAAATTCCCCATCCTCGTGCTTTTTATGCATCTCGGTCTGTAGTCTTGCTAACTTTACGGGTACGGTACGTACGTGCCTTCTTCCCTCTTGAGTGTTAGAAACGCGTGGGAGTAAATGAAGACATGTGCCGCTTCGAGAAATTTGGAATCCCATTAACAACAGCCTCTCATGCAGGTCAGAAAGAGTGAGTGGCAATATTAACTATGGTCTCTAGGAGAGCAGGTTGCGAGTCAACTAAAGGGGGCTGTCCAGGGCCAGTTCGAGGTTGTGTTGCAGCAGGATTGTTTCTCTGACGTTCAGTATTCTCCAGTTTTTCTTTGGCTCGGAATTTTTTTTGCACGCTTAGCAGAGTCCCTTTTTTCCATTAAACATTTCTCTTCTTGTTTCAACTCTTTGCGTAGCTTTTTTATTTCGTCGTGAACATCACCTTTGGCTATACCAGTGTCCCTTGCTTCAGTAAGAACATTTATTCTCTGTTGCAGTAGACCAATTTTCTTCAGAAGAGTTTCTTGAGCCGGTTTGCTTGGAACATTTTTAGTGATGCCTGAATCAATCAAAGTCGTGTGTGGTTCCGTAGACAGTGTCTCCACAGTTTCCTCATCAGTATTCTGACTTTGCTCATCGTGGGTATCGCTCATCTTTCATTTGACAGCAGTGCTTACTTGTCCAGCGACTGCGACAATCGATTCTCTAAAAGATGAACACGTGGATGAAGCTACAACATCCGAGTCCTATAGACCAAGAGAAAATAAATTAAGAATAGGTGTTATTGACACATGCGATAAAAAAGAACATAATATACAACATATACAAGCAGATGTACCTGTTTTTGTTGAAGAGCACGCGAAGTCGAGGGAACATTGGGCCTTAGTGTTGCTGGCGTGCTTGATGTTTTCTTAGGTAGCTAGAAAAATATAATACTTATGACCAGTTCTTAAATGAAAAATCAAGGTTTGGATTACATATTATTATACTTATGTCATTATTACATTTAAGCAGTAAACTTACCTGTGTAAAATAACTAAGCATTGTTGCTTTCTTCTTCGTGGCCTTCACCTTCGAATCTCGTATAACATCATTTATATGTTCTTTAAACTTTTCTTTATTTTTTAGTTTTTCTTTAGCCGTTTTTCAAATTGCGTCGGCATTTTTTTGACACAGTTGTACTGTCAAGTCAGCATGAGAGCCTTTATAGGCCAAGAACAGCTGATGATACAAATCTCCCTCTTTTGAAGACATTACAGTATGAACAGTATGAACTCACTAATTACAGTATGAACACTATGAACTTTAATACACCGACTACAGCAATGTGCTTCTGCATAAACACTGACGAATACTGACAATGAAAACAACATTAAATGCCGTACAACACAATCTAATAACACCGACTACAGCAATGTGCTTCTGCATAAACACTGACGATACTGACAACGAAAACAACATTAAATGCCGTAAAACACAATCTAGGGATTCACTGTGATGACGACCAGACTACACAATCGATCCCCCGTAAAACGTGGGTTGCTAATTTGGGAGTTTTTATTCCCTAATTTTTTATTAAAAAAAAACAATGTTACGTAACGTGTTGTAAGAAAGACCCCCTCCCACCCCTGTAACGCATCGTAACGTTTTACGAGACCCCCCCTCCCCCCAAATTGCGTTACGTAGTACTTGAACGCCCCCCAAAGCCTTTTCAACATTTCACAAGCACCAGAATTTTTAATGTTATAAATAATACATTCGAGCCTGTCATAAATTACATCGGTGTAGGAATTCGATACCCATCGACATCTGTTTTGTTATGAAACTTATACCTATTTCAGGCTTTTCGAAGCGGCATTATGATTTATATTATTTAGGTAAATTAATTGAGGATATCTTGAACCAAACGTGATTATAACTTCAAGAAAAAAATTGTTTAGCTCATTACTGTGAAATAGATATCACAAGTATGTTCATGTATCATGTTTACTTCTTTCAGTGAATTTGAATTAGATAATTCAAATTCACTGAAATTTTTCCTTATACTCATATACACAAACAATCTCACCATTATATTATTTCACTTAAAAATAATTAAACCATCCAAAAAAATAACGAACACCCTTGTATCGATTTTGCCTCTCTCATCGGTTAAAGATGTGATGTGATCAACGAATTGTACCTCATAAGGCCTCAAAGACATATGAAGTAATGGACCCGAAATATACTTATTTTCATCCATACGTGAGTGAAGGTTTTTACTAGATACAGACCTTCCTCTCCCGTTCGAATTGAACCCCTCCCCCCGCTTTTCACGCCACAAGAGTATCCACACACTCAAGTGGCTCTCTAGTTGCTCTCACAAAAATCCCAGTGCTCTTATACTTTGACCCCCGAATCGTCAACGAAAACTCATCCATATGGTTGAAAACATATGATCCGTAAAAATTCAATAGATGAGGGGAAAACTTTGTCAAGTTAAATTTGAAATTGAATGTAGAACATTTTTTTAAGATAAACCGTGTTGAATATAATGCAAAAGTGATAATTAATGAAACTGAAAAGTTTGACAGTGATCGCGAGGGTTGTTACATCGGAAAAACAAATATGTAGTGATGTGTGTGGGATTGTGAAAATAGTTATCGGAAGTATCCCAGTGATGTATCTTTCGTAGGGTAAGTTATGTTGAATCTTTTGTTTCATTTAAATTAGAATATCCGCATAGAAAATTAATTTAGTTCCAGACACAAAATTTGGTGGGAGAAGTCACTTCAAACTTATTTGAAATTTGAATGAACAGCTGATAGCACGCCAGCTTCACACCACATCATGAAGTGCTTCAACTCTCGCGATGTATTTCGCATCCATTCTATGTTCGTATGTTTGCAGTCTACTCCATGGTGCTAGTTCGTAGAGGAATTTTGGTCGGGTCTGGACGTAGGTAGCCTACACTTGAATACAATCTTTCAGCCACCGACTCAATTTGCCCGTTTAAAACACGTCTAAAATTTTTTTGAAGAAAAATTTCAAATTGCTCTACCGCTGCCCCTCTGAGCATTTGAATAATTTGAAAAGAGAACATCTTCCAACTCACATGTTTCTAATCTGCGGGCCGACATGATGTCAAATACACTCTACTTCAATCCTAACCATATCATAGATAACATTTTCAAAACACAAACTATGGCACTACGTACCGAACCGAAAGCCTGAACCAATTAGTCAAGGGTTACCGAGAGCCAGTGTGACCAGATTCAATTTGACGAATCTCTTGCTAGTGCAGGTGGAAATCTCAACATTACTAAACCGATCTCGAAAAATATTGAAAATCTACTCCATTCTTTATTCCAGCGGTATAACATCAAAATGAAAAACTACATAAATTAAGAAGCACCGTTTATTTCAAACTAAATCGAAAACTCTTCAGCAATCAACAATTTAAGTCATATTAGAGTTACTCATTATTTTTAAAATCTTAATTATAATTTTCTTAGGCTTATGGTTTTTCAAATTTATTCAATGTTTTATTTTCATGATGTTGCTTTGAATCCCGTAATTGTACCATGTTTTTGTCGGTGCAAAATTTGCCACACCCTCCTTCAATCTTTCGCGAACTTTCTTTTGTATGCAATATTTCAGCTCCATTTTTAATATCAAAAAGATTCCTGTCACAAATTTTAATTTTCTTCAGGTAGGAAAATATTCTTTCAATCTTTGAAATAGATAAAGGCAGCAGTATTGCCATTTGTTGGGCGAATTGAGAGGAATTTTTATAAACGGATTTTCCATTCAAATCAGAGATTTTGCTCACTTCCCTTTAAAATTTGTCAACCATAAATGTTTCAGAACTCGAACTAGAACTAGATAAAAAACAAGTTGGGTAGACAGACCTATGCTCATGTCAGGAGGGTTTTGTACTCAACTTACAAAATGCAGTAACTAGCAACGAATAAAATCAAGAAACATGTCAAAGACGATTTAATTGGAGAAAATGTGAAATTCGAGGATCATACTATTATTAACAAAGTTGAACGAATTTTGACTTCTGAGGTATTTGTTATAGTTATACCCATAAATATCTCCTTTGATATTTTTTTCAGATTTTTTAGATCACTGGTGTCCATTCGCGAGGGAGGAAACACATTTTTCATGTATTTCCCCCCCCTGTGCTCCCACTGAAGCAAAAACTGTCAGTTTAAGAACTGTTTTGAAAAGCTCTCATAGAGAACTTTCAGTTGATACTCATATCGGCTACCCTTCATGAAATTTTTTTTCAGGGGCCACTCCTCTGTACTGTAATCATCGATTCATGGCCTATTTTTTCGAATCCTAGAATGGTTACAAAGCCCTTTTGCTAGGAGCTCTCTCCTGCCTCTTCGACTTGTTTCAATTGTATATACTCATCTTCATGACACCTATCACTCCTGAAATTTTCATGCAAATTCTAGCAAAGCTGTAGTGTCTAAGTCGGTAAAAAGCGCATATGGCTCCATAGCAATATGTTTCCATAGTAATACAGGGCATATTGCTCCATAGTAATACACGAAAATTCAAACCGCTATAACTTCGGTAAATACTATTCGATCTTTATGAAACTTTAGGAAAAGATCAATCTTATAAATAGTCATCTTTTTGCTAAATTTTATTGAGTTTAAGGGTACCGTTTAGATTTTATTCAAGAAAACACAAAATCGATAAATCATACTATTACTAACAAAGTTGAGTGAATTTCGAATTCTCATGTATTTGTTGTTGTTGTACTCATTAAGGCCTACATTCATGATTTTTTTCAGATTTTTCGGATGGAAGGTGTCCAATCGCGAGGGGGGGTACGCGAAAAGTTCGTACATTTCCCCTTCCCCTGCCCCCCTCGGTACATATAAGACAATTTTAAGACTTGTTTTGAAAAGATCTCATTGAGACCTTTCCAATGACATCCTATTCGACTACCAATGGTGAAAATTTTTTTTGAGGGGTCACCCCCTTATATGGGGAGACCCCCCTTAAACGCCTTTGAAAAATTTTTCCACCCTTGAACTTTCAAGAGGTCACCACTTCCGACCTTTCTACAAAGTTTCATGGCTGTAGCCTCTATAGTTTCGGAGAAAAAGTGCTGTGACATACAGACGGACGGACGGACGGACGGACGGACGGACGGACAGACGGACAGACGGACACAGGTCGTGATTGCAATAGGGTTTTGTATTTTAGTACAAAACCCTAACAAGTTGGGTAGACAGACCTATGCTCATGTCAGAAGGGTTTTGTACTCAACTTACAAAATGCCGTAACCAGCAACGAATAAAATTAAGAAACACGTCATGTTCGAGGATCATACTATTATTAACTAAGTTGGAAGAATTTTTTAATTCTGAGGTATTTGTTAAAATTATACCCATAAATATCTCGCTTGATAATTTTTTCAGATTTTTTTAGATCACGGGTGTCCATTCGCGAGGGAGAAAACACATTTTTCATGTATTTCCCCCCCTCTGTGCCCCACTGAAGCAAAAACTGTCAGTTTAAGAACTGTTTTGAAAAGCTCTCATAGAGAAATTTCATTTGATACTCATATCGGCTACGTTTCATGAAATTTTTTTTCAGGGGCCACTCCTCTGTACTGTAAGCATCGATTCATGTCCTATTTTTTCCAATCCTAGAATGGCTACAAAACCCTTTTGCTAGGAGCTCTCTCCTGCCTCTGTGACTTGTTTCAATTGTATGTAGTCATCCTCATGATATCTATCATTCCTGAAACTTTCATGCAAATCCTAGCAAAGCTGTAGTGTCTAAGTCGGTAAAAAGCGCATATGGCTCCATAGCCATATGTTTCCATAGTAATACAGGGCATATTGTTCCATAGTAATACAGGAAAATTCAAATCGCTATAACTTCGTTAAATACAAATCGATCTTTATGAAACTTTCAGGAAAGATCAATCTTATAAGTAGTCATCTGTTTGCTAAATTTTATTGAATTTAAGGGTACCATTTAGATTTTATTCAAGAAAACATAAAATCGATAAATCATACTATTACTAACAAAGTTGAGTGAATTTCGACTTCTCACGTATTTGTTGTTGTTGTACTCATTAAGGCCTACATCCATGATTTTTTTCAGGTTTTTCGGATGGAAGGTGTCCAATCGCGAGGGGGGGGTACGCGAAAAGTTCGTACATTTCCCCTTCCCCTGCCCCCCTCGGTACTCATAAGGCAATTTTAAGACCTGTTTTCAAAAGATCTCATTGAGACCTTTCCAAGGACACCCTACTCGACTACCAATGGTGAAAATTTTTTTTGAGGGGTCGACTCCCTATATGGGGAGACCCCCCTTAAACCCCTTCGAAAAATTTTTCCACCCTTGAACTTTCAAGAGGTCACTACTTTTGACCTTTCCACAAAGTTTCATGGCTGTAGCCTCTATAGTTTCGGAGAAAAAGTGCTGTGACATACAGACGGACGGACGGACGGACGGACGGACAGACGGACCGGACACAGGTCGTGATTGCAATAGGGTTTTGTATTTTAGTACAAAACCCTAAAAATTAGAAATGGAAACATCAAAGTTCAACTCACTTTATTCGTTGTCGATATTGTGTTTATTTTCTGTTGGTATCAAATTTGGAAACCTTTGGAGAATTTTGGCCAAGGTTTGAAATTCATCAGATACTGCTTTTTGGGGATCAAGGACTGGCGAATCTTGCGATTACTAATTTTGAATAGGTCTTCTTTGCAGTAATTAGATACTCAATTCAATCAAAAATGTTTGACTTCTGTTAAGCAATTCATCAATCTTTGGTCTCATTCCTGCATTATCTTTTAGTGAATATAATGTCATTGCTACTTTGGCACTCTGGCATTTGTTTTTCAAAGGCAGAAAATGCATCCTTTAATTCGGATCGATAGGTCGAAGCGAAATCGTTACCGTACATAATTAGTGTTCATATAGCAGCTCAAAATAGAATTGATTATGTTTTGGAAATCTGTTTGAATTTGTGAACCACGGTTTGATCACATTAAAAAAAAATTATATTAAATTTAGACGTGCTAGATAAAATAAAATTTAAAAAGGTAGAGTTTTATCTCGTCGGTACAAAGATGGTCAAATATGTATTGACAAGTAGCTAAAAAACCACTTTTAAAGAAAAGCTTAAATGCAGACCAGTCTTCTACAATTCTATGAATGCATTCCTATGGAGAAAATCATCTTATATCATAATTCCAAAGCATACGGTACGTCGAAGTATCAGGAAGATTTTTGAAATATAAAAATTCTCTTTCTTTGACTGCTGTGCGAGAAATGAACGATGTAGTTTTTTCCAAGTGTGATTCACCTTAAAGTGTGTTGAGTGATAAGCACATTTGAAAAAAAGTAGGGAAGACAGACCTACACTCATGTCAGAAGGGTTATGTACTCAACGCAGTCACAAGCAACGAATAAAGTCAAGAAATGTATCGAAGAGGCGTGCACGTTTAAAAGCATCCATTATTTCTCTATTTCCAACTGCCGCCATTTTGTTTCAAACTAACAAAAATGACTCAAATCATGAAGTTCAAAAGTTTCAGGGCTTTGATACGATTTTATTGGGGAAAATGTGAAATTCGATGATCATACTATTATTAAGAAAGTTGAGTGAATTTTGACTTCTAAGGCATTCGTTGTATGCTTGCCTTGATTTGTTGTTCACTAAACTTACATCTAAAAGATGGCAAGTTACAGCCCGAAAATTATAGAGGCGTATCACTACTTTGTACTGCGTATAAAATATTTTCAAAAATCGTAGAAAATAAAACCGGATCATACGCCAACGGTATTATTGGGGAATATCAAGGTGGTTTTAGAGCAGGTAGATTGACAATAGAAGATTTGTTCACAGGCAAGCAGGTATTTGAAAAATGCTGGTAGTTCAACAAAGATGTACAGGGACTGAATAATAAGTAACCGGACTGACCTCAGGAAATTTTTTATTGGCAAAATATGTACAGTTTTTCTTTAGAAATCTTCAAAATAGTCCCCATTGGAGTCGATAACACGCTGATACTGGATTTTCTAATCCCCGAACGCTCCCTGGAATTCGGCAACCTCGATGCTGTCTAGAGCCCTCGTCGTAGCACGTTGAACGTTTTCCAGAGTCCCGAACCACGTCCCCTTAAGGTGTCTCTTGATCTTGGGGAACAGAAAGAAGTCCGCTGGTGCCATATCCGGGCTGTAAGAACTCTGGTTCGGTTTGCAGTCGATCAAGGATTTCCGAAGCGATGGCAACACGACGCTCCCTTTGCTCATCAGTCAGGCTTCGCGCAGATCTTCTTCATGCCCAGATCGTTCTTGATAATGTTGTGGACGGTCATCTTATCGATTCCAACCTCATCTCCGATAGCTCAAATGCTCAGACGGCAATCACTGTTCAACACATCATGCAGTTTTTGCACATTTGTGTCCGTGTGACTCGTTGATGGAGGACCGAGGCACTGTTTGTCATGGACGTCATCGCGGCCCTCCCGAAAATTTCTGTACCACTGAAACACTTGAGTTCTGGACAGAGCATCCTCACCGTAAGCCTCTTGAATCATTTGAAGAGTTTCCGCGGCCATTTTCTTGAGTTTGACACAAAATTCGATGGTAACACGTTGCTTGATTGTACGCTCCATTTTCACTCGGAAGATGTAACTGAATACGCAGTCCGCTCTTGCTCGATGCTATCTCTCCAAGCGCTTGGGGGCAACTGCTGCAACTTTGGCGACGCGGTGCAGGCTCAGTCCGGTTACTTATTATACTGTCCCTGCACACCAAATTTTTGTTGATTTTTAGCAAGCATACAACAGTATTGATCATAATGTACTGTGTTAAATAATGCTTTGCTTTGGCATCACAGCCAAATTAGTCCATCTTACTAAAATGACAATGATGTCGACGACCTTCCAAGTCCTCAGCAATAACCAACTCACCGATGCCTTTGACACAAATATCGGACTAAAGCAGGGAGATGGGCTGGCCCCATTGACATTCAATTTGACTCTGGAGTACGTCATACGAAAGCTACCTGTCGATACACGAGGCACAGTACTATACAAGTCAAGCCAGGAAGCAGTCTAAGCAGAAAAAATGAACATTTTGTCGCGGTCATTAACAACTGCCAAAGAACTCTCCCTGAAACTTGACAGTGAAGCAAAACTAGTGAGGTTACGAATCAATGAAAATAACACAAAGCACATGACGCAGTCAAGGAAAAATACCTCAAATACACAAAATATCACACTTGGTGAATACAGTATCGAAAATGTTGGTAAATTTGTGTATCTAGGCGCTGAAATAATGAAAACGGATAAAGAAAGAGACGAAATACGTAGAAGAATACAGCTTGCAAATAAAGTATTTTATTCAGTTTTGACGATTTTGAAGACCAGGTGCATACACAGGAAAAATAAGCTCCAAGTAAACAAATCTGTGATAAGACCAGTGTTATGCTATGGATGTTAAACATGGACCCTAACCCAAGCATCCGCAAATATATTGAACGCCTTTGAGTGACGGGTCCTGAGGCAAATAATCGGAGCGAAGCTAGACGGGGACCAATGGTGAATCTGACACAACCATGAGCTGTATGTTTTTGACCAACAGGAGGTCTCAACGATTGTAAGCCTGCGAAAGCTGCAATTGGCTGGCCACATGAATCGTATGGACCAACAACGGATACCCAAACAGGTATTCGTTGGGAGAACTGAAGGCCGGAGGCCAGTGGAAAAACCGAGGAAACGCTAGTCTGACTCGGTCGACGAAGACTGTTCATCGCTGAAGCAAAGTGAAGCGTGCTTTTGTAACATTTAATTAGGTTTATTGAAGCAAACGCTCTTCTTGTGGACATTTGTGCAGAATGGCTTAATTCGTTGAGAAAATAAAGATAAATCAATTCGTTTTCATGACAGAATGTTCGCTTAAAATGTTGTTTCTGGAATGACCGCTCCTAAATCAACTATTAAAATCAAGGAATACTTGTGTAATAAAATTTTTTGGAGCAAAAATTATAGTCTTTAATTTTCATTTTCTCCAAAATCTAAGGACATTTTTTCAAACATCCAGAACAAACATGTTTTGTTATACCAACCTAGATTGAACGCTGTCAGGATTGCTCTCCGCATTCCTTACCATATTGTTACAGAATCCATCTTATAAATTCTCTGGTAATATTATAACGATTTTTTCTACTTTTCGTTCATTTGCCAGAGAGAATTCCCTAAGGAAATCTAAGCCGACGTCTCATGGGTCTTCGAAGTGAAGTCTAGGAACGTGCCAATGCGCGGTATCCATCAGGTTAACAAGTGCGAATATCCTTAGTCTGCTCGGAAGTAGCTGCTGGCAGGCTAGCTAGTTTGGAGAGGAATTTCGTTTGCAGGTCTTCCTCGAGTAGGCTAAGTCCAACATACAAGAAACAGCCACTGATTCAAATGCCCGATTTAAAATGCATCTATCAGCTTCCAATAAGTTGACCTTACTTTACTCTACCCTATTTTCATTTCCATGTTCTTTTGATTCGAGAAAAAACAACACTAAACCTTCAACCAAAAACACGTGCTCGCGAATATTAATCGACGTGGTGCCCGAAATAAACTACTTGAATCCAAAACCAAATCAATCTACTCTAATTTAAAACATAAAAACGCAACGGCACCACGTACCAACCGCGACACCCTTCGCGGATTTTGTAAAACCTAATACTCACATACTCACTTTCGCCGTCGCTTTCCTCTGAAAAAAATGGGTTTGCTGAAAATGAAAGACTGTGTTAGCTCAGCAATTCATAGTTATTTGAAATTTACTTTACGATAAAGGATTTTGGGCAGTTTTAATAGTATCAATTGTTTTTGTTTAGAAATTCATATTTATTTAAATCTGTTTTGAAAAAAAAAATTAATATATATATATATATATATATATATATATATATATATATATATATATATATATATATATATATATATACATATATATATATATATATATATATATATAAATATATATATATATATATATATATTATATATATATATATATATATATATATATATATATATATATATATATATATATATATATATATATATATACTTGTATATATTTTTTTGTTTGCACTCGCACACTAAATTGTATTTCTTGTAGGTCAATGCTAAAGTGCCCTTGAAACTTATTTGTAAGTAAAAGAACTGACATTTGACAATTTAGATTTGTATCCTTTTACAAAGTTAAAAATAATGTCAAGTTTAGTGAACCTAGTGTCATTTTGATAAGATCTGTTACAATTTAATTCAACTCTTAATGTGATCTTTTACAAAAAGATGTGAATTTCTTACGGGTGTAATTGAATCAGTCATTTCCAAAAGGGGGCATCCACACTTTTTTCATGAAATCACTTTTTACCGAATTCTGTCTCTGGGCTACTCATATATTCCAAATGAAAACGGGCCATGTCCCACTAGCTTAGTACACTTAAAACACCAGGAAACATTGCATTCTTAAACCCTTAACGCACCACCGAACCGAACACGGATTTAGTCCACCGTACCTAATCCGTGTCCGGTCCACTCTGTGCAACACACGATCGGACCATTCAGTCGTTCTTAACTTTTACTGCGCGAAATGTTTTTGATTTAGGCAAAAGAAACTAAAATCGCTTTTGTGACAGGAATCATTTTTGCTACATGCTCACCGCTACAAATTAGGCAATAGTACAGTCATATGAGACACATGAAATAACTCATCTGAGATCAATCAAGTAACGCAGAGACCGCTGAAAAAAAGGTTGGTTACTACACTAAAATATCTTGAGACAAGCAGAGAACTCACAATTGATATGGATTTGGTCCGATGGAACTGTACACATGCGCGGATTTGCTCCGTAGCGAATCCGATCTGATGGAAAAACCATCGAACTTGATTGGAATTCGGTACGGAGCGGACCAAATCTGTCCGTGTGTTATAGCACTATTAGCATGAAACTAGTGTTTATCACATTTTTTTTATTTCGTTAGATGTTCCCACCAGTGTTTTACTGGAATGGCGGAACATGAAATGGAATAGATGATCTCGAAAATGAACCAATTCAAGATAAAAGATGAACAGGATATTTTTCTCCAGGGACTAATTAGCTCGAAAAAATCTAAGAACCGAAAAAAAACAAATGAATGAGGAAGATATACAGGAAAAGAGTAAGTCAAAAAACACAACTTCAAGGAAAACACCTTTACTTATCACATTAAGTATAATAAAAGACAAGTAGTTTGCCACACCGCTTTTCTATCCCTCCATGACGTAACCAAAAAAAGAGTCGAACGACTTTGTCGATTGGCGAGTCAGGGAAAATTGCCTCATGATTTAAAAGGAAGAAGTCATGGCTCACGTGCTACTCGAGCTATTTTTGGAGAAGTTTGCCAGTTAATTTTTAATTTTATTGAAAGTATTCCTACTAAGGAAACACACTATGCAGAAGACAAGACAAAAAGATACCTTTCAGCCCAGCTTAAGCTTCATACATTACCAATTCTTAAAGGATAATCCAGAGTGTAATGTAAAATACAAGTTTTTTTCGATTAGACGTTTGTTCAAAATGTGGAGAACTATCTATATTTAAAAAAATGGAAGGCATCAGAAACTGTATCGGTATATTTCTAGTGCACAAAAAGCCTTCTAGGACAAAATAAAGGAATGGCCGACAACGACATTGCAAGAACAGCTAGAACAGTTTTAATATAACCATGGGAAATTTTTTATTTGTTCTTATTCTTTTAAATAAAACTGTTTATTTTTGACGATACTTGATGCCCCCTTTTGGGAATGGCTGATTCAATTGCACTTGGAAACAAACTTTAGTGAGTGAGTGCCTCAAAGACTAATCAACTTAGATAGCAGGCAAAGCCGAGCTAGAAAGATTGCGATATAGTTATTAGTCCGATTTAAATAAGCAGTGAAACAGTTCGAAACTTTGGTCTAAACTAGAAATAATAATGTGAGTCCTACGTCATAAGAGATGTCTAAAATTTTAGCCCTATACTCGACATTCTATGGATATAGTACAAAATATATCTAACAAAAAATTTCTCTCAATACAACAACAAATAAATAATTTATTGTTGAACAAAACTAAATTCTTTTCTTTTCATTTGTTCTTTTTCAGAAGGAAAAGGTTGCAGGAGGTGAATATGCCACCAAGGGTGGGTTCGACGATTCGGTTCGGTACTCTAGTTTGGCTTTGCGCTTTTAATTCGAGTAGGTATGGGTATGGATTCAAGTAGTTTGTTTCTGGCACCACGTCAGTAAATAACCAGGAATGCGTGGTTCTTGATTTCTATTGTGTCTTTCTGTTATCTCTTTTCTGGACTGGTCGAACGGTCTGGCAGAGATGAAAATGAAGGAAAGTAGAGAAGGATCGTTTTGAAGGATGCTGGTTTGACGTGTCTTAATCGGGCATTTGAATCAGTGGCTGATAAATTGTATTCAGACTTAGTCTACTCGCGAAAGACCTGCGACCAAAACTCCTCCGATGGGAGATCAACTTAGATTAGATCCAGGGAATCTCGAACGAGATGGAGGAAGAGAAATCATTGCAGTGCTTTAAATGGCTAATTCGAATCAGTGGCTGAAAGCAGGACTGTCGGGAGGGAGGGGGGAGATGGGGAGTCCTCCCGGGCCCGGCCTTCCTGAAGGTCCCCCGTAGGTCTTATTCACCAACAAAACAAAATTGTATTTTCTTCTCCTGAAATTCCTACCCTTTGGAAATAAATTCCAAAAATCGTAAATTAGCAAATAATAACTGAATTTAGAACCGAAAATCAAAAATTGTTTGGAATTTTTTTTCAAATCGGAATATTTATTTTACCGTGCTGCTCATGCTGCAGTTGAATGGGCGAGTTTACACGTGGCCGTATTCAAGTTTGCGGCCAATGGTCGCAAACAAATTAGCTGGATACTGTCTCAGGTCTACCAGGCCCAACATGCGTCTTCTTCTTCTTCGTAGCCCTACAGCCCCTTTTGGGCTTTCGCTTAGAGATAGTTCGAGTATCTCATTGACATGATCTAATGTATTGGCACTCCACAAGGTGATATGATCATTATCACGCTTTGGCCGGATGTCCGTCCACCCAGCTGTGATACCAGCACGTATCATAACTGAACGGGCTTATAGTCCGTCCGAAGGACCACTCGAACTAAATCTCGTTGACGCCAACGAAACTTGAACCAGAGACCTTCGGTTTACGGGCTTAGTGCGGCTCAACATGCTACCTATGTTCATTTTCTATACGATACACATTTTATCTATGTATGTGTATCATACTCATTCACATGCCATCCATCGTCAAGTGCAGACGACCTACGCACTGCCGCACAGCAGTGTCACGGGGGTCGGGGGTCACCAGGCCCAAGCACACATTTCTCATCTGCCATACATGATTTGCATGATCTTTCCCCTTGAATTATCGATGGATGAATGATTGCCTTAAACATTCTAAAAATTTCTGAGGTGAAGCTGATGGGCATGCATTTGTTGTAGATCGTGCTGATTGGTTGTTTTGACATGTGCAACCCTCTTTAGTACATTTTGGCTCCTCTCAACCTGATTAACCTGTTTGCAACTGGCAGCACGCTGAAGCGTGTGAACTTGCTCAATGTAGGCGCTACTTATGATTATTGGCTAAGATCGCAGTGCATCTGATATTCTAACAGAAGTTGTGGCCCAGACTACAACACATTGCAATTGTTCGTCGTATGTCATTTTCACAACGTTGTGCGAAATAAAAAAGAAACAGTGGCAATTGGACATAATAACACATGAGCAAGTAACAATCATTTATCATCATTGAGTGGGAGAATTTCGCCGACCATCTAAAGATGGTGGCGCAAGGGCGCGTAAAGTGGGATTTGAGAATTTTTGAAGTATGTACGTCGCATCGCTGCGTGCAATTTTCGGAGTTCTTATTCATATGGTCATGGTAACGCTCTCAATCTCCAAATTGTTGTACACTCTATTTTTTACATCCACGAACAATGTTTGTTGACGTTATGTCGAAATATCAAATGGCAGATCAAGAGTTTTGATATCATTGACGTTGACAGAGTAAAATAAAATCTCGTAATAGATCAAGTTCCACTCTCCTTCTATAATACCTACGTCAAATATTGCATTTTCCATTCGCGAGTTATGGAAAAAAATTTCTTATCATGTTTTGCATCTATCAGTTGTTATTAAATTTTGTAGAGATGAAAGTGATTATTCGTAAGAAATTTTTTCAAATTGTTAAATATTTCATAAATCCTCTAACTATATATCATTAAACGAAACCGAGAGTAATTAAAAATAAAACTTTCATATTAGATGCATTATGTTCAAGCACAAGTCTGGAGCTCAAAAGCACAAAGAACGCTTGGAGCGAGACAAGAAAAGGAGCATTCTAAACAGCAAAGAAACCTTTTCGGATACAATTTCAAACCAAAAAACTTGATTGTCAGTATGCAGATTTTATGATTAACATTTAATATTATGATTTATCACCTTAAGATCTTGCGCATTATCTTAACCATGAAAACAACGTTCCACCCGCTCTTTAGAAAGAGACGAACCAACGGAAGCTGCAAACAATGATGTAGTTATTCTAAACTTGTGAACTGAAAACTCAGAAATCGACATTGATCATGGCTCTTCTTCAATGGAAGCACAATCCATGCGAAGGACCCAAGAAGGACAGCTGTAGATATCTTTGTGATTATGATATTGGCTCTGTATGTACTGAGTTTGTCCATTCCCATGTGGTGAACGATATAATTCGCCAAAATCACCAAGAGCTGCCGTCTTCTATTCTACGTGATCGTAACAATGAGTCATTCCCCGCCTCACCTTTATCGAAGACTTTGCCAAATAGGGAGAGGGTGGAGCGAGATTGATTGGTATGGAGTAGCCTTATGAACGCGTTGTATTGCTTACTTTGTCGTTTGTTGAGTACCAATCCTTTCAATCGTCCAAAACTTTGCCGGCCTACAGGGTACTCAAACAACCAAGCTAGTAAAAACTATATGATTAGTTATCAGCTCATGAAAATAATCCAGACCACATTCAGTGCTACGTTCAATGGCGCTCGTTGCAGATTCGACTTCGAGAGGAAACTTCAATTGATACATTTCTAAATGAACAGATCATCCATGAAACTAGAAAATGGCACGAAATATCACGTCGTTCTTAGACACCATTTTGGTTCTTGGCGAGAGGGGCCTATCATTAAGAGGTTCTAGCAATCTTCTCGGAGAACGGAACAATGGAAATTTTTAGGGGATTTTAGAACTGATCAGTTATTACCACCCGATGCTTCGCGAACATTAACAGAAGGTTAGGATTAGTCAACCTTCTCTAAATGGTTAGGATTAGTCAAATGACGACCAATTGAGAAGTATAGATGTAAGTTTAGCGAGCAATAATACAAGACAAGCGTACAAAGTAGTGAAAAGCCTAAAACGTGGTTATCAGCCCAAAACCACGCTCTGTCGTGATGACAGCGGCAATATAATCGCTGAAGAAATCAAGACTAGGGGAAACATGGGCATCATATTTCAAGAACTTCCTTAATCCTCTGCACAGCTCCAGAACATTGGAGCCTATAGATGTCTGCGGAGTGCTTCCATTGGCCCAACCAACTCTGGATGAAGTTTGTTCCATCATCAAAGCCCAAAAGAATAATGAAGCGCCGGGCATTGATGAGATTCCAGTGGAGCTCATCAAATATGGTGGCAGTATTGCTCATCAAGTAGTAGTCTGTGTGGTCTAGTGGTTAGAGCATGAACCCATAAGCCCTCGTTGAGAGCAACGTGATTTAGTTCAGGGGATTTTTCGGACAGACTACGAGTGCTCACTCAGTGGTGATATGTACTGATTTAATCAGATCATATCATAGCTGAGCAGGCACACGGGAGCATGGTACTGACCAAACCAACTTCCGAAAAAATCAATACGGTCATGAAAATGAGAGACGCTAACTACCTCTACGCGAACCTCCAAGAGGGGCTGTAGTGCTACAAAGAAGAAGAAGAAGTGTTCATCAAGTTATTCACAAAGTCATCCAGTACATTTGGCAACAAGAACATATGGCGAAAGAATGGCGCCAATCAATTATATTCCCTATCCACAAAAAATGTGACATGCTACAGTACAAAAATTATAGAGGCATTTCACTACTTTGTAGGGCATACAAAATATTTTCTAAAATTAGAGAAAATAAAATCGGATCATACGCTAACAGTATTATTGGTATTGGAAAAATGCTGGGAGTTCAACAAAGACGTTCACCAAATTTTCGTTGACTTCAAGCAAGCATACGACAGTATTGATCGTAACGTACTGTACCAAATAATGCTTGGTTTTGGCATCACAGCCAAATTAGTGACAATGACGTCGACAACCTCCCAAGTCCGCATCAATAACCAACTCACCGATGCCTTTGACACAAATATCGGACTAAGGCAGGGAGATGGGCTGGCCCCATTGCTATTCAATTTGGCTCTGGAGTACGTCATACGGAAGCTATCTGTCGACACGCCAGGTACATTACTATTCAAGTCGAGCCAAGTAGTGGCCTATGTGGACGACATCAACATTCCCTCACGGTCATTAACAACTGCCAAAGAACTCTTCCTGAAACTCGACAGCGAAGTACAACTAGTAGGGTTACGAATCAACGAAAATAAAAAAATGTTCATGACGCAGTCGAGGAAAGATACCTCAAGTACACAAAATTCACATTTGACGAATACAGTATCGAGAATATTAGCGAATTTGTGTATCTAGGCACCAAAATAATGAAAACGGGCAATGAAAGAGACGAAATACGCCGCAGAGTATAGCTCGCAAATAAAATATTTTATTCAGTATTGACGATCTTGAAGACCAGCTGCATACACAGGAGAACAAAGCTCCAGAGTGTGAAACATGGAGCTATGAGTGTGAAACATGGACCATAACCCAAGCATCCGCAAATGTATTGAACGCCTTTGAGCGACGGGTCTTAAGGCAAATAATCAGAGCGAAGCTAGACGGGGACCATTGGCGAACTCGATACAACGATGAGCTGTATGAAATTTTTAATGAACCGGAGGGCTCAGGGATTGTAAGACTGCGGAAGCTGCAATGAGCTGGACACATGAATCGTTTAGACGAACAACGGATACCCAAGAAGGTGGGGAAACCGAGGAAATGCTGGTCTGACTCGGTCGACGAAGAAAGTTCATCGCTGCTCGGATTTCAGAATTGGAAGACGTGGTCAACGGACCAAGACAGTTAGAGGCACTGTTTGCAGGAAGCGAAGGCTCGAAAGGGGCTGTAGTGCTAAGGAGAAGAAGAAGGACTAGTCAACAACAACACAAATGTTTGCAAGTCCACTATCTTTCGGTTGAGATTTAAAACGAATTTATTCAAATATGTGCTGAACATGTTAAATCGGCCATACTGAAAGAACGTAAAAGTATCAAATACTTCGCTATCATCGTTGATGCTACACCTGACTTGAGCCACGTCGATCAAACTACGTTTATTTTGCGGTACGTTCATCTTAACTCGAAAAAAAAATATTTACGATTCAAGAACGATTTCTGGCTAGGTGGTTGATGGTTTAATTTTAGATACTCTAGAAGAGTATAACATTCCTTTGGAAGACTGTCGAGCACAAGGATACGACAATGGTGCTAATATGAAAGGCTCAAATGATGACACAACGTCATATTCTGGAGAAAAATCCAAATGCTGTTTATTTGCTTTGTGCAACACATAGGCTCAATTTATGTGGTGTTGACTCTCCAGAATGCTTTGAGGCAACAATCACTTTTTTCGAAGTTGTTCAGAAATGCTATACCTGTTTCAGTGGCAGTCCACAACGTTGGGAAATTCTCAAATAAGTAGAACGGGTTCTCTTCCCTTCGCAGACTTTCAGATATTGGGTGTACAACTTAAAACCGGAATTTGACGCTAGATGTCCGTACTAACAAATATCGTGAAAGCTCGAACTGACATATATATATATATATATATATATATATATATATATATATATATATATATATATACATATATATGCATACATATATATATATATATATATATATATATATATGCATACATATATATATATATATATATATATATATATATATATATATATATATATATATATATATATATCTATATATGCATATATATAAATATATATATATATATATATATATATATATATATATATATATATATATATATGCATATATATAAATAAATATATATATATATATATATATATATATATATATATATATATATATATATATGTCATTTTGAAGGTACATTTGACAGCTATGAAAATCGGTCAACAAAACAATTTTATCTTGTGTGCATCATTATTAGTTTTCACGATGAATAGCTTCGAAAATCGGAGAAAAAGATAGCATTTGCGGGAGACTCTTTGGGTCATTTTTTGCAAAGAAAACTGCTGCGGAAAGTCATCGTTTGCTTGTAGAAGTTTATGGCGCCGATGCTTTGGCGAAAACACAATATTTTGAATGGTTTCTACGCTTCGAAAATGCCGATTTTGATATCAAAGGCAAAGAACGCCCAGGATAGCCAAATAGTTTGAAGACGAAGTATTGGAGACGCTACTCGATGAAGATTCGCGTCAAACGCAAGACAAACTTGCCAAATCATTGGGAGTGACTCAGAAAGCAACGTTTGAAAGCCGCCGGATGCATTAAGAAGCAAGGTAATTGGGCCCCCTATGAGTTGAAGCCGAGAGACGTTGAACAGCGCTTCTGTATGTCTGAAATGCTGCTTGAGCGCCATAAAAAGAAATCATTTTTGCATCGGATCGTGACTGGGGATAGAAAATGGATCCATTATGGCAATCCTAAGTGCAAAAAGTCATACGTGAAGCCCGGCCAACCAGCCAAATCAACAGCGAAGCCAAATATCCATGGTGCCAAGGTTATGCTGTGTATTTGGTGGGATCAGAAGGGGCCGTTATATTATGAGTTGTTGAAATAGGGACAGACAATCACAAGTGACCTGTACTGAACACAATTAATACGTTTGAAGCGTGCCATCATTGAAAAATGCCCAGAATATGTGATCAGACACGAGGCTATAATTTTTCATCATGACAGCGCTCGGTCGCATGTTGCAAGCCCCGTGAAAAACTATTTGGAAAATAGTGGATGGGAAGTTTTGACCCACCCGCCTTATAGTCCGGGCCTTGCTCCGTCTGACTTTTATTTATTTCGCTGGATGCAAAACGCCCTGACCGGAATACGCTTCACTTTAGAGCAAGGCATCCGAAATTGGATAGATTCGTTTTTGGCCGCCAAGCCGGCGCAATTTGTTTGGGATGGAATTCATAAATTGCCTGAAAGATGGAGAAATGTTGTAGCTTCCGATGGACAATACTTTGAATAAAATATATTGTAAGATTTTCCCACAATAAAGCATCAAATTTTGTTAAAAATTCCGGTTATCAAATTGTACACCCAATACAAGGTGGTCTGCTAGAGCTGAGGCATTCAAACTTTTGCCAAACATATTGCAGGATTACATAAAGCGGTAGAAAGTTTAACTAAACTTAATCTGACTGTAGAGACTCGTAGTGATGTCAACGGCATTCTAAAATATATGCAAAAATTTGAGTGCATCCTGATGTCCTCAATTTGGTTTAAGATATTGACAGCTATCAATGAAAAGAGCATCATTCTTCACGCCAGAGACGCTACTATCGACATTGTCGTTCAAAATATTGAAAGTTTGCTGTCTGACTTGAATTTGATTCGAAATCGATAGGATGACATTTTAAGTGAATATAAAACGGTTGCCATTCAATTGGGGATTTTATCAACCTTCCCTAAGACTCGAAAGAAAAAACGCAAGAGGTATTTCGATGAAAATAAAGATGACGATGAGAGGAGTGCAGATGATCAAGAGACCAATTTCAAAAAGAACACTTTCTACGTAATTATCGACTCGGTTATTGCGGGAATATCTAATAGGTTCAATGCCATGAAGGATTTACATAATGGTTTCTCTTTTTTATGGCTATTCACAGCGATGGATGAAACCGAAATTCGAAGTGCGTCCACAAATTTTGTTCAAAAACACAAATTGAACGTTTCTAAAGATTTAGGAGATGAAATTATCCATCTAAAACACATATACAAAGGCAACTTCGAAGAAGAGTTATCACCCTTTACACTGCTAAATGCGATCTTTGTTCGAAATCTGGAGACGATTTTTCCGAATGTGTGTGCTGCCCTCCGTGTATTTTGCACTATACCTGTAATTGTTTACCCCAAGGCGCAGATTTTTTCTCGACGGCCTTGGCTGAAAGGTTGTATTCGAGCGTAATCTATTCGTGTTAAGACCCACAATCGAAATTTCTCTCCGAACCAGCTGGCTGTCAAGCAGCCACCTTAGAGTGGACGGTGAGCATCCAAACAGGGAGGCCCTAAGAGGCACAGTTCGTTGATGAGCTCTAAACGTCACGTCTTTAACCGATGAGACGTCGGTTTAGATTTCCTTTGGGAATTGTCGGACAAAGCGAAGAAATTAAAATCATTACATATTATGTAGAAAGCGTTTGCATGTTTTAGTAATGCTGAGGGAAAAATTCCCCGAAATCTTCTTTAAGCTTAAAACAAAGATTGAGACTTATTTCATTTGCTTAGATATCGTTTAAAAAAACCTTCTATACCGGACCGTACATTTGTTTGATTTCAGCACTATCAGTCCAATAAGTGATTTTGTTCGCACAGTATTCTATGGTATTTATGCCTCAGTGAATGTGGTATATGCAATTTAATTGTGAAGGCATTTGTGTGAGCCTATAAAATCAATCATATTTGAAATGAAGGGGATAAAGTCCAATTGCACAGTCTCTGAGGGTTCTTGACTTTCAAAGAATTCATTACAAGATGATTAGTTTTCAACAAAAATTTCTCCTCCGCGATAAGATTCTTCTCTTACCTGGGGGACACATTTCCTTCGAAATTCCCCAGCTTTTGCAAAGTCATGATGATATGTAATGTCGCTTAGCTATTAATTTTATTATTCTAAACTAATCAATAGTTTGATAATTCGATACTAATTCAGAAAAGATCTACGTTTATAAACAAAATATAGTTTATCAGTTTATACTAAACGGTGACGATTCGGTATGATCTTGAGCCATTCTTGATAAGCGAATTTTCTTTCGTTTCAACTTGTTCTGACGTAAGCATCATCTATCATTTCATTCACATAAATAATTTTATTTTTAATTTGTTTGAAAATATGTTTTGTTTTCATTTTCAATTGCGTTTTTATGCTTTCGAATAAAGTTCAATCGATGCTGATTCTTTCAAGGATTTCATTCAACCCTGAAACATGAGCAATGTGATGTTTATCAAATTTATTTTCGAGTGTAAATAGCTTGGAATATAATCAATCTACATACTGTCTGATATTGGTACTCATATTGACTTTGTTTTTAATCTTGAGTATTAATCTTCACTGATTCGCATTAACTGGTTACCGGCAACATGCACTTTGTCGTAATTGCAAGTGCACCATGCTGCCAATCATGCAACTGACTATACGGGGTGCAGCAAGAAAATCCGTTTCTGACGTCGCGTCGTTTATAAAACTGGATCGCGGGAACACCATCTAAAACCAAGTAACGAAAAGTACATAACCGGAGTCTAGTTTGGCTTGACCGCCTTTGCTAACCATTACCATTCACCGCAATTCACGTTACTGGCGTCTCAACTCAAAGTGAAAAATGTTCACCTGTAGACATGTTGGCAATAAGTCGACAGCAGGGGAACCACGCATGTTGCATATTAAGGCCTTCGTATGCATATGCAAATTTCTTCAGGGGATTCACCGTAGGTATTGATTTTGTCTGCTCTGTGAATGCCTTATGAATATTGAGTTTGTCCAAAAATGTGGTTATTTGGTAGGTTAAAGTTAAAAATACTAATTACAGCAGAAAGCTATAAAGACGGTGACTAAATAAAAAGGAAGATATAATTACAATCGCAATTATATGGCTAATAGAAAATCAATTTAAAACGCCAACCTGAAAAGTGAAAAATATAGTCAACGAATCAGAACCTTCCCTTACGTGCTAACCACCCAGATTTGCATACGATTTAAGTTAATATTAAAAGGAGTTCAAAGTGCGAGCACTTAAGGGATTTTACGGTGATAGAAGCAAAATGACGATATCTGATGAATGGTGAATACATCAAAAATCAGTTTCTTCGGTATTACCTGAACTAAGTTCCGGTGATGTCTATGTGAAAAATAAGCCCAGCGCATACAAGTAACATATACAGATGCAAAAGAGCGAATGCTTCATCAGAAAGACGCAATTTAATAGACGATCCACCTGTAACAGTGTGCGTAAAGGGAACTAAAATCAAATGTAAAAATAATTCTTTAATACTCATTCCACATCGTCGTGAATTGCAATTTGTCGCTTTAATTACATTCTGCAGCCAGTCTCAATTAGCAATATGTAAGTTGATATTGCTAAATATTCATTTCTTCTTCTCATGTTAATTTTAATGTTTCTTATTTCAACTGTGACAAAAGTTTATCACTTGCTGGCGTCTAACATTAATTCGTATGTTAACTTCTTGACCCCAGTAAATGTTGGAGAGATACTGCAAACCTCAAAAATCGTCCGGTAAATATTGGCAAATAATAAAAAATTTTAGCCTGTTTTCCAAATTTTTTAACATTCATCAAACTTACACAAATTAAATATAACGAAGGTATTCTCAATTTGAATTGATAAAGAAAATGAACCATGGAAAATCCTGTAGTCGAATACATTGAGGATACATCCAATTTTTCACAGTACATTATGTTAATATTTTCGTGGTGTCAATGTAATCTTATTGTTAATCTTATAATCTTTAATTTATTTGAAAAAAAATCCTTCTAAGTTGTTTAATTTAAATAGTTTTGGTGCAGTATTAAGTGACTGAAAATACATTGTTTAAAAACAAACTATCCCGTAAAGAATAAAATCAGGGCTCATTCAAAATACTCCGAATCAATAAAGCAGTAGCAACTCAATTGATAAGAGATATTGACAAAATATATATTTTGATTACAAAAATGTCCTTACAGTAGTGTTATTGGTTGGGTGATGAATACCAGGATGTATTGGATAAAAATATTAAGATAGGAAAACCAGGACGAAGAAGAACATTACAGAAATCTCAGGAGAGTAGCGAATAAGATCATTCGAATTAAGAAAACAACCAACTGACAAGTATAGATGTAAGTTCAGGGAGGAATAACACAAAACAAGCATACAAAGAGTGAAAAGCCTGAAATGTGGTTATCAGCGCAAAATGACTTCGGTAAAATCATCGCTGATGAAAACAGGATTCAGGAAAGATGTGCATCATATTTCAAGAACCTCCTTAGTCCTCCGCTCAGCTCCAGAACATCAGAGCCCATAGATATTTCCGAAAAGCTTCCGTTGACCCCACCAACTCTTGATGAAGTTTGTTTCACCACCAAAGCCCAAAAGAATAATAAAGCGCCGAGCATCGATGAGTTTCTAGTGGAACTCTATAGTGAAATGGGTAAATTAAATTGCCGTGAAATGGGTAAATTAAATGCGTGAACGCGCTGGCAGGCTAGCATTGTGGTGTCGTGGGGCATGAATTTAAAAGGTACAAATACGTATTGAACAGAGTCAAGCCTGAGGTAACCTACTAAGGGTTGAAAACGCTAAAGCCAATGGCAAACTGGGCCTGGCGAAAACAAACGGGACATGGGAGGACTTCGTCGTTTCTGACGATACTTATGGCCCAAAAATAACAGTAGGGCTTCGAGGTGAAAGCGGTGCCTCGTCGCACCCCCCCAACCGAATCAAGATCCAATGTAGACATGGCCAAATATTTTTCATTTATGTGAAAAACTCATACAAACATAATCAGCATGAACTTCTCCATTAAATGAAAAATGTGAACGTAGTAAATTTATGTTATAGTATTATGTGATGAAATCACATAATACTATACTATAAATAGGCACTTGAGCGGAAGGTCAATCTACCCTACGAGAGCACCTGTAAACGACTTGAAAATGGGTGAGCTCACCCGATGGCGATTATAGTGGAGGGGCAAGCCAACGTGGCGGGTCCCATACCCGGTCAGGATCTCAACACAGAATGGAAAGAATGGGTTTTAGTTTAATTTTCCATTTTTGTATTCCTTGAATTTTTTTTAAATCGAACAATTTCAACTGGACGTTAACAATATTTTAAATAAAAGGATTGATTACTTAAAGCAAAACATAATTTTTCAGTCTAAAACTAGTAAATATCTAAACGAAATGTCGGAATGGAAACTTTGTTTGGTAATAAATTTTGAATTTTTCGTTTCATAAAAAAATATTTTTGTGTGCTAAATGTACTAGTAAACTTAAAGGATGGCTTTTTGAACCCTGCTGTCACCATATTTGATGGGCTATAGTAATCAAGCAGTTGCCCAAGCAAACTGCTCAAAAACCTCCATAATACTGATCCAAATTTTAATTGCGAATTTGAAAAAAAAATTATTATTCAGGTCTACAATTAAAATTCGGGCACAGCAACACCTTTCAACGCAGCTCATCCACGAATGCAATTTACAGAGATGGATGAGTTGACTCGTCAACTAACGGTGCGTCGTGTCCCTAAGGTGACGATTGGTGACAAAACGGGGAGTCTGCTTTTGATTGCCGCAGCGAGCACGTCGAAGGAACCGCGATCCATTAAAATTAGCATTAGTTCCTTCATTGCTCAGATATTTTAATCGAACTTCCCTAATGCAGGCACATTCTAATTCGAATTTCCGCATCGAGGAATAGAAAATTATCGACATTATCAAATTGTCGACAGCTTGCCGGAAAATTTAACTCGCTATCAAAGTGACCATTTTAAGCGCTGGCAACTGAAAAATTGAACTTCTACGGCGATTGGAAAAGTTTAATTTCGGGATGCACTTGAAACTGTAAAGCAATAATCAAAGATTACTCGACGGTCGCTTTGAAACGATATGTGAGTAAATCCTTTTTTACCTCGTACGGGTACAATATCACGTCCAAAGCAGATGCTTTGCCAAGTGACGTGCGGTGCAATTCACAATAAGTTTTAAAAGAAAAGTGCTTGAACCCGTAAAAGTCCAGGAAAATAATTGTTTTGGGGCCATGTTGGGATGGAGAAGATGATTGTAGTTACGATGGCCCATTCGATCTCGGAGGAAAAAACCCAGTAAATGAGAGCTTCGAATTTAATAGTGATAGTCATGAAGGAGATGTTAAATTATTAACTAATATTTCCAGTGAATTGAGCAGAAGGAAGATGAAATGAATTTTTCGGTTGCGGAAACACCACGCAAATTCGAATCCAGAGCTATTTCGTGTTTTGGTGTGAACCGTTAACTTTCCGAGGAAAAAAGCGTCGATAAATGTGTGTCGCATGTATTCAATGGCAACAAAATAAAAGTGGTTGATTCGGTTTGTGTTGATGCGCTTGGAAGTTAATACAATTATTTTATATTTAGTTTCTAACTGCAATCATTTAGGCAAGGAGTCCATAGATTTTATGCAATACGTAGTAGCTTACAGTTTAAGGGGGTCTTGTACATAATAGTAGAAAGCTAACTGAAATAAACATTTTATTTACCAGTGCTATTCGCTGAAAATTCTTACAAGTGAACTAGCTCAAATTTATTTAGATATTCAAGCGATCGTGAGGAAACTCTAGCTCTGATGAAGTTTATAAGAAACGGCTGTTTTGATTTTTTTCTGTGATAGCGCTAAGACTGAATATCAGGACACCGGGCTGAACTGCCGGTGAGATACTTAGCTGGAAAAATTCGGTCAAAAACTGTTGGTCCTCGTATCGCCTTACAACTAATTATTTGCAGAACGTATCGAAGAAAATGACTGTGTGGCTGTAACTGGTGAACAACATCAAATGATAACGTTAGAAAGGAAAGGATAAAATTATAGTAGCAGTTTTCTTTTTTCGGAAACTTATATCTAGTTATTTTAGCTACGAATCCTAGTCTGAGATCAAAAGCATAAAGTGTATTGCTGAAAGTTTTCCATCTCGGTTTTGACCTATCGAAAAAAAGCCTTCTTTTTTTTCAAAATTTCCAACCCGACTAGAAAGTTCTAAACGTTTCCGTGTCAAACATCAAAAAGTGAAACGTTTTTGTCAATATGAGCCTATTATAAGTATTTTCATGCAGGGTATTAATCACACAATAAACGAACATAGTCACGTAAATATTAATGTAATTTTAACGCCAAATGACATCCGAGCAGACTTAAAAATTAGAGTCAATTAACATCTGAATAGTTTCGTCCCAGCACCATCTACCAGCGCTCGTCGAGGTTGTTGGGTGAGTACCCTTTTTGGTTCTTTTCATATAACTTTTAATGTATATTTTTTTCTGGTTTCTTTGCATATGAATTGTTATGTTTATTCTTTTTCATTGTTTTTCATTCACCTTCATTTATCATTATTCTTATAATTTCGATTCTCTTCAAAATAACAACATTTTTTAGTACATAAAAATTTTTTTTCATGAAACGAAAAAATTCAAATTTTATTACCAAACAAAGATTCCATTCCGATATTTCGTTCAGATATTTACTTGTTTTATACTGAAAAATTTGGTTTTGCCTTAAGTAATGTTGCGAATTTCGGCGTACCAACTTTCTCCCATTCGCAACTTCAAACATAACATTTCCCCCCTCCTTCGGGCACACATAACCTTTTCATCAGTAAATTTATTTACTTTTATTATCATTTAACAATTTTCCTCACCATCTCCATCCTACTCTTTTCCTTTATTTTCAATTACAAAAAAACTAGTATATAATAATAATTTTAACTTTCCCACTAACAGCATTCCATTCATTAATTCCCATTAACAAAATTTCATTCGATACATTTTCCCTAACAAAAACTTATTCCTTCCTTCATACTAACTTCACACTTTGAGCAATGACAGAGATATTTTCAGCAGAACGAATGTTGCAATGATGCACAGGCCTTGCAATATCAATAACCAATCCAGTCTTTTCAAATTTTCTCACTGTGTTCGAAATTGTTTGCTGTGTAGGTTGATTATGTCAACCGTAATTGGCTCGTAAAGCCCTAAATGTTGATACAGTAGAATCACCATTTTTATAATAAAATTTAATCATTTTCTTCAACTGTTAAACGATCCATATTTCTAAATGGCAAACCTTCAACTAAAGAAACATGCTTTGGATGACATTTAATTTTGACAAATGTCAAATGGCAGGGTTATACTTTCCCAACTGCGAAAGGAATAACCCTGTTCAATATAATTTGATTGTATTTCATTACTATACTAATATATAAATAGTTTTATATAGTTATAAGTTTCAATTAGCAGTGAAACGTTGAGGGAACATCAGTTACCGCTATTTGTAGAGTTATAGTAAAATTTGTAGCTGTACCACCAGAAGGTTTACACAGAGTATATGAAGTGTTCAGTAAACATATAAAAGAACATTTCCTAATATAAATTTCATTATAAATGCAACCGTTGCTTTAGTCTTTTCACGTGTGTGTATAAAGTTTAAACTTTATTTTTTGGTCATAGCAAAAAAGACGTTTGATTGACTACTTGTATATAATTTGAATAAAATTTCTCACATCTAACTTCTGTCACCTACTAGTATGAAAATGTCCTAAATGTTCACTATCATATTATAGTTCCCCTTTAAAGACTATTTTACATCTCATATACCTGGAAATGTCTTGTCCAACAAGAAATATTCAATATAAAAATTATCTCGGTGAACACAAATGAAAATTTTACAGAGGGCCGTGAATAAATGCAATGCAAATTTAACAAATAAATTAAAGGAATCATTTACTGTACAATTACGCTATAAGATATTAAGATCAGTTAATTTACTAGACGGCAGTTAATCTAACATTCCCATTTTTAGCTTAGAGCTCGTCTTTCAAGTCTTCTTCTTCTGTTGGTGTCACAATCGAATGATCGCTTGGTTTTTGCCTTATTAAAACACACGTTCCATAAGGTCCGGGTTTATATTGCATGTATTAGCTCTGGAACTAGCTCGGTTATCCAAGTAACTGTTAACGATCTAAGGAACCATAACTGATGGTTTCATAAAGTTTCAATGACTCACTCGTACTGTAGCTTACATAAAGGGATCAATCAGGGAATCGCCCTGTGGTCTCAATTTGTCTGTCTATGACACAAATATCGTATTTTCCAAGATGCGATAAATAAAAGTTGAGAAACACATTCCATATCATAAAAGAAACATTCTTAGAAACATTTTCCTTACTGCCCTGAATTCTCCAGAGATCACGAAAAAACTGTTTATATCTGAATCGAACTAGCTATTATTCTCGGAATGTGTTGACCCCGGCACAAATATTTTCAATGTTTTCCCACAAACAACGGGACGACCTTCGCACTAAGCTTCACGGAGAGCACTTATTATTTACTCGGGTCCCTAACCATGCTACGGTCGCGATGAGTTGATTGTTTAGCTTGACTCAATGCATAAGATGATTCACGGTTGAATTTTTTGTTTAAGACTTTATCTTTGTTCTAAGCCAATTCTACGCATAATCAGTCGAATGGCATGAGTGGGGAAATTCCTTAACTAACGAAATTCAAATTCTCTTAATACGCGTAACGGACTAAAAGATCTCAGTAATGTTATCGGAAACTTTTGATAATTTTTACAGCAATTAATAGGAACTTGTCTTCGCGTCTTTTTCTATATTAACGAAACATCTAAATTTTGTATAGTCAAAAATAATATTTATTGAGCGCACAGAAATGAACTTTATCGTTGGGAGTATAAAACCAGAAGAAATTATATACACAATAATTTAAGCTATTCATATCAAAAAGTTGTTTGGCATCTTTGACCAAATAACGTACCTCGGGTTTTCCAAAATTGCATTTGGTGACGTTAATTTTGATGCCGTGTTCTTTTAATCGAGTGAACACTTCCTGTAAATGTATCCGATGTTCCTCTTCCGAGCTAGAGGCGATAAGGATGTCATCCAGATATCCAAAACTGTAGCTTGATCCCGAGATAATAATGTCGATATATATTTGGAAGGTTTGGACTGCGTTCCGGAGTCCAAAAGGCATCGTCAAGAATTCAAAGAGTCCAAAAGGTGTGAAGACCACTGTCTTTTCGATGTCCTCATCTGCAATTGGCACTTGATGATAGGCGCGGATTAAATCTATGGTCGAAAAGATTGTCTTTCCGTGTAGACTATGGTCAAAATCTTCCATTCCTGCCACTGGATATCGACCTGGTATCGTAACTGCGTTTAGTTCTCTGTAGTCGCCACAGGATCCCCATTTCCCTGACTTTTTCGGGACTAAATTAAGTGGACTAGCCCATGGACCACTTGAAGGACCACATATTGCATTTTCCACCATGTACTCAAACTCAACCTTTGCGGATTGATATTTGTCCTGCGGTAATCGGCGAAGCATAAGGCACGTAGAGCATCTTCTGGCAGCTGTGAGTATGCCATGTTTTGCATCTGACGAAACAGATGTGATGGCTTTTGGTCACGCGATTCGAGCTCCGTTAGCACTTGCGTTAGCTGCTGCTCAGGAGATGCAGCAAATCGAGATCAATCGCGTTTTTAGCTCCTCGAATTTATTTCCGACCGGCGGATGTTTTACTAGCTCCGCAACTTGCTTGAGGATGGTAATATCCAGGGATGTCAATACAACGTTAAGTTTTGCCGTATCTGAATACACTTTGTAATGTCCGAAGGTGAATTCAATCTGGGAAAACCAAAGTTCGACTTACGACTCCCCAAATGACGGTAATTTTACATCACGCACGGCTTCTAGTCGAGGGGGCTCATTACCGGGCCACAATTCACGTGCGAGATTTAGCGAAGTTTTCGGGGTTTCCGTAGTAATATTTCTCTCTCCGGGCGTTGACGATTCGCCATCGGTCGCCATTGTTTTTATTTTTTGTTTTTATGAATAGCAATAAAACGTAAGGGTCACCAATTATAAGAACTTGTCTTCGCGTCATTTCCTATATTAAGAAAACATCTTAATTTTGTATAGTCAAAAATAATATTTATTGAGCGCACAGAAATGAACTTTATCGTTCGAAGTATAAAACCAGAAGAAATATATACACAATAATTTAAGCTATTCATATGAAAAAGTTGTTCAGCATTTTTGACCTAATTCACGGAGAGATGGCGCTTTGCCGCTTTCAGGTCCACTACAAACTAATGGCGCGATGCTATCTAGTTGACACCACTCTGAGAGCAAACGAACCCGGGACTCGTCTTATCACCCACAACACTTCAGCAGACGATGCTTGCACGGTTATCGCCCTTATCGTAACTAGGGTATTAATCAAATACTAAATGGGCTAATGAGATCATTTTCGATCCACTATGGGCCATCATATTTGCACATACGTAAAAGTTGAATATGTGAACCATCTTTTTCACTGGAATCAAATTACTATTGATGTAAATGTTTCGACACTATGTGTTCTGTGCAAACGTGAACGAGTAGGTAGGGTGGAGTACTTGGTAGACGACAAGAATAACTGCGCGCGAAAAACTCCCAATTGCGAATTGCCATTGAATCACGGTTGGTAGTATTTCTTTTCAATGAATATTTTTCGCCACTAAATTAAACTACCATATCAACTGGTCAACATTCATCACTCCCATTCTTTCCGCATTTTCGTGCATTCCCGCAATTTTCTATTTCTCTTGCCGGCACGGGTTTCGTGACTCTCCGATTCTGCTTGTCGTCACCTTACGGGACCGCTCCAAAAATCAGTGAGCGAGCCTTCCATCAACATTTCACGTCATTGCAAAAGTGCAATCATAAGAGAGCTCCGTTGGAAAGGGTATCCAGATTTCAATTGCAAAATTAAAAATGATGAAAATTGCAATTGAAATTTGGATCCGCAATATGTTGGTTTTCGAACAGTTTACTCAGCGACTGCTCGATTATCACAGCGGCAACAAAAACCTCAGGAATCGAAACTCACTCAACTTTGTTAATAATAGTATAATTTGTATATTTTACATTTTCGCCCATAAAGTCAAAATTGTACCCTGAGACTTCTTGAAATTTTGTAATTGTATAGAAAAATATAAAATCTTCATGCTTACCAAATGTTATGAAAATCGGATCATAAGTTTCATCATTTCAATTGTAGCAATTACAAGAACAATAACATATGTTGATGGATGATACATATTTCAAATCGGCCAGGGCAATTTTATTTTCTTCCAATTTTTATGAAAATTTAAGTGATGGTGTTTAATTTGAATACAAGTCGTCGATTCATAATACTATAAAACTTGGTTCGAGCCCTAGGATGATTATCCGCCACAAAGGGCCATAATTTTATTTTCGTAGTATTAACGTATACCGATATAATATTCCTTTTCATTAAAAATGATATATACTGTAATTGGTAAGCAGTAGATTGAAGAGAATTTTTAGATTAAATTAATATTAAAAATAGATGATAATAATATACTTAAGATTGGAATTTGAAAGCTTTATAGCACCAATTAAATTTCTTAAGAGCCTTAATCTAATTAATCTTATTTTTAGGTCGTACAAAGCTATACTTTAAAATACAATTGCTACAGATTAGATTCAATAAGAAACGTACATAAGTAACAGATGAAAACTACATACATATACGCATTTTGATGTATCGCAAGCGTATTTTTTAATTCCAGTTAGATTGAGATTCAATTCAGAGCCCAAGTGTTGGGTTACAGCTCTGCCGCCAAAAATAATTATTGAATCAATACAAATGGCATGAATACATAACAATCAAATTTTAATAAGATCAAATTTAGGATTTTACATAAATACATACATATAGTTCATACATAGACCAAATTTGATAATTCTTCTTCTTAGCACTACAGCCTCTCTCGGGCCTTCGCTTCTTGCAAATAGCGCCACCAACTCAGTCCATTGACCGCGTCCTCCAATCCCTAAATCCGAGCAGCGATGAACTGTCTTCGTTGACCAAGTCAGACCTGTGTTTCCTCGGTTTCTCCACTCGTCTTCGGCCTTCAGTTCTCCCAACGAATATCTTTTTGGGTATCGTTGTTCATCCATACGATTCATGTGGCCAGCCCATTGCAGTTTCCGCAGCCTTCCAATCGTTGCGACCTCCTGTTCGTCAAAAATTCCATACAGCTTCGCTCCGATTGTTCGCCTCAGGTCCCGTCGCTCAAAGGCGTTCAATATACATATTTTCGGATGCTTGGGTTAGGGTCTACGGCGGAGTTACATTTGATAATTATACATTAGAATTAAGACAAAAAACACGTTTTAGTTACTTTTTGTGATTATGTCTACTCTATTTGTCTTAAAATTTCCTATTTAATTTCAATTATATCAATGCTCGTGTTAGTTTTAATTAAAATTAGCCTAAGCTTAACAATTAGATAACAACATTAGATAAATTATAATCTTCAGCTCAAATGGCTCATGCCATTGGCTTCTTTTCCTTTTTACCAAATGCTTCACCATCTGCAATGGATTCTGGCAGAGTAAATCCTCGCGTCTCCGGCAGAAGCATAGTCAAAGCAGCAGCTATGATAGGTAATGTCCCAAACACAATTGGTGGGACTAGATAATACGACGAACCGAATCCAACAATGAAGGGAGCTATGGTAGACCCAATTCTAGCTGCCATCGAACAAACCCCTACTCCTAGATTTCGGGTAACAGTGGGGAAGAGCTCGCATGCATATAAATAAAATGTCTGATACGTTATGCTCATTGCAACTAGGGCAGTAGACGCAAGTGCCACTATAGGAGCCTGCATGTCCTTTGTGATAAATGAAATACAAAGCATTCCAATGCCAGTTACTAGAGCAGAAATGATAACAGAATTCCTTCGTCCCAAATATTTCATCAAAAGCATGCAAACAATAGTTCCAGGGAGCTCTAGTAGAGCACTAACGGCTACATTCAAAAAAATGTCTCCTTCGACGTGTCCAACGTACTGAGCGACGCCAAAGTATGTCAAGCCACAAACGAACCAACAGAAAATTAAAATGATGCTTTTTCGACGCATGTTTGGTGTTCGAAACAGGTCAATTAGGTTTCCTTTTGACGTATCTTCATTGGCCAGTCTCTCCTTTGACGCTTTTTCTAAGTCAGCACGAATACTTTCGGTGGGCAAATTATTGGTTTTTGCAGCCTTTTCTAGAAGAGTGGTAGCCTTCTCCAGTTTTCCAGCTGTGAAAAGCCATCGTGGAGATTCTGGGACCAGCCAGTAATAGGATAGCAGCAAAACAACTGGAACTGAAGTGACCAACTGAAAGTGGTGCCAGTCGCGGAAGAAGTATGCGACCAGTGGAAGGCACAGATGCCCCAGAAAGAATGGAACTTGGTACAGAACAGAGAATAGTTCTCGCCATTTCTTTCCAATGATTTCCATTACAATCACTAATCTGAAAATGAGAATAATTTTAAAACAATGTTTTTTTTTTCTTGAAATATATTTCTTGCCCAGTGCACATTGTTCCTCCTGAAGCGATAGCAGTAATAAAGCGAAGCACACAAAATAGCCAAAACCATGGCACGAAAGCTGTGAGGGTACCAGCAATGAATTGAATAACAATTCCAACTATCAAAGGATCCCGTCGTCCTGCTCTGTAGATTTGTTGTTTAGTAATTGTTGTATTGTTTTATGTATGGAGTACTCACTTATCCGCCCAAACGCCAAAAATAAAATTCCCGCACACGACACCCACCATGAAAATTGTCTGTGCTAAGTTTGCCAGCTGATGTCGACCACAAATCAGATCCCATTCGGTTATGATGGTTTCCTTAAAAATTGATCTGTTGTATTCTACTCGTTCACATTCCGCTGCGCAACCATCTTTTATCGAAGGCGGAGCCACGCACTCAAAAGATACTGGTGGAGCTAAAAAAATTATAGCCATATTGTGCATTGCTACAGGAAATTTGACGAAAAATAATGCTGCACAAATGATGATATGCCATCGTCCCATTTGTCCCATGGCCTTTTGAACCGGATCATCATCATTTTCTGGTGGGTCTTTGATTTGATTTTCTGCAAGATAGAAACTACATTGAAACTACTTTTGAAGGTTTGAATTAACGCAAAAGAAAGATATGGAAGTTTTCTTTAATAATTTGCTTAAATATTATATCACCAATTAAAAAAATAAGAAAATTAAGATACGCAGTGAATTAAATGAGGATCCAAATGTCAAAATGGCTGCTGAACCAATTTTACAGGTTTGTCAAGGGAGGTGCTGAAAGCCAAGAGAAGACAACTGTAAAAACGGCGGTGGTGTCGATGACGTTATCAGAATTAGGGCTAATTCACATAGAGCGCGTTATAATGTGGCGCTAAGCGTTACTGTGACGTCACGTTACGGCGGTACGTTTGTATGACACAAGTTTGGATCAATCCTGTCACACTAATGGCATTATGACTCAGCACTACTTTCAGGGACGTCGTGTTATACATTTGTTTTGTATAAAATTACAAAAGTAACGCGCGTTACTGAATTTCCAGGAGTAAAGATGTGTGAAGAAACCGAGAAATTAAAAGGAGAAGTTAGAAAGTTTGTTTATTTATAAGACACAAGTCATAATTTATACAGAAATATTGTGAAGGAAGCGGAGGCATGGAACATTATTGCTGAAGAGCTGGGAATTCCAAGTAAGTACAATATGATGTCTTTTTAGGGTTCGTCTGTAAGTAAAATATAAGGAACCATAATTAAAAACAAGTTGGGTAGACAGACCTATGCTCATGTCAGAAGGGTTTTGTACTCAACTTACAAAATGCAGTAACCAGCAACAAATAAAATCATGAAACATGTCAAAGACGATTTTGTTGGAGAAAATGTGAAATTCGAGAATCATACTATTATTAACAAAGTTGAACGAATTTTAACTTCTGAGGTATTTGTTATAGTTATACCCATAAATATCTCCTTTGATAATTTTTTCAGATTTTTTAGATCACGAGTGTCCATTCGCGAGGGAGAAAACACATTTTTCATGTATTTCCCCCCCCTGTGCCCCCACTGAAGCAAAAACTGTCAGTTTAAGAACTGTTTTGAAAAGCTCTCATAGAGAACTTTCAATTGATATTCATATCGGCTACCTTTCATGAAATTTTTTTTTCAGGGGCCAATCTTCTGTACTGTAATCATCGATTCATGGCCTATTTTTTCGAATCCTAGAATTGTTACAAAGCCCTTTTGCTAGGAGCTCTCTTCTGCCTCTTCGATTTGTTTCAATTGTGTGTACTCATCTTCAAGATATCTATCACTCCTGAAATTTTCATGCAAATTCTAGCAAAGCTGTAGTGTCTAAGTCGGTAAAAAGCGCATATGGCTCCATAGCCCTATGTTTCCATAGCAATACAGGGCATATTGCTCCATAGTAATACAGGAAAATTCAAATCGCTATAACTTCGGTAAATACCATTCGATCTTAATGAAACTTACAGAAAAGATCAATCTGATAAATAATCACCTCTTTGCTAAATTTTATTGAGTTTAAAGGTACCGTTTAGATTTTATTCAAGAAAACACAAAATCGATAAATCATACTATTACTAACAGAGTTGAGTGAATTTTGACTTCTCATGTATTTGTTGTTGTTGTACTCATTAAGGCCTACATTCATGATTTTTTTCAGATTTTTCGGATGGAAGGTGTCCAATCGCGAGGGGGGGGGTACGCGAAAAGTTCGTACATTTCCCCTTCCCCTGCCCCCCTCGGTACTTATAAGGTAATTTTAAGACTTGTTTTGAAAAGATCTCATTAAGACCTTTCCAACGACACCCTATTCGACTACCAATGGTGAAAATTTTTTTGAGGGGTCACCTCCCTATATGGGGAGACCCCCTTAAACGCCTTTGAAAAATTTTCCACCCTTGAACTTTCAAGAGGTCACCACTTGTGACCTTTCTACAAAGTTTCATGGCTGTAGCCTCTATAGTTTCGGAGAAAAAGTGCTGTGACATACAGACGGACGGACGGACGGACGGACGGACAGACGGACACAGGTCGTGATTGCAATAGGGTTTTGCATTTTAGTACAAAACCCTAATTATCTATTTTTTTATTCGCTCGATTAAATTTCGGCATCACTTCTACGTATCATAACTTTATATAAAAAATTACTTATAAATCAGCAAAACTTTCATGGACATGAACCGCAGCATTAGTTGGTACGAGCGCTTGTATAGACTCAATGGCATCAACTTCATTGGCTGAATATTGTATGCTAATATCTTTTTTGATTATAATACAATATAGCTATGCAAACAGGTAGCAGCTTTAACTACTCAATCTGCAGTAGTGGTAAATGTTTCTGTTGGTCTCAAAAATATGACCCATTTCATGGCCAATATGCCAAATGCATTTTCCCCGACACGACGGGCTCGACTGACTTTTGCATTGAACTATTTTTCTGGATTGGCAATTTCAGCTTTGGGATACGGCGTCATTAGGTACGTTTGATGTGCGATTCCTTCATCACCGACGATAACGTGAGTAGTTGGAGCATTCGTGCCAGGTAATGGCTTTGAAGGGAGAATAATTTTTTTTATACTGCCGGTAGAAAACGGAATTCTCAAATATAGCACTGTCGCTATGTCGTCCATAGCTTCCAATGTCAACTACTATGAACTTGTAAAATGGGTCCACCACTGCCAGAAGGACAAGAAAAAAAAAATGTTTGCAGCAGTAATATTCAGATCCACTCTTGTTGCGGCATTTTAATTTAATGTGCTTTCCATCAATGCTTCTAACGCTGTTAGGAAAACCCCATTGTGCTGAAAAACCTTTCACGTCCGTGTCGCGGAAGGGGGCATACATATTGGCCACAACACGTTCCAAATTTCCCGACAAACGTCTCTAATAATGAAAGAAACAGTTGAATGTCCCAAACGAAAAGAAAGCGCGATGGTTTGGTAACTGTCACCAGTAGCCAAATTTCTGCAAAATAAAAAATACCTATTAAATACATATTATTTTTTAAATTTGAAGTAATGTAAACTTGGAACTATTATTGTCTCATTTTTTTGAATCAAATTAGCTTCTCTCTACTAGTTATTTAATTGTAAATTATATCAAACGTATTATAATAAATAATTTTGTAAAAATGCAACCAGGAGTTTTTCATCAACTTACCTCGAACAAACAGCTAGTCTTTTCCTTGTTCTAACAGGTCTCCTCCAGTTCTCGAATTTCTTCTCAATATTCGGCAGCAATAGATCATGTAAATCCTCAAAAATTTGTCTCGATATGCGGAAATATACAAAAAAAAACTATCTTCATGTGAGCGCAGCTCTCGACACAAACGGTGGTATCACCAAATTCTTCTCTCTTTTTATTGATTGGGTGCACCCAACACCGTTTCTTCCTTTCACTATCAATCAAAGCTAGAAGAAGCAGAGCTTCATCCTCATCAGAACTACTCATTGCTTTAAATTCGGTCAACCTACTACTAAAATACACAGAATAATGTATTGCCCGCACGAATAACGCCGTGTGTGTGATGTAGCTATATCGCTAAACGCCAAGAAGAATGCGCGTTCCCTGAGTCACCGCAAAAAGGTGGAAAAGAAGAAACAGAACAGTGAAGAGGAATTTGAGCGGGAAGCGAGCCCACCAATACATAATGGAATCAAAGAAGTATCGGACTCGAGCAGCGTACCGACGTCAATGCTACAGACGAATATGATGCTGACTTAGTGGTAACAAGTGCTACAATATTAGCAAGACGCGCATGGGATGAGGAGTTTAACGAACTGAAAAAAACTGATTATACTACAAAACGAGGTAATCAAGCAACTGCAGCCAAAATTTGCCAGCTAAGAGTTGTGTTTCGGCACAATAAGCAGCCAGAGCACCAAGATCGAGACCGTTGATGTCACAATGGATGCAGACGAGACTCCGGCAGCAAAAGTATTGGCTGCGTCATCAGGAGAGCCACCCGTGGCAATGGTGAAGCATCCAGTAGATGCTACAATCAGCAGGAAATTAAGTGGTTCAATCGAAAAATCAAATACAGTAACAGCAAAAACAACAACATCATCAAGCGGTGAAGGAAAAGCGACCAAATGGAACAGCACAGACGCAGAAAGGAAGCGAGACGAAGAAGATGAAGATGGCCCGAATCATCATCATCCAGTGCTTTGGACGATTGAGGTTGAGTGTTTAAAAACTTTAAAAAATAACAATTTACTAAGATCCCAAAGACGTACTAATGCTTAAATTTTAACGCACATTATAAGAAACTAAAAAAAATATCTCTCTGACGCCAATCATGATTTCTTCACCTACACCCCTAATGAGGAGAAGTATGAAACACTCGTCGTCCATGACCTTCACGGCTTATATAATCCACGAGAAATTGTGGAAGACTTATAAACACAAAGGGTCGAAGAAATAGAATACGTTCGACCATTCAAAACCAGTGCATCTGCCTGAAATTATCGCAGCCTCAACCTGTGGCCAGAAATCTTCAAGCCAACTTTCAGCGATTTAAGTCTCAGAAATATCAAGGCCATCTTGCACACAGTGGTACGGTTCAAGACCATCAAAAATCGCGAAATCCTGCAATGTAGAAAGCGCCTAGGTCACTCTGCATCCAATTGCAGTTTTATGTATAAATGCGCCAAAGTAGTCTCTACCATGGCCCTGGTGACTGTCAAATGTAGAAATAAGAAACAACCAAATGTGCTAATTGTGGTGGTGAAGGCCTGCCCACCAATTATTGCAACTATGCGACCTTTAAGCAAGCCCCTCGAGCACCTTCTGTCAAAAGGAGTGATGGAATCACTTTTGCAAGCCTCTTGCAAATGTCACTCCCCAAACCATCCATTGCTTCATAGAAATGGAAGTCAATAGGCTATTTGGGGTAATTCTCCCTATTTTGGCCACAAAACTGAAGGAGCTGCATGCAGTGCAAAATGAAGATCATAAAAGACTTCTACGTCTTCAGCTTTTTTTTCTGGTCCCAATGTAATTTCGGTTCATCTCATTACACATTCATACAACTGTAAGCAATAGAAAGTTGTGAGCTTCAGTCTTTTCCAGATCAACACATGCCAAATATTGTGTTCTTGTCTGAAAAAAAAACTCGTCCTCTTCACTTTTCCTAGTTTAATAACTTCCACCTGCACTGATCAGACCATCTTGACTCCACAGGTGGTGATATGGGTATTCTCGTCCACAATTCCATGAGGTCTTCTTGAGTATTTCTACCTTATCCTCTCTCAAGTATTGAGAAGATCACCATCTGCTTTGAAACAAAAAACTATATTTTTGTTTGTACCGTTATCTACTGTCCAAATCAAGAACTAGACATGATTGATCTACAACTGTTGGTATTATTCATGAGGTCTACACCTTCAAACAAATAACTCCATATCGTTCTCGGAGGTGACTCAAATGCCAAGCAACCTCGATTCCTAGATGTCACCACCAACTCAATTGGAGTTAAAGTCTTCAATTGGCTCCAGAATGAAACCACAATTCCAAAATCAACCATTCTGAGCCCTGCTCTACCAACTTTCCATTCCATAGAAACTTTATCAGCTCATTTTCATTTTAAGTGACAATCTCGAAATAAAATACGACCTCGACATTCTTCTTTATTTAGAAACGGTTCCTGGAACTAGTGACCATGATACCATCCCTTAAAATATTGAATTTCCAGAGCGGACAATCTGCCCAAATTATATCCTTTCACCAGACTTCAGCAAAGTTGACTGCCATGAGGAAAATGACTTCCTAAGCTCTTCTCTTGCCCCCCAAATTCTTATTAACAACCTTCAGATTTCTAACACCTGCCATAACGCCACAGTCGACAAATACTCTGATTCAGGAGTACGTCGATTCATGTCATCCACAGCGGAAGTTTGGATACAGAAACATGATTTCCCTTACACCGTATCATACGAGAGGTGGCAATTCAGTAATGAGACTAATTTTATTGCTGCGCTGGTGGTAAACCTGCGGCTTTGAAATTCCCTTCCCCTCCCCCGGCACCCTTCCCCTCTCCATCGATATATTTACGATCGCTCTAGCTTGTTCAGTTTGGCTGTTGTGTCGTGTTGAGTAGACGTGTGTTGGTGGTGCTCGTCATGAAAATGGAGAAACGAAATCAAGAGGAATGCACCAGATTGGACGTTATATCTTCAGTAAAATTGTAAAAGTTCATGGTGATAGTGCTCTTAGTCGTGCCCAGGGGTTTCGATGACATAAAGAGTTTAAAGAGGAGCGTGAAAGTGTGGAAGACGAGGCACGGAGCGGGAGATTAGCCGAGGTGTGGACTGACGCGAATGCGCAGTGTGTGCGCACCCTGACCCATGAAGAACGGCGTTTAACAGTTCGAATGTTGGCCTCGAAACTGGGTATGAACTGTAAAATAGTCAGATAAATTTTAACCGAAGATTTTGGGATGAAAAAGTTGTGCGTGAAGATGGTTCAAAAGAACCTTTCTGAGGAGCAAAAGCAACATCAAATTAATGTCGCAGAAGACTGTTTGGAACAAGTGGAAAACGATCCCACGCTGCTTGATCGAGCTATTACAGGCAATGAGAGCTGATTTTGTTCCTTAGACCAAAATCGGTGGTCAAAAGAACCCATTTTGAGTCGATTTCGAACACCCAGGCGGTTGTGACGAGGGTACTCGTGGACATCTCAGTCGAAGCATTCCGGAAATGCTACGAAGCATGGGAAACGCACTGGATTAGATTGGACTCACGCAAAATTCTTCTTTCAGCAAAATTCTTCAAAATCTAGCTGATAAATGTACACGGCCCGACCGAAGGAAAGGACGAAGAAACGAAGAAAACGTTCTACAATCATCTGGAAAGACTGGTGGACTCATTGCCTACAAACGACACAAAAATAATTCTGGGTGATTTCAATGCTAAGGTTGGCAATGAGCTATCTCACCGGGGAATGACAGGAGGATATAGCCTACACGATCAAACAAATGACAACGGCCAGCGCCTGATTGACTTTGCATATAGCAGAAATCTAGTCATACGGTCGACACATCGACGCATTCATAAAATGACCTGGGTATCACCGGATGGCAACACACAAAACCAGATCGATCATGTTCTGATCCAACAACGTTGGGCCTCGAGCATACTTGACGTGTCCGTCCATACCGAGGAGCCAATTGTAACTCAGATCATTACTTGACCAAATTGACCTATCGATGTCATATTTCAAAGGCATATTCGGCAAGACCAGCCCGCTACAAAAATTTGTTGCCAAAAATTTCACGGAGACTTTCGACAACCAGCTGGCTCCCATCTTATCAGACGCATCGTTAAAAGCGAGCAACGAGCTTTGGATAGAAGTGAAAGCTGCTATTAAGACCATGGCAGAGCAGATGATCGGACATCAAGCCCAGCGCAAGAGGAATGATTGGTTCGATGATGAGTGCCAGATGCGTTCGGTAAAAAGAATCAGACGTACAAAGAATACTTAGGAAGGAAAACCAAGCCGAAGAGAGAACACTATGAAAATCTCAGAAGAGTAGCGAATAAGATAACTAGGATTAAGAAAAGAAAATAACATGACGACCAATTGAGAAGTTTAGATGCAAGTTTCGCAAGCAACAACACAAGACAAGCATAAAAAGTAGTGAAAAGCCTTAAACGTGGTTATCAGCCCAAAACCACGCTCTGCCGTGATGACATCAGCAATATCATTGCTGATGAAGCGAAGATTAAGGAAAGATAGGCTCAGCACAGCTCCGCAACATTCAAGCCTATAGACGTCTGCGGAGAGCGTCCATTAGCCTGACCAAGCCTGGATAACGTTTGTTCCATCATCAAAGCCCAAAAGAACAATAAAGCGCCGGGCATCGATTAGATTCCGGTGGAGCTCATCAAATATGGTGGCAGTAGTGTTCATCAAGCTATTTACAAAGTCATCCAGTACATTTGGCAACAAGAACATATGCCAAAAGAGTGGAGCCAATCGATTATATTCCCTATCCACAAAAAGGTGACAAGCTACAGTGCGAAATTTATAGAGGCATATCACTACTTTCTACGGTGTACAAGATATTTTCAAAGATCTCAGAAAATAATATCGGATCATACACCAACAGTATCATTGAGGAGTATCAAGGTGGTTTTATAGCAGGCAGATCGACGATAGACCAATTGTTTTCAGTCAAGCACGTACTTGAAAAATGCTGGGAGTTCAACATAGACGTTCACCAAATTTTCGTTGACTTTAAGCAAGCATACAACCGTATTGATCGTAACGTACTGTACCAAATAATGCTTTGCTTTGGCATCCCAGCCAAGTTTGTCTGGCTTACCAAAATGACAATGACGTCGACAACCTCCCAAGTCCGCATCAATAAACAACTCACCGATGCCTTTGACGCAAATATCGACCCAAAGCAAGGAGATGTGCTGGCCCGGTTGCTAATCAAATTTGGCTCTGGAGTGCCTCATAAGGAAGTTACCTGTCGATACGTGAGGTACTTTACTATTGAAGTTGAGCCAAGTGGTAGCCTATGCGGATGACATCCACATTTTGTCACGGTCATTAACAACCGCTAAAGAACTCTTCCTGACAGTCGACAGCGAAGCAAACCAAGTGGGGCTACAAATCAATGAAAATAACAAAGCTCATGAATTAGTCGAGGAAAAATACCTCAAGTACACAAAATATCACACGTGGCGAATGCAGTATCGAACATTTTTGCGAATTTATGCGCCAAAATAACGAAAACGGGCAATGAAAGAGACGAAATACGCCGAAGAATACAGCTCGCAAATAAAATATTTTATTCAGTATTGACGATCATGAAGACCAGCTGCATACACAGGAAAACAAAGCTCCAAGTATACAAATTTGTGATAAGACCTGTTTATGCTGTGGATGTAAAACATGGACCCCAACCCAAGCAACCGCAAATATATTGAACGCCTTTGAGCGACAGGTCCTGAGGTGAATAATTGGAGCGAAGCTAAACGAGGACTGATGGTGAACTTGAAGCAACCAGGAGCTGTATGAATTTTTTGACGAGCCGGAGGTCTCAACGATTGTAAGACTGTGGAAGCTGCAATGGACTGGCCACATGAATCGTATGGACCAACAACGGATACCCAAAAAGGTATTCGTTGAGAGAACTGAAGGCCGGTGATCAGTGGGGAAACCGAGGAAAGCTGCTCCAACTCGGTCGATGAAGACAGTTCATCGCTGCTAGGATTTCGGAATTGGAGGACGCAGTCAATGGACCTAGACAGTTGAAGACACTATTTGCAGGAAGTGAAGGCCCGAGGGGGGCTGTAGTGCTAAGAAGAAGAAGTAAACTCTTATATCTCAAATTAAGAAAGGCAACCGTCACAACATTTGACATTCTGCTGACACGTTTTCTTAACCCCTTAAATCTTCTTTGCCAATTTTCCCCTAAAGCAATCTATAGTTTACCACACTCACCAAATCAAATCCTTTATCCTATTTAGACCCAACAAGAAATCCTGCGCATTAGATAAAATCCTTACAATCTTGCTTAAGCCTCGTACCGCGCGTCTCACCCTCGATACAATATCAGAATTGCGGTGGGAGGCACTGGAACACCGCCCTACAGTCCAGATTTATCACTCTTCAACTACCGCATGTTTGGACCACTGAGAGAAGCCCTCGGAGGTCAAATATTCAATACCGACGACGAGATAGAGGAGTTCGTGCGCACATGGGTGTCCAAGTTGCCCAAGGAATTCTTCGATACCGACATCAAAAAACTTCCGGAAAGGTAGACAAAATGCGTAACTTTTAAGGGGAGTACCTTAAAAATACTGTAAATTTTTGTAAATTTTTTCCATAGTAAATAAACGTGTCAGAGCATTTGTCTCGATCATATTTGAACATTTATTTCATTTAACTCAATTGCGAAGCTTATAAGAAAAGAGTAAAGCTCGTGGAAATAACGATATAATCCCTTTGAATTGTACGAGGGTATCTGACAGAGGCGTTTTGTATCCAAGCCAAGGATTGACGTAGTTTTTTTATATCGTTAACCGACAGAATCTAGAATCTGAACGAATAATTATGTCAGTATTAACCGTTTGTTTGTAAGCTTTTTTTTTTTGATTTTGCAATAAAATGTCCTTAAAACTTAACAGCATGATCATTACTTTAATTTTAATACCAGGATAGATCAACATCAAATATAATATAATTAAAAATAATTCGAAATATTTTTTCACAGCCCCCAGGATAGTACATTGTTTTTAATAAATACATTGTTTCAATGTCGAGGGTAATATACAATGTTTACCTTTAATAAATAACAATTCAATTTAAATTTGCTTCATGCACGTACTTCCTATTCATAGATGACATTTATTGAAGTTAATTGATGTTAAGTGTAATAGAGACTGTTGCGATTTTTATTACTTGTAGCATTTGATAATTAAATAAGCTCTTACACAATGGTGTTTCCATTGTTATGTGGGCTTTATCATCAATGTATTAATTATTACATACAAACAATTGTAGAGCTCGCAGAATCTTTTTCCAAGTGAAGAAAATTTTGGCTTAGGATACATGATCAGTATACTCGCTGAATTGGGAGTTACTATCTCTGTTTACAAAAAATTCCAAATCAACTAAATTGAGGAGCACTACATTCTATGTATATCAGCCTATTAAACAAAATTACTTCATTAGTGTTAATTTAGGGTAATTTTGAACAAAATAAAAAACTTTTTGAAAAAAAGGAAAATGACTTCAAAACACTCTTTTCCTATGATTCGGATATTCGCAACCGAGCAGAATAAAATTGATACAAATAAATTAACTCCATGTTCAGGTTGAATTTATTTTTTTTTTTAACATCAGACAGCATATTCGGGGCTTATCTAGCCTCTCCCTCAGTGATATATCTGATTGAGTATGCTTCAAAAATAATCCTAACACTTCATGTATAAATATTCCCGTTCATATAATTTCTCGGTTTTTTCTTTCAACCCATTTTAATCTTTCTTAATAGTTATTTAACCCGGCAGTGAGTACGTTGGGTCGATTTGACCAAAACAGTTCCATTTACAAACCAAATGCGCCAACAGCATCAGTTTCAGGGTTGTACGTCAGTGTACCTTCAAGTTAACTATATCTGGACACATTTTCATGATCAGTTCGTTTCGCTCTCTTCATTTGCTCAGTTCAATGAATCCCAAAGTTTTTTCAGGGTCGATTTGTAATTTTTTAAGGAAATGGCCGGGTCGAATAAAGATCGATTTAATATATTAGATCCTCGAGATTTCAAGATAATCGAAGAATTTTTGTTTAGAGGAGAGGATGAAAATGAATTGTTGGCCTTTTCAAGTGATGATAAAGTTGGTGATCCTAACTTTGAATCAGTAAGTGAACACAACAGTGATTCAGAAACGGAAATTAGCGAAGTGCTTGCCAAAGACCAGATTCTATATACTCAGGAAACTTTGTTGGAGTTTATGGTATAAAAAAAAATTTTCTTTTGACATTTGAGGCTACAAATAGTGGCGGACGGATTAGAATTTTTTGGGCGAAGGACAAAAAACTAAATGAACTAAGGAAATAGTTGTTTGTAATATTCGTACTAGATAGCAAAATATAATGACTGACTTGCCTGGAGTAATAGGTTCAGCCAAACAAGCAAAAACAGCTTATAAAGTGAAACATACTAACACGTATATTGAACTAAAGAGTGGTGCTCAAACTCAAGTGAGAAAATTCAGGCTGATGACACTCATCGAGTTGAAATGTGTCATAGGAATTTTGTACATGACGAGAATAGAGTAAATATTGAAGAATTTTGGGCTACCAATGGAACGGGCATGCCATTAATAAATCGCAAGCATGTCCGTATTCAGATTCAGATTTTTATTGTGTATGCTGCGATTTGACGATAAAAATATCAGAGAAAGATTTGCTCTGTCCCATCAGGGATTTTTTCCAAGCTTTTGTGTCAAATTGTCAAAAACATTACTCTATTGAGAGTACGTGACCGAAATGCTGAAGGGCTTTCGAGGAAGGTGCCCATTTCGTATGTATATGCCTCAAAAACCTAATAAATATGAAAATAAGGTGTACGCACAAGTTAATGCGAAAATGAACTGCACCTTAAACTTGGAAATATACGCAGGAACGCAGCCTTCCGAAGAATTCTTTCTTAGCAAAAAACCTGATAATATTGTTGAGCGCCTCTGCATACCAATTTATAAAACCAACAGAAATGTAACCATGGACAATTGATTTACATCATACCCTGTGGTTATGAAGATCCTAAATGAATATGGACTGACAATCGTTGGGACTATAAGGAAAAACAAAGCCAACTTGCCCAGCACATTCACTGATCCCAAAAACAGACAAATTTTTACGAGCTTTTTTGGATTTCAAAAAATGCGACACTGGTTTCATATGCCGCAAAAAAATCTAAGGTTGTGCTTCTGTTGTCTACAACGCATTATGATGCCGCTATTGATGAAAGCACTGGAGAAAAACAAAAACCAAAAATTATCACTTTCTATATCGGCACAAAAGGAGCAGTCGAGGTTGTAGATGGAATGAGTGCTCGAACCGATGTATCACGAAACTTCAGAAGATGGCCACTGACATTATTTTTTAACCTACTCAATAAAGGTGCCATAATTGCATTTGAAATTTATGGAGCGCATAATCAAAATGATGCAGGAAGAAAATTTATTTTGAAAGAACTAGGTGAGTACAAACACGTATCAGTCAGCCCTTTAGGACATAAAAGTTTGTATTAAAATGTATTAGGAATATGAATATGAATATGAATATCATATGAATAAATATTGTATCGCTAATTTGAAGTAAGGCCGGAAAGTGAGCAGAAAACAAGGGGGCGCTGTATTTTTTGTAAAGACAAGAAGACGGTACATCGTTGTCAGGAATGTTCAAGTTTGAAGCGCACAAATTTATTTTGTTCGAATTGCTCAAATTGCCGTTTTTCAAATTTTTATTTTGAGATTGTATTTGTTTGAAGACTAATACTTAAAAAGCAGCGTAAACAACAATTTTTCAACTATTTGAATTCAAATTATCTTTTACTAATATGCAAAGAGGTCATAAAATGCACAACAATAAAAAAGAAAAGTGCGAACCATGCCGTTTTGGCACGAAACGGTTGTTTAGATGGGGAGCCTCGCTCTGGAATAGTTCTGCTGGTATTCCATCTAGTCCAGGAGCCTTATTTTTTGAGGTCCAGTACTGCCTCCTTGTACTTCTTCTCTGGTTAGTGGCAAGATTGGGGCCTCATGCCCTGCTTCTGGAACGTTCACCGCTTCTGTCATTGTTGGGGACACTGTGAAAAGCTTCTGGAAATATTACAGCCATCTGTTTTTAATATCGACTGGGTCACTTATGATAATTCTTTGTACGCTTTTGCAAAGACTTGTTTGTGGATTGAAGCCATCTCTAAGTTGTTTGATAGAGACATACGCTGATCTGACTTCATGTAGGGTCATGTTTTCGTTTATCTGTTGGATCTTGATGTTGATTGTCGTGATTTCTTCTTTTGACACATTTTTAGCTTGTCGTCAAAGGCTTTGATGTTGTTCTTCTTTGGTCACTAGATGTATTTTTGTGCACGTGGTTCTTTTTTTTAAATCGCTTCCTTGCATTCTTCGTCGTATCAGTTGCTCCAACTTTGCTTTGCCTGGAACCCCAAAACCTCCTCGGCTGCTTCTGTCACCGCATCTTTTACTGTCTTCCACATAGTTTTGATGTCATCATTACTTTCTTCCGCCTGTGGGGATATGGTTATGTGATGTTCCAGCGCTGACATGTATGATGACGTGACTGAGCTATCATTTAGCTTGTGTATCTGGTACCTTGGAATAGCCGATGTTCCTTGTTTACAGCTCTTGGAGATGTGGCATCGGAGCTTGACCCTTATATATAGCTTTGGCATGAAAACATGGTAGGTCGAGTTGAATGTGCGATCGTCTGGGGTGCCCACGTTCTCTTATGGATATCTCGATGTGGAAAGTGTGTGAGGCTTACTGTGAAACCTCTTCTATTCGCGAAGTCTATCAGCGTTGTTCGTTGTCACTGGTCTCCACATGGAGGCTGTATGGTACAAAAAACTAGGCAGAAAGAAAAAACAGAGATCTTCCGTGCCGCTGCCAGTTCTTGTGTCACCCTGCAGTGGAACACTCCTTGACGTTCATCCTTCCGATGCTCCACCCAATTGTAGCAAGTTGAGAGCACGATTGTTGGGAGATAACATCGCTGACCTCAAGTAGAATGCACTTACCAATAGCTGGGTAGTCCTCTCATAGTCTCCAATCATGTATCCACCACACTATGGACTCCGAGGCGAATATCACGTCCAGTATGGTTCCTTCGCAGCCACTGCGGGGGAAAATTAGCGTATTTCTGGCGTTTGTAATGACGAGTGTCACTCTGGCCACTATTTCTTGGATTCGTTTTCCCCACGGATCTGTTTGAGCTATGCCCCCAACGATTACGTTGACATCTGCGCTCGAGACAGCACCCTAAAAAACATTAAGCTTGGCTTCGTAAGATGATATGGGTTCATTCGGCATTAGATACAGACTAAAGAAGGTGGTCTCTGAGCACCCGACCCACATGAAATCATCGCTCCATCCACAGTCCTTCGCCTGGAAATCACAGTTCCGAACACAGATAGTAGCAGTACCAGTTTCACCAGGATGATGCAGAACTTTTACCAAAGTATTGCTCACTCAGCAGCAAAAAGTTGGCTTTCACGTTCCTCGCAATCTGCTCAAGCAGTTTTTGAGCGGTTGAACTGCGGTGTAGGCTTAACTGCAGTATACAGGTCATCGAAGTTCTGATTTTGCCTTGGCTAAGGGGCTTACTGGAAACATGACATATCCCTGATCCCAAGACATGCCCAAGACCCAATTTTGGACCAGCATCTTTGCAAAGGAAGGAACATAGAGAGCTCCTACACGGATCTTTGCTTACTTGTGTAATGTGACTATAGCCAAGGCATTTGAAAAATTAAAGAGGCACTGATCTTTGCCATATCCTGCAGATAATCCACCCTATTCTTACTTTGCCCTTATTCAGAAATTGTTCGGAGTCTTTTCGGTCAAGTCAATGATGGCCATGCGTAGACCTCTATGGTTTTCTAGCCTCGCTTTGATTCTGCCCACGCTAGGGAGCTCCCTTTTGATGTTCTCTTCTACTTCGGCCAGGTCTGTGACGCAGTCATTATTTCTTATTTCAATCATTGCCATCGGCTCGAGCGACGCCATAGTTGAGCTTCTGGAAGGGTTTCCTTCACTGCGTCACAGAATGCTTCTTTATTGCCAGATATAATACAAATTCGACCACATTGATTGTATTGCTTTAATAGCAGTGTCTTTGTCTTCGGGGCTTACATACCCCCTAATATACCACAGCACTTCAGCGCAGGATCGGCTATCTTGGGGTTTTACGAGCAATGGCTGCTGCCAGCTCCTTCGTTTTGTTATTTTCTCTCCTGTTCCGCATCAGGTCTTTATTCTTGATAGGGGTCCATACGAACTTTATTTTCTGGCACTTTTGGAAAGAGTTTCTTTGCAGCTTTTTTCGCATTTTCTTCTCAGCACTGCATGGAACTTCTGATCTAGTATTCCACGCCCATCAAATGCCTCTTTCTTCCTTCTTTTATACTGATTTCCTTTGATTGGACTAGACGCCATTCTTTTATTGATGTTTGATGGTGGAGCTATCTGCACGTGCTCACTAGCCTTAGCCCTCAGCGCTTCTTAGGTCTTCTGCTCCTCTTCGGTCTTAAACTAGCTCCTCCAGTAACGCCCTATGTGGTCTCGTAGCTCCTCCAGTTCAAGGAGCCCATTTCTTACACCTTTAGAGATTCTTGCAGATTTTATTCTTTTTTAGATAAGCCTTCTTTCGTGATATCGCTGGACCGAAATTGTATTTTGCAACCTCTTTTCTTGAAAGAGATTATTGATTTCCATTTCTGAGTGCAAAACTTTAGCCACACAATGGCGCTTTATTTGCTTGGTAGCTCCTTTCTTTTCCTGCTGTGATCGATTTGTGGGCTTTAGAATGGTTCGTTATTATTTCAGTACTTAAGACTTTTACTTCGGTCACTTCATTAGCGTTCGCAGCAGTAACCTTCGAATTCTCGATGTATATTATGTTTTCCCCCATTCGCTTGAAGATCTGGCGCATCCTGCAGAATTTCCTGCTCTTCCTTTTTAGGACGTTCTGGTATTAGCGCCTGAATGCTACAGCAGTCTAAGTCTGGACAAGGCTGTCGGCTAATCTCCACTTTTTATCTATCTTTACTGTCATTGTATTCATCGTCGTTTTTTTTTTCATTTTATTACCGCTCCCGATGTGCTGTAAACACGTCAACAACCTTCCAATTCTATATCAATAGCCAACTCACTGATGCCTTTGACACAAATATCGGATTTAAGCAGGGAAATGGGCTGGCCCCGCTGCTATTCAATTTGGCTTTGGAGCATGTTGTCAGAGAGCTATCTGTCGATATAAGAGGTGCGTTATTATCCAAGTAGAGCCAAGTGGTAGCCTATGCGAACGACATCAACATTTTGCCACGGTCGTTAACAAACGCCAAAGGACTTTTCCTGAAATTCGACAGAGTAGCAAAACTAGTGGGGCTACAAATCAATGAAAATATAACAAAGCTCATGACTCGGTCTAGTAAAAACACCTCAAATATAAAAAATATCACACCCGGCGAGTATCGAAAAATGGACAAATTTGTGTATCTAGGCACCAAAATAATGAGAATTTGTGATAAAAGAGGTGAAAAGTGCCGAAGCATACAGCTCGCAATTCAAGTAATTTATTGATTTCCGACTAGAGATTGCAATCCGGAAAACCGGATCCGATAATCAGGCGGATCCGGCAATTTTAGGCGAATACCGGATCCGGTATAAATATACCGGGTCCGGGCACCGGATCCGATAAAATATACATGACTCAAATATTTCCGGAAAATGCTCGCTCAATGTTGCTTATTCGGCTATCCGCCAGCCCACACCACAACTATCCTACAATGCTTGATCTCAGATCAGTTATTATTCGACACACTCGAATAAAAAAATGAGTTTTGTTACTGCTTTGCCGTATAATGTATGCGTATTTACTTTTTTATTTTTCAATTGATACAGAAGTTGTGATTATGTTGCAATTACGAGGAGTACGTAAACGCGAAAGATTAATATAAATAGTTATAGTCAGAAATTAATTGAGTACATGGAAAGCAAAAATAATAAAAATTAGCCTACTCCCTATGGTAACGCAGGTACAAAGGCAGACTTAGGAAAATGTCTGCAATGCTTCGATACAATTTTATTCTTTTTGAAGGATAAGTTTTAAGGTTTCCAGTCTGAACTCAATAACGCCCTTTTATTACGCACGATTTATATTAAGACGAAGCCCCCAGTAAAACTGCAAATTTGGGTAAACTGTACAGCCGTTCACTTCAGAAACGTTACGGATATTCGCAAAATTTTTTAGCTAAAAGTCAGAATGAACCTTTGGCTATTGAATTAACTCATTATACCTGTATTTTGCAAAAAGTTTGTTGCAAAAGCTATTAAATTCAAAGAAAATAGCATGTTTTCGTTAAAAACTGTAGTAAATCTCGGAAACTACTTGACGTATCGAGTTGATTTAAGGCACGTATGTTAGATTTAAATTATTTACACTTTCATAACAGGAATCTTAATTTATTTGCAAAATCCAAAAAAAAATATGACGACTATGCAAGACAAGCCAATAGTTCATTTACTATGCCCAAGAAAAAAGGTATACGACTAGAAATGAAACAAATATTTGCAAAGTTATTCAAAAGGAAACCTCTTACGACAACATAGAAAATTAGATAAAATTGGCAGATAACAATTCAGACTCATATTCATTGAAAAATGATATGACATTACAGAAAGAGCTACAAATGCAAATCCAGCAGGAAGCTATACCATAAATATCAACAAAGAGATCGATTTTGAAAAAGTACTGAAGAAGGAAATGACAGCGTATGAAAGTGACGGAGTTCGAGGGCAATATTGATCTTAGATTTACGACTATTTGTTAACAATAGAACCGACAAGTGTAGAAGCTGAAAGGGCCTTTACAGCAGCTGGCTATATTTGTAACTCTTTAAGAGGCCAATTGGGAGATGACACGATCAACACTATTTGCTTCTTAAGATCATTTTTTCAAAACAAACCATAATTTTTTATAATTCTTTTACCCAAAATATTTGTTTAACCCTCCGAGTACACATGGGGTCAATTTGACCCCAGACGCTACTTTGACCGATTGCAGTGCCTAGGCCTGCGGGAGAGTGGGGGTATTATGGGCTTCTAAGTATATTTTAGTGTCTTGACTATAAGTTTACATAGTTTGTTTACCTTTCGAAGACGTTAGTTATTTTTGAGAAACTTTTGAAATCAGCCTGGGGTCAATTTGACCCCATTGTGTACTCAACGTCAATTTAGAGGTAAGAATTGAATTGTTTTTTTAACTTTATAAATGGATAGATTAATTCAAAAAGACAAAAGTTTGTAAGTATTTTTATTTTTTTTTAAAGCAATATGGAATATAATCTGCGATCTCATGCGCGTAATCGTTTGTTGACTGAAGACAGCGGTGATGATTTTGTCGGCAGTGGTTCCTCCGAAGACGACCACGTCTCTGAGCAATCAGTATCTGATTATGAACTTTCTGAATGTTCAGAAAATGATGATGTGGAGAATACAATTCTCAGTGAACGCCTTTTACAACAGCGTGAAAATTCAGCCGCAAGAGGGAGACCAACATCAACATTGATCAGTTAAAATAAGACAAAGTAGAAAATTGGAGCTCGTGAAAGATTATCAGGTTGGAATATATAAATATGCAAAATAAATACTTTCTTTTTAAGGGACACTATAGGGCTCATCTTTCCTTTATTTTGTTATGTCTTGAGAGTTTCCACGTAAATTTTTAGCCAAAAATATTATAAATTGAAAAAGTTACGATTTTTTATGTAAAAATGCTAATTTTCGTTTTTCAGGTTGTTCGGAAATTTTTTTTAGGTAGGCTAAGGACATTTCAGACTCTCTAATGTATGAGAATTACTAACAGAGCTTTCAAACTATTTCTGAAAATTTTTTCAAACTAATATTTGTAGTGGTGGCAATACTGTATACGTTCAAAGAAGGTTAGGGTCAAATTGACCCCATATGTACTCGATGATCGAAAAAATAGGTGTGTGCTGTTGCAAATTTCGGCGTAACGAATTTCTCCCATTCGCAACTTCAAATTGCCGCCGCAACTTCTCCACTTTCCTTTGGGAACTCCTACCTTTTCCTCTGTAAATTATTTATTTTACTAACATTTTTCCATTTTCTCTTTAATTTTTATTGCCTCATCATCACAATCCTACCTTTTTCCCTTATTTCCAACTACAAAATATATATATACTAATAATATCAATTTTCCCACTAACAACATTCCATTGATTAATTCCCACTAACAAAACTTCATTCAATACCTTTTTCTCTTACAAAACCTTATTCCTTCCTTCATACTAACTAATTCTATTCCCACTAACAAATTTTATTTTTTATACTAACAAAAATTAATTCACGTTCCCCTACTAACAAAGTTCAAACTCATACCCAAAGGCATCGTTGAAGTTGCTTATGAGATAAATGGGAGATCAGCAATCCATGGCACCATTAGCTGCGTCGCGAGTTCTCGATCGGGGGTCTGCTGGAACCCTGAGTTCAAGTTCCCCCGGGCGCAGGGAAGGACTCTTTTTGGGGTATCGGCAAAACCAATAGCTTCCGTAATGTATATGTGACACTTTGCATTCAATCAAGCGCTTCTTGGATTGTGCAAATTGACATATGTAAAACAACGGATACTATTGAGTTTGTCGATATGGAACAAAAGATGTGTGGGTAGCGGAATCGAAGTGTAATGAGCTTCGATTACGTTACCCAGATGCGGCAGCGGTAATTTGAAAATGGAAAGGATTGCGGGATCGTTTTGGATGAAGGTGAAATGTGGAATGAGGGGCAGTCAGATTTTGATTTGGGAAAGAAGAGGAACTTTTTTCGGTTTTTTTTCGTGGGATTGGTATCTTGGCTGTTTTTAAGTGACGGAGGAGGAGAGTGAAAGGATTGTAAAAGTGGAGGAATGTTTTAATTTGGAGAATGGAATTTTCGTTTTGGAAATTGACTCAGTGACGGAGGATCAAAGTAGGAAAAGTGGAAAAGTGAATTCAAGTTGAAGTTTGAGAATTATATTGCTAATTGAAGTGCGGGACTGTCTCAATACTAACTATATGGAAAAGATTGAATTAGTGAAATTGACGTAGTTGAAATAGAACGAAGTGCGAGAGTACTTCTTCCGTTTAAAAAAAATAGAAAAAGAAAGAAAAAAGGACCCGTTTGGTTGGGTTTCGAAGAGGGCCAAGTGCCGGAATAAACGTTTTCGTGTTTGCGAGTATACCATATTGATGGATCGTAGAGAGCGATAAATGGCCGTTCTATTATTGATTGAATTTTAAAATTAGTTTAAAATTAATTTAAAATTTGGTTTTCAGTGGCCCCGCACCCCTTTTTTTGTCTTCGCCGAGCGCTCGGAGATCATCGAGGAAAAGGAGTGAGTATTTATCTATTGCTGTGAAATCACATCAACAAATTCTTATTTTTCTTTTGTTTCCCTTTATATAAACATTTTAATTGGATTGTTTTGCCTCCGTACATAAAATTATTGAGGGACCTGTTTTTTTTGTTTGGATTGATATATTTCTTTTGTTGAATTTGTAAATTTCTTTGTTTAAATTCAATAAAAGGCCATGTGTTACTAAGTTTTTTAAATTTTTCATTTCTCAAAATGACCTCTCCCTTTCCCATCCTTTTCCCTTTGTGCTAGTTTTTATGTAATGTGGCTCAGCACGAGCAGAGGGTGTCTCGGAAGACCCACGACACGACTGAGCGCTAGCCGGCCTCAGTATGCCACCCCGCGCTAACACCTCTCTGCTAATTACTTAAGGTCTGCAACTGCGGTGACTCCCGTGGTTGCTACAGTACTCGGAGGGTTAAAGTAAGTAGATTGAAAAATATTGGGTATTGTGATGACTATGCCATTCATTAAACAAATCGATAACTGTAAGACTGCTCAGCTTGAAGAATTTGAAAATTGATTAAATTAAATTTAGGTAATATAAGTCCTTGCAAAAAGTAAGTTATAAGATCATTTTCAGTGGTGTACTTTTTGAAATCGAGTAAGACTGAATTAAAATTGTTATCTTTACTAATATAAAGAATAAAGTTTGTAACACTAAATATTAAATTTTTATTGTTGACTTAATTTGTACTCGTCGCTGATTTTTTACTGAGAAAATGAAGTTGATTTCTAACAAACAAATTGGATTTTTTGTAATTTTATCATACACTCACTTAAACATCTTTTATACTGTTAAAAGTGGTTTTGATGTTACAAATCCGGCCGAATCTGGTCGGATTGATGAAAATCCGGCCGGATTTAAATTGGTGCTGGATTGCAATCCCTATATCCGACGATCTTGAAAGTCGGCTGGAAACACAGAAAAACAAAGCTGTAAGTATGCCAATTTGTGAAACATGGGCCTAAACCCAGCACCCGCAAACCTATTGAACGCCTGCGAGAACGGGAAGCTGCAATGGACTGTGCACATGAATCGTATGGATGGACAACATACCCAAAAAGGTATTCGTTGAGAGAACTGAAAGGCGAAGACCAGTAGGGAAACCGAGGAAACAACGAAGATAGTTTTCGCTGCTCTTATTTCAAAATTGGAGAATGCGGCCTCTGAACCGAGATAGTTGGAGACGCTTTTTGGCGGGAGCGAGGGGCTGTAGTACTAAGAAGGAGAAGAAGGTATAATTCACGCACCTTCTGTCGACACATAATTATATAGTTTCATCTAAACGACAGAAAAAAATTCAAATTCGTTGTGCAGTGCAATTGGATCAAAAGATTAAAGAATGCGTTTCGGAGGATCGACGGCAACGTAAGTTCTTTATTCATTGCATATTCATTCGGCAGGACTCGAAACTAATCTTTTCAACTTTTGATATTGTGAGGAAACTATTCAAACTAGAATACAAGGTGCGTTCCAAAATAAACGAGACTTTTACTATCTGTAAATGAGATAGTGCGTTGGAAAGTTACATCTCTCTCTGACTTCCAGTGAAAGTTTGGTGGCATTCGGTTCAGTGGAAGCGAAGTTATTGCGTCTAAGATGACAGTAAGTTTGTGTCATCGGTGCAAAAATGAGTTTCGAACAAATCGGTAAAACGTTTACCGAAACATTTGGATTGATGAAAAAAGTTTATGGCGATGATTGTCTATCTCGCGCTAGAGTTCATGAGTGGTTTACACGTTTCAGAGATGGTCATGAGGACATAAATGACGATGAACATACTGGCCGCCAAAATCAATGGTCAACGAAAACTCCATCGAAATTGTGCTTGAATCTATCAAAAATGAGCCGAAATTATCTTTGAAATTCATGGAATCGGAGTTGAATATCTCCAAAACATCGATTTGTCGCATTTTAACCGATCAAATGGTCTTACGAAAGCTCTGTGCACATTTTGTTCTGCACAAGCTTACTGATGACCAAAAATTGCTCGGAATCATCGATCCACTCTTGTGACCGATTTTTTGACTAGAAATCGTATTTAAACCATCAATCACTCACCATATTCGCCTGATATGGCTCACTGTGACTTCTACCTATTCGGAAAATTGCACTTGGCCATGAAAGGAAAAGGCTTTGCGTCCATAAAATGGATCCAAAAGGCTTCTAGCAACATCCTGAAGGACGTTCCTGTCAATGACGTAAAACACTCTTTTGAAAAGCTTTTGGATCGCTCAAAACAGTATATCGAGGCCGGAGAAGACTATTTTGAATAAATAAACTCGAATTTATCAATACAAAGCTCCTGTCGCTTTTATTTTAGCTCAGTCTCATTTATTTTGGAAAGCACCTTGTATATCATCCTTTTCCTGACAATGTAATTTTGAAAATCACAAAAAACAAATAAGCAACGAAATAATTGAAACAGGAAGAAATAGGCAAATGCAAAAACGTATTACAGCTTGGATGAAAATTCTCGAACATTTTAATCTTTTACACTATTAATATTTGCTATAGCTCATCTCACATACCAGTATCTTTTTCCGTCGCCATCCGTTCCGTTACTTTCACTTCGAGTCGCGTAAATTATCTAAAGAGAATTCCACAGCACTATTCAATCACAAACCGTACCGCAATCAAGAAGATATTAAGACGTACTAAACGACAAGTAATTCTGAAGTGCATCGAAGACTCAGTCCTCCATTCAATAATTTTACTCTGGAATGTACAACAAACGAATGGTAAACTTCACATGAAAGCAAATGTTTAACAAACATGCAACGCGAATAGCCAGGAAATTACGACTATTACCTTTTAGATACCACAATGCTCACCGATGTTTATATCAGAAGAATTTAACAAAATTAAATGATTTTCTCTTCCAGACTTTAAATGAGAAAGTTCGATTGATATGTGAATGGAATCAAAGAGGAGGCATGACCAACTGTCATAGGCGATTTAAATTTTGTAAAAGAAGAATCTAAAATTGAGTTTTATAAAATACTTGAATGCCTCACAGAAATTGGAAAACAAAAGATTTATAATCATGATATGATATAAGAAAATACATATACGAGTCTCCAGTTTCTCAAAGGAATACTTTCCCAAGCAGCTCACACCTATTGTATTTTGTACTTCCAATCCTCTAAACCACTTAGAAATTCTTCCAGCGCCGAATGATACTTATTCATGAACTCTATCCAATCCTACGAGTAGACGAGGGTACCTGATTTAAGAATTCAAATTACCTATATTTCTAAAACTAAGATTTGCGGCGGAGCAACGATGGGATTAATTTTAGTTGAGTATTGAAATATGATCCATAGTCTACAATAAAAATAATTGTCACTAACAGTCATAATGCCAGACAATATCTATTAGATATTTAACTAAGACCACGTAACTTTGCGGTGAGAATCTCACTTACTGAATGTAATAAAGTTAATTGTATAATAAACATAGTAAACTCATCATTTCAATTATGATTTATTAGAACTCGAGCCGTTACACCAAACCACGTTAGTTTATCACATGTGAAAGTTGACATGAAATTTAATCACTTACATTTTATTACTTTTATCATTTATTTGAATGCGAATTATTTTTTACTAATCCTTTTTCTCGGTAAATTTGTAATGTAAAGCTTGTACAATAGTATTACAGGAAACTGGTTACATAAACAGTATTTTTTTAATAAATACATGATGCACAAGTATTTCTACTCGATTCAATATTTCACATTAAGAGAATTTTTTTTGTTTTTTTTAAATTAAAATGTTGTCTGTTCGTTCAATAGTTATAAATTTTATAACAACATAAGATAAGTTTTACAATATTAAAATATTAAAAACCTTAATGGCTTGCATGCCGTTCTAAATTTAAACAATATTCATTAAAAAATTTGGCAAAATAACAATACCAGATGTTAGGAAATGAAAACTACAAAATCATTAAAAATTAATAATTAATTGGAATGGCTACGAGATCCAGGAGTTTTCACTCACAGTTAGAGACTTCGCGATATGACTTCGAACAAGCTTCAAAATAAATGTTTCGACTCTCAAAAATTTTTCGGTTGAATATATAGTGTTTTCAATCAGTTTCAGGCTACCTCAAGCGCGGATCTACGGGGGGGGGGGACATGTCCCGGATGTCCAAAAAATAAGGTGACATTTGTGTGGTAAACCCGAACTACTTCAATCAACATCTCTTAAAGCTCGTATTATGTGCAATCTTTCTTTACTCTGACTGCTCGATCTAACCGCTCTTAAGGCTCGGAGGATTCCTCTCTTAATTCTACACGGACTTGAAAAATTCGACAGTGAAGATTTTAGTGATTATGCAGCGCGCATTAACAAAAATGCAGAGAAATTCGAAATCGCTCGATGCTCGCCTGACGACTTCAAGGTTTTGTTATTTGTGAGTGGTCTCACGTCATCACAAGACTGGCTGATCCTTGAAAAACTTCTCACAAAAGTCGACAATCAACACATCGAACTCGAGAAAGCAGCCAACGATGCGGCAAGAGCTCTAATCTACAAGTTGAACCTTCAGGACTTAGTGAATGAGGCTGAACGTATCACCTGTTTGAAGATCGATAAAGGAAAAGTGGGTGAATCGTTGGGCTCTTCTGAAGTTCATGCTGTCCATCATTTCAAGGGTCAAAGTAGTAGGCCAGGTAAGAGCCATAGGGGTGATAAAACCGGCCATCCACCGTATGCTTGCCCCGGCTGTGGCGAAAGGCATTGGTTGGCAGATTGCCCATTCAAGGAAAAGACCTGCAGCAGATGCAACGGGAAGTCACATAAGGCAGGTTGTTATGTGGTGGTGTTCCGCAGGAAAAATAAAAAAAAAATATAATATGCAATTATCAAGAAAAACAGGTTGTATGTAGTAATAGCAACTGAGGAGTTGCTCTCGCAGCAAAAAAAAACGGTATTCAGCAAAGGTTGCTGACTAAACAAAAACAGTTTCCCTATGGAACCACATAAAGTCACATGATGGTGACTGAAGAGGAGATCATTTTGGTTCCATGGCTAGCTCACCGCGTATGGGAGTGGGTTGAGAGACAGAAAGAATATTTCTAAAGAACTCCATAATGTCGAACACGCGCACACACACACACTAAAATATTCACCAGTGCATCATGGATTCTGGTAACTTTCTGAAATTAAATTGAATTGAATCAAACAAAATGAAAACTGGGCTTAATCCAGCACATTGAACTTATTTCATTATTTTAATTTTTCTAGGCTGTTTTGATTGTAAAATGAACATTTATTTTCGGAATGTTTTATCAGTGCTCTAACAATATTCAAGGGAGTCTTAAAGTATTTTCAAATTGAGATAATTACATACAAACTAAAACGGCACTATATTTTTAAACAGATTCCACCTATTATTTGCTTATCGACAGATTCACTCATCAGCCTCTTTATCGAAAAATGTATGCTTTGTCAAACGCATTAAACTAAATTTTAAAATGTAGCTTAAAACTGGAATCCGAATTACAGTGAATTCGATTAAGTATACCATTAACTAGAATAAATGATTTAATCAACCCATTAAATAATTTAGAATCATTTTTATACAATGAATCTCCGCCATTTTTTGGTCTCGAAAGGTTTAACATTGGGTTTCATCTTAAAAACGATTTTTGTCTTATCTATAAAAAGTCTCTATACCAGATTGTGTTTTCACTTTTGTTTCGGATTTCAAGTATTATGACTATATTCGAATTTGAAATGTTACCTAACATCTGCAAGCCATGTTGTCAAGTGGTTGAATGTTTCTCTACGGGTTATATCAAACACAAGCAGAGCTCCTGCTGCACCCCGATATTAGGAATGGATAATTGACCTGAATACCTCCTGGCCTGCCGTATCACAAATTCGCAACTTTATTTGTTTTCCATCAATTATGATCATGCGAGCACCAAACTCCGATTGTTAAATCATCGACGGGTTGAAATCGCTTGTCCGTGAACTGTACCAAGAGACACGACTTCCTGACTCATTACCGAATTTCTTCATATGCGATTAGTCTATGTCGGAGGACTTCGATGGCTTTCCTCGAACACTGTTAACAGCGAACAGACATATCAATGTTTGTGCACTTGCTGATACTTCGAAAATCACTCCAACAACAAGACGCCAGCGACGCCCAGACAAACGACACTCACGAATACAGATCCTACAAAATGCGTAGTAAAGCCACTAAATTTAGAATATTGGAGTAACGAACAGCTGTTTCAGGGGGCCAAACGAAAGTCCAAGGCTGTACATTGCAAATGCGTCAGAAAATTTATATTCCGCCCGAGGCAACACCCGCGTCACCGATGATGAAGTATTTGAATAAATATGCATACGCCATTTTGAACAACTATGTCTCGAACAATTAATACACTATGATTTACACAATCTCACAATCCTTGGAAATACTAAATATAAATTCCACAAAATCCGAAAAGAGGCTATCTTTCTACGAACTTTCTGAATTGAGATTCACAGGGCTTTTTCTTTCTACAAAGGGGATACGCCATAAAATTAAACGTCCGTTCACCACGACTCTTCCCGATCAGCGCTCAAACTCAACTGACTCCGCCGCGTCATTTCATCAACGCGTCCTCAAGTTATTTCAACTTCAGCCGCCTGATTACATTAGCCGCGTCATTTCATCAACGCGTCTCCAAGTTATTTCAACCTCAGCCGCCTGATTACATTAGCCGCGTCATTTCATCAACGCGTCTCCAAGTTATTTCTACTTCAGCCGCCTGATTACATTGGCCGCGTCATTTCATCAACGCGTCTCCAAGTTATTTCAACCTCAGCCGCCTGATTACATTAGCCGCGTCATTTCATCAACGCGTCTCCAAGTTATTTCAACCTCAGCCGTCTGATTACATTAGCCGCGTCATTTCATCAACGCGCGCTGGATTGCGTCTCCGCGTTGAGATGATGTTGGTTTTTGCATCGGATAAGCGAAGTTCAGCGTCGGGGTATTTAAATGTTTGAAAATAGAGGGGCCATTAATTGTGCCAACGTAACAAGGTAACTGTAACATTTACAAGGATTTCCGAGAGAAACACAACACAAAATACAACAAGAAGGGCGACAACAAGCCGCAAGCGAACCAAGTACAATCAGAAGTCAAGCAGGAAGTTTCTCAAGCCGATTGTCAACGGTGCTCAGCTAAAGATGCAGTTTGATACAGGTTCAGACATGACAATCATCTCTGAGGAAAATTGGGAGACGTTGGGACGTCCGAAACTGACTGCATCGAATCGAACGAACGCAACAAGTGCTTCAGGAGACGTGATTCCATTACTGGGATACTCCTAGTGCAACATTACTCTGAATGGCATTCAAAAGCAGGGATGCTGTTTCATAACTTCGCTAAATCTCAACCTTTTCGGCATTCCCTGGATCAATGTGTTCAATTTGTGGAGTGTTCCAATCGACAACGTCTGCAATCAAGTCAGGTCAACATCTTGCGATGACCTGACCACAGAAGTACAATCAGAGTTTCATGAACTCTTCTCAAATGGCCTTGGTTGTTATAACAATGCTAATTCTCACTCAAACTAAAACTGGGAGCTCAACCAGTCTTCCAAAAAGCTCGTCCGGTTCCACTAGCAGCTCGTTCTACTATAGTCACTGAGCTAGAACGTTTGCAGCACTTGGGCATTATCAGCCCTATCAAATATTCTCAGTGGGCAGCACCCATTGTCGTAGTCAAACGAAAGGATGAAAGAGTTTGAATTTGTGCTGATTATTCGACGGGTCTTAACGAAGCACTTGAGCCAAACAAGTATCCTTTGCCATCACCCGATAAAATTTTCGCAAGTTTTGCAGGAAAAAAAGTTTTCAGCACAATCGACTTATCAGACGCTTTCTTTCAAGTGGAAGTCGACGATATATCCAAAAAGGTGATGGCCATCAACACCCACATCGGATTGTTTCAGGTCAATCGCCTCCAGCAAGGCGTTAAAACAGCCCCAGGAGAATTTCAAGCAATTGTCGACATGATGTTCAGTGAAATCTCAACGTTCGGTTTCATCGACGACATGGTTACTAGCGGTGAGAATGCTGATGACCACAAGCAAGAGTTGAAGAAAATACTGCTACGCCTGCAGGAATTCGGGTTCAAACTCAACATCAACAAGTGTCAGTTCAGTGAGAAATCTGTGCAATTCTGTGGACATGTCATCGACTACAAAGGCATCCGACCACAGCCTGAAAAAATTTGGGAAGTCACATCAGCACCTCCGCCAGCTAATGTCAGTCAGCTCCGTTCATTCTTAGGTTCAGTCATTTACTATGGCAAGTATATCAAGTCAATGAAGACGCTGAGGGGTCCTCTGGATGAACTTTTCAAGAAAGATGTGAAGTACAAATGGCAAGATGTTCACCAGGAAACTTTTGACAATCTCAAAAAGATCCTGGGATCAGGTCTGGTGCTTACGCACTTTGATCCCAACAAGGCCATCGTTTTAGCGACAGACGCGTCAAAAGATGGCATGGGAGCTGCCCTGATGCACCGTTTCAACGACAATTCACTGCATCCTATCATGCATTTCGCCGCAACATTCAATTCAGCGGAAAGAAATTATTCCCAAATTGAAAAAGAAGCGCGAGCACTCATCTTTGGCTTAAAGCGATCACATTTCTACATCGCTGGGCGACAAATTACCGCGCAAGTCAATCACAAGCCTCTGTTGTCCATCTTTGGTTCGAAAAACGGAATTCCCGTATATACAGCGAACAGACTACAGAGATGGGCACTAATCATCATGGCTTATGATGTTAAGTTCGAATTTATTGGAACCAACAGCTTCGGATATGCTGACGTCGTATCTTGCCTTATGTCAAAACAGATGAAAGCTGATGGAGAGACGATTATTGCTGCGGTACAAGTAAAGGGAATTGACGACAATGACGAACAGTTGTTAAGTTTTGCAATACAGTCAGTAAAGGAGCTTCCTGTCACCTTCCAACAAGTACAAGAAGAAACGAAAGCCTACCCAAATCTTCAGCAAGTGATCAAATTCATTGTGACTGACAGCTGGCCCCAACGCAAAAGTCAGATCGAAGTCGCTTCTTTTTTAGGACACCGCAATGAGCTAAAATTCGTACAAAATTGCATTTTCCGTGGCGAACAAATCATCATTCCATCAAAACTGCGAGCACATATTCTTGAGAACCTACATGAAGGTCATCCATGTGCGTTTCAAATGAAGCTATTGGCAGCCGACAAAGTCTTCTGGCCTGACACAACGGAAGCTATAAAAGTAATCGTTAAGACTTGCGAACGTTGCGCAACGGAATCAAAGACACCACGCAAATATACCTTGCAGCCCTGGCACATGCCATTGGAACCATGGTTGGGCCTTCACCTTGATTACACCGGCCCCATTAGCGGCTCCTACTTCCTAGTGGTTGTTGACGCCTATAGCAAGAGACCAGAAGTTATAAAAACGATGACAATAACCGGAACGAAGACGGTCGAACTTTTTGCTGATGTGCTGGCCCGACAGGGTCCGTGCAAAGTTTGCGTCACGGACAATGGACCTCAATTCGTGTCGAGCTCGTTTGAAAATTTTTGCGAGACACACGGTATCAAGCATCTTACGAACGCCTACTACAGCCCTCAGTCAAACGGTCAGGGGGAACGATTCGTTGACCTTCTCAAAAAGGGCTTACGGAAGGCCGAAGGAACCATCGAACAAAAATTGCGAGAATTTCTGATGACGTATCGCTACACACCATCATACAATCTCGGAATGAAATCACCATTCGAATTGATGACCAGCCGTAAGATGCGCACAAAACTCGATTTGCTCAAGCCTCAAATCGATCAAACTCCTTCAGACAAAGCAAAAATGGAAAATCAATTTAACTTGCATCACGGCGCAAAGTAGAGAGAGTTTTCACCCGGAGATGAAATTCTTTACAAACTCCACACAACCAGTGATAACTGGAATTGGACGCCTGACTTCGTGATAAGCCGAGATGGAGCTGTCAATTACTCGATTGACATTACAGCGCCGTCAGAAAGTCGAACCGTACGAGCTCACACGAATCAGCTCAAACGCCGATATATGAAAAACGAATTGATTGAATTGTTTGACTTGCCCGAGTTTAGTGACGAAAATAATCTGCCAGTTGGTGAAGTTGAACTGATTGTCACACCTGGGAACAATCCTCGACATGTCGACCACTCTGACGCTCACAATGATGAACAAGCCGGAAGTGAGGATGAAACTCAAGAAGAACATGAAGCTGAAGTCGAGCCTCGTTACCCAATTCGAACAAGTCGGGGAGTCACATCAAAATTCAATGACTTTGTCAGATTTTAAGAGGGGAGGAATGTGGTAAACCCGAACTGCTTCAATCAACATCTCTTAAAGCTCGTATTATGTGCAATCTTTCTTTACTCTGACTGCTCGATCTAACCGTTCTTAAAGCTCGGAGGATTACTATCTTTCTTCTACACGGACTGTCGAGCTAAGCTTGGGCGCACGGGATTGAACGGTCAAACCGGATCGGAGTTCATCGGGTTGTTTGCAGCAATCACGAACATGATATTTAGTTAAGTGTTATCAACAATTAATATTAAAAGACTGTAGTTAAAGCTTTTTGAAATAAAACGGAATTGTAAACCTCTTCTTTGAATACATCAACCTACGGTTTACAACAATTTGAATTTAAATTGCGCGCGTCGAAGGATTTGGAAAATTATTTTTTTTAGGTTGATAGTACTATCAGTGACATCTTTGTCAAATTTACATGTCAAAATATTCATTAGTGTTTGAGATACGCGTCGTTTTGTGAGCTGCTAAAAGTGAGATTTTCGTTCTTTGCGATCTCGAAATTTGTTGAATTTGCATTAAATTTTGTTTGCGGAATCAATTTTCTGCTGCAAATACGTTGAAGATGGTGCTGAAAGCCTTTCGTGATGAGGCTAAAAAAATGTTTACAAGTGGTATAGTGAGTTCCAAGCCGGCTGTGAATATGTCGAAATCGAAGAGCGTCCTGGGCGACCATCAACCTCCTCTTTTCTTCGATTATCGTAGTGTTGTGCACTATGAATTCCTTCCGCCGGGCCAAACAGTCAACAAGGACTATATCTTGAACGCTATTCGCCTAAAAAGCCGGAATTGTGGAAAGACTATTCTTGGTTTTTTACACCACGATAATGCACCATCCCATATTGCACTCGTAATTCGTGATCATTTCGCCCAAAACTCAATCCATATCGTCCCGCAACCACCGTATTTACCTGGTCTGGCACTGTGCGACTTTTCGCTGTTCAGCAAGCTCAAAAGACCGCTCCGAGGACACCGTTTTGATACGATAGAGGAGATTCAAGCCGCAGCGAAGACGGATTTGAAGTCCATCCCGGAAACGACGCGTATTTCAAACACTAATGAATATCTTGACATGTAAATTTGAGATAGATGTCACTGCCAGTACCACCAACCTAAAAAATAATTCTCCAAATCCTTCGACGCGCACAGTTTAAATTCAAATGTCACCTTACTTTTTGGTCACAGTAATATAACAAAATTGACGGCTTTCATTTGAATTTCTGAAAATTACCAATTGTTTATTGTTGCTAAAACGTTTGCAGCTTGAAATGTGTGGCACGGCACTCGGCAGTGGCTTTTGTGAATAGTGAGCATCTATATCAAACAATGGTAAGTATCTTTCTTAATTTTTGGTGACAAGTATTGCTCTCGCAACAAATGGATGGATACATTCAATTTTGCTAGAATGTGCTTGTGCTAGAAAACATTGGATACAAATTGTGTTCTGTCGGCTGTGTATTAGTCGTTTTGATTTAATGTTTTTTGCTTTTATGTTAGGAAATTTAGTAATCGGAAACAAAAGTTGGTGATAAAAGTATAAATTCATAAATACATGAAAGATTGAAATTTTCAATATAAATATAAATACGATAAAAAAAAAGAAATTTTATGTTTGTTTACTTTTCAAATTTTTCAGGTTCGGTTCAGTAATACATTAATTTTTTTAAATCTATGAATTTTTTCATTGAAAAACATAACCTTCGTTATTTTTCATGTAGATTTTGCACGTTACGGCTTTGTTCGATTGACCTAGAAGAACATGGAAAAAGATTAGTATTTTCAAGTTGGTAATTGCTTTTTTTTCAGTCTTACCGGCAGTCTTCGATTTCCTATTATTTTTCAGCCTCTCAAAAACCAAAAAGTTGAGGGGGATTTTTCGGATCAACTGAATCACGTCGAAGAAAATCATTACTGATGATTCGAATGAGTTGAATACATGCAAGCGAAAAACTCCAAATCCATTAGACGTCGATGCCGTTCAAGCCTGTCCATCACTTCCATCAAACACAAACTACAACGAAGTTGGAACGGTCGTACCAGAGTGTTCTTATATAAATAAGCGACGAAGCGAAGCAAAAGTTATTAAAAACCCATGGGGACCATCGAAAGATTAAAATTTTCCTTTTTCTTCAAGGATAGTCTCAGGGAAAGAAAGAAAGCATTATGTTACACATAAACATTTGATTCATCATGGAGACTGGCTGGTTTTCTCTGACATGCAGAAAGGACTTTTTCGCAAATTTTGTCCATGGTTTACTGTCAACAACGTAGGCGTATACCAAAAAAATATACCCTTGGGCCTCCTCGTCACTGAAGCTTTAGTACGATTTAAAGATCTAACCGGGCAGAAAGGATATCTCTTCTTCTTCTTTTTAGCACTATAGCCCCTCTCGAGCCTTCGCTTAGAGATAGTTAGAGTATCTCATTTTCATGACCGTATTGATTTTTTCTCAAGTTTGTTTGGTCAGTACCATGCTCCCGTGTGCCTGCTCAGCTATGATATGATCTGATTAAATCAGTACATATCATCACTGAGCGAACACTCACAGTCTGTACAAATAATCCCCTGAACTAAATCACGTTGCTCCCAACGAGATTTGAACGTGGGACCTTCGGCTTATGCGTTCATGCTCTAACCACTAGACCACACAGACTATCGAAAGGATATCTAGAACTCCACAAACGAAACCGTCATCACAAAGATGCAGTCGCTGCTGGGAAAGATTTTTTATACAATCATCATAACCCACAGAATGACATCAATAAGATCCTTAATGAAGAGTTTCTTACTCAACGTCAAGAGAACAGCCTTTTTTTTAAAATCCATGGCAAGAGCGGTCATTTTTCTTGGACGGCGGAATAGCCTTCCGAGGGCATGGGGAAGATGGGCGTTTGCTAACAGAAGCAGGATCTGAGCGAAATGAAGGAAACTTCAGGGTGCTGCTGAAACTTCGCATTGAATCAGGAGATACAGAACTCGAAAAGCATCTGGAAACTGCGTCATCAGTACAACCTATATCAGCAAAACAACTCAAGAAAAACTCATCGACTGCTGCAAGGTTGAACCAGAAGAAGATTATACAACTCGTGACTGATGCCGAATTTTACTCCATCGGCTTCGATGAAACTTCAGATCAATCAGTATAAGCACAGGTATTTCCTTTTTGCTTACGTTTAGTGGAAAATTTCACAACACAACAAACACTATAACGCCAGGCAACTTCATATTGAGATGACGCTATCTTGAGTTGTTTCAGGAATAGCATCATTAAAATAATCAATACACGAAATAACATTAAGAGTTTTTGTTTGTTAAGATATAAGAACCTAATAAAATTTGTTCTTAGTTTATATTCAATCACTTCTGAGCAATATAAATTTGAACTTTTCCAAAACAATAAAGTTCAATTGTATGTATTACATATAGACTTAGGTAAACCTAGGGTTTGGAGTAAAAAAGATTTCAGCTAGCTTATATTTTAATTCTGTTACTGGTCTATTTGTGAACTACATATGGGTGTTCTTTCATACTTTACAAATTGAATTCAGAAATTATTATTTAGTAAAAAATATCTGTACACCTTACTATCTTGATAATATTATGCAATTCAAATTGAGTATGTTGCTTTACTTAACGCACTTATGAGTTTTCAAATACTAAAAGGATGAGCATAAAAACACTTATTTACCATGAAGTATATTTGCATACTTAAATTTCCTGTAATTTATACATTTCATTACACAATTGAAGGGGTATTTGGAAAAACAACCAATGTCAAAAAAGGAAAAAAACGATATATTGATGCATATTGATATATTGATGTTTTTCGTAAAAATGCATTAATCAAATGATATTCTGGGTAACAATTTGTTTGATATTTGGAAAAACAACCAAAGTCAAGGCAATTTCGGAGAAACCGCCTAAGTCAATGAGTCAACTCATGACAATGGTTGTTTTTCCAACAAAAATGGAAAAACTGCTTGTTTGACGTATTTCATATGTCTGCTCATTCTATTCGTGGCTTACAGACGATCTAGTTTTCTTTCTCGGTGGGATTGCAAGTTGTTGTACTGTTGTGTATTGTTTTCTTAAAAAATGGATAAAATACCACGAAATGAATCTAGCAGTGTAGATTGGAAGGCCAAAGAAAGAAAATAATTTCTAAACGCGAAAAAATAAAAAGATATAAGGTTGGCGGAGAGCCCCACATTGATCACGTTGGTCATCTAAGAAGTTTTGTTGTGACGCGCCCTGACTGCAGGTAGGTACTGTGTTTTAATATTATATTGATAACAATATTATGTTGATAACTTTTGGCTATTGCCTTCGCTACGTACGATGACCTATAAAGATCTTCATTGTTTCCAGGTGCAAAAGGTTGCAATGTTTCACAAAATTAACGACTGAACAAAAAAAAAGAAATACTAAGAATCTTTTACAACTATGAAAGTAAAAATGACCAAGACGCGCATCTTACAGGACTAGTATCGTACAGAAGTGCCCAACAAAGATGACCTAGACATAACCGTAATGAAGAGGATGATTCGTTCTGTAATGATTTTCTACCTTCAACTCGAACGCGGAACCGACCTCTCATCGGTTCTAGACGTTAAGTCTGAGTAGTGCCAACGGATGGTACCAACAGGTCAACCAATCCGTGCACCGTAACCCATTCATGCGGTGACTGCTTGTCGGCCAGCTAGTTCGGAGAGGATTTCGGTCGCGGGTCTCCGAATGGATTACGCTCAATTACAATATTTCAGTCACCTGAACTTGCCCGTTTTCCAAACGCGTCAACAATTACTCATCCAGAACGAGAAACCTACATTACGTTAGTTCTGGATGCGATCTATCCACAGATCTCAAATCAAAAAACGCTACAAAATCCCATAGGCGCGTTACCGATTCACCGACGCGGTACCGAAAAATATACTACTCGAACTTAGACCGAAGAAAACTACTCTAAAGAAATGGCGAAACAAGCAAAGGTACCGCGTACCGCGCGCGACGCGAAACCGACTTCAGCGGATTTGCAGAAACCCTACCCTCGCGACGGCATACTTACCCTACACTCTCTGTTCCCACTGAAAAAGAAGAGTCACTGAAAAGGAAAGTCGTGGGTTAACTTTTAGCAATTCATTCTTAGTTTATTCTGAGATACAGACAAAGCAAAATCCCTTTAATGCTGATTGTAATAGAAATACATACTAGCATATTTCTATGCGAAGCATTCACAAAGAGTGGTCTAACTAGTAAATTATACCTTAAATTTCCCAAGTGAAATAAAGTACTTCCAAAATAAAGTACTCTGAAGATGTAATTCAATAATTAGAAATATATGGAAAAAGATAAAAATGAAATAAATGATTTGCCTTTCTCTACATAACACAAAAATCTTTGAAAACTTGGTATGGTCGGTAAAATTTAATAACTACTTTAAAACAAAAGTAATAAGTACAAACAAAGTATCAATATTAGATATCGCGTATTTACTTTGCCTTCAACCATTTCATAAAGTGTAACATAGAATTATGCACATACAACCCCCAATATGGTTGCATTTGTTTTTGAACCATGTGAGTTATAAAATTTTACTAACGACTACCTTTTGATTTGGTGAGGCGCAACTTAAAAACTTAGTGATTGACCTATTAAACCTAAGATAAACTAACTTAAAACGTTTGAATCATAATAACTAATTTGATTCGCTTATATGGCAACAAACATATTTTTTGTATACTTAATAGATTTGATTTATAAATATTGATAAAAATGTTACCTAAAGTTTGATATATTTTCAAAATATGCTAGAGAATGGTTTGTGTGTAATAATAAAAATGTATAGAGACAGTTTTGGGGATTTTAATAAGAGTCCTATAATATATAGTAGAACTATCTGCCTAAATTTGTGTCCCTTACTATCAATAATATTAACATAATTTGTTTCTAGTCTCTTTTTGTTGCTTTTCTTGTTTTGAAATAGTATAATTATTAGTCTACATTACTTAGTACCGAAATAGAGATACTTTCTGTTTTTTTCTTTTTTTTTTTTCTAATAGTAATTATAGTAATAATAATGTCTCCTTATGTTCACTTCGCATATACTTAATCAATAAATTTCAAGTATCTATCTCGTTGCGTCTATTGCATAACTAATCGTTTTTCATCTTTAGGGGTTCTTTAATTTTTAAGGTGTTCAATCACACTTGAAATTATATTTACTTAATTTCTTTTGTTTGTTAAAGAATTCTAATTAGCTGCTTACACCTTGTCTATAATTTCCATTCGGTCAAAAATGCAGTCAATGTTTTCTTGTTTTTCTCAACAATTTTGGACACCGTTTAAGGAACATAAACTGCATTGGAATAATTCGATTATTTGAGTAAGTAGACCTTAGTGGAGTGTCGATGGGACACTAGTATGCGAGGAAATTTACAAGTACGAATAATTATAACAATGATAAGTATGTTGCGGCGAGTAGTACAAGCGGTCTGTGTCGACATGACGGCATTCTTAAACTATAATTTATAAATCATCTATATCAATTTTTTCGTTAATAGGTACCTAACACCAAAGAATATTGAACACATAGTCGACTATTATGATTTTGAGTTGTACGTGCATAGCTCTGTGCACACTATATTAGTATAAATGCTCATAACTACTTCTATACGATTACTACCAAATCGTAAATTTGAGGGCGTCCAAAGAGGCTTCATCGGTAAAGTTGGGAGGTATCGCTTTGTACCTTACATTACCGAACATACTTAACATCCAAAGCGTTTCAGTTTACATAATATATGTATATATGTTTCTAATGTGTGAATGTCACTTAAAACTATTACTATATATTACAGCAATGATATCAATTTCGTTAGTGGACATCCGTCACATTGGCTCCTGTTCCAAGTATTCGTGTTTGAGACACATCAAGGCAGAAGGGCGAGATCGAGGCTCAAATGCTAACATTTTGCTCAATAAGTCGTTAGAATATTCGCCCAATTGTCGACATAAATCGACTGGTTGCTTTGGCATCCGGTGAGGAAAGTTTTCGCGAGCTAGATATTCATCAATTTTACCGAAGACTGCAATCTGTACTGCGGATTGCAAGCGATATGCCAATTGATCAATCTGAACAAGGTAGCAAGCGTTACTTCGAATTTCCGCATTAAGAAGTGTCAAATCATTTTTTTTTGGAATTTAATTAGAAATAGAATAATCGATTTCTAATAAAATATTGCAGACTAAATTTTCAGATTTAGTGTCGATTTTATAAATGTGCATTACAATCGCCTTAGAGCAGGGTAAAATGTGTTGCTTTTCCATATAGGCGAATTGAATACCGAGCACTTAGTCTGTCATCACTTTTATTTGCTCGTTTTCCAGCACAAATGACTTTCCCCCTAAGAATTGCTGCTTGACTTCTCAGGATCCGTACTTTTTTTTTTTTTTTTTTTACGTCCACAATATTTGTTTCTGGATGGCCTCCGCTTACTTAGAATTTTCTTACTAGATAATCTATGTTGCAAACTGCATTCGCTCCGCCGGACATAATCCGAGGGCTAATTCGGTGGTAAATTTAGTCGGCTGCCAATGTCTTCTCGGAAGCGGCTATCTGAAATTGATTAGTCTCTGAAGCACTCGCTCACTAAAATTTGTTTCCAAGCGCAATTGCACTCTAGCTACTGACTTATGTAATAACCTTTTCTATTTAGTTATTAACTAAACTAACCTCTTTCCTAATTTTTCTGCTCCGGTGAATGTCACTGCCTCACGAATAACGTTTTCCAAAAACTCTTTAAGCACACCACGCGTTTCTTCACAGATTACACAGGGAATACGTTTCACTCCACCACGTCGCGCCAAACGACGTATAGCTGGTTTTGTAATACCTTGGATATTCTCACGAAGAACTTTACGATGACGTTTAGCGCCTCCATGTGGCTGTCAAAATTTCCGGTTGTCACCTCGGACAAAACATATGTGCGTGGAATGGCACTTCATATGGCGGAAATGTGCTTCTTCAGATGTCGCCAGTGGCATAGTTTTCTCGATGGCCACGGTGGAGGGGCATTTCCAGATGGCTATGTCTCGAAATGTGCCGGGGTTGGATTAATTCTATATTTCGAATATTTATATCCACGGATCTAAATATTTGGACAGAAAAAAAAAATATTTTCTGCACAACGATATCCGCACAACAGATGAAGTCCGCTGGCAATTCGAGGACATATCCATCTGGCAGGTTACAAGGGTTCGGGATCGAAATCACTTCGATTCCTGGGCGTAGGCGTCACATTACACATTCCCCCCCCCAAAATCGAAGTAATTACGATCCCGTCTCCTTGGTAAAAGGTCTTGGTTAGGGACGTGGCGGGTCGAAGATCCGTTTCGAAGGATAGGCTACAACCCTGTTCGTGAAGACTCGGCAGTGACTATATAGTAGGAAGTCAGGTGTTATTCGGAGGCCTTCGTCTAGGCAGAGATTTGGGATAAGCCAAGGTTTCTCGTGGGAATTAGTTGCACTTCATCGTCTAAGGTCTTTTGCGTGGTAAATTCCCAGGGTCTTACCAGTCATGTCCGCGATGAGGTACCGGGTGGGGCTTATGACTTGTATGACTCGACACTTCACGAATTTCTTGTCTAGTTTGGCATTGTAATGTCGGGTGGCATCGCTCTGTCGGAAGTTTCGACGATATATTTCGTCGCCGGCCTTAAAGCCAGAAGGATGAGATCGCAAGTTGTACCGCTCCTCTCCCATCCGTCTACTTTCTTCAATCTTCTCCCGCAGTTGATCTCGCAGAAGTTGGAGCTTTTCGTGCGGTTCTAGAACCACGATTGGGTCCTCTAGCGATTTCAGTTGCCGCAATAGCCGGTAAGCGCTCCCATGACAGATCATGTACTGGCCGAACACTGCGAAATACGGCGAAATGCCGGTAGTGGCGTGGTACGACGAGCGCAGCGCACTAGTGATGGCGGACAATTTGCGATCCCAGTCCTTCTGATTCGGGTGGACATAGGCACGAATGGCCGCTATGAGCGTACGATTCAGTCGTTCGGATGCGTTGGCTTGTGGTGAATAGACGGCAGTTCGTTGGTGGATGATGCCGTATTTGGACATTAGGTCTCGGAACTTGCTGGAGGTGAACTGGACCCCATTGTCGGAGACAAGTTTCTCCGGAACTCCAAACATGTGAAAGACTCGGTTCTCCAAAAAGCTGATTATTGGTCCAGTGTGCATGTTACGTAGGGGTTCTATGATAGGGAATTTGGAGAGCTGGTCCAGGACCACGACAGCTCCCGTGTGACCAGAAGCAGATCGAGGGTAAGGACCGATAAGATCAATGTACAAGCGCTGGAACACGCGTTCGGGGACCTCAACCTTACCCATGGGTGGCCGAAGGATGGTGTTGGGCGCTTTAGTGCACTTGCATAGCTCACAAGAGGCTACGTACGCTTTTATCTGTTGTGCCATCTTAGGCCAAAAGAAACAGGTTTTCAACCGCCTAAGTGTACGACCGTATCCGCCGTGCGCACTTGATGGGTGGTCATGAGCCCGCCTGATAAGATCAGTGGTTAATTCTTCGGGCACCCACAACTTCCACTGTTCTTCTTCTTGTATGGGATCTCCGGAGGCGTGTCCCACCCGTTTGTAAATAAATCCATCCGTCAACCGCAGTTCAGGAAGCTGGGGCTGTTGATTCTGGATAGTGTGAATCAGTTGTGTGTAGGTTACTGACTTGAAGGCAGGATGGTCCAGATCGATCAATTGGGGGCTGTCGTCCTCTTGGACCAACTCGGCTCCTTCAGGGGCGAACATTCTGGATAGAGTGTCGGGGACTACATGCTGGCTTCCTTTTCGGTGGCGAATTGTGAAGTCAAATGCCTGTAGTTTCAGTGCCCACCTGGCCAATCTGCCGTTGAGATCAGTCTGGCTCATTAGCCATTTCAGAGAAGCGTGATCCGTAACGATTTCAAAGGTGTGTCCCTCCACATAGGCTCGGAAGCGTTTCACTGCCAACACCGCGGCTAGACATTCTTGCTCGGAGACCGTGTAATTTCGCTGGGCTGGGTTCAACTTGTGAGACATGAAGGCTATAGGTCTCTCCTCGCCGTCTTGTGCAACCTGGACTAAGACTGCTCCCACCCCATGTTGACTCGCGTCACAATGGATTGAGAACGGTTTGTCAAAGTCCGGGCTGTGCAGTACGGGGGCCGTAGTCAGACTCTTCTTTAGCTCTTCAAAGGCTCGCAAGCTGGGCTCTTCCCATACGAATTTACGTCCCTTACGCAGCATGTCGGTCAAAGGAGTGGTAATGGTGGCATAGTCACGTACAAAACGCTGGTACCATCCGCATAAACCTAAGAATCGGCGTAATTGTTTGGTGGACTTGGGTAATGGAAAAACGTCAATCGCTTGAGTCTTTTCCGGATCGGTCTTGATATGCCCATGCCCAATGATGTGACCTAAATACTTCACCTCCGTCATCACGAACTGGCTCTTCCTTATGTTGATGGTTAATCTTGCCCTCCGGATGTGTAGAGCCACCTCCTGAAGCAGGTCGATGTGTTCGTCAAAGGTCTCGGTTATAAGCAACAGATCGTCCAAGTAAACGAAAACTTGGTGCCGCAAATGAGGTGGTATCACCTTGTCCATAAGGCGCGTCATTGTTTGGGGGGCATTACACAATCCGAATGGCATGGTCACGAATTGATATAAGGGCCGGCCTGGGACTGTGAAGGCTGTTTTCTCCTTTGAACCGGGGTCTAAAGGAATTTGCCAGAAGGCGTCCTTGAGGTCTAAGCTCGTGATGAAATGGGCTTTAGGCAATCGACTCAAAATGCCTTCGATCAACGGTAGAGGATATGCGTCCTTGACTGTGACGGCGTTCAAGCGTCTGGCATCTAAGCATAACCGGACCTTGTTCGGCTTGACAACTAAGGTGACTGGGGAAGCCCACGCGCTCTGTGATTCTTCGATTACGCCTAATGCTAACATTCGATCCACTTCGGCATATAACGATTTTTCCTTCGCCGGAGATATGGCGAAATGTCTCTGTTTTATGGGTTTAGCCTCCCCCACATCTATAGTGTGGAACACCAGGGCAGTCCGCCCGAGACCTTCCTTCTCGTGCGAGGGAAAAGCCGATATAGCCGAGTCGAGACGCAGTTGCTGAGTTACATCCAGTGTATGCCGTACTAAGTTAGTGGGTTGAGATTGGTCAGGAACGGTGGTGACGGACTCCAGGGTCGAACCGGAAAATAGTGCCGGGGCCAAGTTAAATTTTCGAACGAAATCCACTCCTAGGTAAAGATTCTGGGTTAACTGAGGTATAATGAAAAATTCCATAGGTTTAGTTACCCCTTTAAAGGTGACATCCGTCATAATTTTTCCCACTACAGAGTGACGAGTTCCGTCCGCCGTGCTTAACCAGGAGGTGAAATGACGGATTTGGTCCGCGTGCTTTGCCAGTACCTCCCCTGCAAACTCGGCAGAGATGCAATTCACACTGGCTCCCGTATCTACTAAGCCTGACACTCGTTTTTGCAGGAGGTGTACTGACGCATATGGCCGAACATCATCCCTCAATAATTCGTCTAAGTATATGTCCTTCAACCTTTTTCTCGACTGCCTGACTTTTCTCCAGAAGCTCCGCATCCGACGCGTGGCTCGCTTGCTTCGCGGTGGGACAGTTGTGGCCAATTCCTCATGGAAGATGCGCTGTCGAGTAGCCAAATAATTCCGCAACCTGACATGAAAAGGTTTTACATGCCAAGGAGCCTTCGTCTCGCTATCATTTCCCTGCGCATTGGCCTCGGCGAAGGACGGCGTCGGTTGTGGAACTTCGGGAGAACTGGGTTTAGCGGTGCGAGTCAGCAGAGTTGGAGTCATGATGGGAGCTGGGTCATAGCTGGTGATGGGGTCTGGATTTGTTCGTCCGGGGTCTAGGAGTGCCGACGGGTGGTCGCGGCACTCGGTGGCAAGTTTTTTCGCCCTTTGCAATTTGCACAGTCAGGTGCGTATGTGTCGGCCTTCCCGCAGCGGTAGCAGAAAAGCGTCGGCTCCGCTGGACATGCGTAGAACCGATGTCCCGGTTGTCGGCAGTTCCAACAGACCGTCGGGCTTGTAAGTGCTTCAAGGGAGGGTCGATCAATCAATGCTGGGTCCTCAAGCTCCGGTGGTGCTCCGCTCCTCGGTACTGGTACTGGATCAGCAAGCAGGTGGTCCGCTGCCATCAACTCCGCGGTGTGATGATTTCGGGGATTTGGTCCCGTTATGCGAGGTTGTGGGCGGAAGGTACCTCGTCGCTCATCCAAGTGTTCTTGTCTACGCGCATGGAGGCGCAATCCCTGTATGGTGTTGATGGGAAAATGTAGCAGGCTGTTCTGGAGATCCCAGCGCATGTTCTCTCTGATAATTTCTACTAATTCGTCCTCGGGCATGGTATTTCGCAGGCGAGTGCTCAATCTCACTATACTGGTGTAGTACTGGTCGAACGGTTCGTGAGCGCCTTGTTTCCGTTTCTTTATTTGCTCTCTTAGCTCTCTCTCAGTGAAGCCATCCTCAAATCGATTGCGGAAGGCTGCACTGAAAGAGTGCCAAGTGGGACGTGGCGTTAACTCTTTAAAGCTCCAGTACCAGTCGGCAGCGTCGCCGCTGAACAAAAGATGTGCATGCCGGAGGAAGGCCGAGGAATCCCCTCCCAGGGTGCTGGATACCAACGCCTGAATCCGGAAAAGGAACCGGTCCGCCGATATCATATCGTTGAACCCTGTAAAGTTCAGGCGCCAACTCTCCATGATACGAGGCGTCGGGTCTCGAAAAGGTGCCAATGCGTTCCCGGGGGGAATCACATCCTCGATTGACCTGTGGTACTGAACTGCCTCGGGGGCTGGAGGTACCAACGGAGGTCCGGTACTGTGTCGCGGTCTGTATTCGGGAGCTCTGGGATCCATTCCCGAGTTCCTTGGGGGTGGGACCCATTGCTCGGATTGTCGGGAGTGGGGCATCGCCACACTGGGATTTGGCTCCCAGCCAAGCGGAGTTCTCACGCGGCTGGGTGGTTGGCTCAACGGGAGGTTCTGGATCTTTCCCTCCAGGTTGCCAATCCTCTCCGACATATCCCTCATCAACGCCACGAGGGTGTCAATGGAGTGGGCGGAAGGCATGGTTGTCACTTCGGACACGACACTTGCAGCCGGAACTTCACCGCCTACTGCTCCTTGCAGGTCTAAAAGTGGTTGGGACTGTTCGGCCTCTGGAGCTCCTTTCGCCACTGCTCCGCGCGTTGGTAGGGGCGTTCCGATGGGGACGTCTAGGGCAGACCGCTCGATGGGTCGCCGACATAATGGGCAACTCTCTGACGTGAGGAGGAGCTGTTGTACACAGGCACGATGGAATAGATGTCCACAATCCAATCGCACGCTGTGTACGCCCTCCACTACGTCCTCGAAACAGATTCCACAGTTCGCGGGTTGGACCGTTTTGGAACGGGTCCAACGCTTGTCTGGGGTCCGCTTCGTTGCCATCTTTGATTTTTGCTGGTTTTGGGTGGGTGCTATGTCTTAGTGACGAAAAAAAAGAAAAAAATGTAATTATATAATATGACTAAGGACTTAAGTATAATATGACTAAAGGCTTAAAAATACTTTAGTGGCCGATAGTGGCGAGCTATTTACGTAAAAATGAAAAAAAAATTTAATTAGTATATACTTTCCTTTCCAGTGGTCGACTCCCTCAACGGGAAAAGAGAGTGCGTGGTAATCTGCCGAAGAAAGGGTGCTTTTGGTCGATTTACGTAATTTAACCCCATACCCTCATACATTACAAAAAAAAACCGTCTCTAAACTACGTTAAAGTGACTCGACGAGACAAGTGGTAGAGCTACCGTAACGACTTTGTACGCGGTCAAAATTCCCGACGCGTGGAAGCATTCCGGGCTTCGCAACTCCAGCATACGCCATCGAACGTTGAACCGATACCACTCGTCTAACACGCATAAGAAATAGTTAGAATCCTTCCGCGACATAAAGGCAAGGTAGCCTTCTATTTTCTTGAGAGTCCATGCTGATAGGTAAACCCATCAGACTGGCAGTTCCATCAAGAAAATAGAAGGTCCTTACAGGGGTTAACCTGGGACAACACATCGGAAGGATTCTGTCGCGAAAAAAAAAAAATCAAACAAAGGAGAGCGGAAGCTACAACTCACGTGAAGCGACTTCTAGTGTGTATCACACAATTCCACTGCTCCTGATAGTGGGACTCGAGTACCAAAGTACCTTACATCCTCCGTAAAGGACCAACTCGTCAGAAGACGCGAAGTTCTTTCCCCCTTAGGATGTTGTTTGGCCCCACGTTGGGCGCCATTTGTAATGATTTTCTACCTTCAACTCGAACGCGGAACCGACCTCTCATCGGTTCTAGACGTTAAGTCTGAGTAGTGCCAACGGATGGTACCAACAGGTCAACCAATCCGTGCACCGTAACCCATTCATGCGGTGACTGCTTGTCGGCCAGCTAGTTCGGAGAGGATTTCGGTCGCGGGTCTCCGAATGGATTACGCTCAATTACAATATTTCAGTCACCTGAACTTGCCCGTTTTCCAAACGCGTCAACAATTACTCATCCAGAACGAGAAACCTACATTACGTTAGTTCTGGATGCGATCTATCCACAGATCTCAAATCAAAAAACGCTACAAAATCCCATAGGCGCGTTACCGATTCACCGACGCGGTACCGAAAAATATACTACTCGAACTTAGACCGAAGAAAACTACTCTAAAGAAATGGCGAAACAAGCAAAGGTACCGCGTACCGCGCGCGACGCGAAACCGACTTCAGCGGATTTGCAGAAACCCTACCCTCGCGACGGCATACTTACCCTACACTCTCTGTTCCCACTGAAAAAGAAGAGTCACTGAAAAGGAAAGTCGTGGGTTAACTTTTAGCAATTCATTCTTAGTTTATTCTGAGATACAGACAAAGCAAAATCCCTTTAATGCTGATTGTAATAGAAATACATACTAGCATATTTCTATGCGAAGCATTCACAAAGAGTGGTCTAACTAGTAAATTATACCTTAAATTTCCCAAGTGAAATAAAGTACTTCCAAAATAAAGTACTCTGAAGATGTAATTCAATAATTAGAAATATATGGAAAAAGATAAAAATGAAATAAATGATTTGCCTTTCTCTACATAACACAAAAATCTTTGAAAACTTGGTATGGTCGGTAAAATTTAATAACTACTTTAAAACAAAAGTAATAAGTACAAACAAAGTATCAATATTAGATATCGCGTATTTACTTTGCCTTCAACCATTTCATAAAGTGTAACATAGAATTATGCACATACAACCCCCAATATGGTTGCATTTGTTTTTGAACCATGTGAGTTATAAAATTTTACTAACGACTACCTTTTGATTTGGTGAGGCGCAACTTAAAAACTTAGTGATTGACCTATTAAACCTAAGATAAACTAACTTAAAACGTTTGAATCATAATAACTAATTTGATTCGCTTATATGGCAACAAACATATTTTTTGTATACTTAATAGATTTGATTTATAAATATTGATAAAAATGTTACCTAAAGTTTGATATATTTTCAAAATATGCTAGAGAATGGTTTGTGTGTAATAATAAAAATGTATAGAGACAGTTTTGGGGATTTTAATAAGAGTCCTATAATATATAGTAGAACTATCTGCCTAAATTTGTGTCCCTTACTATCAATAATATTAACATAATTTGTTTCTAGTCTCTTTTTGTTGCTTTTCTTGTTTTGAAATAGTATAATTATTAGTCTACATTACTTAGTACCGAAATAGAGATACTTTCTGTTTTTTTCTTTTTTTTTTTTCTAATAGTAATTATAGTAATAATAATGTCTCCTTATGTTCACTTCGCATATACTTAATCAATAAATTTCAAGTATCTATCTCGTTGCGTCTATTGCATAACTAATCGTTTTTCATCTTTAGGGGTTCTTTAATTTTTAAGGTGTTCAATCACACTTGAAATTATATTTACTTAATTTCTTTTGTTTGTTAAAGAATTCTAATTAGCTGCTTACACCTTGTCTATAATTTCCATTCGGTCAAAAATGCAGTCAATGTTTTCTTGTTTTTCTCAACAATTTTGGACACCGTTTAAGGAACATAAACTGCATTGGAATAATTCGATTATTTGAGTAAGTAGACCTTAGTGGAGTGTCGATGGGACACTAGTATGCGAGGAAATTTACAAGTACGAATAATTATAACAATGATAAGTATGTTGCGGCGAGTAGTACAAGCGGTCTGTGTCGACATGACGGCATTCTTAAACTATAATTTATAAATCATCTATATCAATTTTTTCGTTAATAGGTACCTAACACCAAAGAATATTGAACACATAGTCGACTATTATGATTTTGAGTTGTACGTGCATAGCTCTGTGCACACTATATTAGTATAAATGCTCATAACTACTTCTATACGATTACTACCAAATCGTAAATTTGAGGGCGTCCAAAGAGGCTTCATCGGTAAAGTTGGGAGGTATCGCTTTGTACCTTACATTACCGAACATACTTAACATCCAAAGCGTTTCAGTTTACATAATATATGTATATATGTTTCTAATGTGTGAATGTCACTTAAAACTATTACTATATATTACAGCAATGATATCAATTTCGTTAGTGGACATCCGTCACATTGGCTCCTGTTCCAAGTATTCGTGTTTGAGACACATCAAGGCAGAAGGGCGAGATCGAGGCTCAAATGCTAACATTTTGCTCAATAAGTCGTTAGAATATTCGCCCAATTGTCGACATAAATCGACTGGTTGCTTTGGCATCCGGTGAGGAAAGTTTTCGCGAGCTAGATATTCATCAATTTTACCGAAGACTGCAATCTGTACTGCGGATTGCAAGCGATATGCCAATTGATCAATCTGAACAAGGTAGCAAGCGTTACTTCGAATTTCCGCATTAAGAAGTGTCAAATCATTTTTTTTTGGAATTTAATTAGAAATAGAATAATCGATTTCTAATAAAATATTGCAGACTAAATTTTCAGATTTAGTGTCGATTTTATAAATGTGCATTACAATCGCCTTAGAGCAGGGTAAAATGTGTTGCTTTTCCATATAGGCGAATTGAATACCGAGCACTTAGTCTGTCATCACTTTTATTTGCTCGTTTTCCAGCACAAATGACTTTCCCCCTAAGAATTGCTGCTTGACTTCTCAGGATCCGTACTTTTTTTTTTTTTTTTTTTACGTCCACAATATTTGTTTCTGGATGGCCTCCGCTTACTTAGAATTTTCTTACTAGATAATCTATGTTGCAAACTGCATTCGCTCCGCCGGACATAATCCGAGGGCTAATTCGGTGGTAAATTTAGTCGGCTGCCAATGTCTTCTCGGAAGCGGCTATCTGAAATTGATTAGTCTCTGAAGCACTCGCTCACTAAAATTTGTTTCCAAGCGCAATTGCACTCTAGCTACTGACTTATGTAATAACCTTTTCTATTTAGTTATTAACTAAACTAACCTCTTTCCTAATTTTTCTGCTCCGGTGAATGTCACTGCCTCACGAATAACGTTTTCCAAAAACTCTTTAAGCACACCACGCGTTTCTTCACAGATTACACAGGGAATACGTTTCACTCCACCACGTCGCGCCAAACGACGTATAGCTGGTTTTGTAATACCTTGGATATTCTCACGAAGAACTTTACGATGACGTTTAGCGCCTCCATGTGGCTGTCAAAATTTCCGGTTGTCACCTCGGACAAAACATATGTGCGTGGAATGGCACTTCATATGGCGGAAATGTGCTTCTTCAGATGTCGCCAGTGGCATAGTTTTCTCGATGGCCACGGTGGAGGGGCATTTCCAGATGGCTATGTCTCGAAATGTGCCGGGGTTGGATTAATTCTATATTTCGAATATTTATATCCACGGATCTAAATATTTGGACAGAAAAAAAAAATATTTTCTGCACAACGATATCCGCACAACAGATGAAGTCCGCTGGCAATTCGAGGACATATCCATCTGGCAGGTTACAAGGGTTCGGGATCGAAATCACTTCGATTCCTGGGCGTAGGCGTCACATTACAGTTCAGCCATGATTTAGCATATATTACAAAGTGCGAACTAATGATGAAGAGTTGCCAGTGGGCTCCACAGCGTTTACGAATTTGCATGGAATTACCAGAGGAAGGCTGCGTACAATTCAGGCCAAAATATCTTCAGGTCAGTTACCCAAAGATGGCAGAGGTAAGCATACCACAAGACCTCATGCAGTCCCAGATCCAATACTGGAGTTAGTAAAGTTACACATCAATAGCTTCACGGGAAGGCAGTCTCACTACTCTTTACGTAATAACCCAAACACAACATATTTGCCAGAAGAGTTAAGTGTAAAGAAAATGCATGAGTTGTTTTTGAACGAAGTACAGATCAGGTTTTCTTATATTTCATATTACACAGTATTTACAAAACATTTTAATATTAAATTTGGCCTTCCAAGATCTGACACCTGCAGCATTTATGACGAGCTGAATTTAAAAATAATGAGTGAAAATGATGCTGCTAAAAAAAGTGAACTAAATATTCAAAAAACGTTCCATTTAAAGAAAGCTAAAAGATTCCGTGAATTGAAAAATATATATAAAGAGAAGGCAAGGCAAGGAGAATGCATGTTGCTATCATTTGATTTTATGAAGAATCTTCCCCTACCACACATTAAAACAGGCCACGTGTTTTACTCCCGACAGATGTGGTATTATGTGTTCGGAGTGCATAGCTTGTCAAACGATGATGCAACAATTTTCAATACTTTTTAGTACATGTACTAAAGGTATTTAAAACTGTAAAGCATGTATTTCCTGTAAGAGGTCACACATACCTGCCAAATGATGCAGATTTTGCATTGATTCGAAAGAAAAAAGGAGTGTTTTCTCCGGAAGTACCCGCAGACTGGGATGAAATCATAAAAATAGCTATACATACCCTTCTCCATTCAAAGTGATTCCTGTCACACAAGACCTCCTTTTTAATATAAAAGATGCATTGACTCCTTTCTTCCTTAAGGTTCCGAGACCTGCTCTAAGACTGCGTCAAGCACGTATTATCATGACTAATGAAAAATACCTGCAAATAAAAGTAAAAGAAACATTTTCAGGACCTCCTACTTGTAAGCAAGTTCATAGAAAAGTAACTTTGCCTTCTGAACTTGTACTGAGCCCTCTTTATAGTGAACCAATAAAAATGACTGCTGGGAAAATTGAGAAATTATTTTTTTTTTTTTTGTGGTAGGGAGGTGAATGCTATTTATGCACAGAGTGTGGGACTCCCATGCGCGACTGGACTGCCCACTAAACACCTCCCCTGTCAACCTGAGAACCCAGCCTGGAACCGTCTCAGTAAATATTTAACTAAGCCTGAAAATCGCGATTACTACCGTCAAATCTGTGGTGAAGGTGTCATTGATGATCATAACGAAGTTGATGAAGAGGATAATAGCGATGGTTGTGAATAATAATGAATAAATACTTGATATAATAATAAGCCATTGAATTTGTTTTATTTGATTTTAATATTCAAATATTTGGAAAAAATGCCTATGTCAACATTTTATTTACCTTTTTCGGAAAAAGTGCCTATGTCAAAGTTATTTTTAACATTTTTTATTACTCAAAAAGAATTTTTTTCGTAACTACACTCATAAAGTACATGTTGATATATGACCTTCCTATCAAGTACCTGTACTTAATTCCATAAGAAGCTATTCTTCTTAAAAACGTTTTTTACTTCTAGTTCAAAATTGAATAAAACTGACGGTGGCGGTTTTTCCAAAAAGCCCTTCAATTGTACATTTTAGATTGCACGTTGGGTACATTGAGTACGTTTTTCTCAGTAACCAGCAGTCTTTATGCTGTTCATATCGTGAAAGTTTCTACCAATATTTTGGAACCATAACAAAATTATACGTGTCATTAGTTCATTAATGACAAATCTTTGAAATGTTTGAGATTTAATATTTTGAAACTGATAACTTATCGTTTATTAACAATCTATGAATTGTTACACCCTGGTTTCCATATTCTATGCACATTTTTTTTGAGCACCAAAATATAAACTCGTTGACACATTAAAATCAACAGCCATAATTGTAGGTATACCAATAATATTCATGTTTTCTGTGTCTAGATAAGTCTCATACTTCAATACGTCGATTTTTCTTCGGGAAAACCCCGCATTAGAGAAGATTTTATAGATTTCATTGATGCTTTCGGTGAGCTGTCCAAAGAAGCTGAGCAAAATAATGAGAATGCAGAAGATGACGTAGAATTATCCTTAACTAGGATTGATTTAGGGAAGATCGTCTTGGAGGCTATAAAGAGGCTGGATTTAAGATTAGAAAACTATACTTCAATAGAAGCTGACGCTTGCCCATTCAATGCTTCGGAAAATTGTGGAGCTGTCAATGAAATCAAGAAAGAAGCAATAAACGCTGTCATGATACTATGCTTTTCCCACAAACTTAACAGCAGCCTCATGAAAACATCTAATGTTCAGTCGATCAAAAAAGTTTCTGATGTTATACGAGAGGTAATGAGATTTTTACAGAACGCACATCTGAGCCGTTATACTATATTAGCTATATTTCTTGGCCATAAACTGAAGCATTTGTGCGAAACAAGATGGGTTGAAAGACATGATGCTGTATTGCAGTTTGTCGTAGATTTGCCAATGATTATCGAAGCACTAACTAAAGTCAGCATTTGGAACAATAGAGGTACAGCAGGCAAAGCGACAGTACTCATTTCCGCTATAAGCTCATTCGACTTTATCGTAGGCTTGTTTTGTTTGTGATATGTTTTATCTTTGACACGTCCTTTGAGTGAAAATCTTCAGAAAAAAGATATGGATTTGGCCAAAGCTTCGCAAAAAATAGATTTACTACTTATAGTGTTGACAAGTCAAAGCCTGAATGCAGAGGAAAAATTCGACCAAATATATACAGACACAACGAATTTAGCAGACGAGTTAAACATAAAAATCAACAAATCGAGAACTTGTGGTAGAAAAACACAACGAGAAAATCACAATACATCTGTACATTCCTTTATTAGATAACATTATAGAAGATATGAAAATTCGTTTCTCTGAGGATGTTTTGACATGCCACCGAAAGACGTAACCGATAGCATTAACAGTCTCATAGAACGATTTGGTAATCTTTCGAACAGCATTGAAAGCTCAAAATAACCCAGGCCTCTTAAAGGAACCCTGCGTCACCAAATAGTGCATTAGAAACTCTAGAAAGTTGTGACAAAGATGTGTATCCAATAATTCATGCTCTACTCCGAATTTTTTGTAGGATGTGTGCTACCAATGCAAGTGCTGAACGGTCATTCTCAACTCTACGCTGCATAAAAACATGGCTCAGACCAAGGATGCTCCAGGAAAGGTTAGTCGGTCTGGCACTAGACATCATTGAACGATTCGCAAATTTAGGAGTATATCGAATTGTTTTGTGAACTTTTTGTCGTTGTAAGACGAAAAATCTTTTTTTTGAACGTTTTATCATAAAATAGTGAGATTTTCTCATTTATGTAATAAAAATTACAAAAAACAAGTTACAAAAGTATTACTTAATACATAGGTATGCAAAAAGATAAAATCTAATGGTTAAAATATGTTGGACGTATACATCAAGTTGTATAATGTTTTTATCAGAAATTATATTTGAACGATAAAATAAAATATTTGTTATACCTCGATACTGAATATTTGATTCGCCATATCTCTAATCCTATCAAAATTGAATTTTTCTTTCAAATTTAGATAATACCTCCATTAAAAATGGTTCTAATTTTCTAAATGTATGCTGAAATAATTGAAAAAACCGATGTCCCCCCAAAAATTTACCACTAGATCCGCCACTGTACTACCTGTGCATTCCAGCGCACGGACCTAGAAACTTCCTCCCGAGAATTTGAAATATTTCCATTGTACTAGCACTCTAGCAGGGCTGTAGCTAGAGTCGAATTTGAGGTAGGGCAGCACTGGTTACAGGTAGGGCGGAAATAAAAAAAGTTATTATAATTGATTTGCCCTCGAAGCACGGGTTCCTAAATCAATCACCATGTACATTTATCACTGACCTCTAGTTCAGTGATGTACATTCAATAGCTATTCGTAGACAAATAATTTCTGTAACGGAGCATGAACATGTATCTAAGAACTATTAAATCCTCAATGATGAAGAACAAGCGAACAAGATGGCTGAAGTTCCAGATTTTGGTATAGAGATCCACGTCTAAGTGAGAGTGAGCTAATAATTAATTGTTGGGTGGGGAGATACGAGTAAAAAATATGACCAAAAATATCATTTAAATCATATTGTTTCTGCAAACTTATTATAGTAATTAACAAAATATTAGAAAATATTTAAAACAGCTGAATTCTTCGATTTGCCATGTTATTAAAAATGCGAAAAACTTTGTTCAGATCAATTGATTTTGTTCTTTTTTTTCAAAGAACAAAAATACCATACCAGCCATTCTCTGTGACCCATTGACAGCCGTTGAGGCCTATTGATTGCAGTTAAAGCTGAAAACGTAGATTCGCACACTGCAGCCCTACATCCTATGGTGGCGACAGATTCAAAAAGTTCATTTGTATGTTTGAACGCCTCTCGTTGCGTGTACGAAATTTCAATTTTATCCCTGTTATGACTTAGGTAAGCTTTAACCACACTAGCCTCTTCTCTTGATGGAATTTTCAGATCTGAAAAATTAGTTAAAATTGTCAATTGAATACGACAAATTATTTTTATTATTAAATTTTTGAATACTTGCCCAAATTTTTCAGTGGAACCATTTTATCTACATCCAACTCATCGAAACTTGCAATCGAATTGATTAGGTCATCGTTGCCCGAAAACCTTCTTCGTAATTCAGCAATTAGTATGTCCAACGTTGCGAAATACTTAGACTTAAATGGCTCGTCGTTCTCTTCTATATTTTGTCTGGCGAAGAAATAGTTATCCATCCAATTCGGTTTTTTTACTTGCCTCTTCAAGGTTTGTGTCCTATTTTCAGATACGTCGCAGTCGTCGCTTAGCTTCTTCCAGAATTTTCTATACGTTTGATTTGATCTTAATTTTATAATTTCATCTTTGACACGCTATATGATTGCTATGGCGTCTTTCAATCCTGCGCTACGGGCTTGCAAAGCAGCGCCTGCAAGTTGTAGCATGGACAAGATTCTTTGGCCACCGATACAACCTACCGATACTCTTAGCGACGTCTTCACCGCTGAATCTGTCATTTTTAATTTATTTCAAAGTCGGCAAAATCGATGAATAATTATTGCACACGACTTTTGTAACTGCCAAATGTCCAGACCAGCGTTGTTCAAGGAGAAGCCCAATCCTTTTTCAACCATATAAGGCAGCTATTTTGCCATGATGAAAGAATTCATGTAACATGATGAATTGGTCGAAAAATAAACGAATAAAAGTCATTTCTGAGATAGTCCTGATGAATACTTAGTACAAGCGATGGTTAAAGTAGTGGACGTAAGGAATTTTTCGGCCCAATTTATTTTCTATTCTAGTCGCAACTCGTGAAACTTTTCCACTCATTACACTTGCGCCATCATAGCATTGGCTTAGCGTACAAAAGGGGTCAGTGTTATTTTCCGTAAGGGTATTTAACGTTAATTCCATGAAAGTGGCTGCATCAAGGTTTTCAGTAGCCTTAACCATGAGCAACGACTCATTGGCGACACTATCCTTGGCGTAACTTATTGCTAATGCAATATTTTCGCGATTATTTTTATCTCTCGTCCCATCTTCCATTAGAGTACACCATTTCACGTCAGATTCATTAATATCTTTGACAATGGAACTTCGTATTGCGTGAGCCATTGCTTGAATTATTTTGATTTTGAATTTCAGTTGAACGTTATGTATGAGTGAGAACCTCGTTCAAATTTTGATCTTTCATACATGTGTATTCAAATAAATTCTGAACTAATCCTTTTTCTTTTTCTTCTTCCAAAATATAATTTCCACGCAAAGCTAATTCGCTGATAATTAGAAATTGTATTACTTCAATGATAGACTTCACGTAATACCTATAATTTTCTAATACTTTTTGATTTATTAACGTTTCAACACTAGTAGATGTAGATATTCTTTGTAATTTTTCCTGCCACATGACATAGCTTGAATATAAGAAATTGATTTTTCATATTTTAGAAAACCAGTTTTAGGATCAGTAGCATTTCTCCAGTTTCTAAATCCTGTGGAAGTGTACGAAGTCTGTTTGCTTCCATGAGGTAAAAATTGCTAGCATGGATAGCAAAAAGCACCATCTTTCTCGACAGAATACTGCAACCATTTATAACGCTTGAGCCAATCGGAAACAAAGGGCCTGTTATGTTGATATGTGTCTAAAACAACTTGTTTTATCGGTTCTCCAATTTGTGCAATATCAGATGGAATACCATAGCTAACATGACCAACATAGGTTGACCAACTTGTCGCCATAGAAATAGCAGTAGCGATTGTATTTTGGACTTCCACCTGTTTTGAGCAGTGGGGTTCTTCGTGGTCAATTTGCTCTTCAACTCTTCGTTTTTTTCCAAAGAAAGCCTGTATATCCATCGCAAAATTAATGAATCTTCAATTTACAGCAATAAAAATAACAATTGTATCGATTTTGACAAAAACACTCTTTGCCATATACTTCACTTAACCCAACTACAAATAATCATAATCAATCTCTAGTTTATGCTTATTTTAGTTTAAAAGGGGATTCTCCGTATCATAGATTCCAATATAGCCCATATTGCAATCTATGGTAGGGAGAACCCCCTCTGGATCACAGGTATTATAATTAAATAGACCCATCACTTGATGTGATGGCGCTTCAAATGCCATCTATACACAGAACAAAGAAATATTATAATACGAAATGAATGCCACACACTATGGTATATTCGAAAAAGTTTAGATACCTATCGCTACAATTTTTTTTATCTCAAACTTTGAACAAACAATTTAATTATAATAAGTTATCTTAGTTTTTAGTATTTTTCAGGCAGGGCATTGTGATTTCAAGGTAGGACATTGCCTTCAATGCCCCCCTAGCTACAGCCGTGCGCTATAGTTATACGAGATCGCACATTCCTACGTCAAGACCTATCTAACCAGAAAGTAACTTTGATCCTTAATCAGTTTTTCTGGAATGAACAAGTCGTTGAAGGAACATGAACACTATACACGCTCTACCGAGCAGGCATTTGTCATATTCACTATAGTGCAGACAGTAGTTGAAATTTAAACCAAGATATCAAACACAGAACTTATATAGAATCCATTGTGAAATATCGTCACCAGCCATAATGTGAAAGTCTTTCCAATTACGTTCAGCGTTTTGACTGGCCAACCGCAGCGTTGCCCGGAGCAAAATTGTTTCATATTTTTGCGAATTCACTTTCATTTGCCAATCGTCCGTAAAGGCCGACACATCATTAAACGTTCTCTGAAAGTTCCTTTGAACAAAAGGTGACTTTCGGTTTTCTTCTTCGTAGCATTACAGCCGAAGCGAAGGTTTCTGTAAAAAGTGCTTCCAAATCTCTCAGTCCATTGACCGCGTCCTCCGATTTCGAAATTCAAGCAGTGATGAACTGTTTTCATCGACCACGTTTCCTCGGTTTCCCCACTGATCTTCACCTTCAGTTCTCCCAACGAATACCTTTTTGGGTATGCGTTGTTCATCCAATTAATTCACGCCGGCAGTCCATTGCAGCTTCCATAGTTTTGCAATCGTTGACACCTCCCGCTCGTCAAAAACTTCACACAGCTTATGTTTTCATTGAGTTCGCTGTTGTTCCCATCTAGTTTCGCTCCAATTTTCGAAGGCCTTCAATATCTTTGCGGATGCTTGGATTAGGGTCTATGTCTCACACTCATAGCATAACACAGGTCTTATCACAGATTTGTATACTTGGAGCTTTGTTTTCCTGTGTATGCAGCTAGTCTTCAAGATTATCAAAACTAGGTAAAATATTTTATTTGTAAACCCTATTCTTTCTCGTATTTTATTACCGGTTCTCGTTATTTTGGCACCTAAATACACAAATTTGCTCATGTTTGTGATCCGGTAATCACCAAATGTTATATTTTGTACCCTCAAGGGCACAGTTAACCGCCCCCTTACTTTTTTTATTACATTTTGTCACCCTGCTTGTTTGCATTAAGTATAGCTTATCTCAGGCTTTGTTTTGTATCGAGTGAATAACTGGGAAGAAAAATAAACAGTCAAACTCTCTAGTTGGTTTTAAAATTTGTGTTTCAGTACGTTTTGTACGAATAAGTCATTTTTTGACCTTATTACCGTGAGGTTGCCGAGATAACATTTCTTGTTCTATTTTCACCGAAAGTGTAAAAGTTGTTTAATTTTTTTCTTTAAGATTGTGCTTAGTGTTTGTAATAATAAAACTGCCGTTAGATGCAATTTGTGAAGCTAGGGCTGTCGCTTTAGCTGATACTAGATACAGTCAACGTCGTATCGCTCAAATGCTCGGTGTACTTCGATTAGATGGTATCGAGAGGCTGAGTCATACACCCAGAGGCCAGTTCAAGGCAGGCATCGTTGCACTTCCAACCATGACGACCGTTTTATCGTCAGCAACGTGTTGAGAAATCGCTTTTGTACTGCTTCTGAAGCTCATACGCGTCTCTTCGAGGTCTCAAATGTTAGTGTAAGTGAACGTCCAATTAGAACAAGACTGGATGAAAGCAATTTAAGGGCTTTTCGTGCAGCATGTGCCCCACAACTTCTCCCAGAGCACCGTAGAGCTAGACTTGGTTTTGCGCGAGAATATTATGATTGGACTATGGAGCAGTGGAAGAACGCGCTGTTTTTCAGATGAAAACAGAATAGCCTTATGTGGTCCTGATGTCCATCAGCGTGTCAACAGTCGTAAAAATGAGAGGTTTGCTTCTTGCGCTATAATCGAAACAGTGAGTTATAAGGGAGGATCAATCATGATTTAGTGAGGCATCTCTTATGAATCCCGTATCGATCTTGTCATCTTTGATGGGGCCAGTGTGAACGCTCACATTTACTTGAAAGATTTTATCCAAGACCGTGTCGTACCGTTTGTTCCATTTATTGGAGAACATTTCAGGCTAATGCATGATAATGCACGTTGCCATATCACTAGATCTGTAACACAATACCTTAATGAAGTCGAAACTCAAACTTTGTGATGGCCAGCGCATAGTCCCAATATCAATCCTATTGAACAGATTTGGGACAACCTTAAAAGACGTGTTTGGGTAAGAGTGCGAGTGCCTGTTACCCTAGGAGAGCTCAAGACCGCAGTTTTAGAGGAGTGGCACAATATCTCGCAGTCAGACATTCAGAATATCATGGATAGTCTTCCAAACAGGCCTCAAGAAGTCATCAGAACCCGAGGTGGTTAAACCCATTATTAAATTTGAAGCTAGAAATAAAAAATAAACTTTTTCTTGAATTAAACAAAAATAATCAGTTGAATGAAATTCAGGATAAAATCGATTTTGTGGGGGAAAATGTGATTATATAAATTTTTTTCAACTTTTCCTTTTTTTATTTTTTTTTGATGAATTGAAAGTTGCTTTCAACATACCATTCATCAAATTTGTGTAACCTTTGATTTGTTTGGAAAACTATAAGATTAATTGTGCCTGTGACTGTATATTTGAGGTATTCTTCCTGGACTGTGAGTTTTATTCTCATTGATTTGTAACCCTACTAGTTTTGCTTCGCTGTCGAATTTCGTTAAATCTTTTTTGGTACCTATTAACGACCATAACAAAATATTGATGTCGTGCGCACAGGCTACCGCTTAGCTTGATTTGTATAATAATGAACCCCTTTTATCAACAAGTAGCTTTCTTACGACATATTCCAGAGCCAAACTGAATAGCAATGGGGCCAGCCCGCCTCAATGTTTTAGACTTACATTTGTGTCAAAGGTGCCAGTGAGTTGGTTGTTGATGCGGACTTGGAAGGTCGTCGGCCTCATTGTCATTTTGGTAAGACTTACTTGTTCGGTTGGAATACCAAAGTAAAGTATTATTTAGTACAGTACATTACGATCAATGCTGTCGTGTACTTGCTTAAAGTTAACGAAGATTTTATGTACGTCTAGGAGGAGCTCCCAATATTTCTCAAGTGTCTGCATGGCAGTTTATAATTGGTCTTATGTAAATCTATTTGCTGTAAATATTCGCAATAATAATAATGCTTCCCACTAATACTAATTTGATTTTCTAAGATCATTGAAAATATTATGTATGTACACCGTACGAAATATTGATATGCCTCTATAGTTCTCGCACTTGTCACCTTTTTTGTGGATAGGGAATATAATTGATTGGTTCCACTCTTTTGAAGTATGTTCTTTTTGCCAAATGTGCTGGATGACTTTATGAACAACTTTGCCACCATATTTAATGAGCTCTACTGGAATCTCATTGATGCCCGGTGCTTTATTATTCTTTTGGGCTTTTATGGTGAATAAACTTCATCCAGAGTTAGTGTGGCCAATATAAGCTCTCCTGGAATAACTATAGACTCTGGAGCTATGTGGAGGATTTAAAGGTTCTTGAAATATAATGCCCATTTTTCTCGCATCTTGTTTTCATCAGTCATAATGTTGTCGATTTTATCAAGGTAGAACGCAATGGTATCGACTGATATCCTCATTTTAGTAGGCTACTTTGTATACTTGTTTTGTGTTGTTGCTCGCTAGACTTACATCAATGCGTCCCAATTAGTTGTCATAGTATTTTCTTTTCTTAATTCTAATCATCTTGTTCGCTACTCATCAGAGATTTTGACAATATTCTCTGTACGTCCTGATTTTCCCACCTAAATACTGTTTGTGTACCTGATTTTTTTTGTCCAACGCATTCTGGCAAAACCAATCATTTCTTTTGCACCGAGCTTGATGAATGATTGAGGTCCAACGTTGTTGGATCCACACATGGTCTCTTCTTATGTATGCATCAATGTGGAAAGCAAGTTGAATGTATGACTAGGTTTCTGCTACATGCGAAGTCAATCAGGTGCTGGCGGTTGTCATTTATTTCATCGTGGAGACTATATCCTCCAGTCGTTCCCCAATGAGACAGCTCATTGCCAACATTAGCGTTGAAATCACCCAGATTTATTTTTGTGTCATTTGTAGGCAATGAGTTGGCTAATCTTTCGGGGTGATTGTACAAGGTGTTGTTTGTTTCTTTGTCCTTTTCTTCAGTCAAGGCGTGTACGTTTGTCAGCCTAATTTTGAAGAATTTCGTTTTAATATTTATTGCACACATGCGTTCACTAACTGCCTTAAAATGCTGGCAATGCGATCACTGGTGGCGTTTGCTGATGACCTTATAATGTATATGGTAGACCGAAAGGCATTAGTCTTTCAAACGAACCTTCAGAAAATGTTCAACGATGTAATACATGAAAGTCAATACGCTAAAACCCAAAACTATTTTGCTTTGGTTGGCCAGTTAAGATCCGAAATATAAATGAAAAAATTTCTAAGTACATTATGGCTGGTGAGGATAGTTCAGAATGAGTTTCACAAAAAGCTTGTGGTCAATATCTCGGTGTTTACCTCGACCAGTGTCTGTACTATAATGGACATATCAAAATCATGTTCAGTAAAGCACGTAAAGTGTTCATGTCCCTACAAAGACTCTTTCATTCCATATAAGGTTATTAGGAACATAACAATTTCGTATCTTTATATGAACGCATCATTAAACTTTTTAATGAATTGTTAATATCAAACACTAAGTTAAAGTCAACATTTTCATCATGGTAAAATTCACGAAATAGCAACGTTTGGAAATTATTAAAAATTACTACCAAAATCCTGAATCGAAGGTCGCAGCTTTAAGAGCGCTTGTTATTGAAAAATCATCTTCACAGGTGAAGCTAATTTCTGCCTCAATGGCTTTGTTAATAAGCAAAATATGCATTACTGGGCAGGAACAAACCTGCATGTGCTTCTTGAGACATCGTTGCATCCGCAAAAAATTACAGTTTGGTGCGGTTTTCATGCCGGAGGTTTGATTGGGTCGTATTTTTTCATGGATGAAAACGAGCGTCATGTTACCGTCAATGGAGAGCAGTATCGTGTTATGTTGAAAGATTATTTGTGGCCAGAATTAGATGAACTTGGCATCAACGATGTGTGGTTTCAACAAGATGGTGCCACTAGCCACACAGCACGTCTCACAATCGATTTATTGGAAGACATATTTGGTGAACGTGTTATCTCGAGAAATGGTCCGATCGAGTGTCTGCCTCGCTCGTGCGATCTTACGCCATTGGATTTCTTTTTATAGAACTATATCAAGTCACTGGTCTATGCCGAAAAGCCAGTAGCTTTATACAAGTAAGACACGTTATGGCAAGGTGACGGCTAACTATTTAATAAGAAAAAGACCAAGAGGGCACTTGACATTGACTGTTTAGTTTACACAATTATCAACAGATGTCTCTATGTACTATTTTGATATCATTTTTGCAACACCCCCGCTATACCAAAATAACAAATAAAGTTATACATACATTTTAAATAATAATAAAATTTCATTCGCGTGAATATTGAACAATTGTACACTACATGCCTTAGCTGAATCTAAATGCATAAAATTTCATATACATAGAAACCTGCGCGTTTGCTTCCAAAATGACAGTAACTACATCCAATGTAGTCGACTTAACTCTGATCATCGACTTAAAGGAACAAGCCCATTCTAATGAATGGCTGCTTGCTCTGATCACGATCGAGTCACAGTTGGCCTTCATCTACCTCTTTCAATGATTGAAATAAAATGTTTGTGCCGCTCCATAAGAGTCCGTTTCACATAGTTCCTCTCTTTTCGAAGAATTTGGGATTTGGCATTTAAACTATTCGCCATTACGACTGAATAAAACTGAATGCCGTGCAACGGACCGATTGTGTCACATATTCACTCTCAATATTGACTATGATTCAAAGAAAAAATCAAATACTTGAAAATGCCCATTTTACAATATTTAAATTTTATTCTGAAGGTCTTTGGTGTATTTTAAAAAAAGTTGTACATCTATAAAACTTACATTAGCACTTGCTGTTTAAAATCTCAAAAAACTGGCTTTCATCATAATAACAAGTTTATTCTTCTAACCATCCTCAACCGCTGGAGGCTTTTTATGTTTCTTTCCAAATTTCTCCGCATCGTCAATTGTCTCTGGCAAGGGGAATCCTTTAGTTTCAGGCAGGAAGAATACAAGAAAAGCTCCAATTAACGGAATAAATCCAAATATGATCGGTGGCAAAACATGATTAGTGGCAGAAAGACCAGCAACAAATGGAGCAATCATTGATCCTACTCGAGCTGACACAGAACAGAGTCCAATTCCAGCATTTCGTACAACAGTCGGGAACAGTTCGCCACCATAAAGATATACAGTTGGAAATGATATACTCATACCGACTATCCCTGCCGATGACAAAGCAATGATGGCTGATTTTGATTCCTCTGAGACCAGAGCTATGCACAACATAGTGACACCAGTCAAGGTATTTGAAGCAATCAAAGTTATCTTTCGTCCTAAATATTTCATCATAATAATGCATATTACAGTTCCTGGAAGCTCTAAGGCAGCACCAATTGCAACGTTGACGAAAATATTTCCTCCTATTTGGCCCATGTATTGTGCGACACCGAAGAAAGCTAAGCCACAGAGGAACCAGTTGAAAATCATAATTACACTCTTTTTGCATAAATTTGGTGTCCTGAATAAGTCTGGCATGTCTCCTTTTGATGATTTGCCCGCTGAGATTTTTCTGTTTGATGCTTCCTCCAAATCACTTCGAATGTGGTCCGTTGGTAGTTTATTTTGCTTTGCAGCTGTCTCCAGAATTTCAGCCGCTGCGTCTAATTTTCCCATTGTGTAGAGCCACCGTGGAGACTCAGGCACCAGCCAATAGTATGAGATTAAAACTACTGATGGAATCGAAATAGCGAATTGGAAATATCTCCAATCACGAATAAAATAAGCAAAAAGGGGCAGCAGCAAGTGGCCCATGTTGAACGGGATTTGGTATACCACCGAAAATACTTCTCGCCATTTAGGGCCAATTATTTCCATAACAATGACAAAACTGTAAATCAGTTCATCTAGAAAATATAGAATTAAATTCAATTGATATACGAACCTCGTGCACATTGTACCACCCGTTGCAAAGGCAGCAATGAATTTCAGTATGCAAAACAACCAGTACCAAGTTGTGAAGGCAGTAAGGACTCCAGAAATCAATTGGATGATAACTGCAACAACTAAAGGATTTCTTCGACCTAACCTAAAATATTAACGTTATTGAATATCACATTGAAATAAAAATTTATTTAAAAAGTATATTTCGTGATTATTTGAGCTATTTCGTATGATAGTTTGATAGATAAAATATTACGCTTCCAGTTACATATGCAGATAAGCATAAAAGCCTTCATAGATAAGTAGATGCAAATAACAATTTTGAAATATGAAATGATAATTATAAAAGTCGGCTTACTTGTCCGCCCATATTCCGAATACAATATTTCCAACAAGGATACCCAACATGAATATGGTCTGTGATAAATTGGCCAGATATGACTGGTCGCAAACCAAATCCCATTGCGTCACTATTGTTTCCGTGAAAATTGATCGATTATAGTCATGTTCCTTGCAATCGGCCGAGCATTTGTCAACATCTGGTGGATCAGCACATTTGAATTCAATAGGAGGTGAAATAAAAATGATAGCCATTTGATGCCATGCGACCGGGAACTTTAGCAGGAATATAACAGCACAGACCCATATATGCCAAATGCCCAGTTGCCCCATGGCACTTTGAACAGGATCTTCCAAACGCTTCTCATATTCCTCATGTTCTGAAATGTGAAAAATACGGGTAACTTCAAATGCAACAGAAATATTATATATAGTGCTATATTTTTGTAACGCATTTCTTAAATGTAAAAATAGATTAGATACAGTGACTCCCAAAAAGATCCGCACAAGTAAGAAATGTTCCTTCTTTTTCAATTTATGCTTCAATCCATGACACAAAAAGAAAAAGGAAATATTATTAATTGAACAAATCATCAGCTCGATAGTTTTACTCAAAAAAATAGGAAATGTACCGCAAAATGAGAAGTAAGACGAAGGATTAAGAAAGAAGCCCAAAAATATGACGCCCCAAAAAGATCCGCACAACAAGGAAACTTGGGCAAACATGTGCATTTTTATGTAAAAAGAACACATTTGAGTGACCTCTTTATAGCATATCGCCTTCAGTGATGACGTCGTAATAGATCCGGGCAGATCATATCTAATATTGATCACAAACCGCGTGTGGTTCGTACCTTAAAAAAACGTTGTGCTTTTTAAATTAAAATGAGCAGGTACACGTCTCCAGAGAAGATCCAGTTGGTGGTTTCTAACCATATGGAAGGTAAAAATGTAGCAGAAATATGTTCGAGCCTCAACAAGAAACGTAGAACTGTTTACGACATTCTCCGGAGGTATAAAGAGGACGGCAGAATAGACTTGAAGCATAGTCCTGGTCGCCCAAAGGTTCTAACGACGCTTGAAGAACGCTATATCGTCTGGAAAATAAAACAAGCTGGGTAGACAGACCTATGCTCATGTCAGAAGGGTTTTGTACTCAACTTCCAAGCTGCAGTAACCAGCAACGAATAAAATCAAGAAACATATCATGTTTGAAGATCATACTATTACTAGCAAAGTTGAAAGAATTTTGACTTCTGAGGTATTTGTTATAGATATACCCACAAATATCCCCCTTGATAATTATTTCCGATTTTATAAGATCACGGGTGTCCATTCGCGAGGGAGGAAACACATTTTTCATGTATCCCCCCCCCTATGCCCCCACTGCAAAAACTGTCAGTTTGAGAACTATTTTGAAAAGCTCTCATAGAGAACTTTCAGTTGATACTCATATCGGCTACCTTTCATTAATTTTTTTTTCAGGAGCCACTCCTCTGTACTGTAATCATCGATTCTTGGCCTGTTTTTTAGAATCTTAGAATGGTTACAAAGCCCTTTTGCTAGGAGCTCTCTCTTGCCTTTCCGACTTGTTTCAATTGTATGTACTCATCTTCATGATACCTATCATTCCTGAAATTTTCATGCAAATCCTAGCAAAGCTGTAGTGTCTAAGTCGGTAAAAAGCGCATATAGCGTTTCCATAGTAATACAGGGCATATTGTTCCATAGTAATGCAGGAAAATTCAAATCGATATAACTTCGTTAAACACTATTCGATCTTTATGAAACTGTGTGCTAAATTTTATTGAATTTAAGGGTACCGTCTAGATTTTATTCAAGAAAATATAAAATCAATAAATCATACTATTACTAACAAAGTTGAGTGAATTTCGACTTCTCATTTTTTTGTTGTTGTTGTACTCACAAAGACCTACATCCATGATTTTTTCAGATTTTTCGGATGGAAGGTGTTCAATCGCGAAGGGGGGGGGGTCCGCGAAAAGTTCGTACATTTCCCCTTCCCCTGCCCCCCTCGGTACTCATACGGCAATTTTAAGACTTGTTTTGAAAAGATCTCGTTGAGACCTTTCCAGTGACACCCTACTCGACTATCAATGGTGAAATTTTTTTTTGGGGGGTCATCTCCCTATATGGGGAGACCCCCCTTAAACCCCTTTGAAAAATTTTTCCACTATTGAACTTTCAAGAAGTCACCACTTCTGACCTTTCCACAAAGTTTCATGGCTGTAGCTTCTATAGTTTTGGAGAAAAAGTGCTGTGACATACAGACGGACGGACGGACAGACGGAAACAGGTCGTGATTGCAATAGGGTTTTGTATTTTAGTACAAAACCCTAAAAAATCCAAAACTGAGTGCTCCAAAAATTGTGCGTGAAGTCTTCGCAGAATTTAAGAAAAACAAGTTGGGTAAAAAGACCTACGCTCATGTCAGAAGGGTTTTGTATTCAATTTACAAAATGCAGTCACCAGGTCGAATCAAATCAAGAAACATGTCAAAGACGATTTTATTGGAGAAAATATGAAATACGAAGATCATACTATTATTAACAAAGTTAAACGAATTTCGACTTCTGAGGTTTTTGGTATCGTTATACTCATAAATATCTCCCTTGGTAATTATTTCAGATGCCCATCCGCGACGGAGGAAACACATATTTCATGTATTTCCCCCCTGTGCTCCCACTGAAGCAAAAACTGACAGTTGAACAACTGCTTTGAAAAGCTCCCATGAAAACTTTCATTTCATACTCATATTGGCTACGTTTGAAAAATTTTTTTTCAGGGGCCACTCTCCTGTACTGTTATCATCGATTAATGACCAATTTTTTCGAATCCTAGAATGGTTACAAAACCCTTTTGCTAGGAGCTCTCTCCCACCTCCTTGACTTGTTTCAATTATGAGCATTAATTGTAGGTACTCATCTTCAAGCATTCATTAAATTGAATCAAGTGTTCAAAGCATGCACCTTAAACGTTGAAGTTGGGAAAAAATAACTCAAAATTATCCAATCTTCGCATTTAAAACAGCCACTATTTTGTTGTACGATTACTGATACCACTAGCTGAACCGATTCTCAAAGATCTACATGACACCTATCATTCGTGAAATTTTCATGCAAATCCTAGCAAAACTGTAGTGTCTGAGTCGGTAACAAGCGCATGTTGTTCTATAGCCATATGTTGCCATAGTAATAAATGCAGCGCATATTGTTCCATAGTAATACATGAAAAATCAAACCACTATAACTTCGCTAAATACTGAATTTCATTGAATTTAAGGCTACTGTTAAGATTTTATTCAAGAAAACATAAAATCGATAAATCATACTATTACTAACAAAGTCGAGTGAATTGTGACTTCTCATGTATTTGTTGTTGTGTACTCACCAAGGCCTACATTCCTGATTTTTTTCAGATTTTTCGGATCACAGGTGTCTAATCGCGAGGGGGGGACACACATTTTTCGTGTATTTCCCCTCCCTGTGCGCCCCTCGAAGCAAATTTTGCCAAACTAAGACCTGTTTTGAGAAGTTCTCATCAAGACCTTTCATTTGATACCCATATCGGCTACCTTCAATGAAATTTTTTTCCCGGGGGGTCACTCCCCTATATGGGGAGACCCCCCTTAAGTACCTTACAAAAATTTTTTGTAGTTGAACTTTGAAGAGAACACCACTTTACACCTACATACGAAATTAGATGTTTCTAGCTTAAGTAGTTTCCGAGACAAAACTGCTGTGACACACGGACGGACGGACGGACGGACGGACAGACAGACGGACAGACGCACAGACGGACAGACAGGACGCGATTTTAGAAGGGTTTTGTAAAATTATTTTACAAAACCCTAAAAAGCGGTTAAATTTCGCTAAAGAATTTATATTAAAGGAAGTCAATTATTGGGAGGATGTGATTTTTGCCGATGAAAGCAAATTCAATGTTTTTGCCTCGGATGGACGTGTTATGGTATGGCGCAAGCCCAATAAAGAAGTGAGTCCAATTAACCTTAGGCCTACAGTGAAACACGGAGGTGGCAGTTTGATGGTTTGGGGATGCGTATCTACTCGTAGTGTTGGCGAATTAGTATTTATAGGTGGTATCATGGATTCCCGTCGATATTTAGAAAATTTGCGAAAAAGCGCTGCTAAAATGGGCATTTTGGATTCGTTCAAATATTACGAAGACAATGATCCCAAACATAAGGCACGCATTGTTCAAGAATGGCAGCTGTATAATTGTCCAAAAGTGGTTCATCCTCCTCCTCAGTCAACGGATTGTAGTCCCATTGAAAATCTCTGGGATGAATTGGACCGTAGAGTTCATAGCATGCCAATTTGTTCAAAAAACGGAGCTCGAGAAAAGGCTTTGCGAAGAATGGGTGAAAATGGATGCGGAATACATGTGGAAAATCATCTCTAGTATGCCAAATCGATTAAAATGTTTCATTGAACCAAACGGACAACAAAATACTAGCTTACTAAAACTTTTGTTTATTTTTACAATTTAGCTCTTGTGCGGATCTTTTTGAGGGATGATAGTTTCTGTATTTTCATGGAATTTCCTTATTTTTTGGTATACTTAAAGTGAGAAACTATTTTATTTATGTTATCTGTAAGACTCTTATGTTCTGCTCATGATAAAATGTTTAAAAAAATTTTCCCATTTTTAATTGCCTTATAAAATCAGAAAGAAGGAAGATTTCTTACTTGTGCGGATCGTTCTTTGATTGCATTTTTAACAGCCTTCTATGGTAGAGTTGCTTATCAGTCAAGACCGTATTTTCCGGGGATTGTACATTTTTGCACGAATGTACACGTGTTTGAGAGTTATTACACAAAATTAGCACCAAAAAGCAAATATAACAGTCTTCAGTTTAAGCTGTTATCTTTTTTAGGCTCGGGTCTAGCTAAAGGCTACTTAAGAAACAAGTAATATAAACAGGGGAATGCTCCTGTCAGAAATATCGCGTACTCAACCACGATACGGAGACACCACCAATGAGTAAACTCAAAGAATACTTCAATGAGATGTACATGTTTAAAAGAAAAACGATTGTTACTTGATTTTCACCGGCCGCCATTGTGTTCCAATCAGATAAAAACCATTCGCATCATTAATTCTCAACATAATTTCATATTTTATTTATCTTTTTTGAAAATGTTAAAAACATCAAATGAAATCTATACTTTCTGATTCGATGAAATGTCCATAGAATAACAACATCGAAGCTGGTAACACTGTTGCGTTACCCCGCACACTGTTTTCTGGAAAGCTCTCAACAAATCCATTTATTTGACACCCTACACGACTATCATGGATAAAAAAGTTTTTAAGGGTATACGCCCGATGTAGATTTTTTTAATACCTCAACTTTCAAGAGGTCATCATTTCTGATCTAGAAAATAATTTTAGTGTCACTAGCTTTTATAGTTTCAGGGGTAACCTGCTCTAAAGCACAGACGTATGGACAAACGGATATACAAAACCGATTTTAATAGGGCTTTTAAGTAGTACAAAACCCCTTAAAATTATTAGCAAAGAATTTTCGGGTTCAATAGTTCGTATCACTTCTTCTGGGTTCATTCTTTTCGATTGTCTCACTTTTTCTTCTCATTTTTAGGCACTCACTCTTCTCCGCCCGATGCCATACCCCTGCTTTAAAAAACTTTCTTCTTCGTAGCACTACAGCCTCTCTCGGGTTTTCGTTTCCTGTAACAAACGCCCAACTGTCGCGGTCCATTGACAGCGTCCTCCAATTTCGAAATCCGGGGAGCGATGAACTGCCTTCGACGGTCAAGTCAAACCAGCGTTTCCCTATTGGTCTCCAGCCTTTAGTTCTCCCAATGAATACCTTTTTGGGTATCTGTTGTGCGTCCATAGGATTCATTTGGTCAGCCCATTGCAATTTCTGCAGTCTTACAATCGTTGAGTCCTCAGGCTCGTCAAAATTTTCATACAGCTCATGGCTGTATCGAATTTGCCATAAAAAAGCGATGCTTCCAAAGTACCACACTTGTCCTTACACTCTTTTACCATAAAACAAGAGCGTTAAAAAGCTATGATTTTAAAGCACATCTTCAAACTGTATGTTGCTTTAAAATGTATTCGCATCTTTGAGGAACGAACAAATCGAGAGGCTATGCTCATATAAACTCCATAGGAAATGATATGACCACGTTCTGAGCCTGATTGTCATTTTATTTCCAGTAATTTCCAATATTTCTCCTCTCGTTAGTCCTATTGTCAATTTGACGACTAAACATGGACGCGAAATTTACCTGGCGCGTGAAATACGATTCGGAATTTAGTCGTTATTTTCGGTTCGAGAACGTGTCCGAAGGTACATATTGACTGTAGTGAAAGTATTATTACACTTGGATTAGGGATAACAACATTTTAAGGAGTGACATTGTAAATCGGAGCGAGGAACTCAATTAAAAGTGTAATGTGCGTTATTGCTAGAAAACGATGGGCTATCGATACGAAAGTATTTTCTATCCTAAGTAGCCATAACGTTTTATTTGTATTCAATACTATTTTCTTGTTCTGTTATTTGCAATAAAATAATATTTACGAGTGCATAAGCGTTTGTTTACTTTCTTGTGACAACCCATTGGGTTCCCCTTAACTAGCTTTAGAAACACGGTCGCAGGGGTAGGTGCAAAAAGATACGTAGCTAGGTAGGCGGTCGCAGGAGTTGTTGCGACAACGTGTACATATGGATGTCCACTCCGGTTTTATCTTGTTCCTCAAAGGTTCGCATATATAGCGCGCAATTTTGACAGATAATGCATTGTAACCTTAAAACAACCATGGCGTCGACAATTTCTGCTGTTAATGATAAAATAAAAAGGAAAAAAGATGTTAAACAAGTTAATTACAAGTGTGAAACAATAAAAAAGGCAAGGTTGACAGGTCTTTCATATGTTAGCTATTCAAATCAACGAGTACCAGCTGTGCGCACGGGCCTTTGCAGGTGTGTTTATCATTTATTTGAAAAGTAAACGTTTGCTATTTGTTTGCTTTTGAATTTCAACATATTGAAATTGCTCTGTACTCTAAGCATGAATTACTCATTGTTGCAGTTGTAAACGACACTGTGCAAATTTGGTGGATGAAAATATTCACGGCGAGCTTTTTGAGCAACTCCGTAATCTGAATACAAAAAACGAGCAAGATGTTTATTTGCAGAATCTTATGGAAGTTAAACCTAATGAGAACGGTAGTAAACCTAAAACATGTTAATGTGTTTCTTCTATAAACCCTGCTTCTGGTCGAGTGGAAGTATGCAAACAGATGTTCATGAAACTTTACGGTGTTACATCTGAAAGAAATCGCAGGATTAATAAACTACTAACATTAGGGAAAGTTCCTGCTGATAGAAGGGGACAGAGTGAGTGCTGCTATTTGGAACATGGTCATTGAACACATACAGTCTTTTCCTGCCAAAGTTGCACATTACAACGGTCAGGAATATAAATATCTGAACGAAAAACTGGACATTAAAATAATGTATAACCTATCCAAAAGCAAGTATTCACAAAATCCTGTATCATACTGGTACTATAGAAAAGTTCTTATACAAGAATTTTCATTAAAGTTTGATCGCCCTCAAGTTGATACCTGCCAGACATGTGAAGAATTGAAAATAAAAATAAAAATCAAAACTATCTGAGTCTGCTAAAAGGGCTAAAGAAGCAGACCTTTTAGTACATAAGAGAAGAGCTTCAAAATTTTTTTGAAAACATGTCTGTGTTAAAGGAAGAACAGAACAGCAATATTTTTGCTGTATCAATAGATTTTATGCAGAATGTCCATTGGCCAAGAATACAAGTCCAAGAAGTATTCTATTTGAGGCAGCTCAATTTTAATGTATTTTGCATACATAACATAATAAAAGAAAAGGCCACCTTCTATATATACAGAACACGAAGGAATAGCAGGTAAAAGTCCAAATGAGGTATGTTCCTTCCTGAATGATTACATTGAAAAACAGTTAAATGATTTTGATGAACTGCATATTTTTTCAGATTCATGTACAGGCCAAAATCGTAATTATACATTATTGAGATTATTACTGTTTTATGCAGATACACAGAAATTTAAAAGATTGAGATTCATTTCCCTATAAGAGGTTGTTCTTTTATGCCATGTGATTGGGACTTCGGTATTGTAAAAAGAAAATTAAGACTTTGTGACCGGGCATATACTCCCAAAGAGTATGCTGAGGAGATAATGTTATCCACACGGACCGATAAGTGCCTACAGAAATGGTGCTCAATTTCAAAGACTGGTGGCCATCATATTATAAAAAGAATTCAATTTCTTTAGAAACAATGGGAAAAAAATCCAAACAAGCAGATAAAGTTCATTTTCAAGTGTTAAGATATTATCAATTTCAATTTAATGAAAGCGGCCCAGCTTATGTCATTGCAAGGGAATATATGGATGGTTTATCAATGTACACATTCCGGATAAAAAATTATAACCACTCCACCAGACTGACACTGCCATCCCAAAAAGCTTTTCCTGGAGGAAACTGGCCAATTAACATAAAAAATTAAATGACATTAAACAATTGTAAAGTTATATTCCACAAGATAAAGAAATTAAAGAGTTTTATACCAACATTTTTCAATGGCCTACCACGCAAAGCGATGATCCAATTGAAGAATTGTAATTCTTATCAAATTTCATTAATAAAGTCCATTTGAGCTTCTCAAAAATTTGTTTCATTTTATGCATGATATTACTTTTAAAACGGCACATGTCCTAACTTATATGACTTTAAAACAACACAAGTCACATGTGTTTTTGACACACCTGTCCATTGTTTTAATAAAATTATTCACCTATTGATTATATTATAAAAATAAATTTGCAGTCTGTTTACTCATACAAAAATCAACATTATATTCAAACATGTTACTGTAGTAGAAATGAGTATTTCAACAATAATCGATTTTTTCTCTTTCCTGTAAAATTGTAATAATAGCACATACATTGTTTTAAAATCACCCAATTCAATTACAGTTTTTTGGGCTCTTCCAGAGAGGGTTATTTTTAAGTCTGCTGAGGGTTATTTCACCGAACTTCAATGACTCCATCAGGATTCTCTACACTCCGGGAGCCTTATTCACCTTCAGGACGAGAATAGCAAAGGTCACTTCTTGGAGACATGGAATGGGCGTGCGTTTTTCTTCCAGATCGTCCAGAATGCTAGTGTTGACCTATGGTGATCCTATATCGGGATTGTAGAGGTTTTGAAAATATTGCGCCCAGGTTTGCATAGCTTCTTCTTAGTTGGCTTTGACGTTTAAACCCACGTGATACACTTATTCATTTCATCTTTGTCATATCCTCTTTCATCATATCCCGAAAGGAGAAAGGATATGGATTGGTACCATAACCACACTCACAACACAAATATTCAAATTAATTATTAATTTTTTTTATTTTCATTTTTATATATTTTTTAAGTTTGTTAGTAATATTATTATTAACAATGATCAAGACACATAATCTAACTATTGGATTGTAGGATAGCACACACATATAACCAATTAGAGGATATGTGACGTTAGTAACTAAAAACAAGAACAAAAAAAGAAGAAGAAGCTCTTTTCGTATTAATTTCAAAATTTTCCAACAATTTTACTCTTCTATCAAATTTTGCAACTTCCCAGTCAGCAACTAAAGGCTGCTGGTGTAAGGGAAGTTATTTAATGTTCAAAATCTTAAAGCTTTTTAAATAAATTAAATTTAATCAGGATCGCAAAACATGACTTCTCAGATTCTCCAAACCTCAACACTGTGTTCCCTAAGTAGCTTCTTAAATGTTGGAAAGACTTTAACCTTTTTTAACTCAGTTGGTAATGAGTTATATACTTCCATTACTAATCTTACACGGTCGCTATGTTTTCTTTTAGTTCGAGCAAACGACAACTTAAGATAATCATTATTAGCCCAGTCATATTAGGTAAAAAGGGGTCAACCTCGGAATGAAAGATAATAAGCTGCAAATTGGTATGAACCTTTGTTTTGTCATTCTAAATATTGTCTCAAAAGTCACAATCGTTATCGTGTTCGTGATGACAATGAATTCTTCTTCTTGTCGCTCAAAAATGTTCGATTCATTGTCATCATCCTCATTATCTGTCATGTTCATCTCCAAACCTTCCAGAATATCGGGATCATATGTATTTTCTTCATCGGGATTACTTGGATACAGTGAAGCGTTGAGGCAAGCTTGTCCGTTGCACTGGCCGCAAGCTAAAGAACATTGTAGCCCTGATTTTCTGCATCCACAGCGGGAACCACAACCATTTTTGCAATTGCAAAATATTACGTTTAGTAGTTCGGCTGGTGCTGGAGGTAATAACGTTCGTATGGGCTCCAGGATTTCATTTTCAAGCATCCAGCCCCATTCTTTAGGTTCTACTTTAATTAAATATAAATAATTAATAGTTAGTACATAAATAATAGGCATTGTTTAATAATTATAATTTCCAAGTAAATAATTGACTTTATAACGTACTGATAACCATAACTCACGCTTGACCTTGCATTAGGCCGTATATGACTGTACGATGTGCACTCTTCGCGCTCTACCTTCAAAACGGTTGGTCGTATGAATAAAAAGTTTAAACAAAAGTTGTAGGGAATTTTATAGCCTACAACTTTTATAATAAATGCAAATCTCATTTAACCGATAGGAAGCCAGATATTCGCGAAAAACCGATTTTTGTGACCTTTGACCTTGAATATCTTGAGACGCGAACACGATAACGATTGTGACTTTTGAGACAACATTTAGAATGACAAAACAAAGGTTCATACCAATTTGCAGCTTATTATCTTTCATTCCGAGGTGAAAGCCCTAATATGACTGGGCTATATATCTGGTATTATAAGAATGAATGTCACAGTGTTTGATTAGCTGGACACCCGATTTCATTTCAGAATTAAGTATTCTGAAAATAAATTTAGATTTTTCCATATATTTCATCTGCCTGATACTAAATTTCTTCGTTAGTGGATAAAGGGTAAAACTAGGGTCAGTCTATCCAAGCCATGCATAGCCTTGACAATCTTTTTCAGCATTCTATGAATTGAATCAATGTTCGATTCCGAAGTAGTTGGACCCAATATGGAACCCTGTGGAACGCCTTTGTTGATTTTATATATATCACTCATTTTCTGATTCAAGCAAACAGCAATTGTTCTGTCCTTCAGGAAGCTTTCAAACAATTTCAAGGGAGTGCCTCTTATTCCTAGTTCACTTAAGCATTGAAGCAGAATCGAGTGATCAATAGTGTCGAAGGCCTTCGCTAGGTCAACAAATATTGCTGCAACATATTCACCTACATCTACTTCGTTGTTGATGAACTGTAAGGCATCAGTAATAGCAGATGTTGTGCTACCTTTCTCAATAAAGCCATATTGGTTTACATCAAATCCCAAAGAATCTTCAATAAAGCGAATCAGACGTTTATTAATTATTTTTTCAAGGGGCATTTACATTGCCTGATTTGTAAACTGGCACAACTATAGCATCCTTAAAGTCTGTAGGAAAGATCCCATTAGATATGAAATTATTAAAGTCGGATACCACATGTGGAGCTATTATATCACTGACGAGTTTTAGATGTTTTGCCGAAATGCCATCACTTCCAGCCGAAGAGTTCTTTAAAGAGTTAATGCATAACACTATTTCTTTAGGATTGGTAGGCTCAAGGAATATAGACTTAGAGTTATAAGGAATTTGCTTTCTATAAAAATATAAAAGATTGAATCTTTGGTCAAATCTTCCGCTAATTTTTTTTCCAGCAGACTCGAAGTGGGGTTCAAGTAAATCAACAGAAATATCCAAAATTTGATTCTTAGTCCTGTCAGAGGAGAATAGTTCTTTATTTAGAATCTGCCATATTTTTCTTGATCTAATCAAAGAGTTAACCCAATTCTTTTGTACCTTGTATTTCTGGTTCAATATAGAATCATCCTGGCAATTTTTTTGTCGATTAAATAAATCTTTCTTCCTCCTAATTTCCCTAAGAATATCACCAGTTAACCAATTATTACTCCTAGTTTGAATCATTCTGATGGAAGTAGCTGCTTCTTTTGTATTTTGCATTATTTTTATTATTTCAGAAATAGATAAATAATCATTATAGGACGTACATTTGCTTCGAACCAATTCAATGAATTTAATTTTATCAAAACTATAAATTTTCTTCTTAACCATAGGAGATAACAATTTTTTAATTCCTTCCAAAGTAATAAATAGAGTGCTATGGTCAAGTTCCGGCCAATCATTATACAGGGTGGGCCATAAGGGTGTTGGCGGTTTAAATATTCGATTTAAAAAAAACTACGAAACATTACACAAATATATTTGTATTGTTAAAAAGTAGAAGCATAGGAATTTTTAAGACTTAAAAATAATGCTGTCCAAATGGCTTCCCTCGGCTGCTTGGCACTCTTGGAACCGAAGTCGCAAATTTTGGAAAACTCGTTGAAAAGTTGTTTTCGGTATTTTGTTACTTTCCTGAATAATATTCCTCTTCAGCTGCTCTAAATTGTGCGGATTATTCTCGTAAACTACCGATTTGAGGTAGCCCCATAGAAAATAATCGCATGGAGAGAGATCGGGGCTACGTGGGGGCCATTCAATATCCCCCCTTTTCGAGATGAGTTTTCCGGGAAAAACATTTTTCAGCAGCTCTATGGATACCCTAGCCGTATGACATGTGGCCCCATCCTGTTGAAACCACATCCTCGAGGTATTGCCTTGAAGTTCTTGCAAAGCTGGCACCAAAAAGTCTGTTATCATGTTGCAATAATTGTTAGCTCTAACCGTCATCGCTTGCCCTCTTTCGTCCTCAAAAAAGTATGGCCCAATAATACCGGTTGACGTTATGCCAGCCCACACGACAAGCTTAGGGCTGTGAAGTGGACGTTCATGCAAGCGTCGGGGATTAGTCTTGGACGAGAACTGACAATTTTGCTTGTTCACATGGCCATTAAGGTGAAAATTAGCCTCATCACTAAAAATCATGTTGTTGAAATTGTTGAACTGCTCGAGCATCAAATTGACAAAGTTAAGTCGGTTATTGGCATCATTGGGTTTTAATTCTTGGACTATCTGAATATTATAAGCCTTCAAATGCAGATCACGTTTCAAAATTCGTCGCAAAGTTGTTCTTCTGACTTCTCTTACGTGTTGACTATTGCGGATTTCGCTGAACTGAACACGAACACGCTCCACAATGTCGGCTGATCTTGCAGAAACTGGGCGACCACGAGCCGTAATTGGTACTGTTGAGCCGGTTGTTTCAAACATTCTGATCCATTTTCGTAACACATTGGCGCTTGGAACTTCACTTAAATCGCGTAAACCGTGTTCATGCCGATACAAACGTCGTGCAGTAATCACTGATTTATTGTTTTCGTAATACGCTCGGACACAAAATGCACGCTGCACTCCCGTGTACGGCTCCATGGCGACTAAATTTCCAGGAAGCGGCGCAGCGAACAACATATCCCCCCGCCACCCCGCGCCGCACGTTACCGAGAAATTGAAGAATTAAATCGCCAACACTGATATGGCCCACCCTGTATTTAATACTAAAAGTTGCTAACTGCCTGCTTGATGTATTAATGTAGAGAAAACATGATCAAGGAGAGAAGCACGATTATCAGTTATTCTAGTTGGAAGGTTATTCATAACTGTTGCTCCATTCATAAGTAGCATATCTAAATAGTTTATGCTGCAATTGCTATTTTTATCCAAAATATCTATATTAGAGTCAGCTACAACCACCTTGTTTCCATAATTCTGTAATATACTGTCCAAATATTCAATTAGCTCATAACTATTTTCATTGGGGGCCTTATAGAAAGTACAAATATTGATAACACCTCTATCTCTTTCAAGAGAAATAACTAAAGTGTTACAATAACTATCAACCAGTAGGACTTTATGCCTTATTCTTTCCTTGATGTAAATCGCAGTCCCACCTCCTTGAGAGTGATCTCTGCAATTATATACGGCATTATAACCACCAAGATTATACAGATTGACTTCGTTACTACAAATCCATGTTTCATTTAAAATTATAACATCCAGATACTCATGCAAACTACAAAACACCTCAAGATCTATAAACTTATTCCTTAAACTTCGAATATTAGCATAAAATATACTTGAATTGGTGGCAATTCTCATATTTCAAATAAGTAGTTAATCTTCCTCTGGAAAGTTTTAACAATCTTGAGGTGCTCAGGACAATCTTTATGAGAAGCTGGATGCGAAACATTCTTATTATTCACCAGCAGACAATTCGAGCATTTCGAAACTTGAGATCTACAATCTTTTGTGCTATGATGTTCCGCACAATTGGCACAAACCTCTATTTGACTTCTACATCTCAGAGCAGCATGACCGAACTTCTGACACTTATAGCATCTTCTGACCGTCAGCTTTTCTCTGCATTAGTGAGAGTTGAAGTCAATATTTATGTATGTATCTACCAGTCTCCTAAATAATCCTCCCGGAACTTCAAATATCATCGAAAATTTCTCCTTTTTTCTACTTGTCCAGCATTTAACAACTTTCAAAATACCATCAGGTATATTCGGATTAAGGGCCTTAATTTCAGCCAGGAGCTCATCACTGTCAAAAGACCTTTCCAGCCCATGCACTATAAGCCTAGGGTTCAACTCCTTAGTACGCTCCACATAGTACGACTCACCTAGACATTCCTGCAAAGAACCGACAAGATCCTCTGAACTGATTGAGCTCTCAGTCTTGAGAATAATTCCCCCATCTGACAATTCCTTCTTATATATGATAGGAATTTAAGCAGCTGCACGTTTAAAAAAGTTCTTAATTTGCTGCATCGTATGATCAGCAGATTGTTTAGATTTTGGACGGACTATTACGCCTCCGTTGAATGTGGGCGATCTTTTTGCCGGAGGGTTAGTAAAAGCAGCTGAATACGACACTGGCAGAGACGGGCTCTTTTCTGAAATTTGCTTTTGCAAATCGATAATTCTGTGGTTTAGTGTGGAATTGGAATCGACTAATTCGCCAATTTTTTCAATAATATCACTATTGCCTTCTTTCGCAAGTGGAACTTTGCATTTTATTGCCTTTGCCGCAGAGGCCTTATCACTGGGACAGACCCAGAACACCCACTTGGTAACATTTTTCACGGCATCATAGATTTCATCAGGCATCTGAATGCAGCTGGTATGAAACCACTTGCCACACACTCCATCACACTTCATCGCAGGATCGTTGTTCCGAACCGGCTTACCACATAAGCCACACTTGCTGGACATTTCAAGTGCAAATAAATTTCAAGTGAAAATAAATATTATAAGGGAACGAAATCAATAATTTTTCACACACAGGTTATGAAAATCAAAATTCAATAAAATCTAAAATAGTATACTCAGTTTTCAATTCCTTTTATAGGATACTAATCCACTTTCACAGAAAACCCACTTTTCACAAGAATAATTATTAAAATTTCTTCAAAAATGCTTAAAAATTTGATTTTGCTTTGGATGAAAACAAAGTAGCACTTTGACACTTGACTTCTTCTTCTTCACTTTATTAATTAAGTAATTTCTTAAAACAACCACTTGGTTTGGTTGATTTTAATTTGTAACTAATTCTATACATTCGCAATACCAAAATGTGGCCGTGGGGAGCACTTAAAGGTATCACAAAGTAATCCGTTTGATTAGTCAATTAGTTTAACACTTGATTTTGGTTGGTTCAAAAACACATGAGTTCATGATATGCATTTCCCTTAGCTCGGTTTGGTTTGGTTATAAAAAACGTATGTCTGATTTTTTCATGCAATTGCCTCCTTAACCTCATCATCGACTCAATTATTTCTTTTACTGGTCTTCTAGTATCTCAATATTTGTCCGACTGAAATTTTTAGATGAGATTTCTCACCTCTCCACCTTAGTTAATGGTCTCACTCTCACTAGCCTGATTGGTACTTTCCAAAGCACTTATCAACGTGGAAGCATGCTTGATCTATTCAGAGTTCTCTTTTGACTTTTCTGAATTGTATTTTGGATTTCAGATCCTTTTCAAGTTACTTATTTAAACAATACAAATTAACGCGAATAAGATGAAACGGATCAGTAAAGACGATTTAAGTATGTTAATGACACTTTAAATAACCAAAAACCATTGTTATGACAATCGTAACACACCACCCTACCAGCATACTATTAGGCTGGCGTAGAAAATGTGTGGTGCTAAATGTTGAAAGTTACTCGACGTGTTGAGTTTTGTGTAACAGATGCATTGTATTTCTTGTTCTTTATTAAGTTGTTTGTATGATAATTTATTTTGTTGTCATGTGAGACGTTTGAATTGTTGTTATTTAAATCGGTTTGAAAATATATCGGTTTCAATCCATCTATCGAAATGGTTAAATCTTTATTTTTCACTTTAATAGTGAAGGTTTTAGAATTTCGGTTACGACCCATGTATGGACCTTCATAGGGTTGCGTTAGAGGACTATGAATAGGTGGCCTACATATAAAAATATGAGAACAAGTGTTCAGGTCCTCATAGACGAACGTTCTGTATTGATTGTTCGAAAAATAACTTCATTAGAAATCTTTGTTTGAGAAAACTCAATATGTAAACTACCAGATATACCAATGTTCTCCCCGTAAACTGTCATTGCTCGAGTGAAAGCCGATTATTCGTAAAGCAAAGTAAAAAGTCCCAGCAGAACCACAGGTAGTGCTTCAAACTACGATTCCTGTTCATTACAAAAAGTGCTTGTTTCAAAGAACGATGCCGCCGCTCAAGTAAACCATTAGTTTATGGATGGTAAGGGGATGATCGTTTACACTTGAAACCTAATTTGATACTTCGTTCCTTGAACAAATGAGATTAAAATTGAGGACCCTGATCAGCAATAATAAATTTTGGTACTCCAAAACGTGAAACCCAGTTTGTACAGAATGCTTATACGATAGATTGTGCTGAAGCGTCTCTCATTGGATAGCTTCCGTCCATTTTGTCATACGATCAAGAATCGTTAAACAATATTTACACTAGGAAAAGGTCCAATTATATCAATCTGAATAATTTTAAACCTTCCCGTTGTTGTATCCAACGGACATAAAGGCGAAAAAACATGTCTTGTGATTTTATATCTTTGGCAATTGTTGCAGGATTTTACTTTATCCTCATTATCAGCCCTTATTTTATTCCATAAAAATCTGGACGTGGTTGATTTGTTTATGGCTTTAATTCTTGGATGATGAAAATCATGAATTTGCTGACAAACCTATTGTCTGAATTGTTGAGGAATAAATCGTTTTATTAAACTTTGGCTGTGATTACAAAAAAATGTTAAGGAGGAATTCGGAATAGCGACTTCTTTAACGCAAAACGAAGGATTTCGAAGCAAAGAATGTAGCTCAGCATCATTTTGTTGCACTCTGGCAAATTCTTCAAAATCAATGGGATGATGCCAACTCAATCGTTTCTATTCTAGATTGGGTACCAGCCCCTGAGTTGTTGTAACCGGATATGTATTGAATATCTTTAGAAAGTTGTGTCTGTATTGGAGAACCCTTTTCCAGATTTTGTTGAAAAGTATACACTATAAGCTGAAGATCAATGAATATAGTAAACTGTCGGACTTCTAAGAAATATCTAAAGTGCTTAATGGTATAGTAAATAGCTAAAAGCTCTCCATCGAATTTGTGGTAATAATAATTTTTTTTCGTAGCACTGCAGCCCCTTTCGGGCCTTCGCTTAGAGATAGTTAGAGTATCTCATTATCATGATCGAATGTGTCGGCAACTCCACAAGGTGATATGCGTGGTAATAATTTAAAAGAGTGAAATCCGAGGGGATGCCAAATATTGTTAATTGGACATCTCTAGTTAAAGCTACATTTGAAGTACCTACAATCAAGGAGAGTTGAGCAGTTGAAGAAAGGAACTGTAGTAATGTGGCATGGGATAGTTGCTGTTTTGATTTTTATTATGCTTCATGAGCAAGAGAATCCCATTCGATTTTTCTATTACCTTCTTCTTCTTCGTAGCATTACAGCCCCTCTCACGCCTTCGCTTCCTGCAAACAGCGCCTCCAACTGTCTTCATCGACCGAGTCAGACCAGCGTTTCCTTGGTTTCCTCACTGGCCTCCGGCCTTCAGTTCTCCCATCGAATACCTTTTTATGCATCGGTTGTTCGTCCACACGACTCATTTGGCCAACCCATTGTTGCTTCCGCAGTCTTACAATCGTTGAGACCTCCGGTTCGTCAAAGATTGCATGCAGCTCATCGTTGTATCGAATTATTCTTTTGAGTTTTGATGGTGAAACAAACTTCATCCAGAGTTGGTGGGGCTAATATATGCTCTCCGGAAACTAATCTTGGTTTTCTTGAAAAGCCGTCTGACCTTGCTTCTCTGAGTGAGCACACGTATTTTGACTCCTTTGAATCATCTTCAGTGTCTAAAGGATGATGAAGGAAATGACTTTATATAGGTGTAGGATAAATTAAGCAGGTAGGTACTAATTTAGGCCAGGTAGAGGGATATTAGATATTCTACAATTAGCATTCGTTGTGTACAGACGTGCTTTAAAAAGCTATTATTGGAAAAAGCTTTTTATTGGAAAAAGCTTATCTTGTCGAAGTCATCGACGTAAGAAATTCATATCTAATATTATTTTACCTCGATACATCAAGAAAAGCGAAAAATCTAACTCCAATGTCGGGACTCCTATTATGGAGGAGTTCAAAACCCGCAACCGCGAAAGCAAGTTCAAAAGGAATTAAAGGTGATTAAAACTACGAAAAAAAAATGCTTCGGGAAGAAATTTTAAGTGCTGATGATACTAACGACAACCAAAACTATTTTGTAGCTCTGAACGGATTAACAGAAGGAAGGAAAGTTGAAGACAGGGTTGAAGTTAATTCTGATAAAGGTAATAATATAACTGGTTGATTTCAAGTCAGCCAGAGATGCGTTGAATTTTTGTGAGGTTTCATACTTCACATATACCCCAAAAAGCTAGGAATAAATCAGACCTTTTTGTTGAAGGGTCTGGACTACAGAGAGGATCTTCTTCAGGTGCTCAAGGAAGCTGCACCAGAAATTGAATTTATTTCCGTCAAAGCCTTTGCAACGAGAAATTTGACTATCGAAAAGAAAACGTCTAACAAAAGCAGTACGAGGTCCCTTCAACTTAGAAGGTACTCGATTTTCAGATTGATGATGTGGGAGCACCCCAAAAAAAAGAGAAGTCAACAATTTGGTTAACTTGGGCATGCCCTATCGGCGCGTTAAATGTAAAGATGTTCCTGCCCCCCGGTAAGAGCAAATTGGCTCAGACAGAGTTAAAAGAAAAATTGTACGCATTAACTGCGATGTATTACGCCATCCATCATTAAATTGGGGATGCTCCCGATATCAAGATCTAAAATTTTAAGTTATTCCAAAACAAGCGCAAGTACATTGCAGCGTAATACCTTCCAACTTCTTCAAGCCCGGGGTATAATTTCACTCACCGCTAGAGGACCAGTAGATAATGCTGTTAATAACGTTACCGACTATAATGAGCTGCTACTGATATTTTACGAACGACTTAACCCTTTATCGGAGAGAATCGATAAGCAAAATTTAAAAATTAATATTAGTTTTCAGCTGGAAATTGCAGGTACTTCCTTATGATAGCCATAGCAACCATAATGCAATCGTAATGAAAATCAATCATCAAAGAGATGATCTCTTCCTCATTCCAGTTCAAAATGAAAATTATCGGTTGAATTTCAAAAAATTGACAGAGGAAAGTTTCAAAAGAAGTTTGATTGAGAGTACCAGAAGCATTGTCTTCCTTCTCATGATGGTAACGCTTGCTCAATGGTTCTTATTGGTAGAAATTTAACTAACGATGAAATAGACCTCTATTTTGAGATGATTGAGAAAGTGCTTTCCAAGATTAAACATCGAAACAATATGGAAGGATATGAAACACCCACCATTTCAAAAGATTGAAAAGCCTTCTCATACGCGTTAACAATATTTATCGGCGATTTTTGGACTTCAACCATCTCTCGTTGGCTTTGTTGAAGTTACACCTGAAAAATGTCCAGAATTTAATCTGTTCATACGACTCCGGATACAGGAATATTTGTGATAGTTTGCAGAAACTTGCCTTGATTGGAACACATTTTGAATTGGTTCTTCTACCAAACCTTGAGAGAGGTTCGCAAATATTTTCAGAGGTCATTGAAGTAAAATTTTCCAACTTCAAATCAAGCCTGAATGGCGAATTAATTCTTCATTTCAATGAAACATTGACATCTAACCTCATACTGAGCTTGGATTTTATTGATTATTTTGCCAGCTATAAAGGCTTGTGTTTCATATTTGGCAGGATAAACAGCGAGAAACCATGTGCTATGGACGGTTTTCCAAATATAGCTCTCCGACATTTGCCCCAGGTTATTATTAGGAGTTATTGCATATTGCTCAACAAAATGTTAAGTAATTCTTATTTCGCAAATTAGTAGAAAAGGCGAAGGTATTTCTGACCTTGAAGAAAGGAAAAGAATCTTGAGAAGTATGAGTTGATGCCTAACTGCCAATTTGGTTTTCGTGTCAGGCATTTGACCATACATGCGATAATCCTCAGACATCTGTGGAAAACTTGGAAATGTGTTGGAGCATGTCTCATTGATTTGGAAAAGCCTTCGATACGATGTGATTAGTTGGGCAAATTTTTAAACTCCTTTAGGACAGGTTCCCCGGATACCTTGTCGCCATAATGTGCAATATATTATACGAGAAATCATTTGTTGTAACTGACGGAAATCTGACAACAATGCGTGACTTCAAGGTCTTGAATGGTCTGCAACAGTGAACACTTACTGCGCCTCCGCTTTTCTCAATATTCATTCATAAGCTATTGAACGGGTTTGATTTTAACGTGTCACAAAAGCAATCATTGGTAGTGTTTGCTGATGATCTGATCATCTAAAGGGTGGTTCATAACGAGTGTACACATGTGTATGGGCCTGAACTCTTATTTATCACCAAATTTAGGTCCATATATTGGCAGATTATGATAGTTTGGTCTTTTACAATTTTAACCATGTCATCATACACATCAGCCAAACGTTTTATTATTGTTAAAACTTTTTACAAAAATAATAAATCGCCAGTCTGGAAGTTTGGAAATCGAATAATTTCACAAAATGGACATATAAATTGGCCGGCGAGAGCGTGTGATTTGACTCCTTGTGACTTTTTCCTTTAGGGATTTCTGAAGGATCGTGTTTACGCTGATGTTTCCTAGACTACTGAAGCATTAAAAAACAATATTCGAGCCAAAATACGCCTAATAACGCCGGAAATGCGTGAAAATGTCATCGAAAATTACAATCATCCTTTGATAGTCTGTAAAGCAGCACGAGGTGCACGTATGCCCAAAGTAATGTTTTATATTTAATTGAAAGAGACCAAATTTTTATAATATATAAACATTATAGCTCGACCTTCACAAAAACTATGTTTTTTTTTCGACAAAAATGTGTACACTTGTTATGAACCACCATTCATAAGCCAGACCTAAAAACTACAATAGTACAGAGCAATCTTCAAAAAATTGTTTAATGATGTGCAGCTCTACACCGACAATTGGTGAATGAAAATCAATGCGCAAAGCTGCAGGAGGCAGTTCATGACCTGAAACGTAATTGGAAGGATTTCCACATTATGGCTGGTGAGGGTAGTTCTGAATGTGTTCCACATAAATCTTGTGTTCAATACCTCGGTGTTCATCTCGATCAGTATCGGTACTATACTAAACATGTCAAAATCATGCTCAGTAAAGCACAAAAAGTAGTTATGGCCCATCGACAACTCTTTCATTCCAAATGCATTTACCAAAAGGTCAAAATTATCCGTTACCAGATCTTGGATGGATGTCAAATGTGGCACAACCAGAGTACTAGTACTATAGAAAGATTAAGAGTTTTCAAAAGAATTTCTTCTTGCATGTACTGGTTTATATAGAATGCCTGAGATGGATTGGAAGCGCTATATATCGAATAAAAGAAATTATCAAACTACTAAAGTGACAAGAGTCGATATCTTTATATTAAATTTCTTCAGAATCATATCGCAAGATCTGTAACTGCAAGCGAAAACATCTGGATTTCACAGCCGTTCCACCCCACAGACGGGTATATTGAGACTTATCTCACTACAGGCTTCATTCCTCCAGTAGCATTAATGTGTTCGGACATAAATCATCTGGTTTTTGATTCTGACGGTGTCCCAATTATATATCATATTTATAGATGGGCTAACGATAAGAAGAAAAAGTATCCTCCGAATTTGAGTTCACGAGACCAACAATTTCAATAAAGATACTCATTTGCTAGATTTGTTGAAGCTGGTTAAACTGGCATGAAGCAATCTAGGTATTGGTGGCTGAATGAAAATGTCCAAACTATTCGTGGTTCTTTTTTCTTATTGTTTTGTATTTTTTTACTTATTTTTGAGCTTCAGCTCATTATTGCTACATTCCGTGTTGTTGTTGTCTGTTTATTTTAAAAATTAGGGATAGGTTATAATATTTAGGATGGGTATATGTTATATTTATTATATTAGGTTTAGCGATAAGGTTTAACGTTTAGATTAGGAACATTGTGATAGTATTTTATTAGTATAAGATAAAGTTTTTGATTAATTTTATTAGAGTTAAGTTATAATATTTTAAGTGTAAGATAAATGTACACTGTTGTGTTAATTTTATGATTAATTTTTGAATAGTGTTTATTGGTTTTTTTCTCCTTTTTTGAATTATAAAATATATGATAATTTGAATTTGAATTTAATATATAAAGTAAGGTAGCCATTTAGGGCAATATATTTTATTACTTTTATTATTTGGAATTTACTTTATATTCTTTGAAAATTTATAATGATTCGTATTGTATAAAGCACGTTAACTTTGGAAGAATGGTAGGTGTCATAAAATAAGAAAACTTCAGTCGGGCTTGCGCCTTTCTGCTTTTGTTATACCCTTCGTACTTTTTAACGTTACAAATTGTGTATGCGTTAAATAATTTTTAGTGGAACTTGGTACTAGGAGAAAGGAACCGCCCCATGACACCGTAGACGCTAGCCTGCAATCACATATACGCGTCCCTAGATCAAGTCATCCTCAGTCAAAATGAACACCTGTTTCACTGAGGTAGCCCAACCTCGCCACAAGCTCATCACAGACAGTTAAACTCCTCCAATACTAAAGTTATCCATGATTTCAGGAATATACCTTTTGGATTATTGTAGGCGTTCAGTCATGATGTGTACCAAGCATTAAGATCACCAGCAAGAATATAAAAATTGTGCAGCCTATCTGAGTATTTCAAATAAGGAATCGATCTTCTTCTTGTATTTGAGATCGTTTCAGTCCGTCACATAGACAGAGATAACCAACAGGGTATCTCCACCTTGCAGTAGAATTTTGATGACGTTAACACAGTGCAAACAAAAACAGGAACGCCAACCGACTGAAACTCAGAACAACCAACAGTGGGTTTCGTTAACATACGTAGACAAAGAGACATACAAACTATCAAACTTCCTTTGGAAATACAAATTGCAAACTGCGTGCAAAACGAACAACAACATTGGAAACAAACTGAAACCAAAACTGAATGACACAATCGAGGACTGCGACATGGTATATATAAGATGGACAGCACGAAAACTAACGGTAAGATACAAAGAGCACTTACGATCTTTCTTATACAACAAGGCAGACTCCAATTATGCGACGCACCTACAAAACCACGCACATGAGCCTGACGCTATGACAAACTCTATGAAATTGCTACATAAACAAAGCAAAGACCGAGACTTGACATCCTAAAAAGGCTTGAAATTTATAAACATAGAAAGACAGACGGTGACATTATCAACGAACAACTTGTTACCAATTCCGACGCAATTTTCTCAGTCCTAGACCACACTCTTAGACGAAAACGGAAACGAGATAAAACAGAACAAACGGGCAGCCAACAAGCAAAAAACAAAAACCTAATATCCCTCTACCTGGTATAATTTACTTCCTGATCTCATTACCCATCCACTTATTACCCATCCGCTAATTACCCATCCGCTAATTACCCATTCGCTAATTACCCATCTGCTTAGCCCATCCTATGACTATGTAAGGTCGTTCCCTTCAACACATCTTTTAAACACTGAAGATGACTCAAAGTAGTCAAAACGCGTCTGCTCACACAGCTTAGCAAGGCCCGACGGCTTTTAAAGAAGAAAAAAAGGTATATTTGTGTTTGGTTCAGCATGAATTTAACGTTTACATCCTGATATCAGAGGTATCCTCGATATGATGCTGGATGACAAATTTGCACTCACTAGGGGTGTGTTTACCCTTACATTTTACCCATCAGTAATCCATGCCGCAGCTGGCAGCTGAGTGACCAAATCTTTGAGCGAGATATGAGTAAAACTAGTTAGCCTCTAGTTTTTGAAGGCGTTCCCACCTTATGACTATGAAATTCAAGTACCTTATTTGTGTACCGGCACTTGGGCTAATATTGTTTGTAATTTGAACTAAATAAATTGATAAAATTTTGCCTTCGACCGTCAATCTCCTTATCGCAAAATTTTTGACAGCAATAATGACAAATAGAGTTGCTTCTCGTAACGTTTCAAGGAGATTAACTGTTTTCTCTTTGCAGTCCACTCTCTTCAACAGAAAGGTCTGATTTTTCTCCTCCTTTGGTGTGTATGTGACGTGTTGGACTTTTACAGCATTCAAAACATCCCGCTTTAACTTGTCAACGTGTAATTTGGTTCTTATTGTGATTTTTTCAGAGTATACTCGTTTTGCTTGAAAATTTGTGATTTTCTTTTCCCAAAAACAGTTATTGGGCACTAATTTTTCTTTCTTATTACTTCAGCTCCGAGTACCAGCAGAAACACTCGTATACCGTTTTCCGTATTTTTAAGGTAAATTTCTCGATAGAAATTTACCTATTGCGGAGAGTAATATATATATATATATATATATATATATATATATATATATATATATATATATATATATATATATATATATATATATATATATATATATATATATATGTATATATTATGGGATATAACGAAATTAGTGAACACGCTAGGGGTTGCAATTTTGCTCCGATTTTCACCAAACTTTCAGGAAAGGTGCATTGAGTAAATATCTCGGATAGGTTTGTGAACCAGCTATATTAGCCGGAAAAAATTAGATGAAAAATCGTGATTTCTATCCTGGCCAAATATAGCTCCGATTTGGATGAAATTTGGTACAAAGATTCACTGATGTATATGATGAATCTCACAATAAAAAATCCAAAGTCGGTACGGCCGAAACAAACAAGTTGAGTAAGCAGGAGAGTGCTCCTACCAGAAGGTCTTTGTAAACATCCTAGGGTTAGAAACAAGTTTTCTAATAGCGTGAATCGATAACTTGAATTATTTATCCAATACTTGGGTATGAAATCGTTCAAATTTATGCTTAAGATGCACAGTTTCTTTCATAAGCACAGTGCAGCCACCATTTTGATCTAGCTTAAATGATTGTTCTGAATGTTCGGCCAATTGAACAAATTCAAGTTAAACACTATTCCTTAAATTTTCATGAAAATTGAAAGAAAATAAAAGTGCCTAGGTCAATTTTAAATATGTATCAACCATAAACACGTGTTATTGTTGTTGTAATTCCATACAATTGAAATCACTATAACTCACTTGATTATGATTCGATCTTGTAATGAATCATGCGACGCCACTGGCGACCACTACCAACACACTTTGCTGCTAGGTGGCTTGTCATTTCACGTTGGTTGCGACGAGCGCACATCCCATGTCAATTTTGTCGTGGGATGTCAAGAGGATTTGACAGCCACATGGGAGTAAAGTGTGCAGGTAGTGGCCGCCACCCATGAAGAAGTCCCGGAGTGAGCCGACAGTTCCACAAAGGTCAAATCGGTCAAATTCAACTCAACCAAATGATGTTGAATATTGGCAATTCGAATGAGTATACCGACTTCATACATTATAATACACTTCCCATTTATTGCCCAAACCCAGTGTACAACTTGAATGTGGGTGAGAATATTCGTGGGCAGGCTAATCCAGACAGAACACCGAGCGACGCTTCTAATACGGTATATGCAGCCAAAACGGTGCCAACAAGCATCAAAAGGTTTAAAAATAACAGGAAGAAGATCCTTCCTACAAAATGGTCATCACAGATATCATCGACTACTCAAAAGTAGTAGTAAATTTATCAGAAATTGGAATTGGTAAGTCGGCGAATGCAAAGTTTGTTTTTCCGCTTCGAATTAAAATAACGTTTTTGTAATAGTTAAACTAACCGCAGATATCATCAATCAATCTATGCAGTATATAAATCCATGCAGAGAACGTGAACTAGATCTACGAGGATACAAAACACCGCAAATAGGAAATTTGGGAGCTACACTGGACCAATTCGATACTATAGACTTCTCTGATAATGATCTACGCAAACGTGATGGATGTCCGTATTTGCCTAGATTAAAGTGCCTGCTATTAAACAACCGGATAATACGAATGGACGATTACTTGCATGAATCTATCCCCAATTTGGAGTCAGTAGTTCTTACTGAGAACAATATTCAAGAGTTGGGCGATTTGGAACCACTCACGCACCTTAAAAAGCTGGAAACATTGTGCTTGCTTGTAAACCCCGTATCTACAAAGCCATATTACAGTGAGTATGTTGCATATAAGTTAAATCCGATCCAATCTGAAGGACTTATGAAGTAAACTTGCCACTAATGCAAAGAACGATAACATGTCGGAAGTCCCGCGGAAGAGTTTCTTTAGTTAATATCGGGAAAAACATGAATTTATTGTTGCGTTTTCAACGAAATTCGAGCGTTTCCATAATCCTAGGTATATGCATGTCATGTATGAAAATATGATCAACATAAACGGTGCAAGTGAAACATCTTGATCGAAAGAAAAGTGTTTACGATGATATCCATAGTGGGTGTAGAAGTGATATATTCCGTGGAACGTACAAACGGGGTAAAGTAACAATGAGAACAGTTTCAATTTAGTAATCAAGGACATCCGGTTTATATGATTAGTACCGCAATTTTTAAATAAAACTTTTATAACCGTCAAATTATATTTAATATCATGCAATTACTATTCAATAAAACATAAGCAAATTACAATAATGAGAAAAATGGTGGTGCGAGTGATGATCAAAGAAAAAAAACAAGGTATCATGTATTAAGAGGAGTAGTGATTTACTTAAATTCCCGGTCCAACGATATTCAGTAAGGACTATTCCATTTTTTTTATTTTATATGTATGAAATATTGGATGATCTTGCTTACTTACTTTTAAGATTTGAATCAGCACGATAATTTTGCCCAAATGCAATATTATTTATACTTACGATGAAAGAAAGAAAATATCTTTGTATTTTTAAATTTTTCCAATTAGGAGGCGAAATTGAATTTAATTAAATTCTAAGTTATTGCTAGGGAAAATCAATTAAATTTGAATCAATTTGGAAGCTTTTCGAGATTGAAAATGATGCGCATAAATTAATATTACCTTTTTTTATTAATATATCAAAGAAAAAAAAAAAGGGATGAAGAGAAAGACAAAACACACCAATAACACAATTATATAAAGCTTTTTTAGGTTTACACTATGAAAATACTGGCATTAATATATAATCATCCATTGATATGTGAATTAATTTCTGGTAAATTTTTAGAAATTTTAATGAAATTAAGAATTTATGACTGTCATATTTGTAATGTTGAAGCTTAATAATAAATAACTCATAATACAAATAATAATACAAAATAATTTGAACGCTATAATATCTAACAAATAATACTGAGAAATAATACGAACAATCATAATAAATAACCAATAATAATAAGCCCTAATACTAAGCATGTTTATGAATACCAAATAATACGAACAATAATAAGGCATAATAGATATCATAATAATAAATAGCAACCAATGATACAAATAACAATAATTGAGATATTGATGAAAGTCAAATTCAGTATTTTTTGTGAGTCTTTTTTCTTCTCTTCATACTACAAAATAAAGTACAATAGTGTGTAAACAAACTACCGAGGAAAATTTGTAACTTTTAAAATTGAGAAATTAAACAAAACTATTGAAAATAATTTTTGGGCCGCCAGTTAGGTGCAAGAAAGTTAACACTTGTTAACTTTGATTCTTCCAGCATTTTCTAATTGAAAAACTTCCAGTCAATGGCCCATTAAAATTTCCAAATTCGGCCCCCTTTGTATAAATTTCAAAAGGAAAGTGTCCTTACGCGAAAATTACCTTCAATGTAATTTTTAAAAGAGAAATTGAAGGTTTATATCGGAGGTATATGAACTTACATGAAATGATTTCCTACATTACTTGCAGTGAACGAGGCGGTTCAATGAACGTAGTTGCTAAATATTACAATCCTTTTAAGAATTAACAAAAAGTTTTATATTATATCCCTAAGACATTGATAATTATACCCTATTATTGTTTACATAAGGTTGTAAATAATTTTTGTTAGAAACCAGTAAGGAATTTGTTCGATTAACTATAAATTGAACAGGTCACAAATTTAGTATTGAGGTGCAAAAAATAAAACGAATAATATGAATTGCTAATTACAAACACGACTTTCCTTTCCAGTCGTTCTTCCTTTCAGCGGGGAATAGAGTGCAGGGTAGGTATGCCGTTGCGAGGGTAGGGTTTGAGAAAATCCGCTGAGGTCGGTTTCGCGTTGCGCGCGGTACGCAGTACCTTTGTTGTTTTGCCTTTTTATTAGCGTAGCTTTCGTTGGGTTGAGTTAGCGTAGCATATTTTTCGGTACTGCGTCGGGAATTCGGGAACGCGAAGTAAAAATTAGATTGTTGTCTTTGAATGATTAAATGAAGAAATACGGAGTAACGTAAAGTAGGTTTCCTCTCCGTGTGATTTTGTTTTGTGACGCGTTTGAAAACGGGCATGTAATGGTGGCTGGAGATTGTAGATGAGCGTAATCCATTCGGAGACCCGCGACCGAAATCCTCTCCAATCTAGCTGGCCGACAAGCAGCCACCGCGTGAATGGATTACGGTGCACGGATTGGTTGACCGGTGGGTACCATCCGTTGGCACTACTCAGACTTAACGTCTAGAACCGATGAGAGGTCGGTTCCTCGTCTGGTCTTAGACATAAAATCATTACAATCTCAAGTAAATTTTGTAAACGTACATATCTTATATCAATCTATATAATTGCAAAATTTCAAGAAGTTTTGATTTTATGGGCAAAAATGTGAAACCTACGAATCATACTATTATTAACAAAGTTGAGTGAATTTCCATTTCTGAGGTATTTGTTGCCCTTGTACTCATAAAGGTCCACATTCGTGACAATTTTCAGATTTTTCGGTTGAAAGGTGTCTAATCACGAGGGGTGGGACACCAATTTTTGGTAAATTTTGCCTTCTCCTGGACCCCCTAACTCATAAAATGATTTTTTTATTCGAGATTCTTAAAAATTCTAATCAAGACCTTTCATTTGATATCCCACTCGACTACCTTTGGTTAAAAAATTTTTTTAAGAGTTCATTCGTTATCAGGGGGGACCCCCTTACAAAAATTTTAAATTGTTGGTAAGACCTTAACTTCTGAGAGACCATCACTTCTGACCTTTTCACAAAGTTTGAGCATTCTAGCTTCTATAGTTTCTGAGGAAACTAGCTGTGACGCACGGACAGACGGACGGACGGACAGACGGACGGATAGACGAACAGACAGGTCGCAAAACTAGTAGGTCTTTGTAAAAAAATTTTTTACAAAGAGCTAAAAGGCGGCCGCTCAAAGGTCGAAAAACGTGCAAAATTTTGTTGTTGTAATAGTGGTCAAAACTTTCAACAGATGTTCACGAAATTCGGCAGTTAGAAGGAAAAGATAAATATCTAAAGCTTTTTGTAAAAAAACTGGATATCGGGTCGCAATTTTGATCCAATATATATGAAACTTGGTTTCAAGAGGGACATTACTTAGGTATACAGGCTTTGATATTTTTGTGATCATGCATGCGCAAATTCAAAAATGGCGGCGGTTTACATATGTCACAGTTTCAGGTTGTTGTGGCCCTCTAGTGGTCACATTTCCCAGGGAATTTTGGTGAAACTAGAGATTATGGACCTCTGTACTATGTTCTTGTATTATGAAAATTGAATGAAAAATAATAACGTCGAAAATTTTAAACATAATATTTTTAGCTGCCATTTTCACTAAAAATTTAATTATTATGCTCTGTCTAGAGTGAAACTCTGATTTGTTTGGCACATTGATTGATGAGGTCCTAGCACACAAAGATTTAAAATAGTCCACCATCAAATGCATACATTCAAAATGGCGGCCCCCAAAGGTCATAAGGCAAGCGCCATTCGCTATTTTAGTAGCAACTGAAATAATGAATTTTTTTCATGGAAACGTTTTAAATGACTTAACTTGAAAGTATTTATAAATCAGACTATTTTTTAAATATTGTTAAATATTTTTAACAATATCCTAAAAAATTATAAAATCGCGACTTGTCTGTCTGTCCGTCCGTCTGTTCGTGCGTCACAACAAGTTTTCTCGCAAACCACATGAGCTACAATGAGGAAATTTTCTACGTAGGTCAAAAGTGGTGCCTCTTGAAATTTGCAGTGTAAGAAAATGTTTTAAAGTGTTTAAGGGGGTCTCCCCATACAGGGGGGTGGCATAAACATTTTTTTTGATTTTTGTAGCCCTCTAGCGGCCAAGTTTCTCAACAGATCCCGATAAAACTTGAAATTATAAGTTATTAAGGCAAGACAATTTAATTTAATTATGCAAATCGGATGAAATATAAAAAATTCGTAAATTTACAGCTTAATATTTTTAGGAGCCGTTTTCAATAAAAATTAAAAATGATGGCCCTGGAAAATGTATATATTAATGGCAATGCAAGTGCTGATTAAAATTTTATGGAAATCTTTTGAAATTAACTATTTGAGCTATTTAAGCCAAAAAGTTATCACCTTTGTGTGGTGACTACTGTGAAATGTGAGAAGGGTGAAACCAGTATTTATATGTTTATAACAATTTACTGCCCGCCAATTTTCAATATGTAATCCAAACGTGTGCAATTCAATTTAATTAGCAAAATATTTGCGCCTCTATGAAGGGTCTCCAAATATGAACGGCGGCAGATTCTTTTTTTGTTAATAAATACACATGTGGTGCTAAAAAAATTCCAGTTAGAAGCCCAGTAAGAAGCAAGCCAAATTCTTTTTCGAAACTTTACGCTACATATGAGAAATTTACTTTTCCGGCTGGTGCTGCCAACGGGGATTTTTTTTCTCATGAGACAGTTTATAAAATTATTTTGAATATACTTTTCGGGCCTTCGCTTAGAGTATCTGATTATCATGATCAAATGTATCGGCACTCCACAAGGTGATACGATCATTATCACGCTTTGGCCATGTATCCGCCCACCCAGCTGTGATACGTTCTGATTTTAAACCAGCACGTATCATAACTGAACAGGCTTATGGGCTTAGTGCTCTAACCACTACACCACGCGGATTTTGTCAGATAATGTACTTGAATTCTAGTCATTCGCACCTTCGTAGTCCATTGCATCAATTATTGCTTCAAGGACAGCGTAACTCAAATAAGCAAGGCCCGACGGCTTTAAAAAAAGAGATTTGGCCAACGGATATCAAATAAACACAATAATTTACGAAAGTTTGCTCAGTATTTGATCGGTGTCTTGAACAGGGTTTTCACTTGTTTGAACTGTGACCCTATATACTTCATATCATTTTTATTCTCCGGCTTAGATGTCTTCGTTTTGTTGGCTTTTTTGCGAGATTTTGCAGCATTTCCTCCAATGAGAGAGTCCACAGCTTTAGCTCTTCATTTTCTTTCATTTTGCTGTCCAATTCCTCAATAATTTGGGCTTTAAATTTCCCATCAGTTGTAGCTTCTCTTTCTATTTTCCTTCTAAGGATTTTTTCCACTTAAAACGGTATTTGATGCTTGCCCTAACAATGGGAAGCGATTGGGCTCTTCCGCACTTCCTTTAGAACGTTTAGATTTCTTCGCTTTGTGATATCTGTATTAAGGCTCGCTGTACCGAAAACCAATCATGATATTCACCAATAAAATGATTAATTTCAATAGTGTTGTAACGAGCAATAAAATAAGTAATTCCAATTGACGCTTAAAAATGTTTGAATTGATTTTTAAATTAGTGACCGGAGCTTCTAAAACACACGTCGATAAGCAATAACCGCTAGACGTAGAAAGGACAAATATGTTTTCGTGATTTCGCATGAAAGAATATGAAAATATATTTTATTGTAACCAAAGTTGACAATAAACAAAATAAACTCATCGGGAATTCACTGGAGGTTAAAACCTCCATGGCATTTTTAAACTAACATATTAATCTAAGCGCTCTTGGAAAAAATGTATTATGAAGCCTGATTATTTTCGCTTTTTGCAAGATGAACAAAATAGTTCAGTTACGCTCTAATCATATAGAAAGAATTCAAAAAATACACGAGAAACATGTGTATCCCTCACTATGCTATGACAATTTCCCAAAAATAGTTTAAAATTTTCTGAATAATTGCTATATGAAATATTTAAATTTACATTGATACACTTCCTTAAAGTTTACTTTCCCAACACCGAAAATTACATTTGGCAAATAAAAAATTCGTAATTTTCGCATTTTTAAGCAATTACCCAGAATCCCTTAGCATACTTTTGCATTTTCAAACAAATTCAAGGTGATGTTCAATAGCAGAACACCCAAGTGACGAAAAACAAAATAATTTCCTTCGCCGTACAGCGCACTGAGTAGCAATAAATGCTTTTCGTAGCGAACGAATGCTAAAAATAATTTACAAATCTAAGCAAATAGTTTACGCTGAAATGAAAACATTCAGACACGTGCAAATAGCCGCAAGCAATGAGTTTTTTATTAGCATTATCTCGTAAGAAAATTCAAAGAAAACATTTACGTTGAAGTCCTTTTAATCTTTCTCAATACTAAGAAAATCTAAGCAAAATATCTTTAGATATAAAGTAACTAAATACGAATGCCTCTGTGAGCTCAGGTTTAATCTTTCTCAATGCGAATGCATTAAAATCTAATCAACGAACAACGTCGATAGCTATTAATTTTAGCTTGCTGCCAGTAAATGACAAACTCAATTTTACACCCAGAAAAAGTCACTGCAGCATGATAGTGTTCCTTCCCGTTATTATCGATATAAAATCATAGATACCTTTAATCTTTCGTTCTTGTCGCGAAGCAGTCATCTCTATTCCCATTGACCCTTCCGAATCAGTCATTTTGTAAATGAATTTAATCCACCAGAACAGGACACTAGCCGCGACTCAACGGAAAAACACCAAAAATCCTTCAGATCGTTGTTGTGTTGGTTTCACTTATAAGGATTCACATCTAGAAATTGATATCTTCCCAACACAAATCCCGGCCAAAGCTGAACGCAACTGATCCATGAAACTAGTTTAACATTTCGGCTCGGTTATTCGCGAGAAGGTCATATGTGTCCGCATTAAATTGCTTCAATCAACCGTTGACCACGTCTTCCTGCCAACCGCAACTTGCTGCCGAAATTTTCAATTACGATTCAAATCAAAGCGAAAAGAACCCGCGATAATAGATGATCCCGACTAAGCACAACTTCATAGATACATCTTTTCCGAGATGTTGAATGGTCTGCACTAGCACTAGGCAGTGGTCAGTGCGCTAGTGTTTTCCGTATTCACATCATTCAAATTGTCTCCTCACAATAATGAATTGAACTGTACCCCATTGTATGGATGCTTAGTATGTTAGATGCATAATGGGTTAGTTCTACTGACTTTCGCGTAAATACTCGTCAATCGAACTCCGCAGAGCAGACGCTAGCTAAGATATTGCAAGTGCTTCGTTGGGCGACACGCCGAGAAGTTCCTAGGTCATCTGATAAGAAAGCATTCTCTACATGCATGAGTTCTTTTTGTTGGCATAACTCATTCATATAATGAGGATAATTAAAATCTCACAGTTAATTCATCAAAAGCCCGTGCTTTGGCCAGCACCTACTTTAAATGAATTCCACCTTGTCATTCCACTCTGCTCATTTCACGCACGATTCGGTTTCAATTCTTCAAAAATAATAGAAATTAGCTATAATGTGCGTTACTTCCGGACAATCTAGCATCTAAGTGTCCACATGTCGTTGCAAATACTTACCGAGTACACGCAGACACGTGCTCTAAAATTAATAAAGTTGAAGATAGGAAGTTATATAACCAACTGAATCTAATCAGTGTGATTTTCAAATTCAATTTATGCTACTTCAGGCATTTTTAAAGTGAAGATGCATTTTACGATGTTTGTCTCGATGAAATTGGAAAAACGTTAATCGTTCATTGTGAATGAATGATCACTATCTTAGAGATAATTAATTACTCAAGTGGTCATTTACTATTTTCGGAAATCTAATGATCCTAGAATTACAACATTATTTATAGAATAAATAGTGATTTACCAATTTGTCTTTAGGTTGGTTGGCGTACTACCAACTGCTGAGGTTCAATCACTTCTTTGTGATTGAACTTTGCTAGAAAGAACCAAGCTGGGTCGTTAAACCCTCGCCTTTCAGTCACTCCATCAAGTTATTTAGAAATGAAATTTTTGTTCTTACGTGTTTTGTACTGAAATATAAGACCCTATAGAAATCACGACTTGTATGGACAAACAAACATTGCTGAATGGAACATTGGATCTTTTGGAAGTGATAATTTTGAAAGTTTTTAAGGGGGTCTGCCAATATAATTTAATGAAAAACAATCTTTCCGCTATCGTTATGATATATAGAATTTTCTGTTAAGGACATAACAATAAATTTCAATAAATCGATTGTGAGGCGTACTGTGTGGCTAGTCGTACCGTCTTGCTGAAACTACATATAGTCAATGTCTTGTTCTGGCGACAAAAAATTTTCCAAAATAACCCGATAGCGCTCTCCATTGACGGTAACATAGTGGTCATTTTCATCCACGAAAAAGCGAACCTCCGGCATGGAAACCGCACCAAACAGTAATTTTTGCGGATGCAACGATGCCCCAAGAAGCACATGTGGGTTTTTGCTGACTAATAATGCATATTTTGCTTATTAACAAAGCCATTGAGGCCGAAATGTACGAGTACTTCCTCGCTGAAGATGATTTTTCGATATTAATAATTAATAGTAATTTTTAATGATTTCCAAACGTTGTTGGTTTACAACTGGATGGAACAACATAGCATCTTAGGGCATTGTTGACCCTATCGTCGAGATGCTTGAAGAGACAGCTATTCTTTTAACTCAGAGTTTTTTTTTTTACTGCGTCGAATTTATAATTTTTTTTTATCTCTGAGAGCTGATCACGATATGGACAAGACAAGATTAACCGGAGGACTTCACATATTTTTGTGTGCCCCCTTATACCGATGTGTTATACATTGCCTGGGTGGCACACCTGAGGAAACGACGAAATGTGAAGTGCAGATCGCACGAGCGTAGTGCGACGAAGAAAGTGTGATGGAGAGAGTGGAAGGGAATGGAGGTAAAAAAAAAAAAAAACAAAAAAAAAAACATCGGAAGGATGGACGTCGTCAAGGTTCTCACAGTAGGTGAGCCGCTGCAGGGAGCTTCGGAGGGGATGGAAGAACTGGCAGCTCAAGACGTGGTGAACTCTACTATGAGCATCATTACGACTGCTTGCTGCGCTTCCATGCCCCGTCGAGACCCCGGCACGGCAAGCCCCCAGTGTACTGGTTGTCAACTGAAATCGCTGAAAAGCGAAGGGAGTGTCACAAGCTTCGACGTGAGGCTCAACGGGCGCGGAACCGTGACGAGGCATGCAACCAGGTGGCAGCATATAAGTCGGCCGAGAAATGCCTTCGCAAACTGATCAACAGTAGCAAGGCTCGCTGCTGGCAAGACCTACTGGACAATGTGAACAAGGATCCGTGGGGCCTTGGCAACAAGCTGGTCATGGGGAAACTTGGTGCCCTACGGAACCCTTGTGTACATTATGCGAAAACGATGGACGCGATAGTGCGGGGACTCTTCCCCGCCCATCCCGTCCGTGTTCACGCTGTCCATGGTGAAACAGCAGTCGAGTGCCCACTCTTCACACAGCTGGAACTTGAGGAGGCAGTCCTCTCATTGAAAGCGAGGAAGGCTCCAGGTCCAGATGGTGGTCCAGCTGAGGTGTTGCGGCTCGTCTATCACCATTGTCCTGACTTGCTGCTCAGCACATTCAACGCTTGCTTATGGGACGGGGTTTTCACGGTAGGATGGAAGGTGGCGAGGCTCGTGCTGATCAGCAAAAGGAAGGGAAATCCCGAATCGCCGTCTGCATACCGCCCGTTATGCATGCTAGACACGGCTGGGAAAATGCTACAGAAACTCATCAAGGGAAGACTCACTGACGCGATTCGTGCTGCCAGTGACCTATCTCCTCGGCAGTACGGCTTTAGAGCAGGACGTTCTACCATTGATGCGATTGCAGAGGTGGTGAACGCGGTCCAATAGGCAGAGGCATATAGTCGCACTAAGCGACGGATCGTCCTGTTGGTGACACTCGACGTCAGGAATGCCTTCAACTCTGCTAAATGCGTGGATATTCTGGACACGCTGGAAAACTCTTTTCAAGTTCCAGAATATCCAATGCGGCTTTTGAAGAACTACCTAAAAGACCGAAGCCTGCTCTGCGGCACAACACAGGGCCAATGAAGGATGGAAATTACATCGGGTGTTGCCCAGGGATCTATCCTTAGTCCGGACCTGTGGAACATGTCTTACGATGGGCTACTGAGACTTGAGATGCCAGATGAGTCACGCTTGGTCGGCTATGCGGATGATGTTGCGGTTCTGGTCGCTATACGCACCGTTGAACAAGCACAACTTAGGCTAGGTATGCTAATACGCCGAGTGAGGGACTGGATGACTGCTCGGAGGCTGAGTTTAGCACTGGAGAAAACCGAAGTGGTCATCTTGACAAAAAAGAGAATCCCTAGAGTAAGGATGGTCAGTATTGGAGACATACAAATCGAATCGAAGCCAGCGGTGAAGTACCTGGGGCTACTGATCGACTCGAAGATGAGTTTCTCTGAGCAAATCAGGGCAACGGCTGAGAAGGCTTCTTCAGGAATATCGGCTCTGAGTCGACTTATGGCCAACGCAGGGGGACCCAGCCCATCAAGAAGACGCCTCTTGATGAGTGCTGTAGGGTCAGTGCTACTGTACGGAGCAGAGGTATGAGGCGACGCTCTCAGCAAGGAGGTATACTGAAAACGTTTGGCACAGGTACAGAGAAGAGGATCACTGAGAATTGCATCTTCGTATCCAACAGTCTCCGACTCGGTGGTGAGAGTGATTGCAGGCGTGATACCTGTCGCCCTCCTTGCTAGAGAGCGCCGCGCTATTTACCTGCGCCGAAACGAGGATGCGAGGGAGATAGTTGTCCGCGAGGAGAGACAGCACTCGCTCAACGATTGGCAGCAGTCTTGGGTGAATTGTACGAAGGGAAGGTGGACTGCGCGCCTCATCCCGGATGTAAGACCGTGGCTAAATCGAAGGCATGGCGAGACTGACTTCTATCTGACCCAGCTTTTGAGCGGGCACGGGTGTTTTCAGTCTTACCTGCACAAGATCGGTAAGTCACGGTTTTCCGATTGTCGGTTTTACCCAGGAGAGGAGGACAATGCCTGTCACACATTTTTTGCGTGTACAAAATGAGTCAGGCTGCAAAGGGAACTCTACAGGAAGATAGAAGAGCTCACCCCGGATAATATAGTTGCGGTGATCCTCGAATCGGTTGACAATGGAACCAGGTGACACATTATGCTCGGGCAGTCCTAAAATATAAAAGGGACTCACAGCACCCGGGGGCACTGGGGCTGGGGGAGCGCTCTTCTGGCAGTTCCTCTTCCCCTCTCCCCTCCCGCTAGGAAAGGGACTCCTCAGCTTGAAGGCGCCCCACGGCGTAACAAAACGACACCTGACCCGAAGTAATGTGTCAAACGGTTCGAGGCTGGGTTCTCAGGTTGACAGGGGAGGTGTTTAGTGGGTAGTCCAGTCGCGCACGGGAGTCCCACACTCTGTGCATAAATAGCATTCACCTCCCTACCACAAAAAAAAAAAAAAACGTTGTTGGTTCGTGAGCTTTACCATGATGAAAATGTTGACTTTAACTAACGTTTTAACATTGACAGTTTAATAAAAAAGTTTAAAGTTGCGTTCATATAAAGATACGAAATTGTTATGTTCCTAATGCAAAATCGTATATTTTCATAGATTTTCTAATGCGTTGATTTTATTTAATTTAAAGTGCAAATGTATTTTTAATTAATTAATGATTCATCGTAATATTAATATTATGCATATCACAAATACTTGTCTTGCATACATTCACTTTACATATACTTGATATACATTCATTTTAGTATACTCAAATTGACATATACACAAAATAGGAGGCAGAAGCAGAAACATTGAAAAATCTAAGATTATAAGAGAAGAGAGTCACCGAAGTCTTGTGGAAGCCGTGCATCGTTGCGGACATTGAAAGTCGAAGTCGTCAATTAGTGACTGAATACAGGCAATTATTATATAGTCAATTAGTGATTGAAAAGTGAAAAGTGCGAGCAGAAGGGAAGATTCTTAACTAGAAGAAAAGAAACAAGCTGGCGAAAAGGCGCGGATTCTTCTGGGTGAGTGATTTTACTTTCCTTGGTTGCGAGAGTGTGTTTTTTTGATTATTTTTGTTGATCCGTATAGCAATTGTGTAAATAGTTGGATAAATTTCTAAGTGTTTGAGTTTGGTTTGGGTGGGTTGTGGATGTGACAGACATATCCACAATGGACAAAAATCAAGCTGTGCAGGCACAGCTTAACGAAGTTATAGAGCAGTTGACGCAGGCTCAACAGCAACTAATTGAGGTAATCTTGGAGTTGGCAGAACAACGCCGAGTCAACAAAGAGCTCATGGAGCAATTGAGGGATTTGGTGCTGGCTAAATCAAAAACAAAGAAAAACAAAAAGAGAAAAGTGGAGTCTTCTTCTTCCTCATCAGAGGGCCCGACGCCTTCTCCTCCTTCTTCAGAAGAAGAAGCGATGGAAGAGGAAGCAATACAAGAAGAAGATGGAAATGAGTCGATGCAGGAAGACTCTGCTGAGGAGGATGATGAATTTCCTGCTCTGCTACCACCGGGTCCCTCAATGGCTCTACCAGAGCTGGCCATCCCACCGATAAATAAACCCACTCCCACAGCGCCTACCACATCCAAACCTCCAGACGACGACAAGAAATGGACAACGGTAACCGTCCTTCGCCGGGAGCCTGAAAATTGGACCCAAGTCCTAATGGACATGAAAGACCTTAAAATAAAACATAAAGCCTCCAAAAAGGTCTACTTGGGGATCCAGATAATTCCTGAGACACCACAAGACCACAGAAAACTTACAAGATACTTGACATAAATGACCATACAATACCATACGTATATCCTTCCTGAAGAAAGGAATCTGAATGTGGTCATCAGGGGATTGTATGGACTGTCGATTGACGGCATCAAGGAAGATCTGGAGAACCAAGGATTTCACCCTATCGAAATCCACTATATAAAGTTTAGAGATGGGCCATCCCGGTTCGTGAAGGTCCTCCTTACCAAAACCGAGACTGACATATACAATTTAAGGACAATATGTCACCTTGCAGTGAATATTAAGTTCAGATGTCCGTGAAGGACTGCAACGATAGTCTGCTGCCTCGGCAGAAGAAGGTGTTGGTATCTGCCGAGAATGCCCTTGTCTGGAGGCGCATGAATGCGCTGGCAGGCTAGCGTTGCGGTGTCGTGGGGCGGGTTCATTCCCCCAGCACAAGGACCCACTACAAAGAATTTCGCGCTCACGAATTTCTGGGGTCGAACGACCGAAGTCGCAAAAAGTGTAGGTACTTACACCAGGGACAACTAACTTGTTCATGGAACAAGAGTAACAAGTAAAAAGAAGTGGAAGCAGGGTGACCTCGTCCTTGCCCGGAGAGGCTCATGGCCCACAAATGAGAGAGGGGCAACCGGGTGGTGATGGAGCCCCTGTGCACCCACCCAACCGGATTAAAATCCATATTTGTTGCAGTGGCCAGGTATTCCTCTTCTGAGTGGAAAAATCATACAACTTAACTTGCATAAGTCTTCCCATCAGAAGAGAAGTACCCCGGTGACCAATTTATACCATAGAATTATGCAATTCGATTACATAACTCTAAGTCATAAAGAGGCACTCTGCTTGGGCCACTCAACCCGCGCCGTCACCTGAAACAAAGAAAGATTATAAAGAACCCGGCGGCTGGCTCATGTTTTAAGGGGAAAGCCTGCCACCTTACCGGGTCCTATACCCGGTCAGAATTATAGGAAAGGAAAGACCGAAGAGTATCTTTTAATTCGACATTTTTATTATTTTACGGATTCTTAATCTAATTATAATATTTGTGTATAATATAATCAACAGGATTCTATCAACATGTTTTGACTGTTTTCTTGGTTTATCAAATGAGGGAGGTATTAGATTTGATTTACACGATCTTAAAATAAAACGGAAGTAAAAACGAACTTCGTTTATGTGTCACAGCACCAAATGTACAGCTAAAAATCTTTCAATTTACAAAATATAAGTTAATTATCCTCAATCAATTTAGCTTATGTCCAAAGGTTGCTATCAACATCTACTATACCGCCACGATCGTATAGGGATCTCTTTTTCTTTTCGTTTTTGTCTTTTTTTTTGTAAAATCATGACATATATTTTAAATTTTGATATATATATATAATACAATAAGAACATGCAAAAAAAAGAAAATTTTTGAACAAACGAAAGGGTACTTACCCCAAACCTCCTCCTACGAGCACTCGTGTTCGGGGCGGGTAAGGCCTGCAAATTTTGTATTATTTTGTTTTTATTTATATTAATAACTCCGCGATTTTTCCGACCTCTACTGATTTCTTGCGGCGGTCAACAAATCTTCTCCGACACGTTTACGTATGATTAGGACAAGAAATTAGTTACAGTGTTCTACGTGAACTGAAATTAAGGTTGATTGAATGGTATCTGTTTGCTGTTCCGAACTCCGCTTTGCACCGATTTGGTTTCCGATACGTGATTTGCTTCCGAAATTTGCATGAATTTGCCTCAATGCTTTTTCCGATTGTCGAGGACTAGAGGATGATACGAAAGATACATAAGCGAATATATTCGCGCTTCCAAACTAGATATCTCGCACTTTCCGCTTATAATTTAGTAATTTTGACTTATATTCACTTTAGGAAATATTCACTGTCCTTGATTTCCCATATCATCTCAAACTCTTGTTTTGCGCCAACCAATTTATGCAGCAAAATTACGGTTTTATTTTCTATCCAATATTCATAGCAACAACTTGCTGATGGTCTACTGAACGCTAATACACTTGTCTGCAATTTTAGCATTTTGATTTAGATTAAGCACTGCACACTTTATGTGTTTCACTTGAGAGAACACTGATAATCCTTCTCCTACCTGCCTCCATCCCACTGTCAAACATGTGACATGCCAATGCACATAGTCTTCAACTGCATACGTCTTTGAAGCAATGAAATGCAGAACTTTAATACTTCGTAAAAAGTTTTCAATTCTTACGGTTCTACCGACGAAATATAAGAATACCAATTTTCGGCTTGCCCTTGATCCACCTGACATGTGTTCGTAAATCCGCTATGGCAAACTGCAAATTTTCTTCTTTCCGTCGTCTGATTTAACGAAGTTTCAGGGCTTCTGCTTCACTACATCGGCGCGACTTTGAGATTCACGATTGCACTTTTCAACATTCGTTACAACGCCTGTGGATGCATTTATGTGCAAAAACTGCCCATCAACTCCTCCTCCGTTGCAAAGTGCACAAAATCGTCTATGATCGATAATTTTCTGTGCAAATTTCTAGAAAAGTTTTCTTTCGCAAAATCAGCCGCCCAGACTAAATGGAGACCTCCGTCTCGATGTCGTAGATCCGAAGGTAAGCACTCAAAATCGCAAAAATTGAAACGTAATAAACGACACTGTTCACAAACTTATTATTGTGAAAATTAATGCCATACTTGGACTCTGTTAATTCTGAATCATGGAGACAAGAGTATCACAGAACTAAACACTTTCCGTTTGATACAAACACGGAAAATCTTTTCAGTCAATATTTAGTGTGATATTTCAAAAAAATCTAGTTGCGGTCGCGTCCACTTATTCATATACTTTTTCGAATCCATTCGTTAATTTAAAGATAAACTTCACAAACTAACTTTACTTTCTGTGAAACTCTTAAGATTGCATTCACATTCGAGTCAAGGTATCAATCCGGCGCGATCCTCCCGACCTCACTGCTTGGCAGTTTTAAGCGGACTCTTCACAATCTCCCGGCAAAAGCACCAGCAACACCAGCAAGTCCCACTCCCGCTACTGCCACCGTTATCGCTCGTACCGTTCACTATGACAGTATTGCTGTTACTCCTCGAAGTGCTCAAAGATGACGATGATGAGGAGTCTGTGATACCGAATGTTGCAGATTACTGCGAATCCGATGGGAGGCACTCTTTTGTTTTTCTTTTTACTTTACAATTAAAATTCTATGAACAAAAACATGTTTAGTAGCTTGTTATTTTTTTGTGTGTATTTTTCATTTTTTTTTGTGTGTATTTTTCATTTTTTTTTTTTGTGTTCCCTTTTGTATACGACGTCTTTAACGGAGTGATTACACGACTATTCTCAGTTGTTCGTCGTGTTGCATTTCACATTTTCCCATTTCATTTTTAATCCTACCAACATGATTCTAAAATAATACGACGACGATTCAAAATCCCGTGGGATAAAATGATTAGCTTTTTATACTTTTTTTCGGTTTGTTAATGTATGCCTTTTTAAAAAGTTTTCTTGTTCTACGTTTATTAAATTACTCATTTTCTCATTTGTACAATTTGACGATACATACACATCTATAAAATAAGAGACGAAAATGAATCGCAATATTTTTTCCTTTTTAGGTCTTTGTAAAAAATTTTTTTACAAAGACCTACTAGTTTCGCGACCTGTCTGTCCGTCTGTCCGTCCGTCCGTCTGTCCGTCTGTCCGTGCGTCACAGCTGATTTCCACAGAAACTATAGAAGCTAGAATGCTCAAACTTTGTGAAAAGGTCAGAAGTAATGGTCTCTCAAAAGTTAAGGCCTTGACAAAAATTTAAAAAAGGTTTGAGGGGGGTCCCCCCTAATAACAAATTGGCCCTTAAAAATTTTTTTTCATCAAAGGTAGTCGAGTGGGGTATCAAATGAAAGGTCTTCATTAAAACTTTTAGAATCTGAAATAATAAAATCATTTTGTGAATTAGGGGGTCCACGGGAAGGCAAAATGTACCCAAAATTTGTGTCCCCCCCCCCCCTCGCGATTGGACACCTTTCAGCCGAAAAATCTGAAAATTATCACGAACGTGGACCTTTATGAGTACAAGGGCAACAAAAAACCTTAGAAATCGAAATTCGCTCAACTTTGTTAATAATAGTATGATTTGTAGATTTTACATTTTTGCCCATAAAATCAAAATGGTACCTTTAAACTTCTTGAAATTTTGCAATTATATAGACTGACATAAGATATATATGTTCACATAATTTAATTGAGATCGAATCATAATCAAGTGAGTTATAGCCATTTCAATTATATGGAATTACAACAACGATAACACGTGTTTATGGTTCATATAGGGTTTTCCAATAAGAGGTGTTCTTTTGATATTAAAAGAAAAATGCCATTTTTTAAAATAAATGATCAAATGTTTAGTTCATTATAAAGAAGAAGATATGCCGTTAATAGCAATAACTAACATTGGGCAAATAACCACTACGACACGCTTACAGGACCATATCCTCTTCATGAAATTTTCCATAACCAAATTGCAAAGTGGCTGCCCTATGTCCTCGATAGCCTCACAAATTTCATCTTTGAGATCTTGAATTGACACTGGGCTATTGGCATAGGCCTTCTCTATCACGTGGCTCCAAAGGAAGAAGTCGCAAGGTGTTAAATCAGAAGATCTATTCAAAATAACACATCTTATTGGAAAACCCCATATATATTTAAAATTGACTTAGGTACTTTTATTTTCTTTCAATTTTCATGAAAATTTAAGGAAAAGTGTTTAACTTGAACATGTTCATCGGCCGAGCATTCAGAAAAATCATTTAAGCTAGATTAAAATGGCAGCTGCACTGTGCTTATGAAAGAAACTGTGCATCTTTTGAATAAATTTGAACGATTTCATATCTAAGTATTGGATGAATAATTCAAGTTATCGATTCACGCCATTAGAAAACTTGCTTCTAACCCTAGGATGTTTACAAAGACCTTCTGGTAGGAGCACTCTCCTGCTTACTCAACTTGTTTCTTTTTATTTTTAAAAAATATATCTAGAAAATGTTTTGTTTTCTTTCTTACATTTTTTATTTATTTTAATAATTAATGTTAATATACTTTTATAATATTGGCTAAAGATCATCCGACATAAATGAATTTTGGGATTTTAACGCTTCTAGTCGCCGTATTTGCTGAGTGTAATATTTATGCGGCCTTCTGCTAAATTTAGAATATGGCTTGGTCATAAACGCGAGCTGTGATTATTCCTAACATTTCCTCGGATTTCAATAATTCCAGTGAATTGATATTACGCGTATTTGATGGAAAAATGATTTTATTTTATTTATAGGTTTTAAGAGCAAAATGCTATTCTTATAATGAGCTTGTCAATATGCAGTGAGCTCTTGAATTAATTTTTGATTCAGGATAAGGGTTTTAAATAATTATTATTTTCTATGATCCGTTCTAACGAAATAATATTGAAACAGTGCCAATTTCTTAGCTTATTGAAATTTTAATGTCCAATGTAAATCCTTTTCAAAGTTTATTTTACCTTCTTTTTACAGGTAAGTCCGAATCATGGAGCTTCTATATAAAGCTAAGGTAAATGATATTTATTCAAACTAAAGAAGTGTGCATGTCGCGTATTGAACGGAGCTCACAACCGTACCTTCTCGGTTACTACAACCTCATATGCACTGTTGAAAAGCAACCCCCCCCCCGTACAGGACAAGCTATGTGCCACAACTGTCAGCAGTTTGGACACTCCTCCAGAAATTGTCACGCACAGGCCCCAACTATGGTGGATGTCCTCGCAACTCAGTGAATGTCAGAAAATCGTTCGCACAAGTTGCAGCTGCAAATAACAATAAAACCCCCACAACATCTACACAACAACAAAATAGAAACACACAAAAACAAAAACAAGCAAACACTCCACTAAACACAAATAACAACATTGACATTCTTTCCCACCCTTCAAACATAATTCCAAACCATGATGCAAGACATGATGGCGAAAATGATTCAGGGATTGTTTGCATTAAAAAATAGTTTCAACAGCACACTGACAAAGAAACAATAATGAGCTTTATGGATCATTTAACCATTCTCACATGGAATGCAAATTCCCTGCTTCATAAGACTGGTGAATTGACTCAACTTATATTTGATTATAAGTTTGACATCATTCTCATTTAGGAAACCTTTCTGAAGCCTGTAAATCGCCTACGCTTCCCTGACTATTTTCTGTACAGAAATGACAGAACAACAGACAGAGGAGGTGGAACGGCCATTTTTGTGAGAAGGAATGTGAACCATAATCTCGTATTGACATCTACGTTACAAACACTAGAAGCTACTGCAATTCAAGTGCAGACGGATTCTTTTGAACTCATGGTAGTCTCGGTATACAGCTGACCTCAGGTGGCTACGCTCATTGAAGATATTAAAAAACTTCTGGACTATCACCGAAGATGAGAAGCAATTGTGCTGGGACCGAAATAGTTATCCTCTCGATATTGGTATATCACGTGCCTTTGAACACGATGTACGCATCGAAGTCCTCGACGAACTTTCATCCGATTACAAACCGGTGCTCTTCTTAATAGGAGGAATATACATAGACAAACCCCTACAAGTAAAGAAGAAAACTGATTGGCAAGCTTTCCAAGTCGCACTGACTAAAGAAACAATTATTCAAACACCTGAAACAGCCAGCGACACAGAGATAATGATAGAAGAAATCACAGACAAAACAATACAGGCAAAAGAGGACAACACTGTCACAACTCTGACAAGGGTGACAAACCTCTATGAACTCCCTAGCGACATCAAAAATTTAATAAGGAGGAGGAATCGAGTCCAGAGAAGGGCTAGGAACACAGGTGATCCTAGATTACGCCAGGAAGAAAATCAAATTACGAACGAAATTCGTGATCGGATATCGAAATTCTGCAATGAGCAATGGGAGAGTTTTTGCAAAGTCTGGAGGCTGGGAACGTTGTAATACCACCAATTCACGGCCCTTACGGTATCAAATTCGACAGTTCTGGTAAGGCGAAGGCCTTCGCAGATACTCTAGAACAACAGTTCTGTGAAAATCCATCTGATGAGAAAGACCTTGACGAACATGTGGTCAGACATTACAGACTCCGATCAAATACAAAGCACCTATCTTCAAGAGGTTAAAGACATTATACAAGTACTGAATAGATGGAAAGCACCGGGATTTGATTTAATATCAAACACCATGTTAAATGCAATAGCAGTTCTAATCGCGGTCGGATAAATGATTCCCCCCATTCATTCAGCTTGCCTTTATATAGGGTCTGTAGTCATTCAACCCAGTTCTCGTACATTGGCGAATTAGCAGGAACTTTCGTGAATGAATGGAGCAGTGACTCACTTTTAGATGTTGATTCTTGGTGGGTTCTCGTGGTTTCGAGTAAATTCATTTTGTTGATGTTCTTAATTGTTGTGAAAACAATTGCGGCAGTAGCTCGCAGAGTTATTTGTACATGTAACACTGCCCCCACCTCAGTTCTTTTCGCCAGTTGTAGTCAATTCTCCCTGGGTGTAATATGGGGCAAGATGGTCCAGATGCATGATTTTCATTTTGGCTCTCAGTTTACGGTGTTCCTGTATGCGATATACGACGTCGTTGATTCGCTTTGTAACTCGGTATGGTCCCTCCAAATTATGCTGCAACTTTGGAGACCTACCCTTCCGTCGCTGTGGGTTATATAGCCAGACCAAGTCATCTTGCTGGAAGCCAGTAGAATTTAGATCATACCTGGTCTTCATGCGGTCAGTAGCCGATTCGAGGTGTTTTCGCACTGTCCGATGTATCCGGTTCAACCGTTGTCTTAGCTCACTTGCGTACTCCAAGATCGTTTGGGGTTTCTCAGGGGGTGTCCCGAACTTTATATCAGCTGGCAGACGAATAGTCTTTCCAAAAATGAGTTTGGCTGGGGCTTGGCCCGTCGATGCATGTTCGGCAGCTCTGTACGCCATCAAAAATAGTGGGATATGTCGGTTCCAGTCTCTTTGGTTCTCGTCAATCATTTTGGCCAGATGTTTATTGAGCGTGCCGTTGAAACATTCGACCATTCCATCGGATTGGGGATGCAGCGGTGTTGTCCTCGTTTTCCGTATTCCCAGCAGCTCGCACATTTCGCTAAAAACTAGTGACTCAAAGTTGCGGCCTTGATCTGAATGTAGTTCGCAAGGTACGCCGTACCTACTGACCCAATTCAACACTAGCTGTTCGGCTACAGTAGTTGCTTTCTGGTTGGGAATGGGGTAGACCTCGGGCCACTTGCTGAAATAATCGGCCACAACCAGCGTGTATCGATTTCCCCATTCAGATTCTGGAAAGGGTTCTGCGATGTCAACAGCAATCCTTTCAAACGGTACCCCCACGTTATAGGTTTGCATTTGTCCTCTCATTCATCGCTTTGGGCCTTTGACGGAAGCGCAAATTGTGTATCTGCGACACCAGTCCTCTACGTCTTCTCGAGCGTGGGGCCAGTAGAACCTTTCCCGCAATTTCGCTAAGGTCTTGTTAACACCAAGGTGGCCTCCCGAGAATCCTTCATGCATTTCCTTAATCACATCGTGGATTCGGCTTTTGGGTAGTATAGTTTGCATCCTATAGGAGCTGCCATCCGCCGTTTCCCATTTCCACTTGAGTACGCCACCCTCCAGCTGAAGGGAGTTCCATTGTGCTCAATAGCTTTTCAGGGTTGCGCCATGCATTGAAACGTCTTTCCACTCAGGTCGCTCAATCGTCTCCTTCCATACGAGCAATGGTTCGATGTCTTCATCGGCTAACTGGGCATTTCGAATCTCCCCCGATGACCAACCTTCATCGAATTCGGCCGTTATCAATCGCAGATCCACAGGCGGCTCCTTTTTCTCAATCCGTCGGCAATGCTTGCAATTAGCTGGACATGGATGACGAGATAGAGTGTCAGCATTGCCATGAACTCTGTCCTTGTGAAGTAGTTGGGGCCTCACTAGGTCTGGTCGGGTCGTCAATCGGGTTGCACCAGTGTCTTTTATTATGGTGCAATGTTCTTCATTAACTTGACCAGGAAGGCATAAGTCTGCTTCTCCACGATGTTGCCTTGACACGGTGATGGGGGTGCTGGGGATGTCGGTCCTTCTAGCCAACGTCCGCCCGACGAAGTTGGCCCTTCCAGTTTGATGGGCTTCCATTCTAGGCTCCTGTCTCGGTCTGGATCTCCACCATCCTGAATAATACCTCCGTTTTCTTCGCTTCTTGCAGTCCCTTTGCAGGTGCCCCTTCTCACCGCAATCCCAGCATCTAGGCGCACTATTTACCTGGCGCTCTCACTCATTTTCCATGCGCTCACACCTGCACTCGTTTGCCATTACCTCATGGAGCCAGGCTGTGCTACGAGTCGCATTTTTCGCTGCTTTATAGTTCAGACTATAAACCAATGCGTCCTTAACCGTTTGCTTTTGAGCTAATCGCACGGCTTGTTGCAATTCCTGGTCCTTTAAGGCGCTGATGAATGCTTCTGTTGCTGCGTCATCTCGATGTTCCGGGTCGTACGCTGGGTAAGCCAAAAGTGCCAGTCGCTCAATGTCTTGGGCTAGCTGCTGTAGGGTTTCGCCAGACTTCTGCATCCAATTCCGTAGCTGTGCCCGATAAATCTGCTTCAGATGGTCGCCTCCATAACGCATGTCGAGCGCATTCAATATAGCAGCCGGGTTTGAGTGTAAATCAACGGGGATCGTCTGCAAAAGCTCGGAATCAGTGCAGTTGCTTGTTCCTGCTCATTCCAGTGATTTGCCCTTGCGGCAGCTTCAAACTGGGTCTTGTAAATACTCCAGACCGTTTGCCTATCGAATATTGGTGCTTGCACATTTCTGGATGTGCTTTGCGCTGCAGTTATAAGCGGGGCTGGTGAGGTGGTTACTACTGCCTTCACTGCTTCCAATTCTTTTCTCACTTTTTCCATCTCATGGTTCATTCTCTCTTCGACCTGGCTGATCTCATTGTTGATTTTCTCCTCAACCTGGCTGACCTTCTCCTCGACCTGGTAAACCTTTTCCTTGACGCATTTAATTTGATTATTCGGGCTACCGAGCTCCACTTTTATTTCGGTTGACTGTTTTTGCACTTCCTTGATTTCGATCGCTTGTTGATCCAGCTTCGCTGATTGTTCATTTAGCTTCGCAGTTAAATTGGATGACTGTTGTCGCTGCTCTTGCTGAATCAGCATTAACATTTGCATCAGCGCATTTTCTGGTTCCTTTGATTTTCGCGTTTCTGCGTCTCCCTTAAGCTCCGCCATGGTAATTTCATTTAATTTGAAATGTTGGCTTCGTGGTTATTATTTATTTTTATTATTTCGGCTTTTATTTATTTTTCCATCAGTTTCCACGTTAGATTTCACTATTGTGCATTTTTCTTCTTTTTTTATGTTTAAACGTTTTTCACTTTCAAAATTTTCTTTCTCACTTCTTGACACCACTGTCGCGTGTTTTTGGTTCGCGGCCAATAATTTTAATGTTCCGGGAAAGTGAAAACGCAATGTCTTTTAAATTAAATTAAAAGAGTTTATTTAGTCAAATTACAAATGCACGATCACTTATTTCACAATTTCACAATTTTAACTTAAATCTAATTTTCACTTGTCCCCCCATTCATACAGCTCGCCTTTATATAGGGTCTGTAGTCATTCAACCCAGTTCTCGTACATTGGCGAATTCGTGGGAACTTTCGTGAATGAATGAAGCAGTGACTCACTTTCAGATGTTGATGCTTGGTGGGTTCTCGTGGTTTCGAGTAAATTCATTTTGTTGATGTTCGTAATTGTTGTGAAAACAATTGCGACAGTAGCTCGCAGAATTATTTGTACATGTAACAGTATATAAATATAGCAGGGACTTCAAAACAGAACTAAACATCTTTCCATTCCAGTAGATATTCGTCTTTTTTCAGGAGGAATAGAAGACGGGAGTTGAGTATGCCACCGAGGGGTAGGTTTCTAAAAACCGGCGAATTTTCGGCTTGATGATTTGGTTCGGTACGCGGTGCTGAGTTTGCGTTTTCAGTTAAGAGTAGATTGATTCGATTTTTAATTCGAGAAGATTATTTCTGGCACTCAGTTGGTGAATATTCGGGAACGAGTGGTTTTTGGCTGAGGATGGCTCTTGCTGTCCTTTTTACCCACTGCATGGTCTGAAAACAGAGGAAAATGAATTATTTAGGGTACAGTTGAATCGTTTTGATGGAAGTTGTTTTGCCGCATTTCAAATCGCTCATATGGATCGGTGGCTGATAATTTTGTATTCGGGCTTAGTCTGCTGGCGGGAGAACTACGACTGAAATTCCTCTCCAGACTAGCTAGCCTGCCAGCAGCCACCTCGGAGTAGACTTATGGTGTCCAAACTTGTTATCCTATTGGGTATAGTTCGTTAATACATTCATAGACTTCATGTCTACAACCGATAACCAGTCGGTTTAGATTTCCATCCCAAAATCTCGAAACGAGACCGACCACGAAGATCTTAAATCATTATAAAACTTTAACTAAGTAATCAGAATAAAACTGGCTTTACATTACTTTAATATCAACTTTGCCAAAAATTCTTCGATTTAACTTTAAGACATCATATCGGTAAAAATTTGTTCAACGTACATAGGAAAGGATGAACCAGAAGAAGAAAGTCGTTTGTGTTAGGACAAAGAAATTTGAAACATTACTGAACTTGTATTGAAAGCATTCTGTTCATGGAAAATGAAAATTTTATGTACAATTTTGCACCGCTTGATTTTAGTTTTCTGATCATTGATCAATGATTTCATTAATATCCTATATTTTGCAAGATACTACGAGATTAGAAGGCTTAAAAGCAACTTTTATTTTCATACTTTACATACTTAATGCTTAAGGTTAATGTCCTAAAAACAAACATTAACATTTCTACATCAATTAGCATAGAAAAGGCAAAAAAGAGACAGTAAATATATTTGATTAGTGACAGGCAGACAACAGAGTGCTACTTCTTATCTCTGCTAACTTTCATGCTTGCATGAGAGGTAAGAGATGTTCAAAATGTCCGCAGTTGAGAATTTTGTTCTACTTTTAAAATTTTTAATATCAATCCAAAAAGTGTTCAGGGGTACTCGTATTTCTTCTGAATCATGTGGTATGGTGTACGAGTATGTAACAGGTGTATAAAAACCTCTTTCTCTTGCAACTGCAGTCCTAAATATCTATACAAAAATGTTAAGTGAGCACATGTCAACTTGACCTACAAATAATTACTAAAATTTAATCTACATATACTTACTTGAAATCTGCTATCAACTTATCGATTATCGTTTAAATTGTCATTATCAATCAATATATCCAGATTTTATTGCAGTGAATAACCTAGATCGATGATCAGTTATATTTGGTTTAGTAATGAATAAAAAATGTTCAGATTTTTCGCAGTATTGCCGATTACGCCCTGTTTTGTTGCAATTATAAGAAAATTAAACAGTGGATAGAATCTGTGGAAGTACCTGTTTAATCACCAAATTGGTTGTAATTGCACCAGCTGCTCATGTTAGCGAACCCTAACCTCGAACTGGCACAACTCCGAAGAAAATGATTTGAACCCATGTTGCGAGCGAACACATAAAACATGCTCGGATATATTCCCGCTTCATAACTGCAATAGTAGCGAGCAAACAACACCTATGTACTCGCACTTCGCCAATAAAAATTAGCCATAGAAACGCAAGCGCAAGTAAATAAGCGAGCAGTTAAGGAAACGAGAACGTTCAACCCGCAATGATATTTACACCATGAACGAACGGAGTGCTTCAAAGTGAGGTAAGCGGAGAGGAAAACCGAAAGTTCCAGCATAAACACTCTTTCGCTCAATGTTCCCAGTTTCGCTATTTCACCACGAGCGGTCGTGGAAAAATCGAAAGTTCTGGCTAAAACACTCTTTCGCTCAATGTCCCCAGTTTCGCTATTTCACCTCAGGAGATAGTGAGAAAGCCGAAAGCTTAAGCTGAAAGCACTCTTTGGCTCAATTTCCCCCGTTTCGCATATTCACCAGCCGAGTAAGTGAGACGAAACGGGGAGGAAAAACTTTCGTGAAACGAGAGCGCACGTGTTCGGCTGCTCAGCACCTTTAAAGAGAATTTAGGTTGAAAGCCTACGAAAGAACAGTATTTAAAGATCTTGGGCAAAGCATTCGAGTCAGTCGGTTTTTCAAGTCCAAAAGGGAGCGCGCTGCTACCCACTCTTCAAGTACCACAGGTAATTACGCGAGCAAAATATTCAGAAGGAGGTAAAGCGAAAGTGTTCAACGAAATGGTAAGAGGTGAGGTGTGGGCTTGCGCCGCGATCCTCAATCGGCCCTTTGGCATTCCACGCCGCGTGGCCACCCCGGACCATTAGTTTGTCTAGCTGATCCCCTGTACAGGCTGGCACTCACGTGTAAAGCGCGACCAGCCAAATGAAAAGCGCTTCACTCAATATTAATATAGGTTTTCAATAATATATTACGTGTAACTTGTAAATGTTTCGAAAAAAGTGAACCGAGAAACAAAGTTAAGCCCCTTCAAATAAACTCTCGTCTTTTGGTGTTCTAGTTTTGATGGTCAGAGTAGCAGGTAAGTGGTGTTACAGCGAGATATTTATCCGGGAGCTTTGACGATGTATATTGGATACACATCAAATGAGCTCCCAGTTCATACCAGTATGCATAGGGTATACTGATTATGTAACAACACCACTTACCTGCTACTCTGTCCATTTAAACTAAACCAACAAAAGACGAGAGTTAACTTTAGAGAATGAATTTCATTACACTATCCATTTTTTTAAACATTTAGTTACAATTGAATTTATTCATTACATTTCCACTTAATTAATTATTTTAAACTTCTACCTTTCAGTCAGCCTGAAGAAGGAAACAACTTGTCGTATTAATGGTTCGGTGTGGCCATACGGCGTGAAACGCCAAAAGGCCGGTTGAGGATCGCGGCGCAAGCCAACACCTCACCCCTCACCACTTCGTTGAACACTGGACAATATCGCCGGCTGAACTTTTAATCGCGAATACTTTAACCGTCTAAATGGCAATTGGGTAGTAGCACGCTCCCTTTTGGACTTGGATACACACTCGAATGCTTTGCCGAAGAACTTTAAATACTATTCTTTCGTGAGCTTTCAACCTAAATTCTCTTTATGGTGCTGAGTAGCCGGAGACGTGAGCTCTCGTTCCACGAACGTTTTTCCTCCCCGCTTCGTCTCGCTTGCTTGGCTGGTGAATATGCGAAACTGAGGAAATTGAGCAAAAGAGTGTTCTTCGCTTAAGCTTTCGACTTCGAAAGAGCGCTTTCGGCTTTCTCACTATCTCCTGAGGTGAAATAGCGAAACTGGGGACATTCAGCGAAAGAGTGTTTTGGCCAGAACTTTCGGTTTTCCCACGATCGCTCGTGGTGAAATAGCGAAACTGGGAACATTGAGCGAAAAAATGTTTATGCCGGAACTTTCGGTTTTCCTCTCCGCTTACCTCACTTCGAAGCACCCCGTTCGTTCATGCCTTTGCCTTTTTAGCCTCACCTTTTTTCAGAAGCTTTGAACTGTAATTAACAGTTATGTTGAACAGAGTGAAGCTGAAAATTATACGTTAAAAACTGAGACCAACCTCGTATATTCAGGACAAACAGTAAACTTGAGATTTCAACACTCAATTGCAATAAAAATTTTAATAAACACAGCAATCTTTAAATCATAGGGTAAATATTCAACTTCAACTGGACTCTTGACGTTTTTTCTTCTTATCACTTGGCACTGACAGCGACATGTGTCTACCATTGAGAATGGAACCAACGGAGAGGCTACGCAAACGGAAATTCCAGGGCAGACGGAAAGGACCGAGTCCACGGGATTTCTCATTAAGCCAGAGACGGAGGAAAATATAGGAAAAACATTTTTTTTTTTCGAATAGCTTTTATTACACTTTCTTATTGAAAAAATAAAAATATAATTTTTGGAAATAAAACAAGTCGAGGAGGCAAAAGAATGCTCCTACTAAAAGAAGTTTGTAGCATCCTTGGGTTCAAAACAAATTTTCTGACAGCATGTATTGATAACTTGAATTATTCATCCAATATAATACTTATGAAGGATTAAGTACATAATTTTGCTTTGGATGTGGTATTTGAGCTCGCCTGGAGTTGCTGACTTATTGGCCTGGACCAGTTACTTGATATATCTCCATAAAAAGAAATACAATTGAGTTAGATCCTATGAACGAGGCGACCATTGATCGGACCATTTCTCGAGAAACCACGTTCACCAAATTTGCCTTTCAATAAGTCGATTGTGAGGAGTGCTGTGTGGCTAGTGGCACCATCTTATTCAAACTGCATATTGTAGATGTTAAGTTTATCCAATTCTGGCCACAAATAATATTCCAACATAACACGATAGCGCTCTCCATTGACGGTAACATGACGGTCGTTTTCATCCACGAAAAAATGTGGCCCAATCACATCTCTGGCATGAAAACTGCGCCAAACAGTAATTTTTTGCAGATGCAACGGAGTTTCAAGAAGCAGATATAGGTTTCTTGCTGACGAATAACGAATATTTTGCGTATCAACAAAACCATTGAGCCAGAAATGAGCTTCATGGCTGAAGATGATTTTGCGCTGAAATTCTTAATTTTCTTCAAGCTTTGCCAGAGCCCAATTGGAGAAGTTTCGGCAAGTTGAATGATCAAGTGGCATTAGTTCTTGAATCAATTTGATCTTGTAACCATGTGTTGTTTTAGCAATGCCCACTTCCTGAGAATGACGTGAAATCCACAGATTTGGCTCATCTTAACTAAAACATTGCTTGCGGAAGAATTCTCCAAAGTAAACAATATCCGAGGTACAAAAGAATCATTTGGAGGAGCAAAGTGAAGTGACCAAAGGCCAATACGTTTCCAACACTTAAATCGGAGTCAAAAACGTTTTCCTTTAAACGTATCATTTAAGATACATATCACTGACGTCTTGCCTTTGCTTAGCGGAAGTGCTCACTTTTCAAAATTAAGTAAAGGGTGGTCCAACCAAAACGCAGGATGTTAATTGTTAATAAAACAAAAAGTTATTAGAGAATCATTTTAATATTTTTTATTATAATAGAAGGATCTATGACAATTATGTGTAAAACAAAATATCACCCAAATGCTTGCCATGGCTATGGTGGCATAGTTCTATCCGATGGTCCATACTTTTAATGAGTCTGAGACATAACTGAGGTTCAATGTCGTTAATGTGCTGAATGATCTCGTCCTTTAGCTCTTGAATTGTTCTTAGCTTGTTGACGTTCACTTTTTCTTTTAAATATCCCCAGACAAAGAAGTCCTACGGTGTCAAATCTTATGATCATGGCGGCCAATTAACATCGCCACAACGTGAGATAACACGGCCATTGTGTTTCTCGCGCAAAAGAGCCATTGTTTCGTTGGCTGTGTGGCAAGTGGCACTATCCTGTTGGAACCACATATTGTCCAGGTCCATAACCGCAATTTCTTGAAACAAGAAGTCAATTAGCATCTCGCAATAGCGAACACCATTCACGGTAACTGCTTGGTCATTCTCATTTTCCACGAAGTACGGCCTGATGACGCCTCCAGACTATAAGCCGCATCAAATAGTCACTCTTTGTGGATGCATCGGCTTCTCAATCATCACTCGTGGATTCTCATTTGCCCAAATGCGGTAATTCTGCTTGTTAACGAATCCACTGAGGTAAAAGCATGCTTCGTCGTTGCTGAAGATGATTTTCTTTGTAAAGTCACCAGTCCCTTCTATCAGTTCAACCAACCATTTGGCGTATTGCCGATGCTTTAAATGGTCAGCAGGCTTCAGTTCTTGAGTCAACTGAGCCTTGTAATCGTGTAAATTCAAATCTTTATTCAAAATTCGCATCAGTGATGTTCGTGAGATGTTCAATTGTTGCGCACGACGACGAGGCGAGGTTGACGGCTCTTCTGCCACACTATCACGAACAACAGCAACGTTTTCCACAAAACGAGCTGGACGAGCATGCACAGGTGATTTTACATTCTTACAGACCCGGTTTGCTGAAATTAGCGCACGATTTTCCCGATTGTGGGCACATTTGGTCAATTATTCTGACAAAAAAAATCACGAAGTGCACGAAATGCATTTTAATTTGAACACCCATGTTCGTAAAAGGCTTCAACAACCTTAATGTGCTGCTCAATTGTGTACCTCTCCATGGGTGAATTTGTCAAACACTGAAGCAAAGAAATGTTAAATTAAGTTGGGCGAAAAACTTGACGTTAAGGTGTGACTCACAATTAACATCATGCATTATGGTTCGACCACCCTTTACAAAACCCTTTTGGCGGGATCATAATCCTGTCTTCTTGACTTATTTTATTTATTTTTTAAGCTTGATTATATCATCAAGTAAAAAATTTGGATAAAGTCAATAAATTGTCTTTTACATGCGTCATTGTATCTATACATAAAACAACATTCAAATCGTATTCAGGTATTCATTTGAGTATATCAAGATTTTACTAGGGTTGACTTATTCATCAATCAAGCGTCAAGTTTGTGTTAAATATAATCAGTTAAATAAACATATTTGATGAAAACCTTTCCCTAACTCACTAAAATTTTTCTTTTGCACCTAGAATTTAAGAATCTGCTAATGAAGAAAATCCACACAAAAATTAGTTTCAGAATCTGGATAGAACAAATATTTAGACTGTCCGACTGAAATATCAAAGCGATAAAAACAAATTCAATAAAGCGTGATGAAATGAAAGATAAGACCATTTGACTTTAGATTGGTAAACACTTCTTCATTATTCAAACTTCATAAAGAAATTTAATATCTTCCCCCAAGAAGTTTTGCAAATTGCCTGCGGCTAATAAAAGAAAATTATAAAATGCATACGAGTAAATTTTTTCACTGCCGCCACCACATATTTCATATAAAATTTCAAATGTGAATTAGTTTAATACGATAAGTGGAGGTTGAATGTTCAGATTAATTCTCATGACCGTCATATTCTCGTCATATTCTAAATTGCTCTCAGTGCCTCCAACGGTATTTTGGCTAATATCTGACTAAAACAAGCTTCCATAGCCTCTTGCATCTTCAGTTGGAGCCATGACTGAATCTATTAGATGAATCCATAAATAGCATTTAAGGAGTAGTTGAAGCCATTAAATCTCTGCGTGCGTGGTTTTCCGGTAAGATGAAGTACCAGCAAACCATTCTATTTTTTAGCACACACACTTGCCTTCGCAGAAACGAAGCAACATTAATGGTAATTCTAATATTCATTTGAAATATAAAATAAAATACTGTATTAAATACATAGCGCTTACAACTACGGATTTAAACCATAGAAGGAAACATGGGCATGACTTTTCAACCGTATTTTCTAAAGAGGTGCAAAATTAAATTGAAGTATTCATATTATGAATATGAGAGGGGTTCAACGGTGGATCGTGATTATTTAACCAGGGTGGGCAAAAGTTAATAGGAACGTTTTTGCTCTATGTCAGTAAGGGTACCCGAGTTGAGCACTCCAAACAATAGCAAGAACCAATGTGAAGGTCTAGAGCTCTCTTGCCAAGGAAGGGATGGGATCTGGCGGAATTGCAGGGTCTGCATAATAAGTAACCGGACTGACCTCAGGAAATTTTTTATTGGCAAAATATGTACAATTTTTCTTTAGAAATCTTCAAAGTAGTCCCCATTGGAGTCGATAACATGCTGATACCGGATTTTCCAATCCCCGAACGCTCCCTGGAAGTCGGCAACCTCGATGCTGTCTAGAGCCCTCGTCGTAGCACGTTAAACGTTTTCCCCTTAAGGTGTCTCTTGATCTTGGGGAACAGAAAAAAGTCCACTGGTGCCATATCCGGGCTGTAATGAGGCTGTGGCAACGTTGCCCTCGACTGTTTGGCCAACTGCTCGGTGACGAGCAGGCACGCACTTTTGCACATTTGTGTCCGTGTGACTCGTTGATGGAGGACCGACGCGCTGTTTGTCATGGACGTCATCACGGCCCTCCCAGAAATTTCGGTGCCACTGAAACACTTGAGTTCTAGACAGAGCATCCTCACCGTAAGCCTCTTGAATCATTTGTTGAGTTTCTGTGGCCGTTTTCTTGAGTTTGACACAAAATTTGATGCTAACACGTTGCTCGATCGTACGCTCCATTTTCACTCCGACGACGTAACTGAACACGCACTCCGCTCTCGCTCGGTGCTATCTCTCCAAGCGCTTGGAGACAACTGCTGTAACTCGGTTCCCTTTACCTAGACCCCCACTACCACTAAGCACCAGATACCGGTTAGCAGACGCTTTGACGGCGCGGGGCAGGCTCAGTCCGGTTACTTATTATACGGACCCTGTATGTAGGTTGAAATAGGCTTTTTGGGCCAAAAGGATCAAGTGAAAAATAAAGAAATTTATGATACATAAAACATTATTTGAAAATTATTTGTTTATATGTGCTTATACTTTAAATCAATTCTTCAATCCTTGGATTTATCAAACCTTTTCATAAAACTTAAATTCTGTGTGCTTTGTTAAGGATTTTATTCATTCTTTTTCGATAGCGATTGTAGATAGCTCACTTAACCGAATTTGACTCATAGAGTTTCTGATAAAGTTATTGATACGCTTGAGTGTAGAAAAACTTCGTTCAACTGTTGCCGAAGTAGCTGGTAAAGAAAGATTTAAGCACAAAAGCTTATAAATTTCAAAAACATCTTCTTTTAAGTTGTTTTTTGTAATACACTGTAAAGTCTGTACGTTATCTATGAAAGGACCTAAAAAGCTAGGATTCTAAGATTCATTATAAAGTTTTTCGAATAAATTTGGATAAATCAAAAGGAGACATCTTTGTAAATCATTTCAAAATGTTTTTCAATATTCCAAAAAATTTTCGCGATGTGTTAAGCTTAAGAAAACCAACTTGCTCAGATCGTTAAAAATTACATCCACTCGATTTATCACAAAGTCTATTATCTCAATATAAAGGCGCTTCAAATACCATCATGATACTGCCTTCTTTTCCTGGCTGGTTGGCCGACTGAGATACAAACGCCATTAAAAATATACGCTTAATAAGTATCTTCTCGGTAGCGATTCAAAGTTATAATCAAATCATTGATTCAACTTTGACAATAATTTATATCTGAGAGCTTGTATTGTTAGATATTGAAAATAATAGTTTGCTGATAAATTGAATTGAATACTTCTAACGAAAACATAAATGTAAAATCACATTTTTAAATCCCAGAGATTCACGCAAGATATTTCGATCACGGACAAAATCATCGCTGTCCAAAATTTCCTCAAAAACTTCCAATAGATCATTGCGATTGTAGAAATTTCAAGCGTTTTTGAAATTTGTTTCGAGAATTCATTTAAAGTTAAATCGATAATGCAAGCGGAACAAAGGCCGAGAAAAAGGCTACAAACGAAAAGGGTAAATTGCCAATGTCCGCACTATGATAACGACAAATTTGAACAGAGGGAAGACTAATCGCAGTATTAGCATCACTCCCGATAGAAAAAAGATTTACTGTTGTCGTAAGTATGTACTGGGGTGATGCCAGTACTGAAAGTAGCTTGTACATGATGCAAAATTATATGTATGTGTGTATGTGTATGAGGCTGGAACTATAATAGTGTTGCTCGCCGCTGCTTTGTCATGAGAAGACTGAACATCTTCCCCACCATGAAAACTTCTGTTTTCATCCAATTATTCGATAGGCAATGGACATAGCTTCACGATGGCCCGGTTGAAGATTCCCGAAGCTGTACGTACTGTAGCAACTCGAACCTTATCATCTTCGCCGCGTGTCACATCGATAATTCTGGCGAGAGGCCACTTCATAGGTGGAAGATTTTCATCTTTCATTTATACAAGTTGGTTAACCTTGGCATTGCTATTGACTGAGGTCCACTTAGATCGCGACTGCAATAGGTGAGGATAGTCGTTGCGCCATCGAGTCCAAAAGGATTGCTGGATGAAGTTGTCCAAGGAATCGAATTTAAGTTGTGTGACGATTGGTTCGGGTAAGCTTGTAATTGATCGTCCAATCAAGAAATGTCCGGGTGTGAGGGCTTACAAATCAGTTGGATCTGATAACATCTCCGTGATTGGTCGAGAATTAACGATCGCCTCCGCTTGATAGATAACCGTAAGCATTTGTTCGTGGGTTAGCGATGCATTGGTGACTGCTATGGTAAGGTGAAATTTTGCCTTCTTCACCGCCGCCTCCCACAAGCCACCAAAATGTGGGGAGCGCGGTGGGATGAAACACCATCCAATGCCTTCCAGAAGGCAAGCGTCCTGGACTTGATCAATATGTGATTGAGTTGAGAAAAGTTTTCTTAACTCTCGCAACTGGTTATTGGCACCGATAAAATTAGTAGCGTTGTCCGAGTATAGCTTGTGGCATTCTCCCCTGCGAGCGAAGAATCGTTTAAGGCATAAAATGAATGCTGCTGTCGATAAATCTGAAACGAGTTCAAAATGTACAGCCTTTGTAGCGAAACATATAAAAACCGATAAGTAGCCTTTGATTGGAGATCTTCCTCGTAGTTGAGCTCGCATGAAAAACGGTCCACAAAAATCTACACCGGTAACCGCAAAGGGATGTGATACTTTCAGCCTATCCGATGGGAGGTTTCCCATCATTTGCTGAAAGAAGCGAGGCTTCGCTCGAAAGCATATCGTGCACTGATGAATAACTCGCTTAGCCTCCGACTTTACGTTGATCAACCAAAACCTTTGCCGAAAAATGTTTACCAAGGTATGGCAGCCAGCATGTGAGTTGTTAACATGCAAGAAGGTTAACAATGCGTTTGTAAAGGGATGCGCTTGCGGAAGAAGCCTTTGATGGCGCGCATCAAAGGGTAGATCAGATTTCGTAATACGCCCACCGACTCGAATAACACCATTTCCATCAAGGAAAGGACGTAGAGGTAAAATTCGACTTCTCGCATTTACGGATGCACCCTTAAGGAGGTCAGTATAGTCACGATTAAAATATACTTGTTGTATGCAACGAACGATAACCGTGACTGCTTCTTCTAACTCTGACTCGTAAAGCTTCTGACACCGTAAAGCTTCGTAACGCAAAGCTAGGTTTCGTTGAACTACGTGCTCGCAACCGCAATGATTTGAGATATCGATTAACGTATCCAAATACTCGAAGAGTTTTCCAGTATGAGTTAATATATTTTGTGTCCTTAACTAGGTCTTCCACTGCATAAGACGACAAGACTGTGAAGTTCAGCTTGCGATATTCTGGAACATCGATTTGATCTGGAACCTTTCCATGATATGGCCATTGTGATGACGATGCGGATAAAAAGCTTGGACCATGCAGCCATAAGTTGGACCTTGTAGACTTTCTGATTTAGCGCCTCGCGAGATCAAATCTGCCGAGTTATGCTGCGTTGGAACATAGCGCCATGTAACGGATGAAACAGCTTGAATTTTGGACACACGATTGGCTACAAATGTGGACCATTGGTACAAAGGTGCACTTAGCCAGGCTAACACGATTTCTGAGTCACTTCAACACACGACATCCGTGAGGTCACGGAGGATAATCTTCGTAGCACGTTCTATGAGCTCGCAAAGTATTAGGGCTGCATAGAGCTCTAGACGCGGTATCGTAGTAGTTTTCAATGGAGCTCTATGGGATTTCGAACAAAGCAGGTTCATCGATACTTTCTTATCAGGAATTTCACTTCGAATATATACACAAGCTCCATAAGCGCGTAGACTGGCATCAGCGAATCCATGGATTTGAAGGCTGGAATTCGACAAACAAACATGTCGTGGGATACTAAAGTTGTTGACCTTGGCCATATCCGAGCGAAAAGACTGCCATCTTGTTTACATTTCGATGGGTAAGCTTTCGTCCCAATCAATATTAAGTGTCCACAACTCCTGTAGAAAGAGTTTGGCGGTAACAATCACTGGGCTGAGCAATCCTAATGGATCGAAGAATCGAGCAGTTTCCGACAACACTATTCTTTTGGTCACAGAACTTCGTATTTCTGGCGAGTGATATGTAATCAAAAATTCATCGGCAGTTGGGTTCCAGGCTAGGCCAAGAGTTTTAATGAAATCCTTGTCATCTAGTCGAGTCATTGCTTCCTTGTCATTTTCATCGATTTTTTCTAGCACCGATGGTTCATTTGATGCCCATTTTTTAAGGGGGAAGCCGCCTGATAGTAGAATATCGGTAACTTCGTTTTTGATCTTTGCAGCTTCATCCAAGTCATCACTTCCAGTCAATAAGTTATCGACATATGCATCTCGCTTGATAATCAATGCTCCTACTGGAAACTCACTCCTAGCATCTTCTGCCGCTTGACGAATAGATTCTACTGCGTGATATTGAGCAGACCCAGTGCCATAAGTAACTGTTTTTAATCGATAGAGCTTCACACGATCATGACTTGAATTACGAAAAACTATTAGTTGTAGGTCTCTATCACTGGAATGCACTATGACTTGCCGATACATTTTTTCTATGTCAGCTGATATTACATAAAGATGGAAACGAAATCGAAGTAAGATCGAAAATAGGTCATCTTGAACTGTGGGTCCTACCATTAGAATATCGTTTAAGGATACACCACTGGAGGATTTTGCAGAACCATCAAAGACTACGCGTAATTTAGTGCTGCTGCCATAATTCTTTACAACACAATGATGGGGGAGAACATAATGAGGTTTGTGTAACACACACAGTGAATCAATGACTTCCTTCATATGTCCCAACGATAAATATTGATTCATAAAATCGTAGTGACTGACCCGTAATTCACGGCATTTCTCAATTTTTCTTTCAGGGCTATAAAATCGTTTTAATGCGATTTATGTATGTTAAGTATGTGTCACCAAGCACTGACGCATCTTGCCTTAAGGGTAATCTCACTACGAACCGACCGTTTGCATCACGAATTGTATTGACACGAAAGTGTTCTTCACAAGCAATCTCCTCAGCTGACCTTTTGTCTATTTCACTATTACAGTGGTCTAGCTCCCAAAACTTAGCGACGATATTATTTAAATTTTGTTCGCACGGTTCACTGTTACTGTCGGCACTAATGTTTACACTGAGTGAGTTGTATGAATTACTGGATGGCCCCAAAACCACCCAGCCGAAAGAGTTTTCTGCACGATAGGCCGATTAACATCTAAATCAATCTGTCCAACAGCAAGTAATTTGAAAAACAAGGCAGCACCAATCAAAATATCAACTTTCCGAGGTATATCGAATTGAGGGTCCGCTAGTGGAGTGTTCTTGGGAATATTCCAGTCTGATGTATTAATCCTTTGCAATGGCTGCAATCTGACGAAATTTAGGACGATGAAAAACTCTATAATTTGAACTGAAATCGTTTTGTAGTGATTGCACGGTGGCAACGGTTTTTGAAATACATCGGGATATCGTCATACACATTCCACTAATAGCCACATCCGTTTTTTCTCGTCGTAAACGAAGTTGCTGGGCGAGTCTCTCTGTCATGAAGTGCAACTGGGAACCGCTGTCCAATATCGCTCGGCATTCGATTGAAGCTCCATCAGGTGATTTGACTCTGATAATAGCAGTACCCAAAATAACTTTGTTGGGTTGAGCATCTTCTTCCAGACGGGACAATTGATGTCTAGATCTCGTTTGACCGATCAGCGACGAATGTTCACCGGTTGTTGGAGTTTCAATTTCAGTCGACTGATGAGATCTTTGAGAGATGCCTGAATTCTTTACGTTACTGCGGAGTAGAGTATGATGGCTGCGGTTACATGTACGACACTTGCTCGATAAACAACTTTTCAATGAATGCCCCTTTCGAAGGCAATTGTAACACAAATTCAATTGCTTAGCTCTTTGGTAAATTGCATGCTCTTTAACCCATTGCAGTCGAATAATGTGTGTCCGCTGCGTGAATCACAAAAATTGCACTTCGCTCTCGTATCACAGTTACTAGCAATAAAACTAGTCCGCTTGGATTTATTGACGATTGAAAGAGGTTTGTTGTTGGATTTCATTTCTTCTACGAATTCTAGCGCTGAGCATCGTAGATTCAAGAAATCAGTAAACTTTTCCCAAGTTGGAAATTGAGCGCTAGATTCTATGGATGATCGAGAACAGCTGGTAATTAATTCTTGCCATTTGAGCTGGGACTCAGCATCAAGCTTTGATACGAGAATGTGCAACAAGAATCCATCTGCGAATTTTTCCTTTATACCGAGGCTCAGCAAAGAGTGCATATGCTTGTTTATAGCATCAGTCATCTGACGCAATTCTTTAGTAGACGGATGACGAATGGATTGCACTTGAAGTAAGTCGTTGATATGCGAAGCGAAAATGTATGGCTTGCTGTCGAATCTCCTTTTTAAAAGCTCCTTTGCCTTAGAATAATTTTCTTCGGTAAGCTCAATCCCTTCTATCACTGAAGCAGCTGTACCGGTTAGTGCAGAACGAAGCTATTGGAATTTTTCCAAAGACGATAAGTGGGTTTTGGAGTCGATCAATTTCTCGAACATCCCAAGAAAACCTAACCACTCACTGTACAAACCCGAAAACTTGGTCGAATTCAGTTTCTGAAAGTGAAGTCTGGTTGATGAGGTTTCGGAGGCTGCGGTCGAGTTCCAAATGGAGGATGCATCGACTGATTGCCTCGGGCGAAGCTTCTCGATAATTGATAGCAAATTAGCCTTGAGTTGGCTATAACTGTCTTCATATAAGTCCCGTTTCCCAGATGATGGCTCTTCTGCGTCTAAAACCTCGAGTTGGCACTGAACAGTTTCAAAGTTTTTGAACTGTGTCTCAAGTAGACCGAGTTTGCTTTCGGCCTCGAAAACGGATATATTATCCACTTTGCCATCGAAAAAGGTTTTCATCCGAGTTTGCTGGGCCAAGATGACGCCACGTTGTATACGCAATTCCGATATTGCCTTTGCACTTGAGGTGACCTTGGGGTCGAGATTTGGATTATCGTCACCGGCCATTTTGCACAATTGAATTCACTGGTAGCGCGATGAATTTTCACGAAAAGTTTCAAAGATGATCACGCAAATCACAAAGGGAAATGAAAACTATGCGATTACTGATAATTGTCAAGCGAAAAACGATGAGCGATAAATGCTTTAGATAATTAATTCCGAGAACGAAAACTGCATTGCGACAATTATCGGGCTCGATGGACGATTTAGAGATTTCAAACGTTTTTGAAATTTGTTTCGAAAATTTATGTAAAGTTAAATCGATAATGCAAGCGGAACAAAGGCCGAGAAAAAGGCTACAATCGAAAAGGGTAAATTGCCAATGTCCGCACTATGATAACGACAAATTTGAACAGAGGGAAGACTAATCGCAGTATTAGCATCACTCCCGATAGAAAAAAGATTTACTGTTGTCGTAAGTATGTACTGGGGTGATGCCAGTACTGAGAGTAGCTCGTACATGATGCAAAATTATATGTATGTGTGTATGTGTATGAGGCTGGAACTATAATAGTGTTGCTCGCCGCTGCTTTGGCATGAGAAGACTGAACAACGATTATTAATTAAAGTATCAATAATTCGTGATCTAAAGTTCCAACGAGTGTTGCTATGGCTTGGGAGTCGTCTTTTACAAATTTTATCTAATGCACCTGTTCGTTTAGTAGATTGGCCAAAAAAGGCAGAGAAACCCGATAGAATTGCAAAAAATATACCGCAACTTTTATTTTACATGAAGCATCTCCAAGAACCAAATTTAGCCTATGCGCATATCAATGAATAAACAAAGATTACGGAGAAATTTCTTTAATTTTCCTCTGCAACCCGTTCAAATTGCCCGACATTACTGCTGCTACATCGTATGTTTGGGCAGTTAACGTTTAACTATTAAAATTATGATAGTTGAATTCTAATTGGAAAAGCTGGAAAACATCGTATGCAGTTCCACCCCCCAGATACATGAAAAAGCCCATTAATCTCTCACCCAACAAACCAACTTTTGCCACGTACCGATAAATTATCGAAAGTTGTAAAAATTTTGAAATATCAGTGCCAAGAAATCGATTTGCCAAGAAAAACGAGGTGTTTCCCTAATTTCAGAATAAATACTGTTAATTAAATCATTTTAGATAGTTTTTGAAACTCCACTAAAGACGGAAGATGTGTCAGAGACAGTACCGAAAACAATATCATTGAAATTGCTTATTCAATCTTATTTTTTAAGTACGATGCGTCCACATTGATCGATTACAATCAACTTACTATCTCTCGCATCTGGTTGCTTGCATCTCACGCTACAGTGTTGCCAAGTGACGGCTAGGCCACTCCTGTTTCGGAATCGTCCTCGATTTCATCGTATTCATCTTCGTTGTCACTCGAGGCGCTGGTTGAGGCATTTGCTGATGTCATCTAACTCCGGTGCCAATTTTCATTTTCTGCGACGTAAACACTGAACTAAAATGACGTCGACTGCTGCTCTTCAATCCAACCAGTCCACTAAATATCGGTCATTACCGAGACATTTTTGAACAACAAATCTGCCTTTGTACTTCGGCTCTAATTTTCATGAATGTCCCGTTGCAGGTGGCTCGTGTTCCAACAGAATCTATTCATCAACAGCGTAGACGGTGGGGGCAGCCTGTGGTTGATCAAACCGTCTTTCCCATTTTTCGCGTTTCCTTGAGATGTTAGCCATAGCAGCGTCTCTTCTTTCCCTCATATTTGTATCGACCGAATCTCCAACATTTGGTTGTAGTGCAGATAACAGACAATTTGGGAGAATGTCATTAAGCCCGAAATCGAACACAATCTCGTTAGGGCTCTACCGTTGCCATCGTACTCAGGCCCATAAGGAAATCAATTAACGTACCTGATGTCACTTCCCGTACCGGAAACAGCTGATCAGTAGCTCGAAATTTCGATAAACGGCTACTTTTGAGATTGTCAAATATGACATTTCTCAGATGAAATTTAGCCGAAATGATACAAACGGGATCGAAATACATATATTTGCGTGCCAATGTTTTCGCCGTCTCATATTTAAAATAAATCGTTGACATAGTACTGATAAAATTCCAAACTACAGCCATATGTACTGTCAAAAATCTTTAAAAATTTGTTTGATGTAAGCAGCACTAGATGGCGCTGATTAGGTTATCGAAGAGGTAAGTTCGTGACGTGACGCGGTGTTTCCGTTTTCGGGCCTGAGTAAGAAGGCAACGGCTCTACCCAGTCGTATCATTTTTCTGGGTGTTAATAACCCACTGAAGTTCGCGCATTTCTTCGTCTCAAAGATTATTATTTCCAATCCGAGTGCGCAAATAATTTAGTATCGGTTGATGCACTCGCTCCACTTGTCCGTTGCCTCGAGGCGTACAAACTGCGTTTTTGATGTGTTGAATATTGTTTTCAGCACAATATCGAGCAAATTACTTCGCTGTAATCACAGAGCCCCGCTTGGTGATGATACAGGAGGGAAGTCCAAAGTACGTCGTGATTTTGTTTAAACATTATAATACTAGAACGGTTTTCGTATTTTTAACGGCTTTTATGACGATGTATTCAGTGAAAGCGTCAGAGGCTACCAAAAGGTACGAATTACCAGAGTGGTTTCGTAGAAATGTTCCTAGATGATCCAAGTGAAGTCGTTTGAATGGAACAAGCTCCATTTCAGCAAAATGTAGGCATTCCTCGGGTTTCCCGCCACAAGCTTTATTGTAATTGCATTCCAGGCATGCTGTGATGTGGTCCTTCACAAATTTTTGCATACGTGAAAACCAGAAATTTTGTTTTATTCGGCTTATCGTTTTTTCAATGCAAAATGACCCACGCCCTCGTGGCATGACTGCACAACCTTCTAACATACTCGTTTTGGAACGAAAAAACGTAGCTCCTGTTCGATGACACGACAAAGACGGTGATCCCTGATTCGATGCTCTAACTTCAATTTTTTTCTTGCGCTGACGTGCTGTCTCCCTTTAGGATGGCAATTATGTTTTTCAGGGTTTTATCCTGAAGTTGCATCGTTAGAAGCCAGTCTTGTTGATCGATCGAGACAGTAAGTATGAAATCGGCTGTTTCCATATCCTTCTCTGGGCCTACTGGAGCTCGGCTGAGCGCGTTGACGTGAGCCATCTTAAATCCAGATGTTGAAGTCAAATTTGAGAAGTCGCGTCCACCATCGGAAAATTCGGGGTTTCCTCTAACGGCAATTTTTAAGTTTGGCGATAGCGCTGCAGTCCATCACCAGTTCAAAGTGTTTTCCTAGGAAGTAAATCATAAAACGCTCCAGCCCATCGACGACTACAAGGATTTCCTGCTCGTAACTATGATACAGGCTCTTGGCTTCGGTACAATGTTGACTGTAGTATATTACAGGCTTCCAGTTTCTACTGACTTTTGGGCTGGAGTAACACAGCAGCAACACCATGGCTGTTGGTGCACTTGATGTTCCGCAGTTACGTTATAAAGCGCAAGGACAGGTTCTTTGCATAATATGTTTTTGAGCTTCGTAAAGGCTTCTTCATGTTCCAGGTCCCAAAAGAATGGAGTATCTTTCTTCAGTAGCTTTGTAAGTGGACGAGCAATCATCGCGTAGTTTTTCGCAAACTTCCAAAAGAATCCGGTAAACCCCAAAAATTGACGGGTTTCTGTGATATTCGATGGACGCATGAACATTCTTATTACTTCGGTCTTCTCGCTGGCAGGAACGATTCCGTTTTTGTTCACACGGTGACCCAAGAAATTTATCTCACCTTGCAAAAGCCAGCATTTGTCTATCCGTAGTGTAAGTCCAACTTATCTCAGTAGATTAAGAAATTTTTCGAGTTTTTCGATGGCTTCGGGTATAGTTTTTGCAGGGATGATTGCATCTTCCAGATACGCGATAACCCTCAAAAAAGGCTCTATTTTTATGATTTTGTTCCTGACTTTTGAAATTCCCTTAGGGCACTTGCCAGACCGAAAGGCATTCAGTAAAATTCTATCTTGGCGTCGTTAGTTACAAAGGCGGTAAATTGTTTTGACAACTCATCTACTTCTATCTGATGATACCCGGTACGGAAAACCAAACACGAAAAGTATTTATTTCCCGCAATGGACGCAAATATCTCATCGATTACCGGCATTGGGAAAGATTGTTCCGCGGTAATTTCGTTTAATCGGCGGTAGTCAATACAAAGTCGATGCCCGTCGTTGGTGATTGGTGGTGGTATGGAAAATTAGACGGGCGGATTATATTATGGTCCAGCAGATCTTCAACGATACCATTAACGATCTATCTTTTCGCGAATGGAACATTGTAAGGTTTTAGGTCGACTGGTTTATCTGTTGTCAAATTCATCTGGAATTTTGCTAACGAGCAATTTCCCAGCTCCAATAAATCTTTCGCGGAACATTCTCTATTGGCGATTAACACTGACTTTAATGTATTTTTGTCCGTGTTCAATACAGAGTCCCCAACTTCCACTTTCCATATGGCAGACTCCACCTTCTATTATCAAACGTTTACCGTTTCCGCACAAAATGTCACTACCCAAGAGTACATTCTCGCAAATTGTCCACGATCAACATGATGGTTTAAACTGATTCATTGTCGAATGTCACTGTAACGCGCACCATTTTTGTACACACATATTCACTACCCGGAAACCCCTTCAAGTATGTTTTACATTCCGGCAGCGAAACATCCGTAAGACTTTCCGCAAACACTTTCGATTACAATCACTGCCAGTATCGATGAAAGCTACAGTTTCTTTATAGCTTACTTTTATTTTTTTCAATTGGCCTCGTCTAAACGTTTGGTTTCACAAATCTCAAGAATTCTTTGGCCGATTTTATTATTAGGACGTGATCTCGATTGGTGCCCTACTCGCGTACATAAATTGCACCTCTCGCGGTGTTGAGGTTTCGAGCAATTTATGGACAAGTGTCCTGGAAGAAAACTATTGAAACATGTATCGGGCTGTCTTTAGTCGTTTGTCTTTACACTATTTGAGTCGGCACTTGTTTTCGGGTCGGAATGAAGTTGCCTCTGGCACGGTTTGCTACACTTACACTTTCACGTGGTTCATAAAGTTGCTTTGGGTGGTTCGCGAAAAGTCGGCGGATGGCTTTGAATAATTCTGCTGTCGTTGTAAGCTCCAAACACGCTAAAGTATTTTGCAGAGCGCTATGACCGAGGTTGGTTCGAATGTATCGAGTTGTTGTCTTTTCATTAACGCCGCCTCTTCGAGCAATCAAACGACTCGATAGATTCCCCCGATTTTCTGGTCGTTGTTATCAGCTTCTCATGGATGGCACTCTCGTTTAGATCGTTTGGGAAATTTTGTTCTAAATCGCCCGCGAGCGTTCCCCATGAAAAGCGCGGCCGCGGATGGTGGTCAAAACATAATTTTGCTGCTCCTTCAAACTTTGACGGTGTGGCGAGAAGCAATTCATTTTAGTGCCCGACATCGAACAATTTAAGAACTTCAGCTTAGCACGTAGCTGTCTGTTAGACAGGTCTTCAAACTTCCCCACCGGCATTTTCCAATTTTAAATTGTATACATAGACTTGCATAAATGTTGTGCACTTTCGGATGATGTTCCACTTCTCAATATTATCAGACACAGTTCTGAAAACAATAACATTAAAGTTGATACCGAAATTGCTTATTCAATCATATTTTTTAAGTACGAGGCATCCCCATTGAACGATTACAATCAACTCACTATATCTCACATTTCGTTGCTCGCGTCTCATGCTTTAGTGTTGCTAGGCGGCAGATGTTCCTAAAAATATTTTGAAATCATTGTAATTTTTAGCAAGTAAATCAGCTAGTTTTTGGAAATCACCCTGGTTTGATGAAGATTGTGAATCACCGTGACCACGAAATTTTTGTTCTTGCGATGGTATGTAAATTACTTTATCAACTAAGCGAATAATTATAGACCGATTTTTCACAATAAGTTTTTTTGGTTAATATTATTTTCACGATCAGCTGAATCGAATAATGCTGGAATGTGTTGTTTACCAAACAACTTAATTTTTAAGGATGCATAAACGTGATCACTTGATCTACCATGTTTCTGTATCGACTCTTTTATGTTTTTCAAATCACTATTATCCGTTTGATTCCACTGAGTTGTAGATTTGTCATAAAATAAAACATAATTCCGGCAATATCATTTATTTAATGTTTCACTACCAGTAAGCCAATCCCATTTTTCATACCAAACACCATTGTGAAGATCTACTTTTGCTACTCCGATCATCCCGCATAGTTAAGTTCTTCATGTCCGGAGATGGTCTTAGTTTAAAAAATCCCCGATGGCAGCAGCAGCCGGAAAGGTTAATTTCTCACATGTAGCATAAGATTTCGAAAAATAATTTGGCTTGCTTGCAACTAGACTTATTACTGCAATTTTCGTAGCACCACATGGGTATTTATTAACATTAAAAGAATCTGCCGACGTTCGTACAGTGTGACGATTAAATAATGAGACTGATTTTATTGCCGCGCTTGTGGTAAACCTGCGATCTTGAAATTCTCTTCGCTTCCCCGGCATCTTTCCTCCTATTAAGCTGTAAATTTTCGACTTTTAAAGTAAATTTCTTGAGAGAAATTTGCCTATTGCATTATATATATATATAAATATATATATATATATATATATATATATATATATATATGTATATATATATATTGTATGTATATATATATATATATGTATATAGTGTATATATATATATATATATATATATATATATATATATAGCGTTTATATATTTATATATATATATATACTATATATATTGGTAAGTCTAATAATTACTGAGCCTTTTTGTCATTTTTCGATTGAAAAATTTTACTTAAAATAGATTTTAAGTACATATTGTCCATTATTATTTATGACCATTTGATATTTTTTGAGTAGATTCATTATTCCATCTGTGTAGAACTTCTGTGGTTTATCGGCGAAAAATTTGGCCTAGAGACCGAAACAAATGGTAGTCTGATGGTGCAAGGTCTGGACTATACGGTGGATGCATCAAAACTTCGCAGCCAAGCTCTGTCAATTTTTGTAGGGTCATCAAAGATGTGTGTGGTCTGGCATTGTCATGATAGAAGACAACGCCCTTTCTATTGATCAATTCTTGTCGGCTTTTTTGAATTGCTTGGTTAATTGCAGACAGTACAGAGACGAATTGAGTATTTGGCCACGTTCTAGCACCTCATGGTAAACAATTCCTTTCCAATCCCACCATACACTCAGCATAACCTTATTTAGTGTCAATCCTGGCTTTGAAGCCGTTTGTGATGATTCACCTTTTTTCGACCATGATCTTTTTCGAACGACATTCTCGTATCTTACACATTTTTCATCGCCTGTAATGATTTGCTTTGAAAATGGCTCGATTTTGTTTCGTTTTATTTCGCAAATGAAAATCCGGTAGATCAAATTTTTTTGTGTTAATTCATGTGGCACCCAAACGTCGAGCTTCTTTGGGTATCCAGCCTTATGCAAATGGTTCAAAACTATTTGGTGATGAATATTCAGTTCGTTAGCAATGTCATGGCTGCTTATGTGTCGGTCTTCTTCAATTTTTTGTAAGATTTCATCGACTTTTCCAGTGATAAGTGCAACTTTAACATCAAAATTTCCGGAACGAAAGCGAGCGAATCATCTCTTGGCTGTGACTTTTGATAAAGTATCTTGACCGTAGATAACAAAATTTTCTCGCGAGCCTGCAATGCATTCTCACCTGATATTGTAAATATGACCAAATTTTTCTGAAATTTCACACATTTTTAAATGAATACAGCTTTTGGCACGAATGACGACATACAAAACTGTGTACATGAAAATTGGAAACTGGAATGTCACCTTTCAAACGCATGTCAGTGACCCAATCCGATTAGTATTGCCCGATATATGACAACAAATACCATCTATTGACAAAAAAGGCTCAATACTTTTTAGACTATCCAATGTATATATATATATATATATATATATATATATATATATATATATATATATATATATATATAGGGTGGGCCATAAGGGTGTTGGCGGTTTAAATATTCGATTTAAAAAAAACTACGAAACATAACACAAATATATTTGTACTGTTAAAAAGTAGAAACATAGGAATTTTTAAGACTTAAAAATAATGTTGTCCAAATGGCTTCCCTCGGCTGCTTGGCACTCTTGGAACCGAAGTCGCAAATTTTGGAAAACTCGTTGAAAAGTTGTTCTCGGTATTTTGTTACTTTCCTGAATAATATTCCTCTTTAGCTGCTCTAAATTGGTCGGATTATTCTCGTGAACTACCGATTTGAGGTAGCCCCATAGAAAATAATCGCATGGGGAGAGATCGGGGCTACGTGGGGGCCATTCAATATCCCCCCTTTTCGAGCTGAGTTTTCCGGGAAAAACATTTTTCAGCAGCTCTATGGATACCCTAGCCGTATGACATGTGGCCCCATCCTGTTGAAACCACATCCTCGAGGTTTTGCCTTGAAGTTCTTGCAAAGCTGGCACCAAAAAGTCTGTTATCATGTTATCGCCAACACTGATATGGCCCACCCTGTATATATATATATATATATATATATATATATATATATATATATATATATATATATATATATATATATTTATAATATATTATCAGTGGTATATTTACAACCGTTTCAACTCTACGAATTTCTTAATAAGTTTCCTTTTTAGAAATTTTTTTTTGTATTTTAACATTTCTTCTTTTTTTGTTTTGGCCACATTTGATCAAATGATTAATCTCATAATTTGTGATTTGATGTTAACCACGTCACGCCCTCGTGGAGTCCATCTCCAGATGTTGCACAGAATGGTTGAACGTACCAGTTACGATTACGCATTCTTGTTAAACCTAAGTTTTCTTGGATTTCGTGTGATTTCATTGCATCTGGAAGGTTTTTCGAGCAGTTTGCATATGCGGACTGCTCGATTACGAAAGTTTCTTCGAAATTTTCGTTTGTTCCGTTTGTTTGTTCGTTGATTTCCTTCTTTATATACGAGATGTGTTCAAAAAGTAAGGTGACTTTGTATTTTTAGGAAAAAATATTTATTTATTCGTCAATATTTATGATGTCCCCTTCAAAGTTATCTATATACTTGTGCCAACACTCTTTCCAATCCTCAAAGTACTTCTCATAAGCACTTTTCGGTATAGCCTTGAGCTCTTCCACCGATGCAGTCTTAGTCCCTTCAATCGTTGCAAATCTCTGACTTTTCATAAGTCTCTTCAGTTTTGGGAACAAGAAAAAGTCACATGGGCCCAAATCCGGTGAATATGGTGGCTGAAGCACGATTGTGGTGTTGCTTTGGCCAAAAAATTCTTAATCTTAAGTCGATTTTTATTCGATAGCAAAATCGCCGAGCCAAAACACTTCTAACTGTTACGCCTCTCACAATCAAACTAAACATATTATATAACTGACAGTTAAAATATATGTTCGCGACGTGTGTATCAACATCAAAAATTAATAATTTGATAACCGAATGTACGGTGCCCGCAAAAATTGGAACGTCACTTTACTTTTTGAGCACACCTCGTATTTTATTAATTATGATTTCTGCTGTTTCTTTCGCTTCAATACCTTCTGCTAATTTATTGCATACTGCAAAATTTCTCAAATATTTATCATCAAATGTGAGCTCAATAACTTTTTTTCAATAAATAAACATGTCGTTCATCTTCTGCAAATACTCCTGTTTGTTTATGAGGGCCAATGTTACTGCAAAACCACTTCACGCCATTTGTTTTGATGCTGTCTAAGTTAGCCTCATGTATAATGTTATTATTAATTATTTTTCTTGTCGTTCTTCCATTCAGTACAGCTCATATTTATTGTTTATATTTATTCTTAATTGTATATTTAGTTAAAATTTTTTCGAGGTTATTTTCGATGTTTGTACCCGTATATATGGTTGCATTTAAAGTATTCCCTGCTGCATTCGTCATAAGAAGTCAGCAACTTTGTTTATCTTGTGTGGAATATATTCTATTTGGTAATCATATCCTGCAATTTATTCTTTCCATTTAAATAGTCTTGAATTTGTGTGCTTATGTTTGTCTAACCAAGTAAGTGGCTTATGGTATGTTTTTATAATGACTTTTGGTCCAAATATTACAATATAAATCTGAGCTTTTTCAGGCTCCGTACTATCGCTAGTAGTTCTTTTTGAGTGGTTAAATAGTTTTGCTCTGCTTTGTTTGGTGTTGCCGATATAAATCCTAGAGGTCTTCCTCCTTATTGTAATACGACTCTGATGGCTATGTTCGATGTATCCGTGATTAATTCCAACGGAAAATTATAATTTGGTAATATAAGTACTATATCCATTATTATTATGGTGTTTAATTGTTCAAATGCTTCCTCTTATTCTTCATCATTAGCATTTATTGTATACAGATCCCTTAGGTACTGCAATTTTTGCATAATTTTGTATAAATTTCCAGTATTATCCGGTTGTCCCTAAGAATCTGTATTAATCGAGCAGTTCGCCCCGCGAACTACTCGATAAATCAGCCAATGTCGTGTTGGCGGCAATATTTTGCATAACACGCGTAGCGGTACCCAGCATATATCGGTCATCCCTACACCATTTCAATCAGCTGGAAAGTCTTGGATGGAAGATATCTGCTACCTCACAACCACTTCACATTGGCCAGGATTTGAAGAAAAGGTGGCGATCGCGATATGACATGGTGTGTGTTGGTATCTGTGAGTGCGTAATTATCAAATGGAAAACAATTGCGAATTGGAAATTCTCTTAAAGATTTTCGGCCCTAAAAGCAACGATTTAACCTCCATGTATGCGAAGTAATTGATTTTTGTAGCAGCGTTTTGTTTGTGAACAATTTTGAAAATTCGTAAGAAAGGGTTGTGGTGAAAATTGGATCTGGCTGTAAATGTGGAGGGATAGATGGTATTCCACAATTGTAACGCGTGAAAGGATTTGGGACTTAGACGTCAGAGTGTGGTGATGGGATGACAGCACTGGACCTGTTACGTGGGCAACTCCAACCTGGAGAAAAAGTGAGGTTACGGGAAGCAACAGTTCACGTCGCCTCTTTGAGGAACAAGATAAAACCGGAGTGGACATCCATATGTACACGTTGTCAGAACTACCCCTGCGACCGCCTACCTAACTACGTGTCTTTTTGCACCTACCCCTGCGACCGTGATTCTAAAGCTAGTTAAGGGGAACCTAATGGGTTGTCACAAGAAAGTAAACAAACGCTTATCCACTCGTAAATATGATTTTATTGCAAATAACACTTCACAGAACAAGAAAATAGCATTGAATACAAATAAAGCATTATGGCTACTTAGGATAGAAAACACTTTCGTATCGATAACCCATCGTTTTCTAGCAATAACGCACATTACACTTTTAATTGAGTTCCTCGCTCCGATTTACAATGTCACTCCTTAAAATGTTGTTATCCCTATACCATATGTATATTACTTTCACTACAGTCAATATGTACCTTCGGACACGTTCGCGAACCGAAAAAACGACTAAATTCCGAATCGTATCTCACGCGCCAGGTAAATTTCGCGTCCATGTTTAGTCGTCAAATTGACAATCTGGCTCTCGAGAGGAGAAATTGTGGAAATTATTGGAAATGAAATGACAATCATGCTCAGAAGGTGGTCGTATCATTTTCTATGGAGCTTATATGAGCATAGCCTCTCCATTCGTTCCGTTCCTCAAAGCGTCGCCTCAAAGACAACACCATGCGCTCTACATAACAACCAAATAGATGCTTTCAGTTCGTCCTTGGAGGCCAGTCACTGAAATTTTCGTTATATTTCCAGTCCATCAATTCTGAACTTCCCACCTGTTGTTGCCCCGCGTGAACTGACAGTAAATTCACCAGCCGTGAAGCAGTAGAGGCTGTACCAGATTTGAATAATTCTAAGGGGGTCTGGGGTTAGGACCTGTCAGCTGATATGAGTGACTTGAAGTAGGATACACATGTCAACCAATCGTTTATCTGAAAATATATGATGTCCTTTCGGAATTATCGCTTGTTGCTTAAATCCCCAAATATATTAATTACTGGCCAACTTGTTCAGACACGTCACCCTGAACAAAGTCAATCGCACCAAATCGATTAATTTCTCAAATTGCCCAACTGTTAGAAATTGAATGGACGCATTGTCGAGACATTATTTTCGAGCACCACATAATCTTATACTGAAACTAGACGACATTGAAGATAGTGTTCGACCCTAAGAGAGAGAGAAGAGGAGTAAGTCTATCCGTGTAAAACCCTGTATGTGAATTCCGATATTTTGCTTGTACAGGCGGTTTTTGCGAGGGAAGGGGAAATCATAACAAACGTCAAAATTTTGTTTACGGCTTCGTGCATTTATCGTTGTCAATATGCGGAAAGTATCATTTTCTCGCGATTTTCGTGAAAACGGTAGTGAATATAAGTGGTGAACGTAATTCATACTGCTTCGGTTAGTTTCACACGATATATAGTGAAAATTTATCAAATCAAGTGACTCAAAAATTAGAAAACGACAATGCACTGTTCGGTTCCGTGTCGTCCGAGTTTCAATAGTGGCTCGAGCGGAAAATCGTACTTTTGGTAAAAATTGATAGTTTCATTGATTTATAATCGTGAGAAAGTTTATTTTCAATAGTTTCAATTTGTGAATCGCAAGAAAACTGCTCAAAAATATTTGCAATTTATTGTTTTGATTGCTTCATATTTTGCCGGATATCTTGTGGCTTAAAGCAGAAGCGGCACAAAATTGGAGCATTTTTAAGGGGGTCATAATTCATTGTAACTTTTTATCATTTCAGAATTGTGAATGATATTTGTGCAAAAATGGAATGGCGCTGAATTCTCGGGATAAATCCGGAAATAAAACGTTCGCAAGTTTGCGAATATCATTTCAAGGATGACGACGTCGTTTATTTGAATCTAAGCTAAAAGTGTAAGATAGCTATTCTTAAATTAATGTTTTGCACAAAATTCAAGTATCTCATATTTTTAGACTCGATGTGGAATTGAATATATTAACACCTTTACATCCACTTTTGGACATGTAAGTATATTTCATAATTGATTAAAATGCCGATTTCAAATTTTTTATTTTAGAATTCAACTACGAATAGGACAAAGTTTTGTTCAAATTCCGAATTTAATTCAGGATGTGTAAGTTTACATGTATTTGCCATTTTCGTTCCTAAGTATCTAATTTTAGTGCGATTATGAAACGATTTCTTCGGTTTCGGTGAATAAGTCCATTGGCCTGAATAGGGTAAGTGTTATTTAGTTTCCTGAACATTACATTTAGCCCGCTCAATTTCAGGACTCTTGGACCAGAAACGACGAAATTGTGAGCATGTCATCTGAATGATTTAGTGGGCTCTAAATCAAATTTGAAGAACGCGTATATTTCTTACATTAGATGTGAAAGCTGCAAAAAATGTATGATTTCTATTTTTTAATTAATATTCGCACAAAATAAAATATATATTTTAGAGTCGATGTCAAGTTGAAGATACTAACATCTCTACAGCTACTTTTGGACTTGTAAGTATATTTCATGTTTGACTATTTTTTTATTTATATTTGTCTTTATTTCAGAAATCAACTTCAGAGATTAAGCTAAGTTTAGTGCGGTTTCCAAACAATTCCTTCAGCGGCGAAGAAGCTGATTGCCCTGGATAGTGCAACACCCTCAATTTCAGGACTCTTTGACCGGAAATGACGAAATCTCCAATTGTCTTCATCCAAATATTTTAGTTATCTAAACGGAATTTGGAGAAGGTATGAATTTCTTATCCTAAATTTTAATGTGAATTTTAATCCCCTCTATTTTAGAACATGCTTTTGACGAAGCCCATGATACCTTTTCATATTTTGCATATAGTCGTCATGATAATTTTCCAGTTACATATTAATATTGATTTAAGCCCTTCAGCAGCAATGTTGTCTATGGAAAGCCTTGAAAGTGTAAGTTTAATATATGATTAGTAGCATCAATTATGACATTTTTTCTTCAGGCTTCTAAACGAAAAAAGTCAACGGGAGATGGTTCATACGGCTTGCAGTATTAATGTAAATTTAAATACATCACCTTAAATTTGAACATAAAAAACAAAAATAAAGAAGTAAAAGGTACCATTTCGCATTTCATTCTTATAATGGTGCTTTATATAATATAAGTAATTTAATCAAAAAGATGGAAGATTGATTCTATCTAAGCATTAGGATTCACTTTCCAGCTTGAACAAATACAAGAAAATTTTTTTGCAGGATTTTAATTTTATTTTAGGGTAGATAATTTTTCCGTTTGTTTAATACTAACAATTTTACTAAAGTATGCCACGTGAACATTGTATGTGATTTCTTCTGTTTAATTAGGATGGTAATTAAATGCTACATTTTTTCTAAAAAGGCGAACAACATATCAATCAAAGAACGTTTTTTAGAGAAGCTGTTATTCACTAAGTACAAACAATGAATGATCATAAGTGGTCACTATTACTCCCTTTTATGTTTGTTCATCAAAAAGTATCTCAACACCAGGTATTATTTTGTCTAAAAAAAAAGTCAAAAAGATATTCTATCCACCAAAAACTGAATAAAACAATTCGCTTTTACAGTATGTAAGAAAAAAATATTCAACAGAAAGAGTATTGCCGTTAGTATTATTTTATTAATAAAATACCAACAACAATTCCAACGGCCTGGAAATAACTCAGAATAATTTACATTGCATTTTGATTTAGCTAAAGAGTATGTGGGCTTTTTACGAATGTATTTATACATTATTATCATTATAAATTATTATCAGATTAATGTTCAATAATAAGCATGAAGGCGATTGGAATCTGCTGAAAAATATACCTCAAAAAACTAAACAGTGGCTCTTCATTATCTAATTCAAATTTTTCAATAACCTCTTTAAATACATCTTCCTTGATTGCATTTTAATCCAAAGTTTAGTTACTTATCAAACTAATAAAATAGTAAATTTATTTTTAGTTAAATATTTTCGGCATGGTGCTATCAATTTGAATTTTCCCGCCATATGATTAAGTTTGCCCCTCTTGTGATGAGACTACCCATGCTTGAAGCCAATACCACTACAATCAAAGAAACCTTACAAACACAAAGCCGACATTCGGAAATTTTTGGAGCTATCATTTACTCCTTTTCTTCCCTCCCTAAGGTTCGACCCCTTCAAGCACTGAGCCACCACATGACGTCGGGAGTGATGGGCTGGACTTCAGCTCTAGGCGCGACTACCGCTTGCAATTATGATCCCTTATAAATAGCTCGTAAGGATAATCCCAACGTATCTTTAAAGGAACGTTAAGAGATTCCCTAGAATCTGAATCCAATGCTGAATCTGGTGAATTGTAATGAATTTTGTGAATAATATCTAATGTAACATCGGAGCTTTAATAATTTTTATGTAATTTTATTTTAATTTATTATAAGTAGCTATGCTTGAAATGTAACATAGAGAGAAACAAAAAGAAAAATTTTTTTATAGTGTAACACATCATTAAACTAAAATCGAAAGCTTATAATCACAGTGAAAGTATGTTCGTAACGAAAATTAGTGAAATAGTTTAACTCGCATCTTCAATTATTACGCAAATTAAAACTTTCTACGTAAACAATTAAGTCCAGAATAGCTTCAATTTGTGGCTTGGATTTCGCTTTCAATTTGCATTGGGTTACATTTTTGACTTTCATCATGGATTTTTCTAGTTGGATGTCGTGGTATCAAGTTCGAGTAACTAGATGGTTAAATATCTTATCCTTTTTCAACCTACCAAAGGTGTAAATTGACCTGGGACGATGAACATGTTTGTCTTCGTACTTTGCTTAGCACTTTTAAGTTTTAAGAAAACGTGTATGGTCTTCGAGTAATCAAATGTGGGCTCGAGGAACTACGTTAATTTTAACCTGAATTCTTATGCACAATGTATTTTACTGATTGGTTGTCATATTTTCGAGATACCACAAATATCGGATTTTGATGTTTTTCGCATTTTCATCGAGGGTATAATGCAATTTTATTATTATAAGCTGATTACTTACTAGTTCATCCTTATCATTAATTGTGGAAATCTTTCATCCGTAAAAAATTCACTATTTTCTAAACTAAATATTGTGAACTAAATATAAATGGGCTTTCCCCCTCAAAGTTTACAATGCATGTACGAATCTACTACATTCTTTATTTTAAACTGTCAAAATTATGTTGTGACGTTTTCACAGCGTGCTGCATTTCTAGGTTAGATAGCCATACTGAATTGTAAACAGTAGGTAGAACTCGGAATCCAAAATGTCTTTACTAAGAATCAGGTAATTTAAATTTAAAAACTTTTTAGCTATAAACACTATAACTCCTTTTAATGTTTTACAGAAAACCAACTACTCACAAGGGAAAGAAGATCTTGCTTGCCCGGGAGCCGCAAATCCATGAGCCTTCAAAGAATACGCTGTTTATTGAAGGAAGAAAATGTTCGGGTCCTATTAAGCAAATCCTGAAGGATCTTTATCATATCAAAAAGCCTCTTTGCAAAGTCTTGAAACGCAACAACGATATTTCGCCATTTGAGGATGTATCATCGCTTGAATTGTAAGCATATTGGGTTTCTATAATCTCAGTCGCTTGGAATAATTTTTTTTCTTAGCTTAACACGCCGCAATGACTGCGGCATATTTATGTTCGGTTCCACATCTAAAAAGCGGCCCGACAACTTAGTTCTGGGCCGAATTTTCGAGCTTGAACTCCTTGACATGGTCGAGCTGGGAATCAAGAATTTCAGAGGGCTGGCGGAATTCAGAAATGAAAAGATCGGAACTTGCGTGAAACCCGTACTCATCTTTAATGGTCCGAAATGGAACCAAACGGAAGAACTCCGGCGCTTACGCAGCCTCCTAACTGACGCGTTTCATCGCGACCAAGTTGAAGCAATTCGTTTGCAAGGGATCGAACATGTTCTGAGTTTTACTATTAGCGAAGATCAGACGGTGCTGATGCGTTCATATAAAATTTTACTGAAAAAGTCGGGACTAAGGACTCCACGCATTGAATTGACTGAAATCGGACCCTCAATGGATTTCACAATTCGTCGAACGAAAATTGCTTCGGATGATTTGTACAAACAATCGAAGAAACAACCGAAGGAATTGAAGGTGACCAAGAAGAAGAACGTTGACCGCGATGAACTGGGAAATACCCATGGACGTGTGCATATTGGCAAACAAGATATTGAGAAATTGCAAACCAGAAAGATGAAGGGATTGAAGAAGACACCAGAAGAAAAGAAGGCTGAGAGGCAAAAGAAGAAGGCAGAGATTAAAGCGGCAAAGTTGAAGGCATCCTTGGAATAATTTTCGTTTTAATTTTAGTTTTTCATTTTACTATTTTTAAGTTGTACATATCTTAAGGAGATTATAATAAATATAATTTTTACGATTTGGAGTTTCTGTTATTGATAATTAAGTTGGACGAATGAGAGCGAAGTAAATTTATAATGAGAAATGTATGATGGATTCTGTTCCTGTACCAGATAAGGGGGTATATCTAATTTAATTAGTGAAGCTCCTTTCTTCTAGCAGGCGTGACAAAATTTTTAAAAATAAAAAGCGTTCATTTTTTTTCCGTTGTAGCACTGCAGCCCTTTACGGTCCTTAGCTTTAGAGATGGTTAGAGTATCTCATTATAATGATCACATGTATTCGGCACTTCATTATAGCTTCTACAAATTTAAAGAGTTGCAAAGCCCTTTCAGCTTAAGGTGTTGCTTTCGCGCATTGATTGCTAGTTACATATTAAGGACTTAATAAATCTATCCGCTGCTAGCAGCTGGCGACTCAAAAATCTTACAATTGACTTTCATTGAAAATTTTCTGAACAAAGACGATTCTTGAATTATAAATCTATCAGAGCTTGCTCTGAGAATATTGTTATATTACCAACATTCCCGCTCCTTAAAATCTTCGTAACGCTACAGCCCTTCTCGAGCCTTCGATTCCTGCAAATAGTGCCTCCAACTGTCTCGGTCCATTGACCGCGTGCTCCAATTTCGAGATCCGAGCAGCGATGAACTGTCTTCGTCTACGGAGTTAGACCAGCGTTTCCTCGGTTTCCCCACTGGTCTCGGGTCTTCAGCTCTTCCAATGAATACCTTTTTGGGTAATCGTTGTTCGTCCATAGGATTCATTTGGCGAGCCCATTGTAGCTTCCACAGTCTTACAGTCGTTGAAACCTCCAGCTCGTCAAAAATTTCATACAGCTCATGGTTGTATCGAAGTCGCCATTGGTCCCCATATCGCTTCGCTCCAATTATTTGCCTCAGGATCCGTCGCTCAAAGGCGTTCAATATGATTGCGGATGCTTGGGTTAGGGTCCATGTTTCGCACCCATAGCATAACACAGGGTTTATCACAGATTTGTATACATGGAGCTTTGTTTTCCTGTGTATGCACGTGGTCTTCAAGGTTGTCAAAACTGAATAAAATGTTTTATTTGCGAGCTGTATTCTTCGGCGTATTCCGTCTCTTTCATTTGCGGTTCTCGTTATTTTGTTGTCTAAATACACAAATTCGGCCATATTTCCGATATTGTATTCGCCAAGTGTGATATTTTGTGATTTAAGTTATTTTCCCTCGACTGCGACATGAACTTTATTTTATTTTCATTGATTTGTAGCCTTAATAGTTTTTGTTTTTATTTATTTATTTAGAAAATCCTATTTACAGATTTACTTAATCCAATTACAAAATAGGCGAAAATAAGGAAAATACAAAAACAAAATTAAAAAAGAAGGCTACGTTAACCATTAATATTGAGAGCATTCCGTACTGTTGATTTAAAAATTCGCAAAGAATGCGGTGGAGGACTAAGCTGAAGATTGTTGTAGGCTCTTATAGATCGCACCAAAGGCGAGTACAGATACGTGTCAGTTTTTGCAAATGGAACGATAAAGTGATCGGATGATCGTGTCCTCAATGGCGCACGTACATGTAATGCATTGCATAGGTCCGATACTAAGAGGCCTCTGGAGAGCTTAAAAAGGAAGCATAAATCTAAAAATTGTCTTCTAATGTCGAGAGGTGGGATATGAAGGAAATTTAGACGTTCGCTGTAGGAGCGATACGAAAGGTTATATTTATATAAGAGAGTGCGTGTGAACTTGCGCTGGACTGATTCGACAGCTTCCGATAGATAAATGAAACGGGGTGACCATACTTGACAGGCATACTCGAGAATGGAGCGAACCAACAGAATGAAAAGGCGAACACAGGTATGAATACTGAATGTTCTATGAGAGCATCGTAGTACAAAACCAGCGATTCGCGATGCTCTAGAGGTTATGTCAGCTATATGTACATCAAACTTTAAATGTGTATCCAGTATAACACCTCGGTCTTTATAATGATCCACCGTAGATAGCAGTGATCCGTTAATTGAATACGCATTGGCAAGAGGCGTACGCTTATTGGTGAAACACATATGCAGACATTTGGACACGTTGAGAGGAAGGCGATTCATAGAGCACCATCGAAAGAGGGAGTCTAAGTCAGATTGAAGGTCACTACAGTCCATTTGTGAACAGACGACTTTAAAGATTTTTAAATCATCTGCGTAGAGCAGACAATGTTTTGCTTTGCTGTCGAGATTCAAGAAGAGTTCTTTATTAGTTGTTAATGACCGTAATAAAATATTGATGTTATCCGCATAGGCTACTACTTGGCTCGACTTGTACAGTAATGTACCTCGTATATCGACGGGTAGGACGTATTCCAGAGCCAACTTGAACAGCAATGGGGCCTGCCCATATCCCTGCTTTTGTCAGACATTTGTGTCAAAGGGGTCGGTAAGTTGGTTTTTGATGCGGACTTGGAAGGGTGTCGCCGTCATTGACATTTTGGTACGGTGGACTAATTTGGCTGAGATACTGTAGAAAAGATGAAGGCGACACTCACTCATTGAGACATCAATTCAGAAGAAGGAAATTTGACGTTGCGACAGTGGTGCTGCAAGTTCTTCACAGCTGTTATGGATCACCTACTGATGCATACAGTATGCTTTGGGTCAATCCATTGTCCATTAATTGGACACACGTTATCAATTTGAATCATTCAAAGAATTTTCTCTGGCTTTCTAGCAAGATTCATCATCTTAGCTTCAATTGCAGCCTCCGCCTCCAATTGTCCTAGTTCTTAAACATTTGCCAATTGGAAATCCCAAGCGGGGATCTGCTTCTAGCATCGTTTGAATCTTCCTATCGTTTCCTTGATTTTTCAACTGTACATTGCCTTGGCGTTCTGTCCTTCAACGCTCAGCTGGCAAGTCTGTGCTCTTCCATTTTCTCTACATGTCCTGCTTAGTGCAATGTGCATTACTTTATGCATACACGCTCCATCCACAAAATTGTACCTTTATCAGTTGAAATCGATGATACAAACGATTTTAATATTGATAGTGTAGACGCGCCAGCAAAACACAAGTCTGTTGAGTCAATCTCAGTAGCAACCCGAAACTAGTACAGTAATAGTTTAGATATGCCCCCGACAAAACGTAGATAAACTCTTGGATCAGTCTTCACAATGGTTCTATTGGCATGTCTAGTCCTCCCTTCAGCGAGATCGTTGATCAAATCAAAGCCATTTAATGAAGCCCGATGGACAGTACATTTTGAAAATCTTGGTAGAGCCAGCATTGTCTCCAGTGAATGGCAAATAGTCGTATACTACAACCTGACAAACAATTGGAAAGAATGCACTACCCTGAAAAACGCAGCGTAAGACATCTTATACGAACTTTGCAATCAACTAGCGGAAAACATAGTACATTCAGACACAGTATGTAACATCCAATACCAGTTCCAAAAAATCGAAGAAGGTCACCATCTGATCTTTCACAAGGCAGCGCATCATGGAACTAAAAGAGGTGCTCTTCACATTATGGGAAAGAAAGTGAATTTCAAAGTGTTCGATTCAAATTATGATGGAAAGAATATTGACAATATAGCCTCAAATCAACATCGTCTTCTACAGATCCTGAAAAAATACACATCAATATCAGAATCAACAGTAAATATTATGCGAAGTAACTACAACCACATAAATGAATACTTCACCCAGCTTACAATAACTGCGACTATTCAGGCTAAAAAAATGAACCAAACTGACCATGAAATTATGCAACAACATAAATTTTCAACATCTGATCGAATCACATAATACTATAACATAAATAAGCGCGCAAGAGGAAGGCAACTCTACCCTGCAAGAGCACCTGTAACGTCAGAATAAGGAGTGAGCTCACCCAATGGCTACCTCATGAGTGGGGAGGCCAACCTAGGTTGCGGGTCCCATACTCGGTCAGGTCTCAAAATGAAATGGAAAGACTGAGTTTTTCTTTTCTTTCATCTATTCATTCACTTTTATACAGTTTTACATTTTAGCAAACTTCACGTAAATATGTGCCATATGAAAAGTACGTTGACAAACTAACACTATAATATCCGCTTGTATAAATTTTTTTGCATTATTTTGGCGGTGACACTAAGATAGTAGCCCAAGCTTTTTAATAAATGACATTCAATGATTTAATTTTTAGCGCTGACTAGATAAATTATATGAAAGCTATGTAAAAAGCAAATATTTTGCAAAAAAATCTTTTCAAATGTTTTCTCGACTACTTTAACGAACCGGTAAATCAGTTCCTTTTATTATTTGCAAATACTAAATGTGTTTATCAGTCATGACAAAAATGAGTTAAAAGCTGAGCTTTAGTTTTCATTGCGGGACAATGCAATTCGTTGGTAAGTTGCGTTACAAAAGGGTTGCCCTGTCCACATATTAATTGTAAGTTTAGATATATTTTTTTTTAGTTTACAATTAAAATTGGATCTGCATTATGTTGGTTTTTCGAACAGTTTTCCTAGGCGACTGCTTGATTACTACAGAGAGCCACTAAAACTACTAAAAAGGAAAGGTTCGCCAGGTTCTAGCTCATTTTTTCCAGGAAGGGCTCGACAACGTTACGGATTCCATACCCGTTAGATGGAAAGGAGAAGACCGATTATTTTTCCCTTAGAAAATATTTTTTTTTTATTTTAAATGAATACAAACAAAAATACTTTATATTTTAATAGGTCCGCTGAATTACATTCACATTCGGTAAATTTCGATAGCTTAAATTACAACTTTGTTTTGAAGAAAACAACAAGAGATAAATTATCGCGGATAAAGTATAAAAAGTGAAAAAGTGAACATCAATAACAACAAGGAAATTTACAAACTTTATCGTCCATCTGTTGCTGCGACAAAATATAATTTCTCTTCTTATCTTTTTTTCGTTTTTTTTCTCTTAAAACACCATATTTTATTTTAAATTTTTAATAAAATTACGAACTATAATTTTTTTCCAAAAAAACAAAAATTATTTATTAGAATATTTTCATTTCCTCAACGAGCACTCGTTGCAGGAATGCGGTGGTTGAAAAACAATTCTTGATTTTAATTTTTTAATTCGTTTTATCTTGCCCGCCGAAACACATTTTCTTGTAATCCATCATTTTTGGATCATAATTATAAATATCTAAAATGTAAATTTAATTCAAAAAAAATTGAATTTATTAAAAATGATGCAATTAAATAAATTTCAAATGATGTAAAATGAGTATAAGCATGAGATGACCTTAATGTTCAATTGTGTATGTCATTTCTTCTATTGTTTTGATTATTTGAAAACTTAATATTAATGCGTAACAAACAACCGCTTCCCCAAGACTTCAAAACTTTAATTTATATAATGTAAAAAAAGTGTCTAAATGTAAAACGTTAAACTTTCATTCTATGTAGTAATGTTTGGAGAGATTTGCTTATGTTTTTTTGAAAATGTTGATGTTAATTACTCTTTATAAAAAATCTTTAGTTAATACAAACAGTAGGAAGCTGATAGAAAGACAAAGCCACACTTACTCCATGTTCCGCGAGCGCTCGTGGATGGTGGTGGTTGCTGGAATCCAATAAACATTAGCAAATTAATTTATTTATGCTACTATATGCTGCCGTAGTCTTTTCTAGGGAACAAATTGGACTTTTGTTTTGTGAAAATTCTTTTTTCATACAGCGCTTGCAAAATACTACCAGCCTTCAGATATGGGAGTAGTTTCGAGCAGTATAATCTTCAATCAGGTGGCACAAGAACGTTTGATTATCAGATCTCATGAGTAAGCCTCTACATATTTTGCGATTCTCATTATAATCCTCTCTGATTCTCCCGACTCGATGCTCAACATGCCATGATTGCAGCATTTGAAAAATTTGTTCCGCCTTTTGATGCTGCCAAGTTACCATTACAATGATTTTGTGTGCCTAATACAAGTAGCATGTTTTTGCGAAAATAATCTTTCCAAACTCTCGTTCACCCTCGCGCACGTTTTTTTCTGCTCTGACTTCGATATCAAATCGAAATCAGTTTCAAGTACAAGGAATTTCCACGAAATTGTTCTCAAAACCTCCGTATCATGACAAATAAAATACAACAATCAATGAAATATCCTTTAAATTACAATAATTTGAAGGAGATTATTATAACTGACAATTTATTTTTTTGTTTGCATAGAAACATCAAGGGAAAATACTTTAACGAATAGGCGAAATCTCTTGAATTAACGATAATTTCACTCAGCAAATTAGAAATGTAGAGGCGGAACTATGAACCAAACTGCCAAGCACCAAATTTTCCACATCTCCACTGAATGTAAGAACGTTCAAGAAAATTGATCAAAACGATCTTTATTGTTTAAGAAATTGCAGGTTTCTAATTTTATTAATTTCAATTATTTAGTACACAGAATTATTTTCATTGGACCATTTGTTCACTTTGATCGTGTCAATATTGAAATACGGTCACTAAATATCGCACAATAAGAATTCAATTTTCCACAATACTTGAATGCAAAAATCGCATAATTCCCTGGAGCGTACCGACTACCACAAATTGCTTTCATAAATCGCTCTTGACATGTGATTTCCGCTTACACTTCAACACCTTCGCCATAAGCACGACCACCATCATCCGTCAACTTTAGTTTTCATTGCGGGACAATGCAATTCGTTGGTAAGTTGCATTGCAAAGGGGTTGCCCTGTCCACATATTAATTGTAAGTTTAAATATTTGTTTTTTTTTTTAATTTACAATTAAAATTGGATCAGCATTATGTTGGTTTTTCGAACAGTTTTCCTAAGCGACTGCTTGATTACTACAGAGAGCCCCTAAAATGACTAAAAAGGGGAGGTTCGCCAGGTTTTAGCTCATTTTTTCCAGGAAGGGCTCAACAACGTTGCGGATTCCATACCCGTCAGACGGAAATGAGAAGATCGACTATTTTTTCCTTAGAAAATGATTTCTTTTATTTTTAATAAATTCAAACAAAAAAAGGTTATATTTTAATAGGTCCACTGAATTACATTCATTTTCAGTAAATTTCGATAGCTTAAATCACAACTTGTTTTTGAAGAAAACAGTAAGAGATAAATGATCGCGGATAAAGTATAAAAAGTGAAGCAATATTAATAAAAAATATCAATAACAACAAGGAAATTTACAAACTTTGTCTTCCATCTGTTTCTGCGATACAATATAATTTCTGTTCTTAGCTGTATTTTGGTTTTTTTCCCTTAAAAAACCATATTTTATTTTAAATTTAAAATAAAATAATGATTTATAATTATTTTTCCAAGAAAACAAAAATTATTTGTTATAATATTTTCATTACCTCAACGAGCTCTCGTTGCAGGAATGCGGTGAATGAAAAACAATTCTTGACTTTAATTCTTTAATTAGTTTTATCTTGCCCGCCGAAATACATTTTCTCATAATCCATCATTTTTGTTGCTTGCTGTTTTTGAACAGGTACAACAAATGTCAATAAATTTATTATGATATTATGATATATCTAATATGATAGAATTGCAAGTACGAGTATACACTACACTCTTTAGCTTGAGTTGAGTATTTTTGGGTGTCTTGCATGAATATCGTAAATATAAATATATAATCTCATCAAGCACGTTTTGGCGACTTTGAGTGTGGGTTCACTTAAAATATGCGTGAAAATAAAATTAATTTTGTCTCACTTTGTAAAGTCTATGTGCCGCTCCACGTTGTTGTTTGTTGAAGCTGCAGGTCAACAGAATAGTGCTAGTGATGCTTCCGCTCAAAATTTTAAATTAAATGACAAATTTTTGAGTGAATACCTCTCGGTGAACAAACGAAAAAGAATTAACTCAGAAAACGTTGGCAGCATGTAAACGAAACGACAAATGATGCAGACAAACTGGTCTGAAACTCGATTAGCAACTTTTTGAACTCCAGCCCCGGCGCAAGCACGGTGGATCATACACAAGTTATTGGGATACACCACTAGAAAAAAGAGCTTGGATAGTAAAGCCGGAACTGAGCCTATGAATTGTTGTTGATACTTGTAAACCGACAAAGTCACGAAATGGGAAATTTGCAAAACCAACGAGTCTGCTTCACTCAGCCTAGACTCGATCGGATCTTCTTAGTGGTTCAATTTGGGGTCGAATTTTTCCCACACTGTTATCACACATTAAATTTCTCATCAAAACTGATTTTCGCTCGTGATCGCTCCCACAAAAAAAAAAAAACGCTGCCCAAATTTCAACCCGATTTTTCCACGAATTCACAGCTGCAGGAATGACTACCATTTCCACATCCTCCATTAAACAAAAGCTCCAATGTTAAACAAGCTGGAAGCGGAGGAATAATGAAAGAGAAATGAAAGAGGAAATTAACAATAAAAACCTGTTACAACAATTTGATGTAATCAGCAGCAAATCTATTCAACCATGAGACAGAAATTGAAAATCATGAGCTGCAACCAATACAAAAACAATCCTACTGTTTTAAATTGTTTTTAACAAACCAGTGGCTCTTTTCAATAGACAAAATAACTACCAGCTACGATGTATGCAATGGTGTGTCTCCATAACTATCACTTCAAGTAGATGGACTTATGGCTATTGGAGAAGGCTGCATTGTAAAGCAATCCCATCTACCGATTTAGGCTCACAGCCCTTACGAGAATGTAATCCAGTGATTGTACGCTGCCTATTTGGACCTTTACAGGCCAGACAGCTTCACCGTCAAAAAACTTTACTTTAATATATCACAAACAAATCTAGCGTTAAAGGATGTAGACGACCTCAAAAAAAAATGATGAGAGCTTTTCATAATAGGTCTTAAACTGACACTTTTTGCTATAAGGGGTGCCAAGGGAGGGGAAATACACGGAAATTTGCGTCCTCCCTCACAATTGGACACCTGTTATCTGAAAGATCTGAAACAAATTATAGAGGCAGGTGTTCATGAGTATAATAACAACAAATACCTTGGAAGTTAAAATTCGCTCAACTCTGTTAATAATAGTATGATCTCCGAATTTTACACTTTGACCAATAAAATGGTATGGATACCCTTAAACAAAAAAAATAAGTTTTTAAGTAGTCTTATATGAGTTCCCAATACTTTTTAAGTTCGATAGAAATCGAATCATATTGACGGAAGTTATAGCCATTTAAAATGTCTCCAATTACAAAAAAAAAATAACACATGATTTTGGTATTTTATGGACTTTCCATCGAATCAGACAATGCAGTTTTGATTTGATCTGAAATTGAAATTTTCAGGTAAGATCGATGACATAAATTTTTTTTTGTAAATTCATGATTTGAGTGATTTCTGATAGTTTGCAACAAAATTGTGACCGTTAAAAATGGAAGAACAATGGATTTTCTCCTAAACGTGTACATCTCTTTCACATATTTCTTGATTTTATTCGTTTCTGGTGAATGTATTTCGTAAGTTGAGAACAAAACCCTTCTGACATGAGCGTAGGACTGTCTACCCAACTTGTTTTTATTAAAATTTATAGTTTATAAGGTATCGTTTTTATTAAAACGTTTTTATTAAAACGATACCTTATAAACCTAATCGTCTCCCTCGCGTCCTCGTTTCGACGGAAGTAAATAGCTCGGTACTCTCTAGAGAAGAGGGCCGCTGGTATCACGCCTGCAATAACTCTCACCACCGAATTAGATACTCTCGGCATCTGTCCCAAGCGTTTCGGTATGCCTCCTTACTGAGAGCGTCGCCCCACATTTCTGCTCCGTACAGTAGCACTGACCCTACAACACTCATCAAGAGGCGTCTTCTTGATTGGTTGGGTCTTTCTACTTTGGCTATAAGTTAACTCAGAGCCAATACTCACGAAGCAGCCTTCTCAGCCGTTGCCCCGATTCGCTCAGAGAAACTCATCTTCGAGTCGATCAGTAACCCCAGGTACTTCACCGCTGGCGTCGATTCAATTAGTATGTCTCCATTACTGAACATCCTTACTCTAGGGGTTGTCTTTTTTATCAAGATGACGACTTCGGTTTTCTCCAGTGCTAAACTGAACTCACGAGTAGCCATAAAGTCTCTTACTTGGCGCATCAAAATACGTAGCATAAAATGCGCTTATTCAACGATGTGTCCAGTGACCAGAGCCATAACATCATCCGCATAGCTGATCAAGTGTGATTCATTTGACATCTTTAGTCTCAGTAGCCCATTGTAAGACACCTTCCACGGGGTTGGACCAAGAAAAGATCCCTGAGCAACAACCGATGTAACTTTCATCCTTCATTGGCCCTGTGTCGTGTTGTAAAGTAGGCTGCAGTCGTTCAGATAGTCCCTCAGAAGCCACATTAGATATTCTGAAAGTTAAAAAGGGTTTTCCAGCGCATCCGAATATGTACCCACTTTGAGGAGTTCACGACGTTCCTAATGTCGAGTGTCATTAACAGGACGATCTGTCACTTGGTGTGGATATATGCCTCTGCCTTTTGTACGGCACTCAACACCTCTGAAATCACTTCAATGGTGGAGCGTCCTGCTCTAAAGCCGTACTGCCGAGGAGATATTTCCCCGGCCGCACGAATCGTGTCAGTGGGGTTTCCCTTCATGAATTTCTCTAGCAGTTTGCCAGCAGTGTCTAGTATGCATAACAGGCAGTATACAGACACCAACTCGGTGTTTCCCTGCCTCTTGCTGATCAGCAGAAACATCGCCACCTTTTATCGTACCGGGAAAACCCCATCCCATAGGCAAGCGTTGAATGTGCTGAGCAGCAAAATAGGACAATGGTGACAGCGAAGTTGCAATACTTCAGATAGAACACCGTCTAGACCTGGAGCGTTCCTCGCTATCAATGAAAGGACTACCTTTTCCAGTTCTGGTTGCGTGAAGAGTGGACACTCGATTGCTGTTTCCCCGTGGACAGCGTCAACATTAGCGGGGTAAATGTGGGAGAATGCCCACACTGTCCCGTCCATCTTTTCCACATCATATTTGCAAGGCGTCCATAGGGCATCAAGCTCACTTTGCTAACTTGTAGCCTAGGCCCCAGGGATCCTTATCCACATTGTCCGATAGATCTTGCCAGCAGCGAGCCTTGCTGTTGTTAATCATTTAATTTATTTTGCTGGTCGACTTATATGCTGCTACCCAGTTATATGTCTCATCGCAGCTCCACGCCCGTTCGATTTCCAACGATTTCAGTCGAACACCAGTACACTGGGGGCTTACCGTGCCGGGGTTTTCGATGAGGCATAGAAGCATTGCAAGCAATTGTGATGATGCTCATAGTTGAGTTCACCACAGTTCTTCTGTCCCCTGCGAATCTCCCTGCTGTGAGCACCTCGACGAAACCTCTCGACGTCCATCCTTCCGATGTTCCACCCAACAGTAAACGGTTGAGAGCACAGACGATGAGAGACAAAATCACCCATCTCAAGCAGAATGCACTGATGATTACTTGCTGAGTACACATCTAATACTCTGCAATTGTTTAACCTTCTGTACTAAGGACTCCGAGGCGAATATCACGTTCAATATGATTCCTTCGCAGCCAATTCGGCGAAAAATCAGCATATTCCCAGTGTTTGGTACGACGAGCGCCATCCTGGCCACCATTTCTAGGGTTCGTGTTTGAGGCATGCCCTATTCAATTGTTTTAGCGTTGAGGTCTCCACCAACGAGCACGTTGCCGTCGCTGTTGGAGACAGCGCTCTTCAAAGCATTAAGCTACCATGATGTAGAACTTTTATCATGGTTTTACTCACTCAGCAGCAAAAAGTCGGCTTTCAAGTCTCTCGCAAATTGTTCAAGTCGATTTTGGGCAGTTGAAATTCTGTGTAAGTTTAGCTACAGGATGCAGGTCATTGAAGCTCTGATTTTGCCTTGGGTAGGGCTTCCTCGAAAGCCCGACATTTTTCTGATCCCAAGATATTCCCAAGATCCGGTCGTGGATCAGCATCCATGCGAAGGCTACAGTGTACCCCTTTGTGCATGTTCCATTTCACTGCATTTGTAGCATAGGGAAATCGTATTGGGTCCTTTGCATGCTTATGTGGTGTGACCATAGTCAAGGCATGTAAAGCATTGAAGAAGCGCTTCTCTTTGCCGTCAAATGACCTATGCTATTTTTAATTTGGCCTTATTCATAAATTTTTCGGCGTCCTTTTTGGTTAAGTCAATGATGGCATTTCGTTTTCCCCTGTGGTTTTTCGGTGTCAATCTCGCTTTGGTCCTGCCCACATTAGGGAGCTCCTCTCTGATGGCCTCTTCTACCTCGGCCAGGTCCGTGACGCAGTCAATGTCTTTTACTTCGATCGTTGCCATTGGCTCGAGCGAGGCTATATTTGCGCTTTTATCAAGGACTTTCTTCACTGCGTCACAAACTGCTTCTTTATTGTCAGTCTCTGCTCTTGAATCGACCCGAATGCAGCCCGACCACATTAGTTATACTGCTTTAATGACAGTGCAGTGGTTCATTTAGGCCTTATATTTCCTCGGATATCCTGCAGCCCTTCTGCGTAAGATCGGCCATCTTAGGGTTTTACTAGCGGTGCCTGCTGCCGGGTTCTTCATCATGGCTTTTTCTCGCCTGTTTTGCATCAGGTCTTTTTACTTGTTGAGCGTCCATGCGAACTTTATTTTCTGGTACTTTTTGAAGCAGTTTCATTACGGCTCTCTTCAATCCTTTCGTCAGCACTATCTGGCGTCTCTGATCTAGCATTCTGCGCCTATCAAGTGACTCTTCCTTCCTTTTTTATCCCAATTTCCTTCAATTGGGCTAGACGCTATTCATTTATTGATGTTGGCTGGTGGAACTATCTGCGCGTGCCCTTTAGGCTTAGCCTCCAAAGTTTCTTTAGCCTTCTGCTCTTCTTCAGCTTTCTGGTCCTCTTTGGCCTTAGCCAGCCCGTCCGTTAATGTCCTATACTGTTTGGGAGCTCCTCTAGTTTCAAGAGCCCCTTCTTTGCTGGTTTTTGGCAAGTCGCATGCAGATGTTATTGTTTTTAGAATACCTCCCACTTTTCAGATTAGCATTTCTTCTTTATATCACTGGGCGGCAATTGTTACTTGCGATCACCTTTCTTTGAAGAGGTTATCGGCTTCCGTTATGCAGCAGTAACCATCAAATTTTCGATGTTCTTTATATTTTCTCCCACCGCTCGAACATCTGGCACGTCCTTCAGAGTTTCCCACTCTCCTTTTCAGGACGTTCTGGTGTTTTCATCATTTTTTGCTGCACCTGAACGCTGCAGGAATCTCAGTCTGGACAAGACTGTCTGTTAATCTCCGTTTTTTGTCCATCTTTACTGTCAATTTATTCGTCATCGTTTTTGTCATTGTTAATATCGCTCTCGATTTGCTGTTAACATCGTGACTGCATGCGCTGGTTGCGTCATCATTGTTGTTAATTTTGCTTTCTTTTTTTAAATTTTTAAACCTTTTTTTGAGTTTTGGTTGCTCCAGTTTTATTGGCTCTCTCTCGAAGTCGCTGTCTCCGTTCGTGTGCGTAGTCACCTTTTTGGTCTCATGGTTATCTTTGCGGAGCAAGGAGGCCATGCAAGGGTTGGCACAAGCCCTTATGGGGACAAGTGCTCAGAGCTAGACCGGCGCTAATCTGGAGTCAGTCTCAACCGAACCTATGCTACCAACCCAATGATGCAAATTTCCAACGTACTCCGAGGCCTGCCAAGGTTTTACCGGACCCGTTTGATTCCGTTCGTTTTATAGTCGAAGCCATCGAGCTTCTCCATTATGCCTTTACAACTTGATTTTTCCCGCAAACCAGTGCATAAAGCAGCAAATGTATGTAAATTTTGTTGTAGCACTACCGCCCTTTTCAGGCCTTCGCTTAGAGATCGTTAGTTGATCGAATGTGTCGGCACTCCACAAGGTGGTTTGGTCAGTATCATGTTTTGGCCATGTGCCCGTCTACCCAGATGCGATGCATGCTGGTTGTTTCAACCCGTTCGAAGAATCACTCGAAACAAATCTTATTGTCACCAACGGGATTTGAACCAGGGACTTTCGTCTTACGGGATGAGTGCTCTAACCAATACACCACGTGCACAAGCAAACTTATTTTTAAAAACACTAACGGAATTGACGGATAAAATTCACTTCTTAGAATATAGATAGATATTTTATTGAGTCTTTTTACCTGCATACATTTTTAACGTGATAAGAAGGTACATAGCTTGACAACGGCACTATAGTTAAGCAGCAATTATTACACGTCCAATTGCTGCAAATTCTTGACGTGGCATTTCATGAAAGTTATTTTCATCACAAACGTCAACGGATTTTCCGAAAGAATGAACCCTGTATTTATTTCGATACATTTTCCTCAGAAATTACAAAAGCAATCAATTACTTTTTTTTAAATTAAAAACAGGTAATAATCATTGACTTGATCGATAATTTTACTTCTAAATTTTATTTCTCATCTAAATCCTTACGGCTTAGTAATAGAACTAAAGTTTATAAAAAATAAATAGATGAAACAGAAAATCTCTCTCATTAAAATTTAATACAAAATAGTTATAACTAAATGAAAAACTATCTAAATATTGCTTCGCTGAGCTGAGAAACAGAAGGCCCAACCGAAGTAAGAGTCACAAAGTGAATTCTGAGGCATTTAATGTTAAAGTTTGATTCCTCCTAAGAGGACTCCTATAAGCTCCGATCAGAATTATTATTAAATAATGTAATGGAGTAAGCTATCATTTTTTTCGCTATAATAGAAAATAAAATAGGGGTTTTCCAATCACCTGATAAGCGTAACGCAATTTTTCAAACTACTGTATACTTTTACAGCCGCCTTCATTCTTAAAAGCGATTTCGACAGAAATTGCGATAAAAAGTAGGATTGACTACAACGGATCCGGATAGAATTCAAAATACCACGTCCTCTGTCTTTATCCGCAAATTACCTGTTACCAAATCTACAAACCATTTTCCTCCGAAATCGTACTAGATCGCCTCCACAGACCCCACCCTCTATGAAAACCTACGCAACTGTCAACAAATCCAACAAGTATACGAACAAAACACCTACGGTGGATTTTGCAGCACAAGCGCATATCGCATTCCAGATTACAGCAGCGGGCTAACCTACGGTTGCTTTCTCAAGATACCGTTCAGCAAGAATCATAGCTGGAGAGTATTTCCGCGAGTGCAATCATCGGGAGTGCGTCAACATCCTGTGATCCGTGTTCCAACTCCCAAAGAAAATTCGCAAGAACTGGAGTAACCTCCCGTGAACAGTGCTAGCCACTAGCGTGCGTCTGTTTACATCGCGAAAGATATTCTAATTGGTGGAGGGTGTTATTTGCGCTCATTCTCCGCGCTCGAGTGTTCGTAACTTTCATCCCTCGACAGTTCCGTGGTCGTCCATTGTGAATAGAGGCTCCTTGGCTGCCATTCAGCGATTTTTTCTGCTGTCTGTCGTCTTGTGCATTATCGGATGGGTGGAATGTCGCCGCCGAGTTGTCCGTGATGTTTTTGCTGTGAATTGCAGTGTGTAACCAAGTGGCGAATTGGGTGAAGACCTTGCAAGGATTAGGCGCAAAGTGTCGAGTGGTCGAATAGTGTCCGAATTCTGAATCGCAAGAGTCCAGTGTTGTTCAAGTGACGGAAGTGCTGTCGGGAGTCGTGCATCGAGTTTGCGGTTGTTCGCGGGGTAAATGTCAGTGCGACTCGCACCAGCTTGGAAGCAGGGAGCGAGCATCTGTTTGGATTTCGAGTGTCAGCTTGTTGGCGAAAACGAGCGACAGAATAGCCACTTGTAGAACCTGTCACGTAGGAATGCCTCTGGCCAATTCGGGGGACCCATGGAGAGCCCCAATCAATATCGTCGGGAACGAGGTAAGTTGCACTGCTCCGCTACTTCCGGTGTCTGTGCCAATACCCATCACATCCACCCTCATTTGATTCTCATTTACCATTCTTCCGTTCGCTATCATTTACTTGAGTTGATTTCTATCTAAATTACAATTGCTGCAAACGAAGGTCAGACGACGTTGACTGGAGCTGGAGCAGTCCAAACAAGAAATTGGATCCGCGGCGCTGGCTGGTGCGCGGAAAGAAAACAATTTCAAAGCTCCAGTCTTCAAGCCAAGCAGTAGATAAGATCGAGCGGTTGACGTTCTGTATTGAATGCCAAGCATTGGATGTTTGCTGCAGTTGCTCGTATCAGTTCAGCACATTCCGCGGATCATCACACACTCTCAGTGAATTCAAAGCTTTCCTTGTCTAACAATTGCCTGCACTCGCATCGCAGAGAACCAATTCTGCACTCCTCAGCCACCCAATTACATCCTCGAGAATTTGTTTGATTTGGGGGAAAGAGAATCTCCACCCTATAAACAAAACTTCCCATCCTTCTTGGATGAGCCTCGGTGGATCGAAACTTTTGAGTCTGTTTGCGTTGTTTGTTTTGCAACAACAACTTAAAATTAAATTAATATCTTCAATCAGACGTGGCGCTCGTTTGGACTGTGTTGGCTTCCAAAACTTTTCAGAATTCGGTCCACACTTATTGGTCAGTAATACGGGAAACTCTGCTAATTGTGCACGAACTTGAAAGCAAAATAAAATTGAGAATGCAGACCGTATGTTATCCTCAGGACAAAGTAGCTGTTGCGAAGGAGTCCACATAGGTCCGCCTTCACTGGCTAATTAATAGCCTTCTGTGTTCTCTTTACTTTCAGATTCTTCCCAAGTATAGCGCTCGTGTACTGACAAGCGCCACCATTAGATCACTCTGCTATAGTGATTTCTGCCCACTCGGCCAGTAAGTTCTTGTCCTTTATTCCTTTTCGTCCTTCTGTAACAAACATAAGCCGTAAGCTGCCTTTTATCTACTGCTAATTGCCATGTCGTTTCAACATTGTGCAAATGTATACTTTGCCACCAGGCGATAAATAAAAGTTCAAGGAATTGGAAACATGGTGGACAAGGTCAGCGTGTAATTTTTTTTCAAGACATTTTGAGATATGTTAGTTACGGGTCAAGAATGTTGGAACTATAGTTGGGCAACACTCAGTATTCTTGAATGAATCTTTCAGTCCAAGCTACGTCAGACGTACAAATCAAAAACGGCTTTCATATGCTGAGTAGTGAGAAGATCCTTATTAGGCAATAATTATCGATGGCAGAATATTCAGTTCAATATTAAGCTCTCTATTCCCTCGGATTTCTGTTTGCGTTTTTTTTGTCTTCTTACGGATCGTTTTTCAATCTCATTCTTCAGATTTAGTGTGTCCTTATACAAAAACTGTTGCCTAATATCTCCCTTCTCCGCTAGCTTAAAGTGATTTAAACGTCTTCTTCCGGATTTTCTTGCATGCCAAACAAATTGCCATTCTCGAAATTTACTTACGCTGAATGCACTTTACTTACGCTGAATGCACAAACAAATTATAGAGATTCATCTCACAACTCAGGCTCCAGCTGCTGTTAGTCTTGCTGGAGCCTGAGTTCAGAATCGGTAGATGATGGGTGAATAACTAAGCCAACCTTTGAAGCAGGAGCAGAAAAAACGTAAGATAGTTGCGTCCGGATTATCTCAAATGTGTAGTGATTTGGGTCGATTAGATGTCCGTACATATTGCAGCGATGGTCTAATGCCTCGGCAAAAAAGGATGGTAGTATCCGCCGAGATTGGCCTTGTCCGAGGACGCGTGAATGCGCTGGCAAGCTAGCATTGCGGTATCTTGTGGCGGGTTCTTTTCACAAGACCCACTACAAACAAAATTTCGCATCCACGAATTTCGAGGGATCAAATAAATATCGACCGATGTCGAGAAAGGAGGTAACCTACTAAGGGTCAAAGAAAATTGCTGACTCGAGGACAAATCGGGCCTGCAGACAACAGACGGACTTAAAAGGAGTTCGTCGTTACCGACGATACTTATGGCCCACAAATAAGAGTGAGTTTACTAGCGAGGAACTTGTCGTAGTGGACTGTTAGTAGACAGAACGGAGTACCATTCCGTTACTTCGTTTGGCTGTTGTGAGCATTCGCTAGCAAGTTTTTTGCCTTCTTGCAATTGCTACAATCTGGCGCATGTGTATCTGGTTTCCCATAACGGAGACAAAAGATGTTAACCGCTGCCTGGCATGCGATAAAATGGTGTCCCGTCTTCCGGCAGGTCAAACACCTAGGGGCCAGTTCGTGTGCTTCGCTTTGATGTTCTTGGTCTAGTTCTGTGGAGGATGGAGAGGTGGTCTCCGGTGCGCTGTCTATTATGGATGGAATGAGACAACCTGGCGCGGATCGAGCAGGCACGTTGTGTTCGAGCTCAGCTACTGACCGTCGTTCCGGTTGCGGTTAGCTAAAGAAATTACTTTGGGGTGTGAACCGCTGGGAGTATTGCACAGCTTCAAGCTCTTTTGTTGACGCGCGAAGCGCACGTATATTGTGGGGTGGGGCAAACAAAAATTGCTCTCTTAACTTGGGCCTGATTCCCTCCCGAAAGAGACTTAGGAACTCAGACTCCGGCATGGGTCTCATCAGACGTTCCAGCAGGCAACACAGGGCATCGTAGTAATCGGCTACGGTCTCCTGCGCCTGTTTGTGTCTGTTTCTTATTCGCCGTTTTAAGGTTTCATCTCCCTCGACTGGTGTGGTATCCCGCAATGCAGCATGCCTCAACGTCTCGCAGTCAAACGTTGGAGAAGTGTCCAAAAACCGCCAAAACCAACGGAGCGCTCTCCCAGTAAATAGCATTTAGGCGCAGCGTGCAACGGCTCTCACGTTCCCCCCAAAGTTCGACGAAACCATATTTTCGACCTTTCGCAGAAAGGCACCGATGGTCGTAGGGTCATTCTGGCCTGTAAACACCTAATTTCCAGCCAGCCACTATCTGTTCTACTTTAGATGGTGGAAGATCCCAGGTGTCCCCAGGCATGGGTCGAGATGGTGGATCCGAAGCCTCAGACGAAAGGAAGTCTGCTCTCCGAATCTGGGTCGGCTGGTTCTCAGCTGGGTCCCGAGGTCCTCGTGCCGATTTGATTCGTTGTAACGCTGTCTCGGTTTCTTTACAACGACGTATGAAGGAGTATATACGTTCTACTTCAGTGTAACAATCACCGCAGATTTGGTCTGGTGAATCATCTTCAAAAGTGATGCTAATTTTGATGTACTCCTTCAGAAAGCTAACGACACCAATTCTCCTTGCTTCGTCGACCAAACAATCAGCCAGTGGATACATTTCTTCGCCAATGTGTAGGCAAAGTTGACATGCTTTTGGAATGTCAATTATGTTATCCTAAAAGTTGAATCTAATTGGATAAAAGTGTGTAAACTAAACACTAAAAGGACGCTATAAACAAAACGTAAGTAATGGCAGGAAAAAATCTTCACTAAGTGGCCGAAAGTGACGAACTATCAAAACCCTTAAAACAAAAAAAAAAAAAACAAAAATAAAATTAGATAAATAGGTATTATGAATTTTTTTTTAATTTAAGATGAATAAATATGATAGACTGAGTAAAAAAATAAGATTTAAATTGGAAACAAATATGATAAACTCAAAAACAAGAAGATTAGCAATATCAAAAACTAACTCAGTCTTTCCATTTCATTCTCCCCTAAACAGGCAAGGACACCAATGGTGAGCTCTTCCTTTGTGTTACAGGCACTATTCTCTGAGGCACCTTAAATATCAGGGTTCGGAAGTGTCTATTGTTCGCAAGTTTTAACAAGGTACAATTTGTCAGCCCAGGGTTGATTCTGACCCGCAAGCAGCGTGTGTCTTATTATTGAGAGCCACTGGCTAGAATACACGAAAGGACTCTATCATTTGGCCTAGCTAGTCATACTCTGGTGGTAAACCACCAATGTATAAATCAAAAGCAGATCCAAACGCAATTGATGTCCAAGGACAACACACGTTCGGAAGTTGTTAATTTGCTGGGGCACGATTAGTGCAATATCCCTTAGTAATTACCTACCCGCCAAAAATCTGGACACCTTGTAGGGTAACCTAGAGACGTTGAACTGTCTCGAGCCCCGCGTTGGGCGCCATTTTGTAGAGACAAGGCCAATCTCGGCGGATACTACCATCCTCTTTCGCCGAGGCACCAGACCATCGCTGCAGTCCTTTACGGACATATACATATCTACCCATTTCTCTACAGCTGTTCAATGAGAAGGCCGGAAAACAAGATTGCCGTAGAAAGCGCTTTTTGCTAGCTTCAGCGAATCGCTAGAGCCGAGTTAAGCTGATAGGTTATCAAAATCACGCTCTGCGCGCCTATAAATACTAGTAGTACAAAATCTGGATGCAGTATGGTCAGGCGCTGAATTGGAGATAGTGCAAAAAGCCGAAATCCAGATAAGCCAAGATGAAGAGTATGGATCCCACCAGTGCCCCCATCATTCGAAAAGGCCTGGAGCTCATTTGTCTTATCAACTATGAGCGCGCGAATTGAAGGTGACCTAGTTCAGCTAAGTATCGGTGAACAGCGCCAAGCCCTCATCATACTTATAAAGGAACCCCTTATCTCTACCATCGGTTACAGATGGGAATACAGGATCTGAATAATAAGTAACCGGACTGACCTCAGGAAATTTTTTATTGGCAAAATATGTACAATTTTTCTTTAGAAATCTTCAAAGTAGTCCCCATTGGAGTCGATAACACGCTGATACCGGATATTTCAATCCCCGAACGCTCCCTGGAAGTCGGCAACCTCGATGTTGTCTAGAGCCCTCGTCGTAGCACGTTGGACGTTTTCCAGAGTCCCGAACCGCGTCCCCTTAAGGTGTCTCTTGATCTTGGGGAACAGAAAGAAGTCTGCTGGTGCCATATCCGGGCTGTAGGAACTCTGGTTCGGTTTGCAGTCGATCAAGGATTTCCGAAGCGACAGCAACACGACGCTCCTTTTGCTCATCAGTCAGGTGTTTGGGTACCAGCTTCGCGCAGATCCTCCTCATGCCCAGATCGTTCTTAATAATGTTGTGAACGGTCATCTTATCAATTCCAACCTCATCTGCGATAGCCCGAATGCTCAAACGACGATCACTGCTCAACACATCACGCACTTTTTGCACATTTGTGTCCGTTTGACTCGTTGATGGAGGACCGACGCGCTGTTTGTCATGGACGTCGCGGCCCTCCCGGAAATTTCTGTGCCACTGAAACACTTGAGTTCTGGACAGAGCATCCTCACCGTAAGCCTTTTGAATCATTTGAAGAGTTTCCGTGGCCGTTTTCTTGAGTTTGACATAAAATTTGATGCTAACACGTTGCTCGATCGTACGCTCCATTTTCACTCCGACGACGTAACTGAACACGCACTCCGCTCTCGCTCGATGCTATCTCTCCAAGCGCTTGGAGGCAACTGCTGCAGCTCGGTTCCCTTAACCTAGACCCCCCACTACCACTACAGCACCAGATACCGGTTAGCAGACGCTTTAACGGCGCGGGGCAGGCTCAGTCCGGTTGCTTATTATACAGACCCTGTATATACGATTAAATCTCTATGGACGTGAGCTCCGAATCTCCACACCAGTGAATCCAGCTTCTAGCCATGTCATCACGGAAGAAGTTACTGCAGATAAGCAGCCTTCTGATCATCATGAGGCTTGCTGAGCAGCATTTGCCACAGATGATGCATATAGTGCTCTCCTAGGGCATGCATCAGGTGAGGACGACGAGATGAACATGTGATCCCACGGCAAGGATTTTGACAGCACTTTCACTTAGAACGATGATGAGGATATCCCAAATTAATCATTACTAAAGGCGGCATCTGCTACTGTTCTCCATGCGTCTGGAAATGGAGAGGAAAAAGTTCTATCCCAAGAACCATGGGTTGTAAAAGATTGATTCCATGGATTGTTGCATTGAAATTTTTACAGAAAAGGTCTCTTCATTCTCTCTCGCGTTTTATGTAGAAATATATATGATGCTGTTGTTATATGAATTTGGAAAACACCCCAGGACAATATGATAAACCCCTTTAATCATGAATGAAGCAATTATCAATTAGTGTGAAATTTGTAAATTTAACAAGTTAGTTCTTAAGAGTTAGGATATTTTAATTGAAGCAGCAACATACGTATATCATCATCAGCATGCGTAGCAAACTCAACAGACGTAACGCTTGTCCTCGCCGCCTTCAAAGAAATAGAAAAGTCAACATAGTGAATGCAAAGAAGCACTGCTAGTAGTGAACATAAACCGAACAAGAAAAAAGAAAAGCCAAATGTTCCGCATATTCGAGTATCAAACAGGTTTGCTAGACGAACTCACAATATGCTTCAATACCAAGTCAAAGGTATCTGAATTAAAAGTCAAACTCGAACTCGTCAAGCAATAAAAACACAAGCTGTCTATTGTAGAGCAATGACAGACACGACAGTTAGCTGTGCATATCACTGTTGACACTTCACACTTAAACTGAGCACACATGGCACTTGAGTTCAACAGCTGACGCAAGTAGTCATGATCAGTGATCACATCCGTGCTGTTAGTATAATATTTTTGTTTTGTTGTTAGAGTAAATATATATATCTTGTACGAGCATTTAACGCTTCTTATTTAATATGTGTATCCCTACATCGGCCACACGCTTCAGGTAAGGGTACAACATATCTGGCGACGAGGATTCTGGAAATTCAATAAAGTCTATATTTCAAAATGGTGACACTATCCGATCAAATTTTTCTACCTTCGTTGAAAGCTGAATAGGGAAATTAAGATCAAATTGCAATAATCATACGCGTTTGAGCGAATTCACACATGCTTTGGGTTCACACGTCCATAATCAACCAGTTTCGGTAGTTATAACGGGCACAATATCCCACAGCATCGATGTGTTTAAACTTATTCTCGGTTCACATTTCAACAAACGTATGACAAACACGAGGCTGTCTCCATTATAGATGGCGCTGCATCAACAGACAAAGTCCGTACACGTCTCTTGCATTGTAAACTGAGTCAAGAAGCTTATGAAAAATTCGCTAGCATCATTCTACCACTTACGACGAACGAAATTACATTCAGTGACATTGTGGATGGACTCCAGAAAATTTTCTACGAGCCGCAGTCTCTTTTTCAGAAGTGTTATGACTACCTCAGTATGGAAAAACTTCCATCAGAAGATTTCATGTCATATGGTGCGCGCATGAATTGTAGTTACGAAGAGTTTCATTTCAGTACTCTCCAAAACGGACAATTTCAAGGCACTAATGTTCATCAAACGACTCAAGACAAGCGCCGACAACGAAGTCCGCACACGATCTCTGAGCATCGTCACAGAGATTCAGCGGGTCGTTGCAGTCAAATCAGATGCAGTGCTCCTTCAAGGTCAACAATCGGTACATGCCGTTGAATCCAAGAAGAGCAACAATCATAACAGGGGAAAGCCGCCCAAGCAATACAACTCAACGAAACCAAAACCAAACTGGGGGTGCGGTGAAATACACTTTTATTTCAAAGCTTTTCCTTTTCGCAACAAGAAATGTCCAGACTGCATCATAAAGCAGGATACTGTCATGTTCCTCGTCCTCGATAATTCGAAAATCAAATATGTCATTGCATTAACCACAGAGGGTTCTCTATGTCCTACACGCAAATATGCTAATGTACCTACACGCAAATATGCAGCTCTCCTTTCACTATAATTTCTACTGAAAAGTGTAACAAATGAACATTTGTCATCTCACGAAGCCCGACTTACAAAGTGAACTACGCATCCAACAACTGCATCATATTTCTAGCAGGATTTGATGCAATAGTTACACCGAAAGGTCAAACTCAATACGAAATAGTAAAAGTTATGGCCAAGAAATATCTTATCGTACTTAGTTCAGACATCATACAAGAGTTTTATCTTTTCGATCGACCTTTGAATGACGTTTTTTTAGCAAATTAGCAGACTACATTCAGCGATCTCAGTCGCAATTCAAAGAGCTTTTTAGCGATAATCCAGGCAAAGTTGCAAAGCTCTTGCCTAAGCTAAAAGGGAGGGAGAGGGAAATCTTCCTTGTCTTCTTTGTAACCCTACAGCCCCTCTCGGCCCTTTGCTTTCGGCAACAAGCACCTCCAACTGTCTCAGTCCTTTGACCGTGTCTTCCAATTTCGAAATCCGAGCAGCGATGAACTGTCTTCGTTGATCAAGTTAGACCAGCGTTTCCTCGGTTTTCCCACGGGTCTCTGCCCTTCAATTCTCCCAACGAATACCTGTTCGGGTTTGCTTTGGTCGCCCATACGATTCATGTGGTCAGCCCATTGCAGCTTCCGCAGTCTTACAATCATTGAGACCTCCGGCTCGTCAAAAATTTCATACAGCTCATGGTTATATCGAATTCGCATTTGGTCCCCATCTAGCTTCGCCCCAATTATTCGCCTCATGACCCATCTTTTGAAGGTGCATCCATAGCATTGCATCCATAGCATAGCACAGGCCTCATCACAGATTTGAACACTTGAGCTTTGTTTTCTTGTGTATGCATCGTCAAAACTGAATAAAATATTTTATTTGCGAGCTGTATTCTTCGGCGTATTTAGTCTCTTTCATTGCCCGTTTTCGTTATTTTGGCGCCTTAATACACAAATTCACGAACTTTTTCGATACTGTATTCGCCAAGTGTGATATTTTGTGTATTTGAGGTATTTTTCCCCGACTGCGTCATGAGTTTTTTTTATTTTCATTGATTTGTAGCCCTACTAGTTTTGCTTTGCTGTCGGGTTTCAGGAAAAGTTCTTTGGCAGTTGTTAATGACCGTGACAACATGTTGATGTCGTCCGCAAAGGCAACTACTTGGCTCGACTTGTATAGTAATGTACCTCGTGTATCGACAGATAGCTTCCTTATGATTTACTCCAGAGCCAAATTGAATAGCAATGGGGCAAGCCCGTCTCCCTGTTTTAGTTGGATATTTGTGTTAAAAGCATCGATGAGTTGGTTATTTATGTGGACTTGGTAGGTCATCGACTTCATTGGCATTTTGGTAAGATGGACTAATTTGGCTGGGATGACAAAGCAAAGCATTATTTGGTACCGTACGTTACGATCAATACTGTCGTATGCTTGCTTAAAGTCAACGAAAATTTGGTGTACGTCTATGTTGAACTCCTAGCATTTTTCAAGTACCTGCTTGACTGTGAACAATTGGTACTTCATCCTAGGGATGGCGATTTTCGGGAGAAAAATCGGTTCTACGGTTTTTTGAAGAACCGGCTGTTCCCTAACGAATTTTTAAATAATAAATTCGAATCAAAATTAAATCTATATTTTTATGTCCATTGATAAAGTTCAAGTATAAATGGTTGTTTATCATAGAGGTTACATCCACCAGTCGTTCCCTGATAGCACATTGCCAACCTTAGCGTCAAAATCACCCAGAATTATTTGTGCGTCGTTTGTAAGGCATAAAGTCGTCTAGTCTTTCCAGGTGTATATAGAATGTTTCCTTCATCCTTTTCTTCAGTTGAGGCGTGTACGTTCATCATTCAGATTTTGAAGAATTTCGCTTTGATACGGATCATAGGCAACTGTTCATTAACTGCCTTAAAATCAATAACGTGTGATTTGAACTCCCTATCCAAAATAAAGGCCACTCCGAACTGTCCCTTTCCAACAGCCTTCCGATTTTTGAATATTGTATGCGATCTCATATCTTGAATATCACTTCTAGTCAAGTTCGTTTCCTGGATTGCCAGTATGTTTAATCTATATTAAGTCCTTAACATCGCCAGGATAGTTGAGTGATCTGACATTCCAGGATCCAATGCCATAGCCTTTTTTTCCTGCGGTGAGGTCATTGGCTTACGTCCAATTTATTCTAACGCTCCGTTGCAGGTTCCGAAACAATGAAGGATTTTATAGGGACGGGGAGTTAACCTCCATTCCGGCGGCATGGCTATTACTTTTGATTCCATTATCAGACCTGGAAAAACTCGCCTTTACCCTCTTAGTCACCACAAACAAGATGTTAGAAGAAGAGCTACAGGTATGTATACCGTTATTGGCAATTCTTGGTATTTAATGTCTCATCAGAGGGAAATTGGCAAGTGTTATATTATCCTCTCTAAGAGCTCCTCTAGCTCTTAGACACCGATCATGATGCCCTAGCTTATGCCCTTTTAGACACTACCGCTAGCTTTTATTCCCTTCAGGATATTTTCCGCCTTCCGTATGAGCCGCTTTTCTTCGGGACGGTCAAGAGCAATCAAGCTGCCTAGCATCTCCCATGTTTGGAAGTCATCGACACTTGCACTCCGTGCCTCAAGTGTTTCGATGGTGATAAGAACAACATCATGCACCAGTGCGAGCTTGGGCTCGTCCACTGTTTGCTGTGAATTCAGCGCCTTGGCCTCTTCAGTATTAGTGAGAGCGGCTTTGAGGTTCGCGATTGCCTCAGTTCCCTCTTCGATTTCTGATCTTAACTGCCCTGTTGTTTGCTTCTCTCACAGCGGGCGCACTGGAATTTGCTTTGTTTTCTTGCTGCGCCCAAATGACGCAAGAATTTCAGGTTGCAAAAGGTTGACCTTTGCTTTCCGTTCACTCGTGCGTTTTTCTTCCATCTTTGTTTTATTCATTACTGTCATTGCTCTTCTCTTCGATGTCTTGGCCGTCGATGTTGGCATAGTTGGTACTGTGGTCGTTGCTGTAGTTGGCGTTGGTTCTGTTGTTCTTTGGGAAGTCAGGTTCAGGTTGACTGGATCCCCCCCTCAGAGCCACTATTTCAATTCGTATGTGTAGTCGCCTTTTTGATTCCATGGTTATATGTACGAAGCAAGAATGGCAGAAACCCTTATGGCGAAAGGCGTTTAGAGCCAGACTGCTGGAAATCGGGAGTTTGCGTCAACAGAACCTATGTACATCACCAATTCAATGGTGCGAACTTCGAATGTACCCCGAGGCCTGCCAATGTTTTACCGGGACAGGAACGGTATGATAGTTAAATTAAATCCATTCGCGCATAAGCGTCACTTCGGCGCTACCTACAAAGCAGCTAGGTCCAAAACATCATATCCGCCCGTCCGCTCTTGTACGTGGGGGTGGCATTTGCCAAAGGATACTAGCTTTCAAGACTACTCTCGTCGACCATTATTTCCCCTGCGGGCTTCACTTTAATAGTAAAATCAAATCTGCTGTAGGGGTAAACTTCTAGTGGCCTGCTGTACTTAAGGCAGTTAATCAGAAGGTGATAGAAAAACTATGCAAGTTAGCAATCTTGTTCACCACTGGGGTCCCCCGTATTACCCCTGTAAAAGCACTCCTAGTGCTACTTGATTCCCATCAAATTGCTCGTATTGCAGCATGCAAAGTGAATAGAAAAAAAATCGTTGTTCAGAATATGTCTATTTCTGCAGCTATCGGCTATTGTCTGTATGTTAATACGCATGGTGGTAGAGTTGAAATTAAATAAGGTTACCCATCGAGGTTACCCTGTCGGGCGGGTGATATCGAAGGTTTTTATACTTATCGACGTATCAACCACAGATGGCGTGCTTGGCGCAGTCTCAGTGTCCGAATTGACCATTTTTACTTAGCTTGAACTAAAAACTTTTTTAGCTAAAATCATGTTTCGGTCAATAATGTAGTCGAACCGCCACTAATTAGCTGTACGCTTCCTGCCTAGGACGATGTGCACTTGATTTTATGTAGAATCTCTCCTCAATTTTCGCCTTACTTACGTGTCTCAACGTCAAAGAAAATAGCGTGCAAAAAGCGCGCTTCGTAGACTTGCGGATATCGCGAGAATGACTCGCTATCTTCGGAGGGGCTATGTACATAAACTTATTACACAGAGTATGAGTTTAACTGCCCGTTTGCTGCGAGAATGATGCAACACGTTCGGAAAAATATTTAACTCAGATTATGCAAACTGCACGTTATAACAAAAGCAGTCCTAACCTCCGAAAACATACAGTTAGTTAGCCACTACGCACACACGACTGATCGTATCAGGGAATTTGTATTGTAATCCCGCTATTCCGTTGAATCCCTCTCGTGGATCCCATCCTCGTCGCCAAACGAAGTGTCCAAGAGATCGAAAGAAGGAAGTGTCTTAGCGTTTCTAAGAAAGTACTCAATTAAAGTTTGTTGAAAATCACTATAGCTTCTATCAGCTGTGAATTTGCTTAAGTAAATTGGAAAATATAACTGCGCTACTAATCATAGTAATCATGTAATTTACAAATTTACTTCGAGAGAATACCAAATAAAATTCAAGCATGCAACAGAGACAAAATCAAATCCTCTGCACAATAACACAACTTCAAACCATTTAGCCTACACGGTGCTCATTTTAACTTTGTCCGATTTCTGCGAAAGTTACAAATCAATTAAGATCTTATTTGCAATCCGGACTAAAGATAGCTACGAAGAATTAAATGATGACTTAATGTTCCAGGAAACAATAACCGGTTTTAGTTCACAGGAAACGTGCTCTTATGATGTACCTTCCAGCTCCTCCTTTTTTGCTTTAGTAATACGATCCCTTTCGGGCCTTAGAGTGTCTCATTATTTGGATCAAATGTGTCGGTACTTGGGAACGTGATATGGTCGCTATCACTCTTTAGCCGTTTGTCCGTCCACACATCTGGGCTGCGTTCTAATTTGAAACTAGCACGTATTATAACTGAACAGGGTTTCTATTCGGTCCGAAAAATAACTCGAAACAAATCTCGTTGTCGGCAGCGGGATTTGAACCAGAGGCCTTCGGCTTACGGGGTTAGTGCTCGAACCACTACACCACGCTCCTCGTTTGGCTCCCCTATTTTACAGGTCAACCCAATGGGAGCCGAAGGTTTTTTTTTTATAAGGCCTCGATTTCAAAACTAGCTATACCCTCGTATCATTGTTTTCTTGTATCCATTACTCTCATGTTGCCCTGTCAAGTGTCATCAAATGTTATTTATCTATAAAATGTCTCAAATGACATTTTTTACCCCAAAGTTTCCTATATACGAGTATAATATAGTACTATTGGACTGTAGAGAAAAGGGAAAACTGCCCTAGAATTAAGTAGCGTACTGCTGTTTATTAAAGAGAGGAATAAAATTTCGTTGCGTAGCAAGTTGATGTTTGGTTTGAATTATCAGCTTTAGCTATTGACATTATCTGTGCTGAAATTTAAGTTTCCAAAAGTTAATATTATTCGTGATCTGTTCCTTATTTTAAATAGCGACCAAGCCAACGCACGGTGTTCTTACGGACTGTCTGCTACCTACTACACTTCACAGTACTAAGGCCATTCAATATTCAAATCCATTAGCGGCAAAAGAAAGTCCCAATTCCATTCAGTGTACTTGGAAAGTAATTGAATTATCATTTAGATTCCATTACTTTATATCTATTACCTTTTCAATTTCTCTGAGTAATGGGAAGAAAACCATTACAAAATAATAAGAATAGAAAAAAAGTTGTAACAAAATTCTTCTGGGTCTGTTTATACGTAGTAATGAACGCCGTACGCGATAAAAATAGATCCCAAAAAAGAAACGAAAATTGTGTTAATCTAGAGGAAAAGACAACTAAAGTCACTCTTCGCGTTAGCGGTTACAATTTATACCGGTTAATATTTCAAAGGCGCACATGGAAAAGGGGCATAGTGATGCGTAGCCCAAAGCATACCGAAACTAGAAACTTTACCTTATGTGTAGCTGTCCAGCTTTTAGAAAAAGAACTTGCAGAATAGATTTATACAAAACTAAATAATAATCACATGAGGCAGCTCTGCAAATTCGTAGTGGCCAGTAGCTGTAAGTTGTAAGGTTTTACTGAAGAAGCTTACTAATTCACAACTATCATAAAGCATGTATAAGTATGAGGAAGATGCTTTTAAAATTACCTGAAGAATATTCTAAATTTAATATAGTGTCTCTATCTGCATCTCCTTGAAGATTTCGAGAGTCTACAAAAAAGCCGGTGAAGTGAATTAAACTAACATTAGAAGTTCTGGGTTCTCTAATCAAGCACTTTCCATGGCAATAAAAAACTTCATATATTTCGCGCTATAGCATCTATCAAACTATTAAAATCGTCGTAATTCTGAAATATTTAACAGGTACTCTATCAGCATATCGAACCGCAATCTGCTCCGGTGGAAAGTTTATCTGCTATGGTCTTACACAATTTCCAGGTAATTAATCGTGGTGGTGGTGATCTTTTTGTCCTATTTATGTCGTTTGTCAATCACTTCTTGTTTTTATATGTGCTGTAACATATGTACAATTCTCTAAACTGTTGATTCGAAATTGTCACTGATTCGTATACATCTGTTAGCCTGCGTATAACATCATATCTTAAACTCCTAATTATATACATTACCACTGATATTGTCCACAACGGAAGTCGAGGAGAAAAGCTTGCTCCATTCGCAAACAGAGGTGAAGTAGCCATGCGTCGTATCCCGGCGTAAAACCATGGCTTGCTCCACTGGAAAATAGAGGAGATGTATCGTCTTCCAATATCGTAAGTTGCCGTACTCTGGTTTCTGCCTGAGAGGTAGAGATATCATCAAAGTGAGTCTACTCTAATAATATTGACTGGAGAGGTATTTTAACTGTAGTTTTACAATGTACTCCCAAGTGTCTACGTAAGGCTTCACAAGAGATTTCCGGAAGGGGGACAGCTGTACTACTGTATACTAATAAATATTTGAATTTTTGTCCACTAAGTGTCAAAGTGTTTCCTTTTACATTTAGAAGTGTGAATATACAATGTAATGTAAGAACAATACCGCAAAATATATACAGGGAAGAGCATGTCAAATCAGGTTATTTTTTCATCAAATTAATTCTAATTCTTCTTTGTAACACTCCCATTAGTAAGTCAAACTCGAAATTCGAATAATTTGCAAAGTTAAGATTACCGATTCATCATTTTAAGCCTCAGTGTCTCAAAAGTGCTTTGTTTCAAATCTTTGCAGTCTTCAAATTAATCTTTCAAGGCAGTACGGTTGCATGGAAAAAAATGGCAACTGTGAGCGCCAATAATATAAGTAAACACCCGTAAGCTGTCTTTTTTTAGGATCTTGTACTAACTGACAAAACCCTATTCAAATTGAGGTCTGGCTATCTATCCAGTCATCATCTGTATGTCAGAAGATTTTTTCTCAGAAACTCGAAGCAACTGCAAACACCAAACTTAATAAGTATTTTTTTTTATAAATTTAGCACCACAGCTCCTTTCGGACCTTCACTTAGAAATAGTTAAAGTATCTCATTATCTTGATCAAATGTAAGGGGAGCTAGGCCACTAAAAAATTGTTTAAAAACCGGTTGTCATATTGGGTATCAAATCAAAGGGCTTTTCGGTGGTAAGGAGTGAAGGATATTTATACCCTAAAGATTAGAGCTCTCAGAGGCGCAAGGCTTCTAAACTACTCATTAAATACAATCTCTGTCCACCTGAGGCCAGTTCACCCTCAATGCCCTTTTTTTACTTTCAGGGTTGCTCGAACGTAATGTGCCACATGGTTGCGTTTGTCAATCGATGTAAGCATATTTCCGTGTTCCGATTAGATTATCCAAAAAGAGCTCTCTTATTTCTTTAAGGAGGTCAGTACAGTGGTTGCCCCATCGCTTGCACGCAAAAAATTGTGTAGCAGTCTTCAAGGTTTTGGTCTGCACAAAACATTCAATCAGGAGACCGCGACTTAACCACTCTTGCGAAAGTAAAAATGAAAGGTTTTGACAAGAACTTTCCAGCATAGGTTTTAAAATTGCAGTGCTTTTAGAGTGAAGAAAACTATACGAGCATTTTTTCAAACACCGTTTTTCTAATGCAACCCATCGGAACTTCGCCATTGTGTTCTGGTGCCTTTTTTAGAAAAGTGGAACTCTAGCCCGAAATTTGCCAGTACTGTGTTTTTTTTTTTTTTGATAGCTTCCCACAATCTCCTGATTTGGTCTAGTTATTAAATTTTAGTAAGTGTGGCTTCTTATTTCAGGTCATCCGTCAATACAATTCTTTATATGCCAAAAAAAAAGATACATGCCAAAAAAAGATATATATAACCTTTCTGCGCGGAATAGCGAGGATGATCTGTTCCCAGTCATAAAGTGTTGTTTTGTCTAAGGGTGGAACTGATAGACCCAGGACTTCTTATAAAACCCCTTCAAAATGTGTCCGTGTCAGCTTGATAGTAGAAATTTCAACTCGTTTTTTCTTTTGTTCGGCGATTAATATTCTGGGTACACAACGCGTCGACACCTGGTCAAAATGAATTTCATCGTCGAAGATCCTCCGAATGCTGCCATGTGAGATCCTTTTGACACCAACTATATATCTGTTGTCATTCTTGCATCAGCTAGCCCAACCAACCTGCAACGTTGGTGGTCGAGTCTCGCAATGCTTGTAACAAACCGGTGTGTTTGTCTTTCATTCAAATTTTTGCTGGGGTATGCAATATAAAGTAGCTGGTTCTGCCCATACGGTTCAAATTAGCTTATTTATTGTTATTTATTTGTGATCCTATGAATTTTTTACAATAAAGAAAAGCTTGTAATATTTGCACCTTTGGGCATTTTTTATAAATATTTTCATCTACACAGTTTTAAGGAACTTATTTTTTTGAATAATATGGACGATATTATCTGGCAACCATGTGAGGTCACCTTTAGACGTAGCTTTTTGTATACGTCCTGAAGAACACAATTCACATCTGAGTTCTTTAAGGCTCCAAAATTACTTTTTTCTTGAAAAGCCGTCGGGCCTGGCTTTGTTGTGTGAACAGACGCGTTTCGACTCCTTTGAGTCGTCTTCAGTGTTTCAGATGAAGATTACTGAGTGATCTTCTGCTCACACAACGTCTGGTCACACAACAATCCGTAATGCCATCAATAAATACTAATTCGTCAACACCGCAACTAGATACGCATCCCCAAACCATTAAACTGCCGCCCCTGTGCTTCACTGCGGGCCTGAGGTTCTTCAGACTCAATTCGTCGTTGGGCTTGCGCCCGACCATAACACGTTGGTCCGAGCCAAAAAATATAAATTTGCTTTCATCGGCAAAAATTACGTCATCCCAATAATCAGCATCCTTCAAAATATATTCCTTAGCAAAATTAAATATTTTTTCTATTCACTTCACTGATGAATGGCTTTTGCGTGCAACACGTCTATTATATTGAGCATTTTTTAAACTCGGCACACTGTTTCACATCCCCCTTTTATTAAAGTCTGCGAAAACTTCATTTACAGTTTTTGGAGCACTCAATTTAGGGTTTTTCTTGATTTTCTGGACGATAGCACGTTCTTCAAGCGTCGTTAGAACCGTTGGACGGCCAGGACTATGCTTCAAATTTATTCTGCCTTCCTCTTTATACCTCCGAAAAATATCTTAAATAGTTCAACTTTTCATCTTGAGGATCAAACATATTCCTCCCACAGTTCAACCTTTCTCATGATTAAAAACCACCATCTGGATCTTCTCTGGGGATGTGTATTTGCCCATTTTGCATTAACGCAAGCACAACGTTCTTTGAGGCTACCAGAAACGTGCGGTTTCAAGAAAATATTAGATATGATGCACCCGAATTTCGTACGACTTATCAATGAAGCCAATATTAGATAAACAAGTCAATCATGCCTTTAGGTAAACCTGAAAAATACAGGTTTACTGCCTCTTTAACCTTTGTATTTGACCCACATTTTTTCCCATCCAAAAATTTTTTCAAGTTGCGGAACAAAAAAAATTAACGGAGCTAGGTCTGGTGGGTAGGGTGGGTTTTGAAGCAATTCGAACTTCAATTCGTCCAATTTCGCCATTGCGACCATGCATGTGTCGACTCGCGCGTTGTCTTGATGAAACAGCACCTTCTCCCTCGCAAAGTATGGTCGCTTCTTCTTAAGTCCTGTCTTCAATTGGTCCAGGAACGCAGCGTAAACTGTCGCTATCACTTTTCCGGTAGAAAGAACGACCTTCACCTTCTTAGGAGCTAATTCCCCCACCACAATCCACTGCATTGACTGTTGTTTAGTTTCCGGAGTATGGTGATGGGTTCAAGGCTCGTTGACAGGAATTAATCGGGGCTAAAACTCCGTATGATTCTTTTCGAACAGCTGAAGAGTCTCGTGTGACATGTCCATCCGTACGCGCTTTTGGTCGATCGTCAACAAACGCGACACCCATCGCGCGGATAATTTTCTCACGCATAAATCTTCATGTAAAATCGTATGCGCCCGTTCAGTTGATATCCCACAAGCCTCAGCAATTTCCTTAAATATTAATCGGCGATCTTCCATCACCGTTGTGTGCACGAAACTGACAATATCTTCCGTTGAAAAAGTTTTTGGACGTCCAGAACATTCATCGTCAAAAATGCTTGTGCGACCGCGTTTGAACTCGGCCACCCAATGTTTCACGGTTGTAAATGAGGTCGACGATTCACCATATACGGAGTCTAACTCTTCTTTCCCTTCAAATCGAAGTACTTTATCACCCTGCGATACTGGATTTTATCCATTGCTCTTAACAAACGTCACCTGTCAACTTTGAAGGGAACAATGTGTTTTGTACTGATCGGAATGACTTGAAATTTTTATGGCATACTTATGTGAAGACCATCTATTGGTCGGCAAGATAACTTGAATGTACCATGAATTTTGCCGGTAAGGCCGGAAACTTTTCAAATGACCCTTGCATCAGAGGATTTGAACAGATATAAAATGATGAGCATTCTTCCAGCAATATGGTATCAAGCAGCACCGTTTCTTGAGAAAAGTTTGACTGAAAAGGGAATGCGTATAATTATTCTATTAATTATCTTTTAACAGAGTAAAAATATTAACCGTTGGAAGAATTATTTATCCCGATCCCTTGAATTAATTGATCTTCCGATCGGATCGATTCAACAAACTTTCATGTGCAAATGCAACGAACTACAGAATAAACAATACTACCCGTCTCCGCTGACAGCTGGAAGTTACGGGCTTACCCACGCATAATGCCAACGCCATGCCAACCAAGTGGGAAGTTGAGTGTGACTTGTGAACGCCACCACTGGAGGGTATGAAGCTACTTTAGGGGCTACTGTTGGAACGCGCGTGTTGCGTTCTCTCAAATCAATCACTCGGGAAAAGATAACGGAAGAAACGGCGGTTACAATCGAGGCAAACAGGCTGGGGAAGGTGTTCGAGATCTCTTTTGGCGGTTAGACCTCGACGATAACGGACAATATCAAGGGGAAATTTTCAATCGACAAGGACAGGATCGCAGCGGAACTTTAGCAAGGGAAATATGTTTATAGTAAGGTCTAGCAGCGAATAAGACAAGTAGGAAATTAAATTGGCTGAATACTCAGTTGGCGGGTAGGAGAATTCAACGGAAAATCGAAACAGCTAATCAGGGCGCTCCTTTGAAATAATAAGCTAGTAAATATATGAAGTACTCTGTGTGGTCTAGTGGTTAGAGCATGAACGCATAAGCCGAAGGTCCCAGGGTCAAATCCCGTTGGGAGCAACATGATTTAGTTCAGGGCTTTTTCGGACAGACTATGAGTGTTCACTCAGTGGTGATATGTATTAATTTAATCAGATCATGTTTTGGCTGAGTAGGCACACGGGAGCATGGTACTGACCAAACCAACCTCCGAAAAATCAATACGGTCATGAAAAAAAGGATATACTCTAACTATCTCTAAGTGAAGGCCCGAGAGGGGCTTTAGTGCTACAAAAAAGTATATGAAGTAAGTTTTTAATAATATTTAAATAATTTTTATTATTTGAATTTTATTTGATTATCGTATTTAACAAAAGAAAATTCTTTGTCATTGCTTGATCTTCCTGGAATCTGAATCCGTATTGTTGATCCGATAGTGATTTGTGAATTTGGCTCGGGTGCGAAAAAGTTCGAGGGAAAGTCATTTTGTATTTCAGATCTTCCTTTTTGTTTTGGCTCTTTCGACAATTTGAAAAGTGTGGAGGCGTTAGGTGAGTGTCGATTCAAAGGCAGTTGCGGGAGAATCGTATAGTTTTGGTGATATTTTTTCTCCGGGTATAAGCAGATTAGTTTTTTATTTTTTCCTTTTTTTTATTTGTCATGAATTGCATAGTTTACTAGGTGATAGTTTTTTTTTTACCAGCAAACCAAGTATAACTTTTTTTCGTTCCTTTTTGCCTGAACTACGGTAAGGTAAAAGAAGTAGTGAGTTGAGTTCTGGCGAGTCGTAGTCTCGCTCGGCGCTTCATGGGGCTTCATAGCGAGGGAGTGCCGCCCCACGCTCGTCTCCGACGAGCACACTGGCACCGGGAAACTGCCAGAACCATTCGCCTTTAAATGCGGAACAATTTCATGGGTAATAATCTTCAGGAAATCCTTCAATTTTTCGATTTCTGAAAAAAAACCTCTCTAAGGCCCAGCTCACCCGACAACTTCGTCCTTATCGTTTAAGAATCCTCCAAATAGGTGAAGGGCTATTCTTTTTTTTAGAGCGACTGCTCCGTGGCTTCTTCGGCCCTGAGCGTCTTCCGGAGTTTTTAGGGTTTTGTAAAATAATTTTACAAACCCCTACTAAAATCGCGACCCGTCTGTCCGTTCGTCCGTCCGTGTGTTACAGCAACTAGAAACACCAAATTTTACATGTAGGGGTAAAGTGGTGCTCTCTTGAAAGTTCAATTACAAAAAATATGGGTATCATATGAAAGGTCTTGATGGGAACTTTTCAAAACAGGTCTTAAACTGAAATTTTTTGCTTCAGGGGGCGCACACGAAGGGAAAATACACGGAAAATTTGTGTCCCCTCCCCTCGCGATTGGACACCTGATATCTGAAAAAATCATAGAGGTAGGTGTTTATGAGTACAACAACAACAAATACCTTAGAAGTCGAAATTCGCTCAACTTTGTTAATAATAGTATGATATTGGAATTTCACATTTTCCCCAATAAAATCGTATAGGTACCCTTAAACTCAACAAAATTCGATACATTCGACAAAACACTTCAAGATGTATACTCAGGTTATAATATCAAAGTGCTATAAAATGGCATGGGAGGATTTACGGTTACGTGTTTGAAAAACGTTTAAAACAAGCATAATAGCTTAAAGCTTTGCTGCCACATTCACCCAACTCTTCTTATGGCTAGAGTATTTAATTGTGCGTACTTGCTGGCCATTTACCACGCTACAGAATTATCGTTGTGATGCCACATAGTTTTAAGTTCATCATGTTAATCCTTTTGAAAACTTAATTAGATCTCATCAAATACACCTCCGAATATGTTCAAAACAAGCGCTGAAGCGCCCAAAAGCTCACCTTCTAGATCAAAGAAGTCATAAACAACTTCCTCTGTCCTTTTCTATTTAGACGAAATGTCCTTTTTCATCTCCACAAAACCTGTCAATGAATATACATAATTGCTTGAAATTTTCTGCGAAAAAGGGTTCAAAGAAAACACTAAAAAGAGGCAAATCGATCATTATCATTATCCTAAATTCAAAAACCTCAATTCAAATTATCTTATTATGTTCATTAATTTTCGTTTGGTCATTGCCACATGCCAAAAAGGTATCCTACTCGTATCCTTCATGCTATCGACATCATAATACTTTGATGTTTCTCGTAAATTTGCATAAACCTCTGAACTTGTTGAATAACTTTTGCAATCAAAAGCACAATACGATATGTTTGTCATAACAAAATGAATAATAAACGTCGGCCAGGACCTGCTATAACATCACAGCTTCACCGGAAAGGTGATAATGATGATGAAATAACAATTTCCCGATAGATTTCACATTTTCATCCCGTTCATTTGTTTGATAAATGATAGCGTCATTATTATCTCCACAGACCCGATTAGACATCGACAACGACGAACACACGCATCTCAATGTGTGAACCACCCTCGCAATGTTCTCAATTAATCACAGAATAATTAAACGTGTCACACATGAAATTGTGTGTTAATCCGTCGTTCATTGGACATAAAATTGTCAGGGCATTGAACGAAATCAATTCGTTGGAGACATATTCAGTGTTCGCTTTGCATTTGTATGTTAACATGAACTAAGTGTGTGTTTGTGTAATGTTCGTGTGTGTCTGTTAGTCCATAAAAATTGAATATATCATTGTTAGGCGCACATTCTTCGTTTAGAAGCATTATGAGACTTTCTAACTTGTTAATGGAAAACTAGGTCAACCAAGAATTTTGGTAGCTACATTTATGGATGTGTATAGCGGGGAAGTTTGAAAAGTGAAAAAATCAGTTACGATATATGTCACTCCGTCTTTTTGCAATTGAATTTCGAGGATTGAAGTCTATTAGAATCGAATTTATGTCAATAGGAATGCGATGTAGATTCGATAGTGGTATTATTGGAGGTGACATAACATGATGAGGATTTTTTGTTTGCAATTTTTGTAGCATTTCTGTTTATTGAACTTTCTCTTTTATCCAGTCCTTGAATAAAAAAAAATCCCCGTTGGCAGCACCAGCCGGAAAGGTAAATTTCTCGTATGTAGCATAAAGCTTCGAAAAAAAATTTGGCTTGCCTACTACTCAACTTCTTTCTGCAATTTTCGTAGTACCACATGGGTATTTATTAACATAAAAAAAATCTGGCCACGTTCGTTCTTAGAGACCTTTTATCGGGGCGCAAATATTTTGCTAATTAAATTGAGTTGCATACGTATGGATTACATATTGAAAATTGGCGGATCATAAATTGTTTTAAACATATAAATACCGGTTTCGACCTTCTCGCATTTGCTGTTTACACAGTTCACAGTGGTAACCACACAAAGGCTTAAATAGCTCGAATAGTTAATTTCAAAAGATTTCCATGAAAGTTTAATCAGCACTTGCGTTGCCATTAATATATACATTTTCAATTTTTTTCTGAACTATGAGGGCCGTGATTTCAATTTTTATTGAAATCGGCTGCTAAAAATATTAAGCTGTAAATTTTCGACTTTTTCATTTGTCATTCGATTTGCATAATTAAATTAAATTAACTTGCGTTAATAACTTATAATTTCAAGTTTCAACGGAATCTGTTGAGAATCTTGGCTGCTACAGAAATAAAAAAAATTGTATGCCACCCCCCTGTATGGGGAGACCCCCCTTAAAATACCTTAAAATATTTTCTTGCACTGCAAATTTCAAGAGGCACCACTTTTGACCTACGTAGAAAATTTCCTCATTCTAGCTCATGTGGTTTGCGAGAAAACTTGTTTTGACGCACGAACAAACGGACGGAAAGACAGACAAGTCGCGATTTTATAATTTTTTTAGGGGATTGTTAAAAAGATTTTACAATATCTTAAAAATGGTCTGGTTTATAAATTCTATCAAGTAAAGTCATTTAAAACGTTATCATGAAAAATATTCATTATTTCAGTTGGCACTAAAATAGCGAATTGCGCTTGCCTTCTGACCTTTGGGGGCCGCCATTTTGAATGCATGCATTTTATTTTGGATTATTTTAAATCTTTGTATGCTAGGAACTCATCAATCAATGTACTATCTCGTTCAAATAGAAGTTTCACTCTAGACAGGGCAAAATAATTCAATTTTTAAAGAAAATGGCAGCTAAAAATATTAGGCTTTAAATTTTCGACTTTTTTATTTTTCATTCAATTTTAATAATTTCCTGCATAATACAAGAACATAGTACAGAGATCCATAATCTCAAGTTTCATCAAAATCCGCCGGAAAATGTGACCGCTAGAGGGCCACAAAAACCTGAAAAAAACGCATATTTAAACGGCCGCCATTTTGAAATTTGCTCATGCATGATCACCAAAATATCAAAGACTGTAGGCCTAAATAATGTCTATCTTGAAACCGAATTTCGTATATGTCGGATTAAAATTGCGACTTTAAAAAGCCTTTGAAATTTTGCCCTTTAACTGGCCGCCATTTTGTTTTTTGCAACCTGACCTCCAATTTTTTCACGTAATTCTTTAGATACTTATAATTTCTATCAAGTTATCAATTTTCATAAAAATCTGTTGAAAGCTTTGACCACTATTACAACAACAAAATTTTGCACGTTTTTCGACCTTTGAGCGGCCGCCATTTTGTTTCTGCCGTACCGACTTTGGATTTTTTATTGTGAGATTCATCACATACAGCAATGAACCTTTGTACCAAATTTCATCCAAATCGGAGCTATACTTTGGTCAGAACAGAAATCACGATTTTTCGTCTAAAATGGCCGCCATTTTGTTTTTGCCCGGCCGATATAGCTGGTTCACGAACTTAACCGAGATAATTACTCAATACACCTTTCCTGAAAATTTGGTGAAAATCGAAGCAAAATTGCGACCTCTATCGTGGTCACAAATTTCGTTATATCCCATATATATATATATATATATATATATATATATATATATATATATATATATATATATATATATATATATATATATATATATATATATATATATATATATATATATATATATATATATATATATATATATATATATATATATATATGTGATGCTCTCCGCAATAGGTAAATTTCTCTCGAGAAATTTACCTAAAAATCGCATAGTTTGCAAACTATTACTAGTTTTTACCTGTATCCCTTGTGGAGAATACAAGGAAAGATACGTTATGCTGACTACTGATCCTTGCAAATTTTTGGTTTTTGGCCTTCCTTGATGATAAAAGTTTCCTAGATATTCCAAGTAAACATAAACACCAACATCCAGTTAAAGGAATAAAGCTTTCTTTTTCCAATTAGAATCACTTTCGTCACGCAAATATTGAACAAAAGTCGTTTTTCTTGTCACTATCTATCTTAAGTGTTTCTATTCTACTATGCGAATATTAACTATCTCAAATCAACCCTCTTACCCTAACATTAATTACAAAAAAAAAATATAATAATAATCTTAACTTTCCCACTAGCAACGTTCCATTCATTACTTCCCATTAACAACATTTCATTCGATACCTTTTCCATAACAAAACCTAATTCCTTTTTTCATACTTACTAAATTTATTCATTAGCTCCCACTAACAAAGTTTATTTGTCATACTAACGAAAATTCTTTCAAGTTTCCCTACTGAAAAATTTCATCTCAATGGCCATTAAGAAAAGTTCCCAATTGAAGTTGCTTATTGGATGAATAGGAGATCAACAGAAGGTGGCTTCGGTAGTAGCGTCATGGTTTCTCGACCTGGGGGTCCGTTGGGACGCTGGGTTCAAGTTCTCCAAAGCGCAGGGAAACACTCTTTTGGGATATCGGCAAAAGCAATTGTTTCCGTATGTAAGATGATTTGCATATAACCAAACGCTATCATGGTTATGCAAATCGCCATATATACAAAATGGAAATGTCGCGTTTGTCAATATGGAACAGATATGTGGGTAGCGGAATCGAAGTGTATTGAACTTCGATTACATTACCCGGATGTGGCGGCGGTAATTGGTAATGAAAAAATTGCGGGATTGGTCTTTTTGGAGTTAAGGGGACTTCGGTTGTTGGGTTGGATAAGAAGAAGTTCTTTGGCGGTGTGGGGAAAAAATTTTAATTTGATATTTGAGTAGAGAGTTTGGTGAAGTGAATTTTAATTCGGAATTTGATTAGATATTTTTGTGAAGAGAATTTTAATTTGGATTTTGGGGAGAAGATTTTTCATTTGGGTTTCACTGGACCAAGTTTTAGTGGATAAAATTTCAAGTGGCGAATATAATTTTGAACTCAGATGCACAATTGCAATTCGAAGCGTGTCGTGAAATGATTTCGGCTTCGATAATAAAGAAACAAACCCTGTAAATGAAAAGAATTAAAAGGCCAGTGCCGGAGTTACGAAAATGGAAAAAAAAACAAACGAAAGAAAAAAAATAAAAACAAAGAAGATTAATGGCAATTCGTCCATGATTTTATCTTAAATTGAAATTAATTATAGAGACTACTTGATTTTTGTTATTCACCAAGACTGCAATTTTTACAATTCACCAAGACTGCTGCCAATCGTTGGCTAATTGTCTCCCTCTTGTCCTCGTTTGGATGCAGGTAAATAGCGCGGCACTCTCTAGCAAGGAAGGTGATATGTATCACGCCTACAATAACTCTCACTGCCGAATCGGAGAATGAAGGATATGAAGATGCAATCTTAATAGTTCCTCTGCACCTGTGCCCAGGGTTTCTGGTAGTCCTCCTTACTGAGAACGCCGCCCGGTATTTCTGCTCTATAAAGTAGCACTGGCCCTACAGCACTCATCAAGAGGCGTCTCCTGATGGGTTGGGTTCCCCTGCGTTGGCCATATGTCGACTCAAAGTCGATCCTTCAAATTGGTCTACTACGTCCTAACTACTGGTGTGAATGAAACCATCTCTTCCTTAAATGTTTCCAAATGCCATCAGATGACGTTCTCCTATAAAAAAAAACTCCCTCTTTTCTCAACGTATAGGCTTGTTGATATCCCTTTGAGCACTGTAACTCCCTTTAAGGTCCTTGGTATGCTTTTCAATTGTAAACTGAAGTTTGATCTCCGCATTATTTTAATTATTGAGAAAGCCTCCCGTTTAACTGGATTTATTTCGTCATTCCAAAATATCACCTCCTGTATGTGTCTTTATTTCTCGCTAGGCCGTAGTAATTTGTAATACTGCTCCCAAACATGGTCATCACAGGAAGCATATCGATGCTTTTAAATCGGTTCAGCAAAGATGCATACCGTCTCTATTCTTCAAATTTAACCTTCCCTACTCCTCTTATGATGACCGTCTACATATTTGAACCTTTCTCTTGCATGATACGCGTAAATTTCCTTTGTTCAAGCTTCATTATAGAAATTTACCTCAAAATTTATGCAAACAAATTAATACATTCAATTCCATGTTCTGTATGCGCGTACTAACACTTTCTTCCACTTTTTCTTACTACATTTACCTCGTATGCACAGCCAGCGAGGTCTTGGTCCTCTACCACATCCTCTTAGCATATAATTCTTAATCACTAAATTGTAATCTTTCCTTAATTTCTTACCTACTTTGAAAAATATATAATTTTGTATATTGAGTTATCTAATTCATTGACTTGTTATTGGACTACAAGTATGTGAGTTGATTTTGAAATAACAAATAGTAACTAAATAAAAAGGCTACGCCCGAAGCAACCTTCTCAGCCGTTGCCCTGATTTGCTTAGAGAAACTCATCTTCGAGTCAATCACCTGTCCCAGATGTTTCATCGTTAACTTTGATTCGATTCGTATGCCTCCAATACTCATCCGCTTATTCTAGTGATTCTCTTCTTTGTCAAGATGATCACTTTGGTTCCCTCCAGTACTAGACTGAATCTGCTAGCAGTCAACCAGTCTCTCACCCGGCGGCTTAGTATACCTAGCCTAAGTTGCGTTTGTTCAACGGCGACTAGAGCGGCAACATCATCCGCATAACCGACCAAGCACGACTCATCTCTAGTCTCAGTAGCCCGTCGTAAGATACGTTTCACAGGCCTGGACCAAGGATAGACCCCCCAGGGCAACACTCAATGCAACTGACATTCTTCGTTGGCCTTGTGTCATATCATAAAGCAGCCTTTTGTCATTCAGATAGTCCCTCAAAAGCCGCACCAGATATTCTGGAATTTGAAAACGGTTTTCCAGCGTATTCAGAATATCCACTCATCTAGCGGAGTTGAAGGCGTTCCTAACGTCGAGTGTCACCAACAGAACGAACCGTCGGTTAGTGCGGCTACATGCCCCTGTTTTCTGGACCATGCTTACCACCTCTGCAACCGTGTAAATGGTGGCGCTTTCTGCTCTGAAGCAGTACTACCGATGAGATAGGTCCCTAGCAGCGCGAATTGCGTCAGTGAGTCTTCTCTTGATGAATTTCTCTAGCACTTTCCCAGCCATGTTTAGCATGCATAACGAGCGGTATGCAGACGGTGATCCGGAACTCCCCTTCCCCTTGCTTATCAGCACGAGCCTCACTACCTTCCATCGTATCAGGAAAACCCCGTCCCTTAGGCAAGCGCTGAACACCTCAGCTGGAACACCATCTGGGCCTGGAGCTTTCCTTGCTTTTAATGATAGGACTGCCTCTTCTAGTTCCGATTGTGTGAAGAATGGGCATTCGATTGCTGTTTCATCGTGGACAGCGTCACCACGGACGGGATGAGCGGGGAAGAGTGCCCGCACTATCGTCCATATTTTCATCTTCATGTATGTAAGGGGTCCGTAGGGCACCAAGCTTCCGCGTGGCTAGCTTGTAACAAAGACCCCACGGATTCTTGTCCACATCGTCCACAAGATCTTGCCAGCAGCGGACACTGCTGTGGTTAATTAATTTGCAAGGCCTTTCCTGGCAGACTGATATATTGCTACCCGGTTGCAAGCTTCGTCACGGTCCCGAGCCCGTTGAGCCTCAGCCGAAACTTGTGACAATCCCTTCGCTTTTCAGCAATTTAACTCGACCACTTATATATTAGGGGCTTATCGTGCCGGGGTTTTCGATGGAACATAGAAGCGCTGCAAGCAGTCGTGATGATGCTCATATTTGAAGTCACCATGTCTTGAGCTGCCAGTTCATCTGTCTCCTGCGAATCACTCTGCAGCGGAGCCCCTGCGGTGAGCACCTCGACGTCCATTCTGCCGATATTCTACCAAATTCCAGAAGGTCGAGATCACGGACCTCGGGAGCAACATCATGGATCTCAAGCAAAATGCACTGATGATCACAGGCTGAGTAGTCTTCTAATACTCTCCAATTGTCCATCCTCCATGCTAAGGACTCCGAGGCGAATGCTACATCCGTGATGGTTCCTTCACAGCCACCGCAGCAGGAAGCCGGTGTATTACCGATGTTTAGTACGGCAAGCGCCGTCCTGGCCGCCATTTCTAGGATTCGTTTACCCGTCGGATCTGTCAAAGGCATGTCCTACTCGATAGCTTTACCGTTGAAGTCTCCCCTAACGTGCACTTTGCCGTCTGCGTTCTCCTCCAAAGCATTAAGCTTCGCTTGAAAATATGATATAGATTCGTTCAGCGTTACGTACACACCAAAGAGGGTGGTCCATGAGTACCGAACATACACGAAACTTACGTTCATGGCCTCCCACCTAGAAATCACTGTTCCGAATTCAGATGGTGGCAGTACCAGTTTCATAAGGATAGTATGATGAAAAAATTTTCTCGTGATTGTTTTGGACAGTTGATCTGTGATATAGGTTTACCTGCACTACGTGGGTCCTTGAAGCTCTGATTTTGTCTTCGCTAGGGATTCCTGGAAACCCCGATATTTTCCTGATCCCACTCAAGATCTGGTCTTCGGTCAGCATCCTTGCAAGTGATTCAGTGTGCCTCCTTTATACACGGCATTTGTAACATAGGGAACTGCTATCCGGTCCTTTGCATACTTGTGCGGTGTGACCATAGCAAAGTTATTTAAAGCATTGAAGATGCGCTGTTTTTCGCCGTATCCTGCAGATGACCTACCTTCTTCTTACTTTGCCCTTATTCAAATATTGCCCGGCGTCCTTTTCGCTCACGTCAATAATGGCCATGCGTTGTCCCCTATGGTTTTTGGGTGTCAGCTCCGCTTTAATCCTGGCCAGGTCTGTTGACACCGGTTCGAGCGAGGCTACAGATACGCTTTGCCGAGGACTCTCTTTACTGCGTCGCAGAATGCTTTATTGCCGACTTGTGTTCCGAATTTGACCAATATGTAGCTCGACTTGATTGGTCATACTTCTTTAATAGCAGTGTTGGCGCCTTCGGGCCTTACATGTCCCCTGATATTCCGCAACATTTCTGCGTAGGGTCGGCCATCTTGGGGTTGTAGGAGCCGTACCTGCTGCCAGACCCTTCTTCGTGCGAACTTTATTTTCTGGCACTCTTTGCAAGAGTTCCTTTGCGGTTTTCTTTGCCACTGTTGTCAGCACTGTCTGGAACTCCTGATCCAGCGTTCCACGCCCGTCAAGTGCCTCTTCCTTCCTTCTTTAATTCCGCTCTCTTTCTATTGGGCTAGACACGATTCTATTATTGATGTTTGATGGTGGTGGAACCTGCAAAATTTTCCGCTCTTCCTTTCTTTGAAGCTTTGACGTTCGCATTTTTATTTTTTTTGCGGTGTCCGAACGCCGCAGGAATCTCAGTCTAGACAAGACTGCCTGTTAATCTCCATTTTGCGTCCGTCTTTACTGTCATTATATTCGTCGTCGTTTTTATCATCGCTCATCGTGGCTGCAGCCGCTTGTTGCGTCGTTGTTGTAATTTTTGCTTTCATTTTCTTCCATTTTTTAAATCTTTTTATAGGCTTTTTGGTTGCTCCAGTCTTATTGGGTCCCCCTCGGAGCTGCTATCTCAGTTCGTGTACGTAGTCGCCTTGTGGTCCCATGGTTATCTTTGCAGAGCAAGGGGGCCATGCGAGGGTTGGCACAAGCCCTTATGGGGGCAAACGCTCAGAGCTAGACCAGAGCTATTTCGGAGTCCGTAACACCACCAACCCAATAGTGGGAACTTCGAACGAACCCCGGGCCTGCCAAGGTTTTACCGGAACGGAGATGGTAGGATAGTTGAATTGGAGCCGTTCGCGCATGAGTGTAATCTCGGTGATACCGTGCAAAAGAACTAAGTCCAAACCATCATATCCGTCAGCCCAAAGCATCAATGCAAGTTTATCGTCCAAAGTGTAGTCCAGCTTGAGTCAGGGTCGTTGCCTGTCATCCCAGGTGGGACCTCACGGCGACCTCCGTGTCCAGGTCCGTGGTGGCGGCACTCCCAAAAGAATGCTAGCCTCTAAGAGTATTCCTGTCGGGGCAATCGTTACAATCGTTGCGACCTTCGGCTCGTCAAAAATTTCATGCAGTATCGAATTCGCCATTAATCCTCGTCTAGCTTCGCTCAAACTATTCGCCTCAGGACCGTCTGTTGAATAAGTTCAATATTTTTGCGGATGCTTGAGTTAGGGTTCAGGTTTCAGACTCATGACATAGCACATGTTGTTGAGTTCCTGACACCCTTGAGCGCTCATCACGGCCTGATCATTTCAAACTACAAGAAGGATTCGCCCTCAAGGAAGCAGGAAGCCGGCTATTATGCGGAGCGACTGCGGCGATTGGAGGCTGCGTGAGTGAATTTTGAGCTAGGCGATAGTCACATCCGATCCCTAACAGAGGTCGCTCCGTCGCACGAGTATTTTACCCAACATATATACGACACTACCAAAGGCAACTACCTCCGTTACCAGCAGCACTTCCGCGATCAAACGCGTGCCAAAACACACGTGGACACGCCAACCGCGGAACAGTCAATAAAAGGGCTCGAAATTCAGGATAGCGATGACACGAACTACACTGCAGAAGTCTCATAGCAGGCTCGTTGAGGAGTACCTGGACCTGGTGCAGGACCTGATGCAGGAATAAATTCATGACCCTCTAACGAGGTTGGCAACAGCTGGATGAATATCACTTGTAGATCGTCGAGCTCCATGACGAACCTGAAGCGTATGGTTTTAACGTGCAACAGCACATTCATTTGGAAGAGCTTACCCAAGATTAGGTCATACGTCTGGAATCGAAAATGGATGAACTCAGCGCCACACCTGCCTCAGCGACTCTGCCTGTGACTCCTCTTACCATGCCTCTGTCGAAAATAAACCTCCCCATCTTCGATGGGAACTATTTACATTGGCAACAATTCCAGGACTTGTTCCTGCAAATGGTGCATAACCAACCGATGTCCAAGTGCCAGAAGCTATGGTACCTCAAGGCCGGTCACACCGGAGAAGCGAAGCTTTTGATTCGAAATTTTAAATTGTCGGATGACAACTACGAGGCGGCTTGGATAACCTTGAAGGAAAGATACGACAACCGGCGACTATTGGTAGCAACGCTCATCAAAAAATTGATGAGTTAGCCATCTCATGCTAATGAAACGCCATCAGTGGCATCAATAAAGGTTCTACATGACACCGCACAAGAGTGTCTCAGAGGCCTGGAGAACCTGCAAGTGTCCACAAGGGACTGGGATCCCATGCTGCTACATGTGCTAATCCGAAAATTGGATCCAGTGACTCACGCATCATACGAACAATCGGTATCCAACCCGGCTGAGCTATCACTCTTCAAGCGTTGGTTGGACTTCATGGAAACGCGTTTTCAGGCCCTCGAGACACGGCCTTAAAACAAAGGAACCGGAGATCAACCGTAGGAAAGCCACCAAGTCTACCGTGGCCGCCACGACAGCTACTCGAGGCTTAATGTGTGAGCAGGATCACCCGCTTTACGACTGCCCGGATTTCCTCAGGATCACTGCTGCAAAGAGAGTCAGTTTCTTGTGCGCTAGGAAGCTGTGCTTGAATTGCCTTCGAGAAGGACATCAGACTTCCAGCTGCGCGGCCAGAAGTTGCAAGCAGTGTTCCAAGAACCACAACATCCTGCTACATCTGCAAGACGAAGACGATATCCTCGAGCACGACAACGCCGAAACAAGACTCGAAACCGCAAACAAATGCAGAATCGCCATCGCTCGCTTTAACGATACTGATGGAGCCCCGACCTCAAGGACATGTACTTGTGGGCACAGCCGTCATCGGGCTGGTCACCAGCAATGGGAAGACGACGGATTGTCGAGCTGTGGTGGATCCGAGTTCAAAAATAAACCAAGTCACCAAATGAATCATCAAAAGATTGGGCTTATCATCCACACCAAACCTTGCCCTCATTGAAAGGTAGGTGGTAGTACAGAGAAGGCATACCATAAGGTGAATCTCGACCTAAGATCCAGATTATCAGGATATGCCGCGCAGTTGGAAGCCTACGTCATGGACAAAATTATACCACTGCAACCGTCTCAGGACTTGAACACATCGGGATGGCACATTCCCAAAAACATAAGGCTGGCAGATCCAGACTTCCACCGGAAGGAGCGCATCGACATGTTGCTGAGTGCCGAACACTTTTACGAGGTCTTAGCGATTGGACAAATAAAGTTGGGCCCACAGCTCCTAGTGCTCCAGAACACGTTCCTAGGGTCTCTATTGTGTCTCTTTCATTAGCGGTTCTCGTTATTTTAGCGCCTACATTTTCGATACTATATTCGCCATTTGAGTTACACCCTCGTCGTCATCATGAGCTTTATGTTATTCTCATTGATTTGTAGCCATACTAGTTATGTGTCGGTGTCGAGTTTCGGGAAAAGTTCTTTGGCGGTTTTTAACGAACGTGACAAAACATCGATGTCGTCCACATAGGTCACCATTTGGCTTTGGTATAATAATGGACTTCTTATGTTGGCTGGTAGCTTTCTTATGACGTTTTCCAAAGCCAAGTTGAATAGCAATGGGGCCAGCTCATTTCCCTGCTTTAGTCCAATGTTTCTGTCAAAGACGTCAGTAAGTTGGTTATTGATGCGTACTTGGGAGGTTGTCGACGTCATTGTCATTTTGGTAAGACGAACTAAGTTGGCTGAGATACCAAAGCAACGCATTATTTGGCACGGTCCGTTACAATCAATACTGTCGTATGCTTGCTTAAAATCAATGAAGATTTGGTGTGCCTGTGTGTTGAACTCCTAGCATTTGTCAAGTACCTGCTTGACAGTAAGTAATTGATCTATCATCGATCTACCTATTCTATAGCCACCTTGATACTCCCTAATAAGACTGTTGACGTATGATCTGATTTTATTTTCCAAGATTTCTGAGAATATTTTGTACGCCGTACAAAGTAGTGTATTTATAGGCTCCGATGTTGTTGTGCAGAAGATTTAGGAGGTTCTTGAAATATGATGCGCATTACCCGGAATTGAGTCGACTAGTCGCTCCAGATGATTGTAGAACGTTTCCTTCGTTTCTTCGGTCAGCCGAATTTTGAAGGATTTCGCTTTAAACCAATAACGTGTGATTTGAATTCCATATCAACAATAAAGGCTTTCCAGTATGTTTAATTTATATTGGCTGGCGTGTTGTAAAAGGACCATATCAGCGCCAGGGATGTTCAGTGATCTGACGATCCATCTGAGGTCGTGAAATTCATTTACCTTTGTGAGGGAACTCACTGCGTTTATTGCTGCGAATTCCACTCAATATTTTGGAGTTAATACCTTGTTTGGCAATAAATAAATGAAAATTGTTTTTTGATTTATTGCTATTTTGGCAGTCGATAAAAAAGTGTATTTTTTGGTTAGTTTTTAGAAGTAACAAAACATCCGTTGGTTTGAACCGTGCTCTTCATAAAAAACTGTGCTTTAACTTTATAGTTTTATATAAAATGTTTAATTTTTTCATTGCAATCTCATCGCGGGAACTGTTATTAAGTTAAATGATTCTGTTTGAATAAACTTTTTCATATGTCCCTCCCCCAAAAATTTACATTTTAACTTGCTAAATTAGTTCGCCTAAATATTTTTAAGTTTATATTCTTCACCTTTATAACTACTTAGTAACGCTTAAATTACACACTTAATTTTACTCAATCGTTTAACTTCAAGAAACAACGTCCTAACTTTTGATGTAGACATTATCTTCATTCCTTTTTCAGCTTTAGTATTTCATTAACTTAATTACTTGTATCAAAATTTTTGATTATGTTTTACAGGCAAGATAAGTTTTACTGAAGATTTCTCTTGAAGGTCAATGTTAGTACCATGATCCCGAACTTAAATGTACCACTTGCTGTCTTTCGCAAGGTCGTCGAAATAATCCTTTTTAGATGCCCTTTGCCAAACAACCCTTTTTTATTTCAACAAAAGATTATAGCTACATTCAAAAATAAAAGAAATATCAGAGGAAATTCAAGCAAATTCCCGTTTTTATGGTGCTTAACATATAAAAATAAAATTGCACCATAAACTGAGAATGGAGAAAGGTACAAATACATGGCTAAATGTTCTGAAAACTGCTAAGTAAACGAAACATTTTGTAGCTGAATGCTAATATGAAAACTTAAAGGGATATTTAGCAGAATGCAAAAGAGGAATAAATTCCCTTAAGCATTTAACCCCGCTTTTTAAATCTTTTTTCATACTCCAAAACGATTTGCTTCCGAAAATTATTCATCTGTGAATTGATGATTGCGTTAAATTCTTTTTCGAAACGCATCTCGTTTAAAGTACACATGAAATTGCATTTGCATATTTTTGCATACATTTATAACCATTCGATAAATAATAATTGAAGTGTTTCACGGAAATGCAAATGAAACGATAATTTCATTGAACATTCACTGGTTGCAGTTGAGTTCATTTATTTTACTATCGCAATAGAAATAGCACCAGCGAATAAATAGTCATTAATCGATCTCGAGCGTACTTTATTTGCAATTGAAGGTGTTGTATGAATTGCAAACGATACATTAAATCTGTTTGAAAAATACAAAAGCTTTCAGTTATTATTTTCGATTGGTTATCATACTAATAGGAGATAATATTATTGAATTTGATCCTTAAAGTTTATTTTGCCCTAAAAAGATTGAAATACATTTTATGGGATCGGTGTCATATCAGCTTTCTCCCGTTTATTGATTCTGTTAAACATACTGCAAATTATTATGTCCAAACATTGAAATTGATTTGGCTTCGATTCCATGAAATTTATTTCACCCTTATTAGGGTCTTGCAACGTATTTTTTTTTTTTAAGTTTTTTATTTCACGCTTTTTAGAGACCGATTTTATATACGAGTATATAACAGATCATTCAATAAATCCGTAGGATAAGTAAGAAAAAAGCAAAATTTTGACAAAACTCGATTTTATTATACAACATAGTTGCCTTCGGGGGCGATACAACGAGTGTAGCGATTTTCCAACTTTCGATACCACTTTTACAGTACGATTTCTCTTTCTCTTCAAAATAAGCCTCAGTTTCAGCGATTACTTCATCATTGGACTTAAATTTCCTTCCAGCACGCATTCTCTTGAGATCTGAAAACAGGAAAAAGTCGCTCGGGGCTAAATCTGGAGAATACGGTGGGTAGGTAAGCAATTCAAAGACCAATTCATTCAATTTTGCCATCGTTTTCATCGATTGGTGACACGGTGCATTGGCTTGGTTAAACTACACTTTTTTCTTTTGCAAATGCGGCCGTTTCTTTACGATCAGCCTTCAATCGATCCTTTTTGGAGATAGTCGATGAATATTATTCCGTTCGCATCCCAAAATACAGATGCCATCAACTTACTGGTCGACTGTTGCGTCTCTGCTCGCTTTGGATTCGGTTCATCGACTGTTGTCCACTCAGCTGACTGTCTTTTGGATTCTAGTGTGTAATAGTGAAGCCATGTTTCATCCATTGTCACATATCGACGATAGAATTCGATTTTATTGCGGTTTAACAGCGCCAAACACTCCTCTGAAGCATCAATGCGTTATTGTTTTTGGTCGGCTGTGAGCTCACGCGTCATCCACTTTGCACAGAGCTTTCGCATACCCAATTGTTCGTGTAAAATGGTAAAAACACTACCATCTGATATCTTTACAATGTCAGCTAGCTCGTGCATCTTCAATCTGCGATCGTTCATAACCCGTTTGTGGATTTTTTTATGTTTTCTGGAATAACAGCCTCATTTGGGCGTCCACTGCGTGCTGCATCATTTTTGCTGGTACGACCACGTTTAAATTCAGCAATCTACGTCTCTATTATTTGTATCGATGGAGCAGCGTCCGGATAATGTTCATCAAGCCATTGTTTGGTTTGTATTTTTGTATTTTTTTTTTCATCAAAAAGCAATGCTTTATCAAAACTCGAAATTCACTATTTTTAATTTTTTTTTTCAATAGTAAAAGTTGCTTCGCACAAAATGCTATAACTCACGAATCAATAGTCCGATTGCCGTCAAATTTATATACGTATCGTTTGAAGGTTAGTACTAAAAAAAATCATAGGGAAAAAATTCTAGTAACGCCATCTATGTGTTATCCTACGGACTTATTTAATATGGTGTTATATGAAGGTTTTCTAGCCCAAATCATCATTGTCTATCCAAAAAATATGGACTTAAATCATTCTGCCAAAGATTATTTTCATAATTTTTAAATTCATTCATAAACTATAAGCTGTGGAAATCTTGAACCCACCCTTTTTCGTAAAGAACGAATAATAGTAATAATAATAATAACCTTTATTCAATATTTTGTATTAGAATTGTAGAGAGTAACTTATTAGGGGATTTGATTGGACATTCATTACTGCCATAGTAAAATTAATTTAGCATAACTGAATCAATGATTGAAAGTGTTTTTTATGTATGTTGATTTTCTTAAGGAAAAATTTAAGGAAAAAAACCCTTATTTCAACTTTAAGCAACCCAAAAAATTATAAGAATACGTTAAGGTTCAATTTTTCGACTGATGTGTTTTCTGTTCTATTTCGTTACTTCACTCTTCCTTTCTTACGCATATCAATACAATATGGCAACTTTCATATGCACCCTCAATAATTGAAATATCAAGACATCGCCAAGTAACAAAAAGGTGCCTCTTATCATAACACTCGTTTATATTTATTCGATGCCAATTATCTTCGTACAAGCTTTCATAATAATTATATGCCACAGTTTAGTGAAAACTCAAATTAGTACATGCACGAAGACATTTCCTTTCGAAATCCTCAATATCTTCCCATTTTACTAGCAATCTTCTGATTGTACCAGATTTGACATCCATACGTGAAGATTGGTGTAAACAAGGTCTTGTAATAGATCATTTTGACCTTTTGATCAATGCATCTAGAACGAAAGAGTTGTCGATGAGACATGTCACTTTTTTTTTTACTTTACTGAGCATATTTTGACATGTTCATTATAGTACATATTGATCGAGATAAACACCGAGGTATTGGACTAAGGATTTATGCGGAACATATTCTGAACTACCCTCACCAGCCGTAATGTATAAATCTTTTCAATTACGTTTAGGACTTGACTGGCCTACTTAAGCGTTGTCCGAAACAAAATCGTTTCGCATTTTTGCGTATTGATTTTCATTCGCCAGCTTTCCGTATAGGCCTGCACATCGTTGAACATTTCCTGAAGATTTCTTTGAATGACTGATGCCTTTCGGTGGGCCAGATAAATGGTCAGTTCATCAACAAAGGCCACTTATAATCGCGTTGGCGAGACGTTAAAATCGCAGCCATTCAATAGCATCCAAATGAATATGGAAAAAGTAGAGGCGCAGTAATTGTTTCCTGCTGTAGACCATTCAGGACCTTCAAATCGTGCATTGTTATCAGATTTCCATCAGATACAAGAAACGAGTTCCCGTACAACATACTCGTATTATGCATCATGGCGACTTTAAAATTCGACCCCTCACTCAACTTCTTACGAAATATGCTATTCACTTGTGGTATTTCTAACTCGGCGTATCAGTACAATTACTGAAGAGCCATTGATCACCAACAATTGATTCATCACATGAACGTTAATACAAAAACACTTGAGGTAATCACATTCCAATTGATCACGTTCTGAGAACCACGATTCAAATGATTAATGTCAGCTGTGGTCGTTACAATACTCCTGAAATATTCAGTTTATAGTTGGGTGGTGAATGCCTTTACGCACTAATTGTGGGGCTCCTATGCTCGCGAGCGACTTAAATACTCTCTAATCACCTCCCCTGTCAACCTGAGTACCTAGCCTAGAACATACAAGTATCACTTCGGGCCAGATCTCGTTTTGCTACGCCGTGGGACATCCTCAAGTTGAATGATCCCTTCTCTAGCGGGAGAGGAGGGAGGCATAGAAAAGTATTCCCCAACCCTGACGTTTCTGGGTGTTGTAAGCCCTTTTTATAGTTTAAAACTGCCCAAACATGACGTTCCACATGGTTCCATTTGTCAGCCGAATTAAGCATTTCCCCGATTAGGCTATCCAGGGAGAGCTCTCCAGTTTTTTTGCAGTGGTACCGGCACAGCCTGTTCCATTTATTGTATGCAAAATCGCGTGAAAGCCATCTCCTGCGTAAAACCTACAGTTGTCGGATCGTGACTTGCCAATCTTGTGCAAGTAAGACTGAAAACACCCATGCCCGCTTAAACGTTGAGGCGCCTTCAAGCCGGGGGATCCCTTCTCTAGCGCGGGAGTAAGAGTAATTGCCTGAGAAGCGATCCCCCAGCCCTGAAGTCCCCGGTTGCGTGAGCCCCTTTTATCTTTTAGGATTGTCTGAGCAAAAGGTGCTACATGGTTCCATTTGTCAACCGACCAAAGTATCACCGCGACTATAGTGTCCAGGGTGAAATCCTCCGTCTCCCTGTAGAGGTCCCGCCGCAGCTTGTGCCAATTTTCGAACGCAAAACATGTGTGGCAGGGGTCGCCTTCCTCTCCTAGGAAAAATATACAGTTGGGTGATCATGACTAACCAATCTTATGCAGGTAAGACTGAAAACAATCGTGCTCGCTCAAAAACTGGCTCCGATAGAAGTCAGCCTCAAGACTGATGCCAATCGTTGAGTGAATGGTGTGTCCCCGCGGGCAACTGTCTCCCTCGAGTCCTCATACGGCGCTCTCTAGCAAGGAGGGTGATAGGTATCACGCCTGCAATAACTCCCACCGCCGAATCAAAGACTTTCGGATATGAAGATCAGTGGCTCTCTTCTCTGTATCAGTGCCAAGCGGTTTCGATATACCTCCTTACTGAGAACGTTACCCCATATTTCTGCTGCGAACAGTAACACTAACCCTACGGCCCTCATCAAGAGGCTTTTTCTTGATGGGTTAGGTTCCCTTACGTTGCTCGTAAGTCACCTCAGAGCCGATTCGCCCGAAGAAGCCTTCTCAGCCATTGCCCTGATTGCTCAAAAAAATTAGTATGTTTCCAATACTGATCGTCCTTACTCTGGAGATTCTTCTTTGTCAAGATGATTACTTCGGGTATCTCCAGCGCTAAGGTGAATCCGCGTCATCCAGTCTCTCACTCGGCGCATTAGCATACCTAGCCTAAGTTATGCTTGTTCGACGGTGCGACCAGTAACTGCTGCCGAAACATCCGTATAGCCGATCAAGCGCGACTCTGCTAGCATCTTCAGTTTCAGTAGTCCGTCGTAAGAACTTTCCACAGGTCAGGACCAAGGATAGATCCCTGGCTTATACCCGATGTAACTTCCATCCTTCGTTGGCCCTGTGTCAGGTCATAAAACAGGCTTCGGTCCTTCAGGTAGTCCCTTAGAAGCTGCATCAGATATTCTGGAACTTTAAAAGGGTGTTCCAGACTATTTCACATCTAGCAGAATTGAGGGCGTTCCTAACTTCGAGTGTCACCACCAGAACGATCCATCGCTTGATGCAGCTATGTGCCTCTGCCCTTTGGACGCGCTCACCACCTCTACAATTGCATCAATGGTGGAGCATTCTGTTCTAAAGGCGTACTGCTGAGGAGATAGATAGCACAAATCGCGTCAATGAATCTTCCCTTGATGAGTTTCTCTAGCACTCTCTGTACTAAGCAGCAAGTCAGGACTATGGTGATAGACAATTTGACACCTTATTTGGATCACCATCTTGGCCTGTAGCCTTCCTTGCTATCAATGATAGGCCTTCCTCTTCCAGCTCCGGCTGTGTGAAGAGTGGGTACTGGATTGCTGTTTCACCGTGGACAGCATCAACACGGACGAGATGGGCGGCGAAGAGTGCCCATACTATTTCGTCCATCTTTTTTGCTTCATTTATGCAAGGCGTCCGTAAGGCACCAAGCTTCCGCATAACGAGCTTGTGGGCAAGGCCCCACGGATGCTTGTTTACATTTTCCACTAGATCTTGCCAGCAGCAAGACTTGCTGTGCCTAATCAATTTGCAAAGGCATTTCCTTGTCAATTTATATGCTGCTACCCGGTTGCATGCCGCGTCACAGCTCCGTTTCCTTTGAGCCTCACGCCGAAGCGTGTGACACTCCCTTGGCTTTCAAGCAATTTAGTTCGCCACGAGTACCCTAGGGGCTTGCCAATGCCGATGTTTTTGACGGGGCATAGAAGCACTGCAAGCAGTCGTGATGATGCTCATGTTGAGTTCACGACGTCTTGAACTGCTAGATATTCTGTCCCTTGCGAATCACCCTGCAGCGGGACACCTTCCATGAGCACCTCGACGGAACTCTCGACGTCCATTCTGCCGATATTCCACCCAATTGTTGGAGGTCGAAAGCACGGATATCGGGAAACAATATCACGAATCTCGATCAGAATGTACTGATGATCACTGGCTTAGTAGTTCTCTTCTTCTTCTTCTTCTTCTTCTTAGCACTACAGCCCCTCTCAGATCTTCTTTTCCTGTAAAAAGTGCCTCCAACTGTCTCGTTGCATTGATCGCCTCCTCCAGTTTGAAAATCGAGTCATCGAGTCAGACCAGTGTTTCCTCGTTTTCCCTACTGGTCTGCGCATTCAGTTCTTCCAAACTATTTTTTTCAGGGCTTCCATTATTCGTCCATACTATTCTCATGATCAGTCCATTTCAGCCTTCGCAGACTTACAAGCGTTGAGACCTTCGAATCTTCAAAATTTTCATTCACCTCATGGTTGTATCGAATTCGCTATTGTTCCCCGTCGACTTCTTCGTACGTCCCCTCTCGCGCCTTCGCTTCCTGCCAATAGCGCCTCCGACTGTTTCGTCCATTGACTGCGCCCTCCAATTTTGAAATCCGAGTAGCGATGAACTGTCTTCGTCGACCGAGTCAGACCCGCGTTTCCCCGGTTCCCCCATGGTCTCCGACCCAACGAATACGTTTTTGGGTATTTGTTGTTCGTCCATACGATTCATGTGTCCAGCCCATTGCAATTTCCGCAGTCTTACAATCCTTGAGACCTCCGTTTCGTCAAAAATTTCATACAGCTCATGGTTGTATCGAATTCGCCATCGGTCCCCGTCTAGCTTCGCTCCGATTGTTCGCCTCAGGACCCTTCGCTCAAAGGCGTTCAATATATTTGTGGATTCTTTACTAGATTAGGGTCCATGTTTCACACCCATAGCACAACACAGGTCTTATCGCAGATTTGTATACTTCGAGCTTTGTTTCCCTGTGTATGCAGCTGGTCTTCAAGATCGTCAAAACTGAAGTTCATAGATCTTTCAACTCTTCAAAAGATCTTACCAATGTTATATCCCACATAGGCTTTTGAAGTTCGTATGAATTTAATTTGCAAGCTGCTTTCTTCGGCGTATTTCGTTGTTTTGATTACCGGTTCTCGTTATTTTGGCGCCCGAATACACAAAATTATCCACTTCTTCGCCATTGTATTCGCCAAGTGTGACATTTTGGGTACTTGAGGTACTTTTTCTCGACTTGATTTATAGCCCTACTAGTTTTACTTTGCTCTCTAGTTTCAGGAAAATTTCTTTGGCGGTTGTTAGCGACCATGATAAAATGATTAGCTCATTCGCATAGGCTACCTTTAGCCTGACGTGTATAGTAACGTATCTCTTGTATCGACAGATAGCTTTCTAATGACGTATTCCAGAGCCAAATAGAATAGCAATGGGGCCAGCTCATCTCCCTGCTTTAGTCCGATATTTGTGTCAAAAGCATCAGTGAGTTAGTTATTCATGCCTACTTGAGACGTTGTCGACGTCATTGTCATTTTGGTAAGACGTATTAATTTGGCTGGGATACCAAAGGAACGCATTATTTGGTACAGTACGTAACGATCAATACTGTCCTATGCTTGCTTAAAGTCAACGAAGATTTGGTGCTCGTCTATGTTGAACTCGCAGCATTTCTGAAGTACCTGCTTGACTGCAAAACAATTGGTCTATTGTCGATCTACCTGTTCTAAAGCCTTTTGATACTCCCCAATAAAACTGTTGGTGTATGATCTGATTTTATTCTCTTAAGATTTTTGAAAATATTTTGCAGTTCGTATAAAATATTGATATGCCTTCATTGTTTTCGCACTACAGCTTTTCACCTTTTTTATGGATAGAGAATAAAATTGATTGTCTCCATTCGTTCGACATATGTTCTTGTTGTGAAATGCTTTCTGAACTCCGCGGACACCATATTTAATGAATTCAACGAGTAGTCCGCTGATACTCTCCGATTGTGTATCCCCCGTACTTAGGATTCCGATGCCAATGTCACGTCTGGTATGGTTTCTTCACAGCCACTATGGCAGAAAGTTGGCGTTTTTCTGTTGTTTAGTATGACGAGCGCCATCCTGGCCGCCATTCCTAGGATTCGTTTGCCCCGCCGATCTGTTAAAGGCATGCCTCATTCGATTGCTTTAGCGTTGAAGTCTCCCCCAACGAGCACGTTCGAGACAATGCCCTCTACACCATTATGCTAACTCAGTTCATTGGGCGTTATGTACACACTAAAGAAGGTGGTCGTTGAGCTCCGAATCTCAGATGGCGGTAGTACCCGTTTCCTCACGAAACCATGCTGCAGAACTTTTATCATGGTGTTGCTTACTCAGCAGCAAAACATCAGGTTTTATGCCCCTCGCAAACTGCTTAAGGAAGTTTTAGACGATTGAACTGCGATGTAGGTTTACCTACAGGATACGGGTCACGGGTGTTATGATTTTGCCTTGGTTAGCAATTCCTGGAAAACGCGACACTTTCCTAATCCAAAGACGTGCCCAAATTTTGAATCAGCATCCTTGTAAAGGATAGCCTGTGCCTCCTTTGTATACTATTTTCTTTTATGTCCCATTTCACCGCATTTATAATATAGGGAACTCCTATCGAGCCCTTTGCATACTTGTGCGGTGTGATCATAGCTAAGGCATTTGAAACATTAAAGAGGTGCTAGACTTCACTGAATCCTGTATACAGCCCACCCTATTCTTACTTTGTATTTGTTCAGAAACTGTTCGGCGCCCTTTTTGGTCAAGTCAATGATGGCCATGCGTTGTCCCCTATGATTTGATGGTGTCAGCCTCGCTTTGATCTTGTCCATGCTAGGGAGCTCTCTTTTGATAGCATTTTCTACCTCAGCCAGGCCCGTGACACGGTCTCTTATTTCGATCAGCTCAAGCGAGGCTACAGTTTTGGTTTTGCCCAGGACTTTCTTTACTGCGTCACAGAATGTTCTTTATTGTCGGTCTCTGCGCAGAATTCGACCAGTTCTTAGCCCGAACAGGTTGGTCGTACCGCTTTAAAAACAATTTTGGTGTCTTCGGGCCTTATATTTCCTCTGATATCCCATAGCACTTCGACGTCGAATCGGCCAACTTGAGGAGTTTTTACGACCAGTGCCTTCTGTCGGGGCGTTCGCGTGACCTTTTTCTCTCGTGTTTCCCATCAGATCTTTTTTCGTGCTGGCCGTCCGTACAAATTTTATTTTCTGGCACTTTTGAAAGAAGTTGCTTTGGGGATTTCATTATCCTGTCTACAACCCCTGATCTAGCGTTCCACGTCCATCAAGTGCCTCTTCCTGCATTCTTTTATCCCGATCTCCTTCGATTGGGCTCGACGTCGTTCTTTAATTGATGTTTGATGATGGGGTTATCTATGCGTGTCCTTGAAGCTTAGGCCTCAGTAGTTCTTTAGCCGTCTGCTCTTCTGTTACTCCTCGGCCTTTAACCAGCTTTCCGGTAATGCCCTATGCGGTCTACGAGCTCCTCTAGTTCAAGGAGCCTATTCTTACACCTTTGCTGATTTTTGGCGAGTCGCATGCAGAATTTATTCTTTTTAGAACGTCTCCCGCTTTTCAGATAAGCCTTTCTTCTTTATGTCGCTTGCGATCTCCTTTCTTGGGAGAGGTTATGGGCTTCCGTTTCCATGTACAGTACTTCACCCACATTTTTGACGGTGGTGATGAAATCGCATAACGGCGCTTGGTTAATCTGTTCACTCCTTCCTTTTTCTGTCATGATTCCATTGTGGACTTCAGGATGGTTCGTTATTATTTCGGGACTTAAGACCACCATTGCTTCGGTGGCTTCGGTAACCATCGCAGCAGTAACCATCGAATTCTCGATGTTCTTTATGTTTTCGCCGGCCGCGCGAGCATCTGGCGTGCCCTGCAGAATTTCCCACTTTTACTTTTTAGGACGCTCTGGCGTTCGCATCATTTTTTTTTTGGTGCGCCCGAACGCTGCAGGAATCTCAATCTAGACAAGACTGTCTGTTAATCTTCATTTTTTGTTCGTCTTTACTGTCATTGTATTCATTATCGTTTTGGTCACCGTTAGTACCGCTCCCGATGTGATGTAAACATCGTGACTGCAGCCGCAGGTTGAAGAATTTTTTATATAATTTTAGGTTTTAGAGTTGAAATTGCTCCAGTTTAATTAGGTCTCCTCGGAGCCGCTATCTCCGTGCTTGTGTGTAGTCGCCGTTTTGGTCCCATGCAGAGCAGGGAGGCCATGCGAAGATTGGCACAAATAGTTATGAGGACAAGTGCTCAGAGCCAGACCAGCGCTAATCGGGAGTCGATACCCATCGAACATACGCCACCAGCTCAATTGATGTGAACTGCCAAGGTTTTGCCGGGACGGAGACGATATGATAGTGGAATTGGAGCCATTCACGGTCGAGTGTCTACCGTCCAAAGCAACTAAGTCCAAACCATCATATCCGCCGGCTCAAAGGATCAATTCAAGTTCATTATCCGAATCTTAGTCCAAATTCAGTTAGGGTCATTACCTGTTATCTCAGGAGAAACCTCACGGCGACCTCCGTATCCTCGGGTCTGCGGGGCAGCACTCCCCAAAAAATGCTAGCCTCCAAGAGTATTCCTGTTGACCGGCATTCGCCTTGTTTTGCTACTAAGTGGGACGCAATGAGATCGCCACATTCATTGATTTTCTTCAGACCAGCGAAAATCGTCTTTCCACTGCAATATAACTCTTTGGATTTTCCAAGTATTTGAACAATGTGTCGTCGTTCTAGGTGATTCCTTTCGCTTTCTTGGCATCTGTTTAGGTGAAACTGGGAGCTGGAGGTAGTGGCCCGTATTTGTTTGGATGAAGGGTTTGTGTTGTTTGATATGAAACTGGCACAAAGGGAAAATTATAGGTATTGTCTGTTAAGACGCTTGTATTATTTTGTTGTATAGTAAATCGTAAGCATAGTTGAGGTAAAGTGTGATGCTTGGTGCATTTTCTGCGGTTCGGTTTGGAGTCAAGACTTGTATCTCGCGATTGTTGAAATCACGATTTGACAGCTCGTTGGCAAGCGAATAAATTACAGCTTTTGTCTATTTGTACACCGCTCAGCCTCACTGCTAATTCCTTCCATATCGAAGGTAGTTCTGATAGTAGATCGTCTTCTTCTTCTTCTTTGTAGCACTACAGCCCCTCTCGGGCCTTCGCTTAGAGATAGTTAGAGTATCTCATTTTCATGACCGTATTGATTTTTTCGGAAGTTGGTTTGGTCAGTACCATGCTCCCGTGTGCATGCTCAGCTATGATATGACCTGATTAAATCAGTACATATCACCACTGAGTGAACACTCGTAGTCTGTCCGTAAAATCCCCTGAACTAAATCACGTTGCTCCCAATGAGATTTGAACCTGGGACCTTCGGCTTATGCGTTCATGCTCTAACCACTAGACCACACGGACTATAGATCATCTAGCCGTGGCATATTTTTTAAACCAACATCATACAAAATATTTTCAATGGTGGTGGCTTTTGATTTGCGAAGTAGTACTTAGTTGCATTATCCCAACAAATTTCAATAAATCGATTGTGAGGCACGCTGTGTGACTAGTGGCACCGTCTTGTTGAAACCATATATCGTTGATGTCAAGTTCATCCAATTCTGGCCACTAATAATATTACAACATAACACGAAAGCGCTCTCCATTGACGGTAACATGACGGTCGTTTTCATCCACGGAAAAATACGGCCCAATCACACCACTGGCATGAAAACCGCCCCCAAACAGTAATTTTTTGCGGATGCAACGGTGTCTCAAGAAGCGCATGTGGGTTTGCTGGTGGCCAATAACGCATATTTTGCTTATTAACAAAGCCATTGAGGCAGAAATGAGCTTGATCGCTGAAGATGATTTTTTGATGAAATTTTTCATTTTCTTCAAGTTTTTCCAGAGCCCAATTAGAGAAGTTTCGGCGTTTCGAATGATCAAGTGGCTTTAGTTCTTGAGCCAATTTGATCTTGTAGCCATGTAGGCGAAAATCTTTTCGCAAAATACGCCACAGTGTCGTTTGGGCAATGCCCAATTCTTGAAAACGACGTGGAACCGACTGATTTTGCTAATTTTGAATTGATGCATTTACGGTTGCGATATTTCCTTCGCTTCGAGCGGTACGACGTCTTTTCGGCACTGGAACGTCCAATAAAGAACATTTGGACTTGAAATTATCCACCATAGCACGCACAGCCTGTCGGGTGCGACGATTATTAGGGCCGAAAATTGGAGTAAGCGCTCTTAAGTTGCGACCAGCGACTCAGAATTTCGGCAGTAATTTTTAATAATTTCAAAATGTTGCTGGCTCGTGAGCTTTACCACGATAAAAATGATGACTTTAAACAACGTATTAAAATTGACTGTATATTAAGAAGGTTTAAGGGTGTGTTTATATAAAGATACGAAATTGTTATGTCTCTAATTGGAAACACTTTATATTTATACAATATATGTTATATATATATATATATATATATATATATATATATATATATATATACACATATATATATATATATATATATATATATATATATATATATATACATATATATATATATATATATATATATATATATATATATATAAATATATATAAATATATATCTATATATATATATATATATATATATATATATATATATATATATATATATATATATATATATATATATGTATATACCTGTATATATAAATAGATAATATTTAAACCGGAGCACTCCCTACTTTCTTTTTGAACGATATTCAATGGGGCTGAAATTTAGAACTCAATCTGAATTTTTTCATTTTCTGCAGTATCAGACTACATATTACATTATTCTAACCTTCTATTGATTTATTTTCTTGCCAACGGATGCCAAGAAATGTCCCAGCAGCGTAGCCTTGAAATTTATACAAGAGAAAATATGATGGCGAAATAGATGTGACATTATCGATTGCACGAAACTCACGAATGTACTCGTATGTGCGAGTATGAAATGTATGCCATAAAAACAGATTTATCATTTCAAAGACGTTTGTCGACGACGACATTCGAAACGAAAGAAAATAAACGAGAAATACTTAAAATGCCATTGAATTTATATCGATAACAAGTCGTTGCGTTCCACCAAGTACTGCGAGTATGTTACGATACCGTTCTCGTCCTGCGAATGGCGAATATTGATGTTTTCCAATTATGTGCATTTTAAACAGTTAGATTGGATCATTTCGAAATGCAATAAAGAAAATAACGACCATGAAGTGCGGAAAGACTCAACAGATGGACGTAATAATTTTGTTGGTAATTGTTAATATGAGTATCCTTCCTTTAAGCTAATATTTTCTTGTACACTCATTCCATGGCTATGTCCATACAATTAAAAGCTTTCCTTCGTGTAAACCTAATCGACAAGGTCTCGGAAATCCGCCCGGAGCTGTGTCCTTCGCCTCGTACGTGTACTCGTATATTGGTTGTCGAGGGCAGAATAGCTAAATAAGATTATTTATTCCTCTAGTGAAATACTGTGTATCCAAGCCTTCTTAATTTTCAGGCTAAGATTGCTCCCGCTAAGATACACACGATGATTAATTATTGCAGATAAGAACGAATGTTGTTCTGTTGTGGAAGGATACGTAACCATTTCATGATTGAATAGTTTCTTAGAACCCGTATTCATTTTTGTGTTCCATTCTTGGTAATATGTGTAAATTAATAGAAATACGGTGATTTGATTTGGCAGCAAGGAGAATAGGATAACAGGGTTATATTGAATCTTAGCAATGAGCTTATGTAAGAAAGTAAATAGCATAGGAAATTATAATGAACATAAATAAACGTAACTTTAATAGCGAAAATAGTGTTGTTTCAAATGTGTAAGCGGTTAAGTAATTTCTTTTTGAGTCATAGGTCATTGACCACTGACAACTCATCCCCGCTCAAGTTATTGTTACAACTGCAGCACAAAATGAACCAATGAACATTAGGAAATGTTGAAAACTTGATGCTAATTAAGTTTCAGCCAAAAGCAAGCATCTGATGCTAATGCGAATTCAAGAAAAATGTTTGTGAGATAAGCATGTCTTAAAAAATTGTTCTATACTCAAGGATCGTGAGTACAGCTACTGTTGAAATCAAAAGTCAAACGATTCAGGCCCTTAAATTTAAAAATGGATCAGCCATTCCTCAAAATCAGAAATACAACAGCTGAAATCTCTGGTACACGCATGTTCAAGTCCGAACAATATATGTACATATGCTGATGATGTCAAAATTATTTTACGGTCAATCTCGGATACCAAAGAAGAATTTCTCAGTCTAGAATCTGAAGCAAACCGAATTGGCCTACGAGTTAATGAAACCACAACTGAATTAATGACTGAAACGAGGAAGAACACTCCAGTCTGACAAAACCTGGCTGGAGCACACTGGTTTCTCGCCCAGACAAAGATGCGACAAAAATAAAAATGTGCTGAGTTTTCGGGTTTTTAATAAAAAAAATTGTTTAGTAATGATGATAAAATATATTTCAACGTAAAACAACTGCAAAAGAAAATTGATCAAAGTACGAAAAACAATTTATCAAAGGTCGAAAATACTAGCAATTTTGCACGAGTCAAGGCCCCAACGTTTGACGGAAAGACGTCGTGGACAAATTACGTAAAACGGTTTGAAGCAGTTGTTTAAGCCAATGTGAACGTAACCATCGAACTTCGGGGAGGCGTCTTAGACGTCCTTCAGACGATACCATTTGAAGTAACTGATGACTTCGAACAGCTGAAGAAGAGGTTGGACATGCGATATGGTCACGAATATCTGGAACACTTGTTTCAGTCCCAGCTGAAGAACCGAAGACAGAAGCGTGACGAACCCCTTCAAGGATACGAGCTTGATATTGCCCAACTAGTACGATTCGCCTATCCATTAACACCGAAGAACATGAAGGAAAGATTGGGCATCCAGGCTTTTATTGAAGGATTATGTGACCCTGATATGCAAAGGACCCTTCGCTTAGCACATTGCACAACATTGGTCGATGTATTAACTGCTGCTCTCGAGTACAAAGCAACCACGAAGGCTTTTGGACACAAGCAAGTCAGGACTTTCAAAGAGAAGGCGACGAAGACAGACGAGCAGATAGTCAATCTGATAAAAAGCATGATGCTAGAATTATGGCGAGCTAAGGCATGTACGCAGTTCATGTAAGCATCCCAGGACACCAGCAGACCAAAGGGAAGCTTTAACGGGTCGGCTACGCAACGGCACGCAACTGGCCCTGGATCGTTTCAAAGACCCCCTCATACTGATAGCATCTCTCAAATGCCGTTACGACAAGCCTATTGTAGATGGCGGGGAACGACAAGAAGTATACACTGCTGGTAAACACGGGGGCAACAATAACCATTATACGGCCAGCGATAATAAATTCTAAGAAGAAGCTTCACGGAGAGACACAGATTCAGGTCAGAATGAGTGTAGAAAAGCTCACGCATACGGTGACCGTAGCTGATATAGAAGAAAATGTAACTCTGGAAATGGACATGATCAATCTACATGATTTCCAATTGGACTTTAGAAACAAAACCATTAAAGTGGGTTCCGAAGAGGTATTCCTCCATTCATATGAAGAAAGTACAGTGTTGGCAGCTATACCGGAAGATGCCGTTCTACCTGATAGTAACGCGACTACAGGGAATCATGAAAGAAGGTACACCGGTTATGATGGAACCATGACAAAGAGGTTGGAAAAAAAGTACTGATTGGAAAGGGATTAGTTACATAGGTGAAAAAAATCCCAGCACGTGTCATAAATGTGAACGATTAAAGAAACATTTAACCAGTTAACCGATCTCGGTAAAAGTAATTAACCGGTGAAAATTAGGCGATCGGTGAATCAATTTTACCGGTTAACTTTCATCTATCTTTCCATCCCAACGTGAAACTGAGCATCAACACTCATGCTTCGTTTCGATTTGACAATTTCTTTTCTTCGACTTCAACCGAAAAAACCCGAACATAAAATCACATGATTCAGAGAAAATTGAAAAAGTTAATTAATGGTGCATGCGTTTCAAGCAACTTATAACAAGTTAAAGTAAATCTACGGAAAAGTATTTATGCGAACGGGCTTTTTATATATATGTAAAGGTTGAACAATTAAACAATCTTTATTCGTTGAAAAGCTTTGTTACAAAATTCAGTATTTAGGAAGAATGAATTCAATGATTAAGAAGAACGAAACGAAGTCACATCTGCTCGCGGCACGCTCTCGAAGTCGACTCCCCCGATCATGTTGCAGGCGGCGATCTCTCCGCCGTCAGTGTTGCCACCCGACACGGCCCTTCCTGATTGTCATCAGGCCCGAATGAAGTGCCTCGCCATGCCTTCATTTTGTCCGCTACTGAATATGTCTGAATTGGTCCTTCACAATCTCCTTGCTTGCTGAGTCGATAGTGATCATGAGCAGGGACTTCTTCGACTCGATATGGTCCCAAATACTTCGATCTCATCTTCTGTCCAATTCCAAACTAGGTCTTTTCTATCGCCATGAATGTTCCAACATCATACTACCGGCAAGGCTTTCTACGCAAGTTGTTTCGCCCTCGATCCGCTTGCCGCTGCGCTATTTCATTTCTCGCTCGTTCACGCAATTCTCTTCGCTTATCGGTAAAGTTTCTTCACAATTTTTCTTCGACAATCTCATGGGTGCTTCTTTTGATCGCTTGGCTGTCTCTGTAGTAAGATTGCAGCTAGACGTTCCTTGCCCGCATCTGTGTGAAGTTCCGTCTCAGCGTAGGGGTCGTACAGACTCAGGACCGGGCTACTGGACAGCGCAACCATAATGTCGTCGAACGCCGCTATCTGCTCCTCTCCGAACTCGAATACAGTTCCTTTTTTCAGCATCGAAATCAATGGGCGCATTCGCCTTGCGAATTCAGGTACAAATTTCCATAATTAGCTTGCCAGTCCGTAGAACCTCTGCAGCGGCAATACTGTTCTCGGCTGTGGAAACATCATAACTTTGTCGATCTTCGATGGTGAAGGCTCGATTTTTCCACCATAGATTACATAGCCCAAATACTCGACACGTTCTTTTAAGGAGACGCATTTCCTCCAATTATGTTGAATACCGCTTTCCTTCCTTCGCGTCTATGGAGGGTGTTATCAGGTCATCTACAAATGTTAATACCGTTCCGTCCTTTAACAAATCTCGGAAAAGTTCGTTAATGAATCGCCCAAACGTATTGCCACCTATACATAGACCAAATGGCGTTTTACAGAACTCGTGTTGGCCGTCTTGCGTAACGAACGCGGTATACTTTTGACTGGATTCGATTACAGGAACATGGAAATAAGAATTTTTCAAATCAAGTGTCATATAAACTCATGCTGAAGCCAATCGATCAAGCTGGTCCTCAATGATCGGCATAGGGAATCGATCTCTTACAACTCTACTATTCAGACTACGGTAATGTATACAGAGCCTATGCGACCCGTCTTACTTCTTGACGACGACCACTTGACTTGCAAAGTCGCTCGATGATGGCCGTATTATACCTTCATTCAACCATTCCTTTACTTCGCCTTCAACTACGACCTTTTCTAAAGGTGCCAATCGTCTTGGGCGATGGTATATGGGCGTTTCATCCGTCAGCGCTATAACCGTCTCAATACCTGGCTTCTGTTTATCCTTCGGAGTATAGCTTTCCACCAATTTTTGCACAACATCTTTGAATTTGCTCCGAACGTCTAAATCGTTTTCCCCGTGGTCGCACGAAATTCTCATCATCCAGCAGTCGTTGTTGACTGGATCGTTGATCGCGTTCGAAGCCGACTCTTCAACTGTTTGTACGAGTGGCTTAATGTTCACATACTTGGGCGTAATAATGTAGATTAACGTCTTCAAAAATTGTCTACCGATTATCATATTAACACTCATGGCGTTTAGCGAGACGATGTAAAGTTCAATAGAAAACACATTTCTTCGATTTCGATGCCCATATTTACTCTCCCGATCGCGTGAAAAATTGCGTTATCGAATCCGCGAAATTTTATGTTACTTGGAATCGTACTCGGAACTGTTCCTTCTAATTCCTGCCACAATGCATGTCCGATCAAATTCAAGTCACTAAAGTGTCTACTACCGCCGTAATTTTTCGGGCTCCGACTTTCACATAAACAACGTTTGCAAGTCCCGTGCAACGCTCAATGAAATTCACCGTAGGGATGGAATTGTTCACACCTTTCCTTTGCGGGCATTTCCGCGGTAAATGTCCATACGTTCCGCATTTAAAACACTTATTTCCTTTGTCCTTATCAGGGCAATAACTCGCTTCATGCCCCGTCCCGCCACATGAAAAACCCCGCATACTTTCGTTCGAAAAACGTCCATGTTCGTTATTGTCGCTGCCGCCCTTTTTTATATACTGTGACAGACAAAAGTCTACGACAATTCCTTATATTGAGATACCGGTTAATTGGAAGCTTTAATCAAAAATCCATTGATGCACATTTTTTAGTAACGTAAATATATTTATAAAAAATATAGATAAAAAATTTTCAAACCAGAATTTGGAAGAAAGTTGTAAAAACATAAAAAATTGAATGGACAAAAGTCTACGACAGTCAGTGCTGACTCAGTTACACACAAAAAATTTCCAACTAAACGTATCAGAATGTCATCAATGTTTGTTTACTTTGTATTGTTATCATTCCGTATATTTGCTGCTGCAATTCTGTTTTAGTTTCATCGCTAGTTTTTAATTGTAAGGACCGCAAAATGACATCGCGGAAAGAAAATTCTAGTGATATTCCAAATTTGGTCATACAGTGTAAAAAAAAACAATAAATCGTGCTCGGAAATCGCGAAATTACTGAAACTTAAACGAACTTCTGTGTATACAATCATCAAAAACTTTGAAAATAGTAGTTCCATTTAAAATAAGCCGCAAACTGGCCGACCGAAAAAATTGTCGCGCAGAGACATTAGTTTCATTCTAAAAGAAGTGAACAGTAATCTGAAAATAAGTGCTCCAGATTTGGCGAAACAAGTGGCTACGGAAAGAAAAGAGGATGTCCATGCAAGAACCATCAGGAGAGCATTAAATATTAATGGGTTTCAAAGCAGAACTCCACGTAAAAAGCCATTAATATCCACCAAAAACCGGCTTCTGCGTCTACAGTTCACCAAGGCCCATATTGACAAGGACAATGATTTTTAAAATTGCGCCCTTTCCACCGATGAGTCCAAATTCAACATTTTCGGAAGTGATGGTCGCAGTAAAGTATGGAGGAAAAAGAACACGGTTTTAGAGACCAACTACTTGATTCCTACTGTCAAGCACGGTGGAGGTAATGTAATGGTTTGGGGAGCCATCGCTGTATCTGAGGTTTGTAGATTGGCTTTTGTTGAAACTACGATGGACCGTTATGTTTACAAGAACCTGTTAGAACAACATTCGAAGTCATCAGCGGAAAAGTTGTGTCTTGGAGAGAGATGAATTTTCCAACAAGACCAGGTTTAAACCCAATAGAGCATGTATGGGAGCTTTTGGAACGGAAAATTCGAAAATGTCGCCTTAAAAATAAAAATTTGTTGAAGGAAGCGCTTGTTACAGAATGGGAGAAAATCATATCTGCGGAAACTGCTAATTTAGTTGCCTCTATGCCCCAAAGACCGCAAGCAGTAATTAATGCGAAAGGGGGTCCAACTAATATTAAGCCAACAAACATTTTTAAAAATTCCAATACGTTTAGTTGGAAATATTTTGTGTACAAGTCAGCCAGCACTGGCTGTCGTAGACTTCTGTACATTCATTTTTTTATGCTTTTACGAATTTCTCCTTAAGTTTGTTATGAAATGTTTTTGTCTTTGTTTTTTGATAAATATATTTACGTTACTGAAAAATGCACACCAATGGATTTTTGATTAAAGTCTCAAATTAATCAGAATCTCAATATAAGGAGTTGTCGTAGACTTTTGTCCGCCACTGTAGGTTTTTGCCTTGGATTTTTCTTTCACCTTCGCATAGACATCCAATTTCCTTGTACAGGATCGATTTGTTCGCTGCGTCGTCGGCTATACCATCGGATATATACTCGCATATGGTGGCTTCATCTATCTTCCCCACCCTTGCTGTGCGCTGCATTTCGTAGACGTATTCTAATAGGCTTTTCTCTGCCTTCTTGCTACGTTTGAGTAATTTTCTGTGTACTTCCGCGGCACTGAATTTTCTGTCGAACTCGACACAGAGAGCACGTTTCAACTTGTCCCAACTATCCAAATTGTTCTCGGTGAGCATGAATTTCCGCGCGATTCCTGTTAATAACTTCTTCGAGTAAAGGAGTTTTTGCTGTTCAGTCCAACCGACGCTCTTACTAATACATTCGAACTCTTCGATCCACGTTCAATGCTCTCTTCCACTTCGTGGAACGCGTATACCCCACTCGGTTCCCAGCCCGCACTCGCTGCCGCAGTGAGATTTTGAATCGGTGTTGATGTTCCTGCTACAATATTCTCAACGATTGTCTCTTCACTCACGACTCGTCTCATATTGTCCGCCATCTCACACATTTTGTTAGTTACCACGGGACTTTGTTCGTCAAATTTCACGATTCGAGCAGCTAATTCTTTTTTCGTCCCACTTTCTTCGAGACCCCGCATCGAGCACTCTCACACGGTCCATTTTTGGTGTACCGGTTAATCCACTCTCTCACTTCCAATCTTGCGGGCGACATCCACTTTCCCCGTCTCTCCCTCTCTCTTTGCTCGGTAATCAGCAAAGTTCGCGCACCAATATTGCTGTGTCTCTCTAGACAGGTAGCAGCTCGCACACACGCGCGATATCACTTCAAAATGGCGCCGCCGATTGATACCGCACAAACATATCCGAAATGTTGCGCGTTATTGAGTATTGTTGGCAATGACTTCAACTTAACATTTATGAATGAATTCGATATTTTAAACTTCTAAAGGATCGGCAATTCAGAACTTGTCAATTATGATCAAACAAACTAATTGAAACGGCTAAGTACACAATATGACATGGCTTATTTTAAAGCAGAATGTTTGAGAAAATACGGGAAAATATCAACCACGAAAAAAGACGAATATGAAATGTTTATTTTTTGTAAGTCATATAGAAAGCTTCTTTATGCATAGTCTTTATGTAATTGATACCATAAAAATATAATTTTAATCAAATAATCTTCTCGAAGACAAGACGACAAGAAAATGAAGGAGGAAAAAGAAAAATGATAAAATTGTATGTTTATTTTTTAAGATATTCAACAATGCAGTCAAAATTGTTAAGATTGATATGCTCTTAGATGAACGTTCTTAATTTGGCATTTGCCTTGATAGCTGAACCCTTTTTCTTTAAAACGAGTTTTATTTCATTTATCTTGGATGAAAATTGAAAATTGAATTTTCAAAGGAAAAGTGTATAACACTTTTTGAAAAATTTATGCATTCTATAACTAACAAAAAAATCTAAATGTTCAAAAAACATAGGGTTTTCCAATAAGAGGTGTTATTTTGAATAGATCTTGTGATTTTACACCTTGCGACTTCTTCCTTTGGGACCACGTGAAAGAGAAGGTCTACGCCAACAGCCCAGCGTCGATTCAAGACCTCAAAGATGGAATTCGTGACGCTATCGAGGACATAGGGCAGCCACTTTGCGATTTGGTTATGAAAAATTTCATGACAAGGATATGGTCCCGTAGGCGGTGTCGTGGTGGTCATTTGCCTGATGTTATTTTTCACTATTAACAGCATACCTTCCTCTTTATAATGAAATAAACATCCGATCATTTATATTAAAAAATGACATTTTTCTTTTAATATCAAAATAACACCTCTTATTGGGAAACCCTTTATTTAACAAGTTTTCTACTTTTGATAAACGCTACAAGGCCGCAAAATTGTATTGAAGTCGGTGGTTGTCTGATCACATTTATGGTCGATTTAAGATGGAATGACGCCCTAAAAATTCAAGAAGAGTCACATCCTTTCTACACTTCACCTTATAAATGGTTAAATTTCGTCATAAATGCTCAATATCTTCGAAGCTCAGGCAAAGTTAGCTTCCATTAGATTCCTGATTTGAAAAACATCGTAAAAGTAAAACCACATCAATAATGGTATGAAAATTAACCATTAAATTTTATGCAACAAACATTAAGCGAACAATTAATTATCTGCGTCAACGGCCAAATTTTATAGTACTCCAGCAACCACAGTTACCTACTCAAATGCTTTCGAAAAATAAAGCTCACCTACTTTATCAAAGCTGGACGGCATTAATAATAGATCACAACAATGCCATCAAAATAGAAATTCAATATTTGATATCTAAACTTTCATTTCCGTTCTTGAATCGAAAGCACCCACAACCACCCGCCACCTCTCGCATCCGTAAATTCGAAAATAAAATGCTAATGAACCGAACAGATATTCCATCTGCTGTACGTGCCAGGGCGTTAGTCTCCCCTAACAAACAATGGTGCCTTGAGTTGACGACTAGGGGCTTATAATGTTGTTAATATAGATTCATGGATCCAGGACCTAGACCTTAGCCATTGACTTTGAGGCCGCAGGATGGGCGAACAGTTCATTTTTCATTCTGTTCGCATAGTGTGAAGAGGAGCAAGAAAAAAGTCATATTCATTGTTGTGGAGTGACTGATGGCTGGGGAGCAATAACTAAAACAGGTTGATCACCTCTGACATGTACCACGTTAAGCCAATTTAGTGCGTTCAGATATTCTGGCAACGTTTGGATATTGACGGGCACTATTAGCTTAGTTCTCCCCCGACCAGTCCAGGCCATGCCTGCTGGTGTTTGATGAGACAACACAAAATGAGGTTGCTGACTTCAATTCGTTTTTTGGGGGGACACATAAGTCGGCAAGACAATAGACTGGAGCCAGACCTGTGCAATATTGCGAATCGTTTGTAACCTGTCTTTCCATCCTTAAATGGCGCTGCTCGCACGAACCAACATATGTATGTATGCGGATAACGCATCAAATTGATGCATGTAACTCGATCCGTTAATATTTGGAGAAGAATTTCTTGGAACATCTAAATGCAGACACCGCCAGCGCTTAAAAGCACAAGGAGGCGAAGCACCCGTTATATGTACATGCATAAATTGTTCATTCATGCATTGTTTTCGTTTCGCTCCAATTTTCCCGCGAAACGAACATTAATTTTTCCACGAATGTGGACAAATGAACAATAATTAAGAATTCAGTTCGTTTTGCTCACGGAGCCTTCGCGGTTGGATATGTATGAGATGTAAAACGTTTTAGGAAATTTGAAAAGGATTTGTATCGCCAATTTCTTGAAATATCCCACAAGCTAACAAAGGAGATGTGCGTGCGGACGTAAGCAGTATATTTTGGAATTCTAAAGAATACGCACGTATTGTGAAAGGAAGAGAAATTCGCAATGTATTCCTTGACAGGTGCCTGTTTGAACGTTTTCATTTGTAAAACAAATGGTCAGTGATGTCTCGGTGTGGAATGAGACAACGATAAATTGGTTCGCAACACAACACAAAATGAAAAATTGCTAAGAATTTTTTAATAGACAGCGGATGCACGTTTTTGATCATAATATTAAATACAAACTCGTGCATATTTTAGTAATTTTTAGCGATGGTAAGAATTACGGAAACGAAAAAGTAGCAAATTCCTCGTGAATTATTGTGAACATTTTTATTTGCTGCAATGACCAAACAAAATGAATTGTTAATCAAAACAGCGAATAAAAACAAGTAACTAATCAGTGAATCATCCATATGATTTTTACTAAATCATTTAAATTTGTCATCGACGAAATCAGAGAAGTAATTCATTTAAATCAATAATAATCAGTAATTCTCGCGCTATTGACAAATACTCGTAAATTTCCCATTGATAAATTAAATTCTATCAACTCAGATAACTTTCAATCTTGCATGTATGCCAACTACTTCCTACGATCCAAAAATCTTCAGATAACATACTCGTGTGCCCCACGCATGACTCACACACACTCTCCACTACATGCATACACGTGTACAAGCGACTAGCGATGTCACTTAGCACCTTTACAGCCTTGAACTGTTCAAATAAATTAGCTCTGCTACCACCACCGATGGCTAGAAAAGTAACTTTTAGACAACATTTTGCCGAGAAGTTACCTCACTTTTCACATATTATAAATATTTTATCAACCCATGTTTATCGGAAATGTATGCACACAACGCACACACATATCAACTAGATGTTGGGGTGTTGTTGTTGTTTTTGTTACTCCTCTTCTTGCTGTTATCATCGCCAATTTATTCTGCGGTTTCTTTATTTTTCAGCAAATATTCTGGTTTCATGTGTGTAATAAATTTATTTAAGAATTTTAATTTTTTGTTGACTACTTGTTTTATGTGGTTTCAAATAAGTCTTATAAAATTGAAAAGAATTAGATAAGGTTAAATGAAAAATATTTATTATTCTGATCAGGTAAACAAGCTTTTTTCCTGTTTATTTGCTGTTTACTACATCTTTCGATTGGAATGCGAGTGCCCCGTCTAGATATTGGTATTTGATGGAATCCAGTACGATCTGCAAATAAATTCATTGAGTGAATGAGATATTTGAATTCTTATGGAACTATGAATGAAATGCTGCATATAAATTTATTCAGCATTCCGCAGTGCGTTTAACACACTTCAATACTCCCATGAAAGAAAGTTACCTTTTCAGTTTTGCCTTATTTACGCATAACTTTAGAACGAAGCTAGAGAAATGTATTCTATTTTTACCTAAGTGTTGAATTTACTTCTCATAGGCCCATCTGCAGAAGTGGTAAAACACATAATGGATGTAACCCTACAAAATATGTTCGACAGACTGATAGGCTACATTGATAAACTCAACGATGATAAAGACCTCCTAATTTCACGATAGCAAACTCAGTCTCGAGCTAATGACGACAGTTTTGTAGAAATAGCTTCCAGTTTCGACGAATTATCTGCCAGAATTATGGAGACCAACAAAAAAGTGTGTAGATCGCTCCATTTGCTTAGTTCACAGCTCGCATCAATCAAAGAGACTTTCTCGTGCTATTCCCCGAAGGAAAGTGATTGCTGCAAATATTCTCCATGTCTACAAAATATAGTTGAAAAAGTGCTAGAAAAATATCATAATAGCCTCCTAAAAATGACTTCATCACTAATCAAACCTTAAGACCAAGAAGATTTGTCTCAGCTGCTATCGAAACTCAGCTGCTATCGAAACTAAATAATGTCAAAAAGATGTGCAGCAATCTCCTGCAAGATCAACAAAATAGTCTCACTAGGCCAATAATCTCTCCTATTGGTTACATACTACAGTAACACAACGCCCTCTACTCCACGTAATCCACGACGCATCTACAAATTTTTTCACCTTCTGGTCCGATGAAGAGTGGTATTGCAGAATACAGAAACTTTCAGACTAAAACCAGCAAGCTGACTACATCTTTTTTGTTAAGGGTTCAAGAAAATTCAACAACGCAATCTCAGTTCAGAAATTGTAAGTAGGTGTCCTCCTTATCAATGGATATAAGGTTGCGGAGCTTCCTTTCCGGCATCAGCGACGACGTGAGTTTGAGGTATCTATTCCCACAAGATACGCTTGGCTATATAAGAACTTCAAGAATAAAAATGGTGCCTGTTCTTGGAATGGCTTGCTTTTCAAACAATGGAACGAATACACTACTGGCTCAGTAAGAGTAATATAAGTAGCCTTAAGCATAATTGTAAAATCTTAGATAATAACTACAACCCATCAATCAATAATCACATCAATCTCAGCTCTAAAACCACTTCTCTCTCGCCTAAACAATGGAATGTTAATCGCACTTCTTCGGCCGACTCAACATTGCACTCCGTTTGTGTACATGCTGGCGAATCTGAAACAGCTTCAGACTCTGTGGCATCTTGTGCACAAGAGTTGGATGCTGGTCCCTGCTTGGTACCTAAATCCACTGATCAGGGTAGATACAGGAATTTTATCCGTGGAGAGGACTTGATTCGTGTTTCGTCTGGGTCTGTTACTCAACCGATATCATCTGCCTCGAACAACTTCACCCAGCCATTCTTAGATCCTCTTCTGCCTCCTTCAATCAAGGCCACTATGGTATCAGGAGCTGACCTGGAAAAAAGGTACCTTATGTCTCGACTCAGAGATAACAAAATCTACGAATCCGTTCGTCTTTACCTTTCTTATATGTACAAGGCCCCAGACACAACCTGCATAGACGGTAAAACAGAAACCAGCCTGAAAATTTTAATTCAAAGGGAAGGTCTTCCAATCGATCTTGAGGCTCTTAGGCTCGTATATTTCTCATTCCATGAGGAGTTAGGTGTAACTCTAAATCAGGCTGAAAAAGATCTTGAAAGATACGCATTGCATTTAAGCTCCAACCTTATTTCTTCACTACAAAGAACTAAAGAACATCACAATAAATTTTTTCGCCCCCTATGATCAGCAAAGCCCCAAATTATTTTACCATAACTCTGGAGGTATGCGCAGTAAATTAAATAAGTTTTTCCTTAACGCAAAATTGTGCCATTTAAATGCTATCACCCTTTCTGAAACATGGTTGACGGATTCTCACATTAATGAAGAAATTCTCGATATTAACTGGAGGATTTACAGAGATGACAGAAATCCGATTAGCACTGGCCAGTCGCGAGGAGGCGCTGTATTGATTGCCATACAAGTACATAATCCTTAATGAACGAGCCAGTTAACTGAACGCTGCATAATTTATTCCAGCATAAAGTGGTCAAAAAAAAATTCAAAAATCTAATTTGTTTATTGGCGTGTTTTATTTCCCCCCTAAATAGAACGATACTGTCTACGACAATGTCTGTAAAATTATAAGTGATATCACTGCAATGACAAATGAAGACGATAAAATTATCATTACTGGTGATTTTAATAGACCTAATATAAAATTTGTGATCGACAAAGATGACGGTCGACTCCTTCCGGTGAATCTCCTTAATTGTAACGATTTCAACTTAATGAGCACCTTCTATAGTAACAATTTGCAGCAGATAGCTCCTGCCCCCAACCAGAACGGTATATGGCTAGACCTTATTTTTTCTAATGCATACGGCGAAGCAGTGGCCAATTTAACTGATGACAATGAGAATCTGTTTTCTAACACGTGTCATCACTCAGCTTTGTCCACTCCTGGTACTCTCAATTTTATATCGTACAATAGAACTATTGTATATGACCTCCGCAATGGCGATTATGGAAACGTTAATAGTCATCCATCCAGTGTCGACTGGAACGGTACTCTGTCAACGCTAGATTTGGATACAGCTCTATCCACATTTTATCGTATAATCTTTGACGCCGTTGAATCTTTCGTACCGAAAATCAAAAAAAAAGATAAGATTTCAGAACCATGGCTGGGGATTGATCTAAGACATTTACGAAACCAAAGAAACAGACTATATAAGCTCCTCAGAAAAGATAATATGTAAGCGATGAGACTCAGAGTAAGTATAATGAACTTACACTTGAATTCAAAATTAAAACGCAAGAGGCTTATCAAACTTACGTTAACGTTCTAGCAGAGGAAACGTTTCCAATCCCAAAAAATTCTTAGAGTTTGTTAATGTTAAGCGCAAAACATCTGGTTATCCTCCTTTAATGTCATACAATGACTCTGTCTCATCCTGTACCAAGCAGATCTGTGAATTCTTTGCTGACCATTTTCAGCATGTTTACTCTAATTCAGTCACTTTGCCTCATTTAGAGTCGTTGGAAATAGTCACAAAGACCTTAATTGGAAACATTACCATTTCTGAAGATGAAATTCTTCAGGCTATTGAAAATCTTGATCCACTTAAAGGACCCGGCCTTGACCTTATTCCTCCTTGCTTTCTGTGCCTCTGCAAAGATAAATTGGTTAGACCTCTCTTTCTTATTTTTAATAAATCGTTAACATCTGGTATATTCCCCAAACTTTGGAAACCACCATTTATAACACCAATTCACAAAAAAGGTATTGCTATCCTTTCTACTATGCCAATATTGTTCGAAAATATTATCTGCAGTAAAATTTCCCCCATTATCGAACCGTATATGCATGAACAGCAACATGGACTCCGTAAAAATAGGTCTACCACCGCTAATCTAATTACCTTGACGTCGGATATTCTTTGTAGTATGGAGCAAGGCTACCAGATAGATGCTATATACACAGATTCCTGTAAAGCGTTCGATCGACTGAACCATGAAATATTAGTAAATGAACTTCGCATTTTTGGCATCTACCGTTCGCTGCTCAACTGGATTCAGTCATATTTGAAAGACCGCACACAATGCGTTAAGTTTCAAGGTCGGTTGTCTCAGTCATCTTGGTCCACTCCTCGTTAATATTTGCATCGCTGATCTTTCTGCAGTACTGTCTGATATTCCATACCTGTTTTACGCCAACCCCCTCAAACTTTATCATTGCATACAATCCTTATCCGATGTATCTTTTCTCCAATCCAAATTAGCTGCTCTCCTTCAGTGGTGCGATAGAAACCAATATAAAAAAATTCCAGATAATAAATTTTGCAAGAAAAAAGAACGTCATCTTACATGATTATGACATTAATAACACACAACTATGAAGAGTCGAGAGAGTTGTTGACCTTGGCATAGTCTTAGACACGAAACTCCGCTTTAACCTCCATTATGATGAAATTCTCAGCAAAGCTTACAAAATGCTAGGTTTCATTAAACGTAGAGCAAAAGAGTTCAGAAACATCTGGGCTACTAAATCTTTGTATATCTCACTTGTCCGTCCACTTCTTGAATACAGCTGCACAGTCTGGGACCCCATATTCGACATTCATAGCCGTAGATTAGAGACAGTGCAAGAACAGTTTTTGCTCTTCGCCCTTAGACCCTTGTATGATCCTCCTTCTTATGAGGTTCGACTTCAACTAATCAACCTGACTACATTCCAGGCTTCCAGGAGAGTTACATTGTCCGCCTGCGTGCCTTTTGATGTTTTAAGAGGTAACATTCAAACTTCATCCTTGTCAAACAAGATTCACTTGAATGATCCTATAAGAGCCACAAGACACACACCAATGCTAACCTTGCATTTGCATCACACCAACTTTGCTAACAACGAGCCGCTTAACAGATGCTATAAAGCATTCAACAAGTTTAACGTACATTACTCCACAACCACCTCCAAATCCAATTTTTAAAAACAGTTTTAAATGCCCTCAGCGCTCCTTCCTCATAAATGATTAAATTAAATTTGTTTTTTTTTTGTATTTCATGTATATGTATTTCGGGTAATTACGCCTTGCTTGGCAAAATAAATAAATAAATTCGCTTGCGGTATGCGCTACTGCAGAAAAGTGGGAATGGTATGATTATATCGCACAACGTTGTTTCAATCGTCGAATTGTCAATTCGTGGGTGATATCCAAATCAGAAGAAGTGGGGAGGTTCGGTTCTATACCTCGCTTGGAATAGTTATGTGCCTCCATCGCCACGAGCCTGAGCAATCCGACGCACTAGGATCTAAAGAGGAATGTAAAATCACTTTTCGATAACAAAAAAAAAACTAGGGGCTCCGTCATCAGATGCTGACAAAAAAAAATTGGAAAAAGTGCTAAGTTGTCTCATCTATGGCGCGGTAGCCCAAGCTGGGCCTTAGCCTCCTGGATTAATCTCCACAAACCATCACGGTTCTGCGACCTGTTGATTACATCCAGCAATTATGTGCTGTCAGTTTCTATCGTGTCCTCGGTCTTTCTGCTGGACGTCAACCTTATGCTCAACCCTGAAATGTTCTTTTAGGTAGCCAGTTTTCTTCCATCCTTTCTACTACATGGACTGATAAGTCCCGGGATGCGAGCAAGCATTTTTTGGGCAAAGTAATATTCATCCCTTAACAGAACTCTGATGTGTGTACTGCGGTTGATGCCAGCAAGGGAGCCATTCCAAAGAAACCTCAACAACAACTGTCACCCGGTTTCCAAGAGCAACATTATCATGTACAACTACAGCAAAACATCTGCAATTGACATCTAATCAGCAGCAACCTGAACTTCTGCAACCTGCTTCCATAACACCGCAACGTTTAGTTGGTATCGGGACCAACCCAACGTTTACATGCCCGCCTGAGACCTCTGTTACAAGATTTGTAGCTCAAAGTAATGTTGATACCGAACTGATGATAAGAAATGTAGGTCTACCAGGATCTACATCTGCCGGCCGGGGGCCCTCACCTGGAGACGATATGACGACAAACATTACTGCGATGAAACCTGGCGCCCCACTGCGTGCTATATCCCCCTATAGATGTCTGCGGAGAGCTTCCATTGGCCCCACCAACTCTGGATGAAGTTTGTTCCATCATCAAAGCGAGAGACTTCAGTGGAGCTCATCAAATATGGTGGCAGTAGTGTTCATCAAGTAGTAGTCTGTGTGGTCTAGTCGTTCGAGCATGAACGCATAAGGTCCCAGGTTCAAATCTCGTTGGGACAACGTGATTTAGTTCAGGGGATTTTTCGGACAGACTACGAGTGTTCACTCAGTGATGATATGTACTGATTTAATCAGATCATATCAACTGAGCAGGCACACGGGAGCATGGTGCTGACCAAACCAAATTCCGAAAAAATCAATACGGTCATGAAAAAATGAGATACTCTAACTATATCTCAGCGAAGGCCCAAGAGGGGCTGTAGTGCTACGAAGAAGAAGAAGAAGTTGAAGACATCGCTCATATAAATTACAAGCTGAACTCTAGTCCTGAGTTGCTTCAGTGCACCAAGCATGCGCCTGATGGAAAGACAAACAGATGATTGCGTCTTTCACTTTCAAAATTACTGTTCCAGCTAACCTAAGTATCTTGCTTGTTAAGGAATTTTGGCCCCCTGGCGTATTCGTCAAAAAGTTCCCTCCGATTCGTAAGTTGAACTATCCTGTGTCCTTTCCCCCCAGAAGAAAAATATCTTAAGCCTCGTAATTCATTCTTAACTTGCTATTACCAAAATGAACTGAACTTCGCATTTTTCCATCCCTTTTTCGTATAATACCATCTGTCTAACGGAAACATGGCTGACAGATGACATTAGTAAAAGCGAGCTACTCCCGAATCATTTAATCTTCCGCAGAGAGGGAGATCGTGATGCTACTGGTAAGTCTGACTGTGGAGGCGTTCTAGTGGGTATACATGTTTCCCTTACTAGCGAATCCTGTGATGGTTTCACTCCATCTTCACCTGTTGAGTGTATAATTGTGCTAGTCTCTCTATCTGACTCTCTTTCCTTCCTCGTATCATCTGTGTATATCCCTTGGAATAGTCCTGCTATTGTTTACGAACGTTTCTTTGCAGAATTCTTGAGCTACATTAATGTCTGTTTCCCGTCTACCAGTATATTGGTCTGTGATGACTTCAATTTGCCCTCTATTGTTTGGAATGATATGTATGTCTCCATTGTTTCTGGCGATAGCGTGTCTTTTACTCTTTCTTCTTTTATTTCCCTCTGTTCTTTCACCCAATACAACACTATTCCTAATGCCAATAACAAATTGCTTGATCTTGTTCTTTCCAACTTGTCACCTTCTTCTCTGTCCGCATCGGTGGCACTCTCATCCTTTGTCAAACCTGATCTCCACCATCCACCGCTCTCCTTTGAGCTTGCTATCACATCCTCTCGTTCTTTGAAGAGTTCCTTACCATCCCGCGTAGAATTCATTTTATATTGTATTTTTGAGAATAGGAATTCGTAGATTTTATTATTTAAATCAATCTTTAAATCTTGATTTCGGTTCTAACTATTAATTTAAAGCATTTAGTATACCTGACGTAGTAGTGTATCCGCGGGTTATTAGCAAGTTTCTCTCAGCCGCTGCTGCAAGTGGTGGGAAGTCCAATTTCCGCGTACTGAGGAGGTGATAGGATCCGTTTTTGCGCTAGGTTTAGAGGAAGCGTGTTTTGATCGGAGTGAAGTATCGCCGTGGAAAATTCTGAAACGTGTTCCGCTAAGGGTGAATTGTTGGAAGCGACGTAAAGCCGGTGTTAGGTTCCACCCCTTAGACAGGTTTAGTTGAAAATAGTACTCTGGTAAGCTACGTTCTCGCTTGGCAGCTTAATTGGGACTCATGGGCGCAACAGAGTGGCGCCTAAGCCCATCTCCGGACGAGTTTCTGGGTCCGAAGGCGCCGGGGTTATCAGTAATATACATTCAATCATTAAAAATCTCGGTAATATGCCACCGAGGTTTGAACTTGGGAGCTGCTGCGCAAGCAGAGTGTGCCCTAACCCACTGCTCCACGCGGACTTCTTCCTTGTGTAATATTAAGCTTTAAAATTGTTTATGTGTGGTTGGTATGTGAATGAGCTTTTTGAAAAATCCAAAATCCAACGTTTTTACTTGATTGTCGGGAAAGCCGAAACGATTGCTGCGGGAACAGCGGAAAGAATTGTTTACTATGAGCTCCATAAACAATTATTCTTCTAAACAAAACGCTTTTCGAATGTGTTAAAAAATACTTCAAATAATAATCAATCAAAGCTTATGGGGTTCTTTATTTTAATTGTAAGGCAAAAATTTGTTGGTGATTTGTGTTATTGTTTTATAGACAATAATATGATGTTAATTAGCCAACGTTTTAACAAAATGATTATTAACTGACCGATTGGCAGAAGTGAACAGAGTGACAAATGACAGTTGTAGCATTAGATTAAAGGAACATAATTTTAAATTCAAAATATCAACGTTTTACATCAATACTTCCTTTAAAACACAATATTTCAATTTTTCAATAACAAACTAAATTCGAATTCAAAATCAGATCATTCCAAGGGCAGAACGTAGATCAGCAAATCTCAGACGTGGCAGCGGCTTCGTCAGGATTTCAGCGAGTTATTGAGCACTTGAAACATGTTGAATATTCAACCTTCCATCCTGCAATTCCTTTCGAATGAAATAGTACCTCACTTCAATGTGTTTGGTCCTCTTGTAGAACTCGTGATTCTTCGCTTACTTGATTGCACTTTGATTGTCCACAAAAAGAATTAGAATGTTGTCTAAGAGAGAGACTTCTGCGAATAGTCGAGACAACCACATAGATTCCCTGGCAGCTTCACTAGCAGCGCCATACTCAGCCTCAGTTGTGGATAGAGACACACACCCTTGACGTCTGCTTGCCCAGAATATCGGTCCTCCACTGTGCATGAAACGATTCCACCAACAGACCGACGAGTATCCAATTGACCAGCATAGGCTGCATCACTGAAGGCTTTCAAGACACTTCCTTTGGAACCAGCCTCGTACCTGACACCAACTGACGTAGACCCTTTGAGGTATCTCAGGATTCTCTTTACCAGCAACCAGTGGACATCTTCCGGATCTTCCAAGGACTGCGACGCATAATTGACTGCAAACGCGATGTCAGGACGAGTAGCAACAGCTAAGTACATCAAACATCCTACAACTTCACGGTAAGGAGCAGATGTTCTCAAACCAGTTTTCATTTCCAACTGCACTTACTTGTCAATGGGCGTTGAAACAGCATTGGCTTCTGCCATGTTGAACTTCTGAAGAAGATTTTCCGCGTACACCTTCTGACATAAACGGATTGAACCATCTTCTTCACGTTCAACGAGTATATTCAGGAAACACCCAAATGGTTCACGTGTGTTCCTGAACTCCATCTCCAGCTTCCTCGGGAACTCTTGAATCACATTCTTCTGTGTTGCAGCAACCAGGCCATCATCAACATAAAGGACAATGATCAGTATATCTTCACCAGACATACAAAAGAAAAGACATGGATCAGCTTCACTCTGGACGAGACCAAACTTCATAAAAATCTCCTTGAACCGGTTGTTCCAGCACCTCGGAGATTGCTTCAGTCCGTAGAGACTTCTAATCAGCTTGCACACACGACCAGAACCATCTTCAAAACCTTCAGGTTGATCCATGTATATTTCTTCATTCAAAACACCGTTTCGAAATGACGTCTTCAATTCAAATTGAACCAACTCCAGACTTTCCTTGGCAGCAACACTTAGAATCGCCCTGATAGTATCAAATCGAGCTACGGACTGAAAGTTTCATGATAATCAATACCTTCTTGTTGACTATAACCCTTCGCAACAAGCCTAGCTTTGTAGCGGTAAGCCTTCCCTTCTGCATCTCGTTTGACACGATAGACCCAGCGATTAGCAATTGTCTTTCTTCCTGGAGGTAACACCGTCAAAACGCAGGTTGAATTTTCCTTCAGTGAAGACATTTTTTCTTTCATCGCAGCCTTTCAGTGTTCACGATTACCCGACTTCATGGCTTCTTTGTAGTCTCGAGGTTCTTCTAACACTGCAAGAAACATTTCACTCAATTTTACAGGTTTCTGAAGTTTACTTCTATCTCGAAGTCATAGTTGAGTGGTATCTTTTGCAGCCTTAGGAGTTTCTTCAATTTGCGGTTCAGCAGGAACGACTGGCAACACAGGATCCGGGACCTCAGGCACGTGCGGAGCTTCAAGTGAGTTCAGGACTCTGGGAAAATCGCGGGGTTCGACAGGATCTTCAATTTTTTCAACAGGAAACAAAGCTAGAACTTTAGAGGAATGCTCTGGCCCAAAAAATACCACATGACTTCGGATCACCTGCTTTGTATCCTTCTTCCACACACGAAAACCATCGATGTCTTCCGAGTACCCAACAAAAACTGCTTCAACGCCTTTAGCATCCCACTTCTTCCGACGTTCTTTAGGCAACATCACCCAGCATTTGGTTCCAAAAATATGAAACCTGTTCAAATGAACACTCTTCTCAACGAACAACTCGTACGGAGTTTTGCCCTCTACAGAGCTTGGACCAGTTCGGTTGAGAATCTAAACTGTAGCGTTGACAGCTTCAGCCCACAGAAACTTCGGCAGAGAGAGCATGGCTAGTGCTAGCTCACCAATTGTCCGGTTTGATCGTTCAGCACAACCGTTCTGCCGAGGCGTATAAGGATTCGTAATCACCATCTTCGTACCTTCGGAATCAATGAGTTCTCGCATCTTCTTGTTGTCTAATTCCTTTCCTCCGTCGCACTGGAACACTTTTACCGGTCGACCTGGTTGAGTCTTCACCAGCTGCAACATTTCTTTGATCTTGTCAAACACCTCAGATTTTTCCTTCAAGAAGTAAACCATACAAAATCTTGAATAGTCACACATGAAGCAGACAAAGTACCTGGCACCAGCAATAACATAGACTCTTGTTCAGGTGAAACACTGACATCAGCATGGATCACTTCTCCTGGCATAGATGAACGCTGTTGACGTGACTTGACCGGTTCTCGATGTTGTTTACCTTCTACACAAGATCCACAGAATTCGTCGTCCTGTTGTACTTCAATTCCGTGATTCTTGAGTATCTTCACAACATGTCTTTTATTCTGATGACTAAACGCTCATGCCAGACTTGAAGAGAGTCCTTGACCGCCAGATTAGCCTCACTCACACAGCAAGTGTCCGGTTCCTTGAACTTGAGCATCATAAGAAAATTTTGTTTGAGGATTGCTGGTTGTCCTAAGTGAAAGAACTACATTGTTCTTTCACCCGAGCATTTTAGCTATCAACATAATAGCATTATTCGCTCGATGGACTTCAGCTGGTTCCAGCATATAGGCTGGTTCCATTAAAAATCTCGCAGTTTCGTACGAGGTGACCGATATACTCCTCAGGAGCTGCCACATCAGTCACCTCGGGGCAGCTCCTGAGGAGTATATCGGTCACCTCGTACGAAACTGCGAGATTTTTAATGGAACCAGCCTATATGCTGGAACCAGCTGAAGTCCATCGAGCGAATAATGCTATTATGTTGATAGCTAAAATGCTCGGGTGAAAGAACAATGTAGTTCTTTCACTTAGGACAACCAGCAATCCTCAAACAAAATTTTCTTATAAGTTCGCCACCACTGCGTAAATGTGGAAATTACTGCTCGATAGAGCTTGCAGCACTGCCATGCTGCAACATATATATATATATGGGTTCGTGATCATCTGGAGCCCCGCAGTCGAGCTGCCCCGAGGTGACTGATGTGGCAGCTCCTGAGGAGTATATCGGTCACCTCGTACGAAACTGCGAGATTGAGCATCATTTTGAACAGCTGACCAGATCGCACACCTTGAGCCTTGACAACACCATCAAGCAGGAATTCACAGCTATCCTTGGATGAGCTGAAAGTCATACCTTTATCCAGTGCACGCGTAACCGAGAATAAATTTCTCCTAGCTTCCGGAACATGCAGGACGTTTTCCATTTGACAAGAAGTCCAACGGCCATTCATAAGCGCCTGAAAGTCAATATTTCCTCTTCCAAAAGCACTTATCACAGAATTGTTTGCGATACGAATCTCTGCTGGAATAGAGAAAGCCTCAAAGAATGAATACCACTCTTTCTTGAAGGTCATGTGGTCCGTCGCACCAGAATCGATGATCCAAGCTTCGTACTTTCAGACGTCCCATCACTGTTCTTCTTCCTGTTTGGACAATCTCTTTTAAAATGACCCGTTTTGTGACAACCGTAGCACTTGAAAGCCGACTTCTTCCCCTTCTGGTTGGACTTGACATCATCTTTGGCCTGCTTGCACCTTGTTGACTTCCACTTGCACCTTTGGACTGGATTTTCAACTTGGTTGCCATCAGTGCCGTCAGATTGTTCTCCTTTTCTTGTCGAAGTTTCCGCCTGTGCTCATCAGATGTCAACACGTTGATCATGTTATCGAGGGTCTGCTGTTCATCCGACCTGACCCACCAAGCTTGCCTGAAACTTTCAAAACTGTCAGGCAACGTTTGCAGCAACTTGACCATCAAAGCTGACTCGTCGGGCTTAACTTCAACTGCTGCATGCGTAGAATCAAACCTTCAAATTTAGCAATATGACTTATATCATCCGCTAAATTCATGTCAAAACTGAAAAACTCAGTCTGAACAGAATGAACGCTTGCCTTATTTGTTGTTCATAAATACCATGCAATTTATTCCACATCTGATGAGCAGTCTCGTCATGACACTCGAATCAATTGTCTTGATGATGATTTGACAAGCGGCGCGATCTGCCTTATCCCAAATTTTCATTGCCGCATTGTGAGCATCAATCGCAGCCGCATTAGCAGCAGCCGCCAGCACCGGTTGAACCAACTCTCCAATACTCACTTCGTATGCTCCTTCAGTCGCTCGCAATAAATTGCGTACCATGAACTTCCAAATATTCTAGTTTTCCGAACCTTTAAACTTCTCAATACCTTGAAATTCCATGATTGTCAGTCACCAAAATTCCAACAACTATCACCTTCAAGTTTCGAGAAAATCTCTTCGAAAAACACTATTTATTTTGCTCAATCTTCTTAAAAAAACGTTGGTCCACTCAAATCGAACTACGCCCTACTAACATGTTATTGTTTTATAGACAATAATATGATTTTAATTGGCCAACGTTTTGACACAATGTTTATTGACTGACAGGTTGACAGAAGTGAACAGAGTGACAAATGACAGTTGTAGCATTAGGTTAAAGGAACATAATTTTGGATTCAAAATATCAACGATTTACATCAAAAGTTTGGAAACAATCCTGCAGCAGGTTGAAATTTTGCCAAATTGTTCCCGCTAAGTTTAAAATGACGTCGAAAACTTAGAAAGCAACCGTGACATATTAGCATAAACCCAGGTTATTATTTTTTTATCATGTCATCATTAAAAGTTATGAAATAAAAACCCTTTAAGAAAAAAAGGAAATCGACTTCCAAACGCTCTAAAAAGGGTGAAATGCCTAATCAGTTTCCCGGCTTTGACAAGTGGATAGCATTCACTTATTAATCAATTCTAAATAAAATGGAAAAAAACTGATTTGGGTTCCATAAATTTATTTCACTTAGTGCGTTTGAAGTCGATTTTCTTTTTTTTTCCCCTAAACGTTTTTTTTTTATTCGAACCATCTCAAAAACCATTACCATATGGAAGCGCGTCATTGAGAGGAAATACTTTAATATTTTCACAAACCTTGAACCTTCAAAATTGAGCAGAATATTCAATATCCAGCAAATTGCTGTATACTCCTATTGTATTCTGTCATCAATTTATGATACGAGTACCATTGCCAAGAAGAAAGCACCAACACCAAACAATCCATTTTCATTCCTGCAATTTCTAGAATGTAATGCTAGAAATACCATTTATTTGGTCAATGCTTTCATCTCGTTCGTCAATTGTCCGGAAATTGGAATTTTCGCAATTTACACATGCCAATAAGTTTCCCGAAAGGAATGCAGTAGAAAAAATCGGTCAGTCATCAAATCAGCAATGATGGCAAAAATAATTGGATGGTAAGCTATTGCTTTGAATATGGCCTAGTAATTTGAAATGCCTCACATAGTTCTATTGGTGATAGTCAATTTCTGAAATTTCCATTGAAAATTAGATACTTTTCGTTGGTTACTGTAGATTTTCAACAATAAAAATCGTTTGAATGGAACAATTATATCCGAAATAGAATATTTGCTAAGGCTTTCGCCCTTTCTTTCAAATTTGCTGTATACGTAGTAAAAAGGACATTTTTATTACGCTCGATAATGTTCCTTTCGCTGTTTCCATCCAGGGACAGAGTAAGAATCTATTTGCAACTTAAAGTGAAGAGAGTTCGCGAAAATAATTTCATTTGTGTCGTTTACACTGCGTGGATCATAGCAGCCAAAGGCAATTTCGTGATAATTGGATTATGGGACTTTGTGCACTAGAATCTCGGTTTGATTCAACTACTATCCAAATTATCAATCCAAAGAAATCTTTTCATATTTTAAAATTGAATTTTATGGGACTAAAGCGGGCCTTGCAATGCTAAGTTTAAATTTTTTGCAATTCAGCAAAATTTGCGCACATAGTCTTAATAAAATTCCATTGCATGCAAGCCTTTTTAATCCTTTCTACATGCTACTATAAAATCTGCCTGCTGTACCTGATCATTTACACGAATTGATATTTTAAACCCTAATTTTAAGTGAGCAGGAAAATGCAATTATAAATTTTGTATGGCTTGCCAGTGAGTTCCATTTGAAGTGCATCACATTCTACGTTTACTCATATGTACGCATAGTGCACTTACGGACCAATGAAAGTTTGTGGAGTCTTTGCTACTTTGCGTCACACAATGAATATACTCGGTACACACACACACCTGTGCGAATTTTCCATGATGCAGACAATGCCGGGAAATAGTTTTCCATCGTATCGTTCCGCTGACATTGTGACTATAATCTATAACTCCGTTGCCACTGTGGCACAGGAAATAGAAACCCAGTTACCGAGAGAATCAAGTGGATTGTTCCACGGAAGACTGAAGAAGAAAATATGACGAGGATGAGAAATGTGTAGCAGATACATGCTTTGTATGTTTGGAGACGTTTATGTTTTCATTATTGGTGGCAATGGTTCAGGTGGCAGGTGGATTGTATGGAAATTTGAGAAAAATGTTTAAATTATAGTTGCAGCAGCCTGCATCAAAGACTATTATCCTTAAAACTAATTCCAGGAAACGGAATTCTAGAAAGACTAACATCAACACAACACTGAACGTTTTTCTCAAATTGTGTTTGTAAACTTATACCCAACATAGAATAAAAACTTATTTTTTTTCACCGTAAAGCTTGCATGAATTTTTCACACCTTTAAAGTTATAAACCACAAGTTTAACTCAGCAGGTGACTAGTCCTTGCGTAAGCATTTATTTATAGCCGACAAAAAGTTCAGTAAGTTTTAGTTGAAGCTGACAACTTGCGCGCTCATGAAGTATATCCTAAGGCAGGGTAGAAATGGGAGCAGTATTTTCAAATTTCTCTCTTGTGCTACTTTGCCGTGCTAACAATAAAGTTACATTATTCCATGTAGCATAAGAGGAGGTTACTCGACGCTTGGTTTTTTTGCATTTTTTGCATGTCACAAAGCTGGTAGCAAATGAAGCAAAAATTGGAATAGGTCCACGAGTATCTAGCTGGGAAGGACTCTTAGCTCTCAAGGAATCTTAAAAATTATAACACTTAGAAAGCTATGTGTGTTCTACTTTCTAAAAAGTCAGAACATTACGGTCTCGCAAATAATGCAAAATGATGGCCCATGGTAATTTTATGCTATTAGAAGGACGTATCGCACGTTAAAAGTGTTTAAAATAGTTTTATATTATTTTTGATAAAATGTTCGATAATAAATTATAGGAAGAAACAATTAACAGCGGCAGAAAGGTTCTCTTTTGAAAAAAATCGAATTTCCTTTCAGTCCATTTTTTTTTTTTAGGTGAATGTCATTCACGCACATAGTGTGGGACTCCCGTGTCATTTACGCACATTGTGGGACTTCCATGCTTGCAAGCGACAAGACTACCCACTAAAAACCTGCCCTGTCAACCCGATAACCCAGCCTGGAACTGCTTGGTACACTATTTCGGATCAGGTCTCTTTTTGCTATGTCGGGATGCCCCTTTAAGCTGGGAGATCCCTCTTCTAGCAGGAAGCGAGAGGGGAAGAGGAATTGCCAGACAAGCGATCCCTCAGCCCTAACGTCCCAGGCTGCTCTGAATTCCTTTTATCTTTTAAGACTGCCTGAACACAATATGCCACCTGGTTCCATTTTTCAACCGATCCAAGAATCACCGCGACTATACTATCCGGCGTGAGCTCTCCCGTCTCCCTGTAGAGTTCCGGTCCTACTCTGTCCCATTTTGTGCACGAAAAAATGTTTGGCAAGCATCGTCTTCCTCTCCTGGACAAAACCAACAATCGCGGGAGCATGACTTACCAATCTTGTGCAGGTAAGACTGAAAACACCCGTGCCCGCTCAAAAGCTGGGTCCATTAGAAGTCAGTCTCCCCATGTCTTCAATTGAACCATGGTCTCACGTCCGGGACGAGGAGCGCAGTCCACTTTCCCTTCGTGCAATTCACCCAAGACTGCTGCCAAATCTCCGTCTCTGCATCCTTGCCAAGCGTTTTCGGTATGCCTCCTTACTGGGAGCGTTGCCCCGTATTTCTGCTCCGTACAGTAGCACTGAACCTCAACCACTCATCCAGAAGCGTCTTCTTGATGGGTTGGATTCCCCTACATTGACCATTAGTCGACTCAGAGCCGATACTCCCGAAGCAGCCTTCTCATCCGTTGCCCTGATTTGCTCAGAGAAATTCATCTTCGAGTCAATCAGTAGCCCCAGGTACTTCACCGCTGGCTTCGATTCGATTAGTATGTCTCCTATACTGATTGTCCTTAATCGAGGGATTCTCTTTTTTGTCAACAGGACCACAACTTGGGTTTCCTCAGTGCTAAACTGGAACCGCGAACAGTCATCCAGTCTCTCACTCAGTGCATTAGCATACCTAGCCTAAGTTGCGCTTGTTCCACGGTGCGTCCAGCGACCAGAGCCGCAATATCATCCGCATAGCCAATCAAGCGTGACTCATCTGGCATCTCCAGTCTCAGTGGTAGTTATAAGATACGTTCCACAGGTCTCGACCAAAGATAGAACCCTTGGCAATATCCGATGTAACTTCCATCCTCCGTTGGGCTTGTGTCGTGTCGTGAATCGGGTTTCGGACCTTCAGGCATTAGACTTCCTGGAACATGAAAAGGGTTTCCAGCGTGACCAAAACATCCACCTATCTAGCGGAGTTGAAGGCGTTCCTAACGTCGTACAACAGGATGATCCGTCGCTTGGTGCGGCTATGTGCCTCTGCCTTTTGGACCGCGCCCAAAGGCTTTGCAATCATATCAATGGTGGAGTGACCTGCTCTACAGCCGTACTACCGAAGAGATAGGCCCCCAGCATCACGAATCGCGTCAGGTCTTCCCTTGAATGGTTTCAATAGAACTTTCTCATCTGTGTCTAGCATGCATAACGGGCGGTATGCAGACGGCGATCCGAGATTTCCCATCCACTTGCTGATCAGCACGACTCTCGTCACCTTCGATCGTACCGGGAAACCCCAATCTCGTAGGGGAGCGTTGAATGTGCTGAGCAGCAAATCAGGACAATGGTCAAAGACAAATGTAACACCTCAGCTGGAACACCATCTGTGCTTGGAGCCTTCTTCGCTTTCAGTGAAAGAACTGCTTCTGTCAGTTTCGGCTGTGTGAAGAGTGGAGACTTGATTGTTATTTCATCGTGGACAGCGCCAACACGGGCGGGATGGGCGGGGAAGAGTGCCCGCACTATCTCGTCCGTCTTTTCCGCATCAGGTATGCAAGGTTTCCGTAAGCCAGCAAGCTTCACATTGTCCACTAGATCTTGCCAGCAGCGAGCTTTGTAGTTGTCAATCAATTTGCGAATGCATTTCCTGGCCGACTTACGAGGGTCATTCAACAAGTACTTAGCCTCACCGCCCGATGGCGCTGCTATTACAAAAGAGTTTTACCATCGTGCAGTACATTCAGCAAAACTAATGAAGGGAATTGACTGAAACTTTGACAGTAGGCTATTAAAAGAATGTACTGCACGATGGTAAAACTCCTTTGTAATAGCAGCGTCATTGGGCGGTAGGCTAAGTACTTGTTGAATGACCCACGTATATGCTGCTATCCGGTTGCATGTCTTTTCATGGTTCAGTGCCCGTTGAGCCTGACGCCGAAGCATGTGGCTGTCCTTCGCTTTTCAGTAATTGCAGTCGACTACCAGTATACTGGGGGCTTGCCTTACCTGAATTTTCGATGGGGCATGGAAGCGTTGCAAGCAGTCGTGATGATACTCACAGTTGAGTTAACCACGTCTTGAGCTGCCAGTTTTTCTGTCCCCTGCAAACCTTCCTGCATTGGAACACCTGCTTAGAGCACCTCGACAAACTTTGAGAGCAAAGCAGGTTTTCGGCATTGAGAGACAACAACAATGGTCTCAAGCAAAATTGCGCTGATGATCACTGGGTGAGTCCCCTAATACTCTCCAATTGTGCATTCTCCGTACTAAGGACTCCGAGGCGATTTTCACATCCGGTATGGTTCCTCCACAGCCAATACGGGGGAAAGTTGGCGTATTTCCGGTGTTAAGTACAATGAGCGCGGCCCTGGCCACGATTTCTAGGATTCGCTTTCCCCACTGATCTGTTTGAGGCATGCTCTATTCGATTGCTTTAGTGTTGAAGTCTCCCCCAGCGAGCACGTTGCCGTCTGTGTTTGAGACAGCGCCCTCCAAAACATTAAGCTTGGAAAGATAATATCGGTTTGCTCGGCGCGATGCATACGCTATAGAAGGTGGACCCTGAGCACCGAACCTACACGAAACCATCCCTCCGTCCACAACTCTCTGCCTAGAAATCACTGTACCGAACCCACATGGCGGCAGTACCAATTTCATCATGTTACCATGATACAGAACTTTTATCATGGTGTTGTTCACTTAACAGCAAAACGTCAACTTTTATGTCTCTCCCTATCTGCTCAAGCAGGTTTTCGGCGGCTAAACTGCGGTGTATGTTTAATTGCAGGATACGGGTCATTGAAGCTCTGATTTGGCCTTCGCTAGGACTTCCTGGAAAACCCGACATTTCCCTGATCCCAAGATGTGCCCGAGATCCGGTCTTGGATCAGCATTCTTTGCAAGAATACAGTGTGCCGCCTTTGTACACTATTTTCTGTTATGTCCCAGTTCACCGCATTTGTGACATAGGAAACTCCTATCAAGTCCTTTGCATACTTGTGCGGTGTAGCCATAGCAAAAGCATTTGAAACATTGAAGAGGCGCTGCGCGTTGGTTGCACTCCATTAATGGCGGTATTGGTGTCTTCGGGCCTTTCATTCCCCACGATATTCCGCAGCACTTCTGCGTAGGGTAGACCATCTTGGGGTTTTACGAGCAGTGTCTGCTGCCGGAGTCTTTGTCGGGGCTTCTTTCTCTCCTGTTTCGCATGAGGTCTTTTTCTTGTTGGGCGTTCGTGCAAACTTTATTTTCTGGCATTTATTGAATTAGTATCTTTCCGGCTTTCTTCGCTACTTTTGTCAGGACTGCCTGGAACTCCTGATCTCTCATTCCACGCCCATCAAGTGCCTCTTCCTTCCTTCTTCCATCCTGATCTCCTTCGATTAGGCTAGACGCTATGCTTTTATTGATTGTTGCTGTTAGAGCTATCTGCACGTGCCTTTTAGGTTCCTTGGCCTTCTGGTCCTCTTCGACCTTGCCAGCTCCTCCGATAATGCCCTATGCAGTGCATTGCACTCAACAACCCCATCTATTAGACCCTACTTGTTATTTTATAATAACGAAGTAGATCCGATAGATTATCCCGTAAGCACAATGCAGCACATTGCTGTGACGCCAAATATCTGTAGCCTGGTAAAGGCAAAGGCCGGACATTCACATAGATAGTGCATGGTTTTCTCATCCTCTTCTAAGCACCGTTGTTAAATAGGGTCTTCAGCAATACATATTCTCCGCAGATGAACACGAACAGAATTGTGTCCTATAATCAGTCTAACCAGAGTTCTAAACTCTTTTCAACTTAATTCACGTAGAAAATCGGTTAACCTCTCTCTGATTAGATTCTTTTACTAAGGACTAAATCTATAGCCGTCACATCCCTGCCAAGACGCCACCAACTGAGACTTCAGCCGGCAGTTTATCTTGTGAATGATATGAGAGCTGGGGGCTCCTACGCAAGCTGTAGAACAAGGTCTCAGAGCCCTCCAAGCATCCGACTTATCATTGCCCTCTTACCCTCTACAGCCTGGAACCCAGAAAAGCCTGAGCAAATAGAGTCTCCCAACAGAGAGAACCAGAAATGAAAGAGACGAAATACGCCGAGGAATACAGCTCGCAACTGAAATATTTTATTCAGTTTTGACGATAACGAGGGGGGCAAACAGTGCTGCCTGGCTACCACTGCGAATGTTGATGTGGCGCCATTAGCTACTCTAACCAACGAATTTGTGTCTCTGCAAGAATTGGCAGGCTATAAATTTTAGATTTTCTATATTGTTGCTCTCTCGCGGTCGAACCGTCATAATGTGGTTGTTAAGTTCTTTTCGTTCTCAAATATATTTATATATTTAAAATGATTTTGCTATTATTTTTGCGTGTAAATCCCCATAGTGGTGACCCCGACGTAATCCTCTTGTCAAAAGTGACATTTAAAGCAAAAATTTCATGAAAAAACTCTGTTTTCGTGAAAGTGCCAGACACCAACGTTTTTTTTTTGGTTTTTCTTTCACAGTTGCCAAAGCGTCAAATGGTGGAACGCCGAAAATGCAGAAAAATGCACTGCCAATTGCGCGAAGACCTTCGACACCCGCGAATTTATTTGTTGAAGTGTCACAAATCACTAAATTTCTTGCGTGTTATAGACCTGACCCGAAATTTCGGTTTGATCAGGTCGAATCCACTTTCTACACAAATCAAATCACTCAGGATGAAAAGAAATTTCGGTACATCATTCAATATGCTGATCCCGAGATACTAACACTCGCCATTTTCCTGACAAAGAATCTACCACCGGAAAATAAGTACAAAAAAGTTAAACAGTGATAATAGCATTTGCGAAGTCCGTGGAATCCGAACTAAGGCGCTTGTTCCAAGGCATAAATCTGGGGGCAAGAAACTATCACATTATCTGCAGGAACTTCGTAATACAGGATGAAAGTAGGTAGCCGAAATTTAAACCTCTCCTTCAACCAGTTTTCCAAATGACTAAACTTCTAAATAAACCAACTGAATGAACATTATGTATTTAGCGTTCTCCTTGCATTCAGAAGCAATACAAAGCTTTGAGATTTTTTTCTGGCAGAAAGGTGAAGGCTATTTATACCGTAACTATGGGAATCCTAGATGAGGAAAGCTTTTGCACCATCCACGTTATACCTCTCCTCTTAGCCTAAAGACCTACACTGAGGAGAACCTTTTGCAAAATAACACAAAAAGCCTGCACATATCACACAAGTTTTTTTGACATGTTCTTATCTACAGGAATTCGCCGAAAAAACTATGAATTTCTTTTATACTGAACACTTACGTGTATTGTCCGAATTCGAGTACATTCGTTCATTCAAAAAAATACAAACTCAAATTGATCATTCTGCTAACCTGATTCCCTCCTCCAGCCCTAACTTACTATAAAAGTTTAATTTTACATTCTTTTTAATGTTGAATTAATATTCACTCATTCATATACTTACTCATAGACTTAAAAGTAAACCCTCATATCATGGATCACCAAGTTGGAGCGCTTGCACGGAACATGTTATTTAACTCTAAACTAAATCATCTCCATAAATCCCATTCAAATTTTCAATTGTCGTACGTTAAAAAAGAAATTTCCCCAGAAACTACAGCAGCTACAGCTATGAAACTTTGTAGGTAGATCAAAAGTGGTAACCTCTCCAAAGTTCTCGCATAAGAAAAATTTATCATGTTGTTAAGGGGGTCTTCCCATGCATGAAAGTGGCACCTTAAACAAATTTTTTTTTACCACAAGTAGCCGGCATGGATATCAAATGAAAGTCTTGACGAGAATTTCAGGGTCTGGTATTGATAGAGAGGTAACTCTGTTGAGAAGAGCAAGGGGATTCATAATATGCGAAAAACGGCTCACCTGATCTCACTAAACACACCTGCATAAAATCTGTCATCCGTAGATTTAACCAACAGTGTCTAGCATAGGGGCCTGCTTTATACGAGTACTTTGTCTTTCTCTATCCATCGCATCGGTCACTTTTCTAAGTTCATCTTCTTAGGGGAGATTTGTTTTGTGTCTTTTTTTGTGGCCTTTATGAACACTATATTATCCGTCAATTTACAACCCTTTGTAGGTCCAAAAAGAGCTCTAAGCCACCTTGGCTCAACCGTGACATCTTAGAAGCTCTAAAGGTTAAGAACTCTTATAATGAATACTCTTGATCCCGTGCCTCCACAAAATTATTGATTAAAAGCTCAAGGAAAAATTACTTAACTTAACGGAAACATTTGACAATTCACCAGTGCTGCATCTGCCAAGAAACCACAATGCTATGAAGTTTGGCCCGTATCCTCTATCTTTAGTAATTTATAAGCACAGACTTAAGAATTTAATTTTAAACACCTAGCCTAGTAGATATATTTTTTTGTACTTTTCTATTTGTCTTGTTTGAACCAATCTTGTAATTGGACGTTGGTCTGTAAGTTGGTCGAAATAAATAAATAAATGTTTGGAATCCCTAGTCTAGTATGGCGTGTCTATTGAGTGCTTCATTATATCTCATTTTTTCGCATCGTCTTTCAATTAGCCTACTTTTTAGTGAAGTTTATCTTTTGGGTTGTTTTCGGATCAGAAGTTGGATTAGTCCCTAGCTACGTTTGTAATGCTCTTTGAGGTCTAGAAGATCCTCTAACTCAAGTGAGTATAATAACATACTAGACGCTGCACACAATGTAGCACTAGAATTATTGATTACATTTGAAGATGATTTTCTTTGCAAAGTCACCATACCCTTCTGTCTATTCAACCAACCATTCCGCATGTTGCCGAGGCTTGAAATGGTTAGTAGGCTTCAGCTCTTGAGTCAATGGAACCTTGTAAGCGTTTAAATTCAAATCTTTATTCAAAATTCGCATCAGTGCTGTTCGTAAGATGTTCAATTGTTGGGCACGACGACGAGTCGAGGTTGACGGCCCTTCTGCCACACTATCGCGAACAACAGCAATCTTTTCCACAGAACGAACTGGGCGAGCATGCACAGATGATTTCACATTTCCTACAGACTCGATTTGCTAACATTTGCGTACAATTCTCCCGATTGTGGACACATTTGGTCGATTATGCAGACCAAAAAAATCACGAAGTGCACGAAATGCATTTAAATTTGAACGCCAATTTTCGTTAAAGACTTCAACAACCTTAACGCACTGCTCAATTGTGTACCTATCCATCTTTTAATTTGACAAACACTGAAACAAAGAAATGTCAAATTCAGTTGGGCGAAAAACTTGACGTTAAGGTGTGGCTCACAATTAACATCGTGCATTATGGTTGGACCACCCTTTACTATCACCCTTGGAAATTTCATCGAAAGTTATAACCTCCAAACCTTAAGGTTACCTTGTAAAATACATTGATGTTGACTACCACACTTCTAGTTTAAACTGTATATCGATTCGTGCATCATATTTCCAAAATTGTTGAAAATCGTTTGTAATGTCTGTAAAGGTTTGCTTGAAAAAGCAAAATTAATTTGCCCTCGATCTAAAATTATTTCAATAAAATTATCCTGTTTCCTGTTAAATTCAGCAAACAAACGACAAACTTCCAGCAACTCGACACTTGTTGAAAACCATTCAATGCTGACCGAATAGAAACATTAATTAAAGTTGTTTTTCAGTCGAAAAACCCAATTAACTCATTTGAACGCACATCGACACGACAACTTAATATCCTATTATCGATGTTGACCGGGAAATCGCATTGCCATGTATCGCAGGCTACGCTGAAGATAGGAGGACATGAAGAATTCTACACAAGCTTTTACATGCACACATATAAAGTGAGGATATCAAAATCGTGCAAAGTCCCACGTAATCTGTATTTGAGTTGACTGAAATGGTGTCAATTTGAAACAAGAAGCCTCCCAAGTGACTATAAATAAGTGATGACTTTCTACCACCCCTTGCTGGCAAACAGTGCTGTAAAGGGTGAAAACGTAAAAAACTTTTCCTTCTTGCTACGAGCGGAAATTATTTTGAAAATATTTCCATCACGCAAGTATGCAAGGAGGGGGCTGGCTGTAGAATGAAAATATTTCGTGTGTTACCAGAAGTTCGGGAAAAGTTTCGCAAAGTCGACCTTTCACGTACGATTTATGCAGAAGCGGTGTGCTAAAAATATATGCACACTAAACTCAATGCAATCTAAAGTTTTCTAGAATTCTAAATGACAACCGAACACTCTAAATTGACAGGAAAAGGCTTCCAAATCCAAATGTATCCCGACATCAATCAGCGAAACATTTGGCTGTATATCATTTACGCATCACTTCGGCAACACTAATTCAAAGGACCCGATTAGGATGAAAGGACGAACGTTAGTTGATAATGATGTCGACAAAGATACCGGCGGTCATGAATTGGAATTCTTCACTTAGTTGCTTGGAGACATTGTATGAAAGTCATTTAATAACGGGAATATAACAATTAAAAGGCTCACTCCTACTTGAAAAATGTCCTCGTTACTATAGATTCGACCGTACGGTTAATGGAATTCAATCAAACGTTATTTTGAAGGATGAATTTCCGCCTAAAGCTGCTGCTTCGGTGGTAGCGGAAAAAAAGATTATGGTAGTACCGGCAAGAGTAGTTAACACCAGTGTGGGATGTTTTGAATATTTAATTCCCTTAATGCGGGGGAGTATTTTTGAAGAGACCTTTAAAATAATTAATATTAAATGCCTTTGGCATTTTACAGTCTAATCAATTTAATGGCACTATTTTATTGTTGCCTGTTATGACGTTTTCAAACGACCAATCCTACTACAAATTCTACGCTGACTCCTACACATATCATAGGGGCTTTGATTTTTCTGTCTCTTTCAAACATATATCGACTCTGCTGTTGATAGAGTATTTACCAGGTATTTTGGAGTGTTAGATTACCTCCCCAGCACTTCGGACGGTGGAGTTTTTTCGAATCAGGTCTAACAGCTGTGCCGAAGTTTGCACCATTGTAACAGCTGTGCCGTGGTGTTCCCCGCTGTCGCAGGCAAGTAAAATGGTAGCAGAATGGCCTTAACTTCCGAGTGGCATCCTGAAGCCGACTATCACAGTCATCAGAGCTCGTTAGGGAGCACATTCTGCCCGTGCTGGACCACCCAAATTGTGGAAGAGGCAAAGAAAGCAGTAGATCATTCTAAAAAATGAAGACATTGTCGTTTTACAATAGTTGTATTCATTTACATAATTTATATCAGTAAAATTAATCGCAAAAAACGTGTGGAACAGAGGGTTGGGACACACTGCGATTGCGCAGCAGCTCCCAAATTCAAGCCTCGGTGGCGGCATCAATTTTGGGCTTCTGATGCTGGTGTCGGACTATCAGCCCACCCAGCTGTGATGGGCACTAATTGAAAAATTAGGTAATAATCTCATGGTTGAGCGTAATATAGACCATATCACCCCGAAATCCGTTACGGTCATGGAATGAGATATCCTAACAATAACATAAATCTCAACGCCAAGGCTCGGATTTTGACTGTTGTGCGATAGCTTATTATTATTAATTGCAAAAAACAACTTCAAGATTGTAGACCTTAAAAGCTATAACAAAAGTTTTGATTTATTTATTTAAAAATAAGCTTAGCTTAACTTTAAAAAATAATGAATTTCTACAGGATGGCGCAAAAGTTTCAAAGAAAATTCGAACTTTGCTGAAAATACACCAAGAGTGGGGACACGAACAGTGACGTTCAATGATACATTTGGTATACCAGCTGGGGGCTGACAAGCCTATAGAAAACGCAAGAAACCTCTACTTTCCGAGAAGAACATTCAAAACCCGCTGAACTTCTGCCAAAATCAGAAAAGCCTCGGATTTGCTGATGACAACGCCCTTGGTGAAAAACTGCGCGCAAACATCCTTTTTGCGGACGAGTCGTGGATTCAACTGCATCCAATACCCAATCGACAAAATAAGACAGTGAGAACCAGCGACTCGGCAAATATTCCCATATAAAGACTCCAAAACTCGACTTGAAACTCAAAGTAGCTGGCGGAGTGAGTAGCCCCGAAAAAAGCCAATTTCACTTTGTTCAGCAAGGAGTGTCTGGTAGTGAAGAATATTACACAGAAAGTATTCTCTCTGTTTTTGTGCAATGCTTTACTAAAAGCCAAAAGTTCAGGGACAGGAAGTGATTTTGATGCAAGATGGTGTCGAGGCGCATACTGCTTAGAAAACTTATGAGACGATTTATAACCATTTTTCTGATGTATGGATTGATTGGACTGGTAATTCTCCTGATTTAAACCCCATCGAAAATATGTGGTCCAAATTAAAGAGACCCCAGACCAAAAAATAGGCAGCCGTTGATTTGACGTGTACAGTTGAGTGGGATGCAATTTCTGGAGACTACCTAAAGAATTTTTATGAAAGTTTCAGAAGACGACTTTTAGATCGTACAGAAAATGAAGAAGGACATACTTCATAGTAATTATTTATCATATTACCTAATGTATGTAGTTTAAATAAGATTATAATATTAAACCAATCTCTTCTCTTTCAAATTTTATACAAGAAAAAATATGGCCAGAAACTTTTGCGCCACCCTGTAGTATATATATCTACTTATAAATATTTGAGTATGTAAAGGTTGATTAATTAGTTCTTAAAAATTAATACAAGTAGACAAATACTTTAATCTTTCCTTCTTGTTGTTCTTTTAACGCTCGACAACTAGAACAAGTAAGGCAGGCGGAAGTATGCCCTTATCAGAAGGGTTGTAGATTCAACCAATAAAATGTAGACTTTTAAGCCATTCACTAATAAATTCGATCAGCCTGTACTTCAAATGTTGAATTTGGAGGAAAATAACACAAATTTAATCAATATTCTCGTTGCCGTACTCAAAGATTGAGTGAAAATTTCTTGCTTTCTTAGGTAATTTTAACACTTGTTTTTAAAAAATCTCATTGACACCTTTTTTATGACACCCCACTCGACTACCTTTGATGAAAAAAATTATTTTAAGAGTATATCGAGATACCCTCCTTAAACCTCTATGAAAACTTTTTCACCTCGAAATTTTCCAGAGGTCATCCTTTGTAACCTTTTCATCATGGTGACGTTTATCATCGTGCGTGATCGCGAGCGAGTTTAGCTCTGGAGTTAAATGAAATTTGTAGGTGATTGATATAATTTTTACTCACTTTTGGATTTCGGCTGGTGTGCTACTGTTGATGTCGTTGGATCGTGGTTGGAAGTTTTCCTTCTAAGTTTTAAGATTGTGTTCTGACAACTGGTGGGTTTGTTTACGTTTCATTCGTAAACTTGGTCGTATAAGCTTTTGAAGTTACATCATAAGTTTCCCTTTTTTCGAGTTCGGCAAACGAGGAACGTCGTCCCGAATTTCGGCGACCGAGGACTACCAACTTGGACAGCAACAAACTAGCCGACATCTAGTATTCGATCCAAAAAAATTGTGTTTTCTCGTAGATACCGTTTCGAATGTTTCAGTTCTTCCAAGAAACAAAGAGCATAAACGCAGTTCGACCTCTATGCCGCCAACAATACAATATTTAAAACTTATAGATACAAGATCTTAATACCCAACCTAGGCTTAAGACGTCCATTCGCTTGAGAACTCGTCATCGCAGTTGATATGTCTATTAAAACATTTTGGCCGCATGGTGGGTATCCACAGAAGGAAAAATAACGATGGAGAAACAACTTATCGTGGGTCGCAAAGCTCAATTAGGCTAGAATTTCTAGCATAATGACACTGAAATCAAGCCAACCATACCATCAACTTAGGGAATTTGTTGATATCACAATTCCAGCAGATGCGAAGAAAGTTATGGCTCACGGCGTCTACCATTATATACTAACGAAAGGTCCACTAGTTGCTGAAAGAGCTAAACTTTTAACTCCCTTCATGAAGCGCAAGCCGAACTTCAAAATGCTTCAGCAAGGCATATGTGAACCGTCAAGCAGCCCATGAGCAAGCCCATTACACCTGGTGCGAAAAAAGACCGGCCAACGGAGACCATGTGGTGACTACCGTCGCTTGAACTCCATCACCATTCCTGACAGATATCCAATTGCTGATTTGAGCACTGAATTCGCGCAAGAATTGAGTGGTTGCAAGTTGTTTTCGACCGTACGTTTGAAGAAAGCGTCTCATCAAATTCCAATCGTACCAGAGGACATCCCGAAGACAGCCGTAATAACTCCCTTTGGATTCTTTGAGCTCAAAGTAAGGACATTCGGCCTCTGCAGCCCTGCCCAAACTTTTCAGCGGTATATCGGCCACCTTCTTCGAAGATTGGACTTATGCTACGCTTAATTGAATTGAGTGCTTGTCGTGCGGCTAAATCGCACGACAAGCACTGTAAGCATCTGCAACTCATTTTTAAACTACTTCGTAATTACACATACATTTTTGGGATACTATAAGCCGAATACCTCGGCTTATGGTATCCCAGCGAACAAGGCATCGAACTTCTACCTACAAGAGCACAAATCATTATGGATATGAGAAAACCATCAAAAATAGCGGAATTGCGACGATTCCTAGGAACATTAAACTTCTGTAGGAAATATTTGAAAAACGCTGCAAGCATCCCTCCATGAATACCTCGCTGGCTCCAAGAGAAGGACAAGCGACAAATCGTTTGAACTTCTCGAGTGGAAGCTGCCTTCTCGGAGTGTAAGGGACAAAATGCAGATGCAGCATTACTGGCCATTGAATCGGATTCATCTAGTTTTGCGATGAGCGCGGCCTTTGAACAGTTCAACAACAATGTTTGGGAAGCGCTTGGATTTTTCTCGAGGAATTTCACCAGTGCTCAACGAAATTCTAGCGGATATCGTCGGGAGCTGCTGGCGATCTACGTCCACTAATTATAAAAACCGACCGCAAGCTGATTACGCTTGCCTTCTACCAGAAAGCCGACAAAGCAAGTTCTAGACAGTTACGATAATTGAACTTCATTAGACAATTTTCAACCAATATTTTCTACATCACTGCTAACGAAAATTTAACGGCAGGCGCTTTGTCGCGAATTAGTGCAATCGCACTTCCTGTTGCTGTGACTTCTGCGGAGCTAGCCCTAGCTCAGACGAATGATGAGGAAGTTCAACAGCTTTTCTGTTCGGAAATGACTCTAGTTTTGAGGATACTGTGAGTTGGCGACAGCGATACGACCTTATATTGTGGCGTATCAATGTTCACAATCCGACCATACATTCCCAAAGTATTCAGGAAGAAAATCTTTGAAATTACCCATCGACTGTCACATGCCAGTGGACGCGATACAAAAAAATTGATATGTCGAAAGTTTGTTTGGCCTAGCATGTCAAAAGACATTTTCGAACATGTTTTTCATACCAACATAGCAAAGTTCGAAACCATGCGAAACCTCCACATGGGCATATTGAGATGCCGGATTCAAGATTTATCCATGTCCATATCGACATCGTTGGACTGCTAACACAATCTAAGGGATTCTCGTATGTCTTGACCTTGATCAATAGATTCACGCAATGGCCCGAGGCGGTTCCAATACGAACAATAACAGCAGATTTTATAGCCCCTGAATGCTACACAATTTGAATAGCGCGATTCGGAGGTCTCAATTTGAGTCTTCCATTTTCCAGTCGCTAACCCAGACTCGAACCACGGCGTAACACCTTGTGACTAACGGAATTAAGCGACGGCATCGGTCGCTGAAAACTGCCATCATGTGCCACAATAACCAGGAATGGGCTGAAATCCTCCCAACTGTATTACTCGGCCTTCGCACAAGCGTGAAGGAGGATATCGGCATAACTTCCGCAGAGTTGGTATACAGCAGGTCACGTAGAATCTTTGAAGAATTCTTCAATGAACATATGCTACCAGATCTGGAACTATTTGTTCAAAAATTTCGTGGACATACAGGGACTGAATAATAAGTAAGCGGACTGACCTCAGGAAATTTTTTATTGGCAAAATATGTACAATTTTTCTTTAGAACTCTTCAAAGTAGTCCCCATTGGAGTCGATAACACTCTGATACCGGATTTTCCAATCCCCAAACGCTCCCTGGAAGTCGGCAACCTCGATGCTGTCTAGAGCCCTCGTCGTAGCACGTTGAACGTTTTCCAGAGTCGCGAACCGCGTCCCCTTAAGGTGTCTCTTGATCTTGGGGAACAGAAAGAAGTCCGCTGGTGCCATATCCGGGCTGTAAGAACTCTGGTTCGGTTTGCAGTCGATCAAGGATTTCCGAAGCGACAGCAACACGACGCTCCTTTTGCTCATCAGTCAGGTGTTTGGGTACCAGCTTCGCGCAGATCTTCCTCATGCCCAGATCGTTCTTAATAATGTTGTGAACGGTCATCTTATCAATTCCAACCTCATCTGCGATAGCCCGAATGCTCAGATGACGATCACTGTTCAACACATCACGCACTTTTTGCACATTTGTGTCCGTGTGGCTTGTTGATGGAAGGCCGACGCGCTGTTTGTCATGGACGTCATCGCGGCCCCGCTGGAAATTTCTGTGCCACTGAAACACTTGAGTTCTGGACAGAGCATCCTCACCGTAAGCCTCTTGAATCATTTGAAGAGTTTCCCTGGCCGTTTTCTTGAGTTTGACACAAAATTTGATGCTAACACGTTGCTCGATCGTACTCTCCACTTTCACTCCGACGACGTAACTGAACACGCGCTCTGCTCTCGCTCGATGCTATCTCTCCAAGCGCTTGGAGGCAACTGCTGCAGCCCGGTTCCCTTTACCTAGACCCCCACCACCACCACAGCACCAGATACCGGTTAGCAGACGCTTTGACGGCGCGGGGCAGTTACTTATCATACATACCCTGTATGAAGCTAGTCCGTGCAATGCCAATAGCTCACCACGACAAAAAGAAAATATTCGTCCACAAAGGCCTATCAACTTGTTCTCATGCATTCGTTCATGTGGACCGAGTGAAGAAGTCATTGGAACACCCATACGAACGACCATACAAAATTTCAAAACGAATTTCTGATAACGTTTTCAACCTGGATTTCAATAGGAAAGCAACGAACGTCAATACCGACCGACTTAAACCAATGTATTTCGAGTTTTCATTTGAACCAGCTGATAACTCCGAGTCATTCCACAAACACAACCAAGCGTTACTTCGAGGACATATCCAGGATAAAATCAAGAGCTTCTGCTGCGAAAAAGGTGCAATTCGCCATTTAAGTGATGACCGTCAAAAATTGTACCTGGTCGAAAACTTACGTTAGAGAGAGCACTTCTGAACCCTGATTCTTATGGTGCCGTAAGAGAGTAGTCTCTGTAGAGCAGAGAAAGAGTGCATCATTGGTGTCTTTTGCCTGGGAAGGGAAATCGAAATGGAAAGACCGAAATTTCTCATGATAAATAGATAGGTACAGTTTTAGCATACATTTTTTTGTTTGATAGAATTATTGAATAGCTCGCCACTTTCGGCCACTTCACTAATCTCAATTATTCTTCATCTCCACGTACAAAGACCTACATTCGGACATATTTTTAGTCATAGATTTTATATATATATATATATATATATATATATATATATATATATATATATTTTAGACTTAACTTAGTTATATATTTCAGAATTAGGTATATTCTTTCGTTCTTAAGGATGCCCACCAAACGAACGCCAGAGAGGAGGAAGTTGAGGTCGGATGCTGGACCGACACTCCTGTGTTCCATCTGTCATGAGGACTTAGACGAATCGACAAGCCACACTCTGCCGGGCGGGCACCGTTGACACCAGCTGTGCTTAAGCCAGCTACGGCAAATATCTTCAACGTGCCCGCTCTGTCGTCAGCCTCTAGATCCGACACCTATAGCGACAGAACGACCTCAGTCCTCCATCGCTAGTGGAGCAGTGCCCAACGGCCGACTTCCTCCACCAACTACAGTGGGTGCGCGCGGTGATGACTGTGGAGCCGGAGCCTTACCAACCAGCAGACCCGGTACCGAACCCTCATCTTCAGCGTTACCTGAGTTGTCTCAGCTGCTGGAATTCATGCAAGCTATGGCCGCCAGTATGGAACAGATGAGACAACAATTACAATGTCTGTCTGTTCCACAGCCAACTACCCAGCCTTCCACCTCCTCGGCCAGAGCGGACTACGTAGAGCCACTCGTTACTGTAGCGGAGGATCCAGTACTTCCTAGGCTCAGCGGAGCCATGAAGCCCATGGCCCCAGAGTACAGGCCCAGGGGAGATGTCCCGACTTCGCAACCGCATCAGCGGAATCATACGAGTGCCTGGAGCCCTGAGCGAGACTTATTCGAACAGGTAGCTCAGGACCGCGGCTCGATGCCCTGGTATAACTGGGACTTACCAACATCAGCCCAGCCAGGAGCTCGCCGAACGGGCAGGCCCGCTCATCGCGAAGAGGCCGCACCGGGACAGTTCAGCTACAAACGTAATCGTTCGCGTTTTGTAGACAAGTTTCCCACCTTTGACTGGGAAAGGTTGAGACGTACAGCACTGCGGGAGTTCACTCCAGTCGAGAGAGACGACATGCTGAAGCAGCGGATCCGAAATAGACGCCAACAGGCACAGGAGACCGTAGATGAGTATTACGAAGTCCTGTGCTGCCTGTTGGAACGTCTGATGGTCCCCATGCCAGAGTCTGAGGCTTTCAGCCTCTTCTGGGAGGTTTGCCCTGTACCACAACGTGCCTGCGCTTCGTGCGTCAGCGAAGAAGCTGTAAGCGGTGCAATATTCACAGCGGTCCGTGCACCAGGGTAAATTCTTTGGCCGACGAGAGCAGCCAGAGCGACGCGCAATCGCTGAGCTCGAGCACCGCATGCCAGCTTTACGTACGCCAGCTGGTCTCATTCCACCCACCACCGTCAGCACGCCGGAGGCTCTCCCTCCATTACCCATTTAGACCAAAAATATCAGACCGAAGTTCATGAACTGGCTCCTAAGTCACGAGCTACCACGTGTTGGAACTGCCGGCAGACGGGACACCATTTCACTGCATGCCAGGCAGAGGCTAACATTTTTTGTTTTCGCTGTGGGAAGACAGATACTTATGCGCCAAACTGCACTAATTGCAAGAAGCCAAAAAACTTGCAAGCGACAGCCTGCAGCACTCGCGACAGACTCAGTAAAGTAACGGTACTCCGTCCCGTCTACTGACAGTTCCACTACGACAAGTTCCTCGCCAGTAAACCCACTAGAGTCAAACACCACGATACCTTTGCTGGTCCACGATGCAACTGATGCCACATCTTTTCCGGAGGCCTCCCCAAAGACAGTGCTGAAGCGACCACCTCAATATACTGCTTGAAGAAACCCGGCAACCACAGACTCGTGTATTGAAACCATACCATAATAGGCTGCAGGAGTGATGGTACCAAACATTCCATCTAGGGTAGATTGACAACACCCGTGACATTCAGAGGTCAAACGAAGGATATTACGTTCTACATTATCCCATCGCTGACTCAGAATGTGTACCTTGGCGTCGATTTCGTCCTTCAATTTGATTTATTCACAGATTCACCTTTAAATGCTAGATATGTCAACGAACTCGCTTCTATACCCGACGGGCACGAATTAACGCCTAACCAACGAAAACGTCTGAAAGCATCCATCGCTGCTTTTCCATCTTAAACTACGCAAGGCCTTGGCCGCGTCACACTGGTCTCACATGTCATCGATGTTGACGGTAGTAAGCCAATTAAGCAGAGACACTATGCCATCTCACCGGCCATGAAAAAGTTATTGCAAGCAGAGTTGGATAGGATTCTCGAGTTGGGAGTTATAGAGGAGTCCCAAAGTGCCTGCTCCTCACCGGTAACCTTAGTGGTGAAGCCAGATAAAGTCCGTCTTTGTCTAGACGCCCGGAAAGTCAATGCAGTGACCATCAAAGACGCTTACCTTCTTCCGCTCATCGATGGAATATTGGGGAGACTGCCGAAAGCAAATTACATTACCAGTCTCGACCTAAAAGATGCATTCTGGCAAATTCCACTCAATGAAGGGTCGAGGGATAAAGCCGCTTTCACAGTGCCTGGACGACCATTATATCAGTTCGTCACAATGCCTTTTAGCCTGTGTAATGCTCCGCAAACGATGACCCGTCTGATGGACAAAGTAATTCCACCTCATCTGAAACACCAAGTGTTCGTGTACTTGGATGATCTTCTACTCATCACGGAAACGTTTGACCAACACCTCCATCTGGATGTCCCACTCTTATTTGTGGGCCACAAGAATCGTCGGGTAACGACTAACCCCCCTAAAGTCCGTCTGTCTTCCCCAGGTCCAGTTTGTCCTTTTCGTCTGCAATCTCCTACCCTTAGTTGGTTACCTCGTTTTTTTCGACTTCGGTCGACAATTTTGTGACCCAGGAATGCGAAATCCTTTTGTAGTGGGTTCTTGTGCTGGGGGAAAAAACCTGCCCCACGACACCGCAACGCTAGCCTGCCAGCGCATTCACACGTCCCCAGCCGAGGTCAATCTCGGCGGATCCCATCATCTTCCTCCGCTGAGGCAACAGATCATCGCTGCAGTCCTTAACGGACATTCACTTACCTATTTCACTACAAACTACTCAGGAGAGAATAATGTAAGGATTTTGCTGTGGAACCAACAGATGTTGAAGTGAATTAAAGAGTTTATTGTATACGATTCGCTCTAATAACTTTGAAAAACAGGACAACAACGAAATGGGACGATAATTTGTAATATCACTTATATCTTTTGTTTTTAAGTTGGAGTGATGAAAGCACTCTTGCAACAGGATAGAAAGAAGCCGGTCGTCAAGCTTATATTAAATAGGATAGATAAAAGCGAACAAAAAGATGCAGATAAGGATTTATCGAAGAGGTTTGGACTGACCCCAACATAAGTTTGAAGGGCATCAATAAGCCTTAGCATCTCCAGGAGAGCACAAAGTAGAGGAAAGGAAGAGAAATTGTGAGTCAGAAGGAGGAGAAATATAGGAAACGGAAAGTGGAATGTTGAAAAGAGAGGAGAAATAGACATTGAAGAGTTTACAAATAGGTTAAGTTAGTTCTTAGCTAGTGAATTTGTCAGTTTTTGTAGTTGGGCTTATTGCCTGTTAGATTGGCTAAATAAATAAAATTTAATGGCTGTGGCTTTAAAGTTTCGGAAGAAAACTGCAGTGACATACAGATGGACAGAAAGGCAGACGGACACAGATTGTTATTTCAATAGGGTGTTATATTTTACCACACAATCTTGAAAATAGGCCAAGGAAACCTCCAACCCTGTTACTTTTTACTTACTGCTGGGCAATTTGTTATAAGAGTGAAAGCCCGTCGGCTATTCACGATGCAAAAAAATCAAAACTTTCATCGATTATAGAAATTCAGAATGTTTAAATTGTATGTTCAATCACTCGACTATTGTAGGCAGCCAGTGTCCGCAATCGAAGGCTGTTCTTGAACTCAGCCAACCTTTCCGATCAATAACAAATGAGAAACAGTCGCGACTTGATGATCGTTGTTGCTAGCGGGTATCGTGCAAATAGAATTTTTGTCTCTTCAAAGCGAACTCGCGTCGAACTGTGGATCAATCTTCAATTTATCTACGCCAATTTAGAATGAGTCACGCTGTGCAAGAAATATATATATATATATATATATATATATATATATATATATATATATATATATATATATATATATATATATATATATAAATATGTATGTAAACTTTTTTTATGGTAGGGAGGTGAATGCTCATTTATGCACAGAGTGTGGGACGCCCATGCTCGCAAGAAGGCGACTGGACTACCCACTTAACACCTCCCCTGTCAACCTGAGAACCTAGCCTGGGGCCGTTTGCCATATTACTTCGGGCCAGGCCTCCAGAAATATTGCGTATCACGGTCATGATTCATATTTTTAGCTGTCAATTCATTCATTTTCACTTCAACAAATCAAGAGAAAATTCAAAACACTGTACTGGAGACAAAAAGCTCTTTTTGAAGTCATTAATCATATGCAGGGCGTGGTACTGACTAGTACCAATAAATTTGGTCAAGATAATGAGATACTCTAACTACTTCCGAAGCCCCAAAATGGGCTGTAGTGCCAAAGCAAAACCAAACAAAACATCGTATCCAGGTGAACCATTACAAGTTGCACTCAACACTCCCATGATTAGTATGAGACCATTTACCAATTCGAAGTTGTGCTGAATTTAAACATTTTCCTATTTAGCATAACTGCCATTGCTGTACATTAGAAATCTTCTAAAAATTTGGATTCACTTCTGGGCTTGCCTAAATTAAAATGAATGCTCAGTCACAATTGCTGTTTTGCCATTGACCATTCGGAATCAGCAACTCACAATTAAAAAGTTGCCATACGCCTGACTGTGGTCACATCACTCATCGCTAGTCGATTCTTAGCTACTCTTCATTTCATGGTTTCCATCACCGCTACCAGATTCCTGTCTCAGTCATTTCCCGTTGACCTTCTTTCTCTATCCGATTGTCGATATAATGCTCACATTGCATGACCATGCATTCCGCAGCCTGTAGCTGTTTGTCTAGTAACTAATACTTACTGCCCCTACTGATCATCACCGTACATGAAGTCCGTGCGGTGCATACTTGCAGCATATGCATTACTACACAAAAATCACCCACCTGAGATCAAAATAAACATTCTTCTGTCCCCCTAACCAGAAAAAATTGTCGCTGGCTGATTTCGAACACCAAACATCAAGCATCACCTGGCAAGATTCAGCCCCTTATGTCACTAAAGATAAATGAATCATTACTTTGCTAATGCAATATAGCATAAATCTCTCTGGGCCAGTTGGTGCAAAACACATGCTTGGCCATCCAGTCAAGATAAGGACATTTCCAAGCTATTAGTTACTTTTTTCTGCATATCTGCAAAACCTGTGGGTTCTAATGCAGTCCAGTGTTTAAAGCAGCATTACGCAGAACATTACACTTTTCTATCAGGTAAATATACTCGTAGATTGTGACAATCTACATAATGTCCCGCGCATTCATTAGTCCAAAATCTTTAAAAATCCTTTAAAATCTTACAATCCATGATCTTTCATAAAATATATTAATGTATTCTTCAATTTGTATTGCTATCCGTCCATTTATCAAATCATTCCCTGCTTCTGACCTACCAACTATTGGAAAACGGCAGCAATTTATATTTTCTCTAGCTTGCCCTCCGCTGTGTCACACACAACAATGATGAAAAATCCCCAACCGTTAATGGCTACAATGCTCCTTGAATGATAAATGGCTTTCCTTTCACATCGACAGGAGTTCACTCGGACGTTATTAAGGTCTATCTGGCCAGTGAATAATATATCACATTTATAAATCATATTTCCTGCCGCCATCATTACTTTGACTATCCAGTGCCCACAGCGTCATTTCATTATTCCTCTGTAGCTTTCACAATCACAAATCGTCCTGATTTTAAAATACATCTTTCACTTTCACTCGACAACACAAATAATGGACAGCACAGTGTCTAAATTAAAATTTCATATACAAAATACGCCAACGGGTTTCGTGGAAAAGAGGAGAAAATCGATCTTACTCCAAATATTAGATTGAATTGAAAATGAACAAAAGCAACGAATAGGATTCACGTCCCAAACGAGCAATTTCGTCCACTCCTCCAAACTTGGTGGACTTCTTGGGTTTGAAAATGGAAAACAACCATTCAACAGGCCTTGCGGGTGTTCGTTTGAATTATCACAAAATACGTCCACAGATAAACGAAAAATAAAAATTCATGTCACTGATGCTACCTTTGGAAGATGTTGAAATGAAATATAATAAGCTCAATGCCATCGCTCCTTGTTGAAAGTTTATAAAAAGAAAATCTCTAGTGCCCGTTTTGTGGATGTGGGCCCGCTTATTATTTTTCCGTCGAATCAATCTCCATGCTTTTTACCTTTAAGGTAAAGTCTTTCAAATCCGCTGGGATGACGTTATGTTTAAAGTGGATAATCTAACAGTTTGCGTTACTGGAGGATATATTCCAGGATAACAAGACTGTGTACATCGTCCAAAGGCACGCCAGGATGTTTATTAATTTCGTAAAGTCATTTTGTCCCAGCATTGAATCGTAGAAGGAGCCAACTGTGTGGGTGCCACGTTCAAATTAAAGCTCGCGTCCAACGAAGCCAGCCATCGAATGATCCTTCAACCGTAAGCTAATGCGGTTATAATGAAGGACACAGAGCCCATGATTACACTCTTCATTTTCCTTGAACAGATAATTTATGGGCTCTTGACCGGTGGCTCGTGGAACTTTGTAGGCTGCTTTCTTCTTCTACTCATTATTTTCGGTTGTAATTTCATTAGGATACTTTTTTGTCCTTCCGAATTCATGATTCACACTCTAAGAAACTGAAATCTCTTCAAAATCTTAAAATTCAATTTTATATCATTCTATGCCTTAAAAGGCAATTTTCTATGCCTCCTTCCTCATTCATAAATCTTCTGCAGGTTGGGATAGCCCATTTACGTATGTATGTTGTTAATATCTTCAGACAGCGCATTAAGACTCGGTAGATACTCTTACACGACCACGACTGTTTATGCCTTCCAGCTCTAATAGGACCGTGATTTAAGAATATACAAACATGGTTAGCTACGGATAGGGCGAACTTTTATTAAGCGTTTTATCGACTTTGAAGATTTACGAGATTTATTTTGTGAATTTCATTTCAAACAGTTTTGCGTAAATACCTGTGTAATATCCTTGTCCAAGCAAACATTAAAATGTTATTATCGTCATTTCAATGTATATTACATTTGACTACGCTTAGTGTGGTCTTCAGAGAGCACCCTAATAACTTCAACCTCAATAAGAATGGTAGGGGTGGCGTTCCTAAAATCAAAGCCAGTTGCCTTGCATTAATAAGCATTTTCCAATTTTCAATCTAGACTTATATTTCTGTAAATCTATTATAGAGAATTCGGGCTGGATACTGGATTGAGTCCTAAGCTGTAACACAGTGCCTTACAGGCTAAAATCTCGTTGGCGGCAATAATTCTTTTGTCATTTTTTGAGCTAACCTGGCTGGGATGGGTACTGTATTAGAATTTGGTAAGAACTACACGGCTAATCGTGAAACTGACCTATTGTCTCATAGTGTAACGTTAAAGTTTTAAGACGCTGCAGGTAGGTAGCTAAGTTTAAGCTAGCCTCCGCTACACTAAGGCAAGGGCCCACTGTTTTATTATGATAACCACCCTAGGTTCTTAACAAACTAAGTGATTGTCCTTAAATTTACCGATAATACTTCGGCTAGGTCGGTGAAGAAGTAGGAGCTGAAAGACTGCATTCTTCTCCTTGCAAGTGCCGGACATCCGCACAAGAGCGAAGCATTGTTTCCTAATAGCTCCGGCAGAAATCGTTCTTAGGAATGCCCGCATGCCTACCAAATGGACGGTCACCGTTGTGTGAAGGGACTCTCTATCAAGTTTAAGAAGCTCGCTGGTACGACCGCTGCCAAAAGTTCTGCTGTCTTGCGATCGCATAGAAAAGTTCACCCATTCAGGACTTTACCACTTTAAGACTTGTAATGTTATGTGTTGGTTTTTATCGAGGGCATCAATATCAGTGTAGATCTTATCATTAACACCAAAAACGGTGGTAAGGAGGTCTCCAACCAAGCCCCTCTTTTTTCTTGAGCCTGTTATCGTTCGTAACTTTTCCGTTTGTTGAAGGAGCTCCATTTGTTTAATCTGTAGATGGTTCAGAAGGCCTGTTTGCGTCGGGACTCCTTTGTCCCGGCCAAATTAACAAAAAACACCTTCCGCTCGCGTAAATTATTTTATTTAATTATATCGCAATGGAAAAAAGAACTTTTTCTGAATTGTTCCAAGATAATTTGCGTATGTAATTATTTAATGTCATGACACGATTGACACGACTGCCAACTCAAGACTGCCGCGCAAAATATAACTTCAAATCAAATGCAACATAATTGCTGCAAGTCATAACATCTATACATGCAAACAGTGCACACGCAAGCACGGACGCTCCCACGATTTCAGCTGACCGTACGTACATGTCCACTCATAGCATGCAGCCACAGTGCGATACGATCATCGCATCATTTGCAGTGTGCAATGTTCGCACAATGCAAACGACACCATGCAATGCATTCACATGTGGACGTTGCATACATGATCGATGGCCATGAAGTCGATACGGGCAATGAAATGCTCGTATCGGTTTCATGGCAACGCGATATGACCGCAGCAAATATTATTGCAATAAAGAAATGCAAGCAAATTTTGAATGCAACAGTTGCTTAGTTAAATTATGTGGAGTATTATTATGATCGATCTATATATGGTATCTATTATTTGTTTAATTTCGGTGGTATCTATTATTTGTTTAATTTCGGAAATTTGTATCATGTATGTTTTTCAAGATCTCTTTGCTGACTAGTAGGTTTACTTTGAATTCGAAGGGAATTCCCTTTTTGAATTCAACATGGTTCAGTGACTGACAGTGCAGGCCGGGTTGGGTGCCAGTTGACGTCACCAACCCTATGGTTGGTCATCACTAGAGGAATCAACAGACAAGTCAACAGCAGTGACAAAATTGAAGTCCTCTTTCTTCTCGGATGATTAATTGGTTGGTGATTGATGAGGGCGACTGTTGGACATTCCACGCCGGAAGACAGTTGTGCCTCCGGTTCGGGTTCTACTTCTTCGGACGGGGTGTTCTCCAGCACTGGCAACGGAGCCAACCAGTGAATGGGCCGTCTCAACATTCCTGTAGCGGTTTTTATGTCAGCCACTCTAACGTAGCCGTCTGCCCCTTCGTGGGTTTGTACGATGTGCCCCATCGGCCATCTCATGGTAGGTGTGTTGTATCCCTTCGTGATAACTATTGTTCCGGGAACCACGTTTGGTTGGATCTGTCGCCACTCGACCCGATGTTGAAGCTGTGACAGGTACTCACGTGACCATCGATGCCAGAATTCGTTTCTGAGTTAATTTATACGCCTCCATCGAGCACGGAGACTGCTGGTAACTGGCTCCGCTTCTACATCCACCATAGCCGTTAGTGGTTCTCCGATGAGAAAGTGTCCCGGAGTAAGCGCTGCCAAGTCATTGGGATCAGCGGACATCGGGATTAAGGGTCTCGAATTGAGGATGGCCTCCACTCCAACCACCAGGGTATGCAGCTCCTCATAAGTGAAAGTAGCCGATGAAGCGCCTCGGCGGAGCAAATTCTTAGCCGACTTGACCGTGGCTTCCCATAATCCACTAAACTGAGGTGAACGAGGTGGGATGAAGTTGAAATCTATTCTTTGGGTACTGCATGAGCTGATCACCTGAGCCTCTGCCGAGTAGAGCGATGAAGACAATTCGCGTAGTTGTCACAATACAGGTCCTTACAGTGTCCTCGTCTCCCGATGAAACGCCACAAGGCACTGATGAAAGCGTCAGTGCTGAGACCGCTCACCAATTCCAAATGAACGGCCTTGGTGGCGAAGCAATAAAAGAAAGCGATGTAACCTTTCTGCGGCCGCACACCTCTGCCACGGTAGTGTATTAGCAGGGACCCGCAAAAGTCGATTCCCGCGGTAATGAAAGAGCGGGCAGGTCGTACACGAGGACCAGGAAGACTTCCCATAATTTGGTCGAAAAGCTGTAGCCTCGCTTGAACACATCGCACGCATCGTCACACAATTGATCTTGCCAGCTGCTTCCCTTTGATAGGCCAGAAGCGTTGTCTTGTCATGGCAAGCAGCGCCTGAGCTCCAAGATGGCAGTTGTCGCGATGGATGTCTGTCATCGGCAACCTTTTAAACGAATTCGTGTACGGCAGCAGCATCGGATGCTTGGTCTTGAAAGGGAGCTGCGAAGCCTCCAGCCTTCCGCCAACGCGCAGGATTCCGTCCGAATCCAGGAAAGAAGCGAGCCCTGCCAGTGGGCTATTGTTGTTGAACTGCCTCTTGAGTTGAATATCCCGTAAGTCCTCGCGAAGTCGTCTTGTTGAATGCATTTCACTATGACTACCAGGGCTCTGGAAAGTTCTTGACTTGTGACTGCTGGATTGCGCACTTGGGGAAGTTGAGAGTTTGCTCTGCGATAGATAGAATATTTTTCTCATCCCGAATCACTTCTGCGATCGAAAAATTTGCCTCAAGTCTTAGTTTATCACGAATGCCATGCACTATGCCCAGTTTTTCGATATAGAAGATGTTATAATTATGCTGGTTGGAGCTGTTTTTAGTGTTCAAAGCTTCCGATGGTATCATGACAGACAGGAGTGGTATTGTATTCAGCATAGCCCTCGCCCACAAACATGGTGCAATTCTTGGTCTTTCTCCTTTGTTAGGTTTGTCTATGGGTGCCATCCGTCTTCGTTCTGCCGTAATTTTCTGCTTTATATAGTTAGAAATAGAGGTTTCAGGTGTTGAGCGTTCTTCGCATTTGTCAGGAGATGATTTTGGTTTTGTCAATTCGATATTTGCAGCGGTTTTCTCTACTATTGTTATTGCTGTTGGATTGCTGGTAGAGTCCCCGGGTATTACTACCGGTAGTTTACACAAATTGGTGATCGCTACTTGCTTCAGCATTTTTCCATGGTGCCTAACTGTAACTGTTCGTACGATTTCATCTCTGCCTGGTTGCATGCTATGTATTCTTGCCAGTGGCCACTTCGTTGGTGGGGTGTCCTTTTCTTTAATGAGAACAAGCTGACTAATTCTGGGATTTTCGCTTATGCTCGTCCACTTCGTACGTTTTTGCAGATGTTGTAGGTACTCTGTCACCCATCGTTTCCAGAATACTTGATGCATGTTAGTTAATATTTTCCAGCACTGGTGCAGTGTTCTACACGAGGTATTAGGTTCTGGAATAGCCAGGAGAGATCGTCCAATGAGGAAGTGCCCTGGAGTTAGGGCTACAAGAACATTTGGGTCGCTTGATATAGGAGTTATTGGCCTGGAATTTACGCCTGTTTCAATTTGGTACAGTATCGTTGTGAATTCCTCAAATGTTTGGACAATATTTTTTGTTCTCGTCGAAAATGCACTTAATGTGATTCTGGACCGATTTCGCACCAGCATCCCAAAGCCAACCGAAATGAGGTGTAGACACTGGTATAAACTTCCAGGTGATTCCGTCTTTTGCAGTTATTCGTGCTAACTCGCTGCTTGATCTCTTTATTGCTTCTTCTAGATCCTTGTCTAGTCGATGACTCGCCCCGACAAAGTTGGTGCCGTGGTCGCTAAACATCTCCCGGCAAAGTCCTCCTCGGCTTGTGAACCGTTTGAATGCTGCTAAAAATGCTTCTGTTGACATGTCGCCCACAAGTTCGAGATGTATGGCTTTTGTTACCATGCATACAAATAAGGCAATGTAGGCCTTTAAGACCCCTGCTCCTCTTCCCTTGGACATTCGTATGGTGAAAGGGCCTGCGTAGTCTACTCTGCAATGAGTGAAAGCTTTTTCTGGTATTATGCGTATGGCAGGCGAATCGCTCATTAATTGATGATTTTTAGCGGTCGAGTATTTACAGCAGATGGTGTGATGAATTGCGTACCGAATTACTTTCTGACCATTTATGATCCAGTATCGTATTCTGAAGTAGTTGTGCATCTCCGTGCATTGTTTTCAAGTGGGCTTGCCTCACAATTAGATATGTTACATGATGGCACTATGGTAGCAAAACCGGATGCTTTGTTTCTTCAGGAATGTTTGCATTTCGGAGCGTACCGCCAACTCGCAGAATACCATGGGCATCTAGGAAGTGAGTCTTTTGTTCAACTCCTTGTTACTCCTTAGCTCAGCAATTTCTGCTGAAAACTGTGTTTTCTGAATCATTATAATGATATTTTTATGTGCTATTTCGAGTTTCTCTGCTTCTAGCCGTCCGGTCTTGCGGTTTGATTTTTGTGTCGTACAGTTGCAATGAAACCTGAGACATGTGGCAGTAGTCCTTACTAGTCTATTAAAATCGGAGTATCGTTCAAAAATGTTGCTTTTGTCTTCCGCTGTTGTTACTGTCGAAACAACTTTGATATCGGTGGAAAGATGTGTTCATCAACATGGACCATTCTACCACAAATTATGTTTGAGAAGTTGCTTTGTACTGATGCCTTTAGAAGCGCAATCGGCTGAATTATCCTTGGAGCTGATATGCTGCCATTTCCAGGCGCCGCGATCCAATTTCTGAATCTTCGGTACCCTACTGGCAATGTAGGTCTCCAGTGAAGTTGGTTTCTTTTTTAGCCACCCCAAGGTAATAGTCGAGTCGCACAAAGCATACACGTCCAAATTAGGTATGCAAAGCGACTATATCGTATCGTGCAATAAAGTAGCCAATAGTACGGCTCCATTTAGCTCAAGCTTCGGGAGGGTAACCTTGGTCTTGGTTGGGGCGACCTTTGTTTTCGCACAGAGAAGAGTTGTGCAAGCCATTGTAATGGGTCGTATATGCTTGCAATGTATGACAGCAGCTGCCTTTTTGTAGGCCTTTTAGGTTCATTAAACGCGATGATTTTAAAGTGAAACGCATCCTGGATTGGACTCCAGTTCATAAGTGTTTTCAAGGATGGGTCTTCTTTGAACTCCAATAGACCAACTTCTCTTCTTCTTAATAGCTCTGGCTTGTTGCTAGCCCATTTTCTGCGGTTGAAGTTACCTCTACTTAGTAAAGCTATCATCTTCTGCTGAAGGGTAATCGCTTCTTGTTTGATGTGGGCGCCTGTTAACATATCGTCAACATAAAAATCCTTCTTTAATATCAACGAAGCAATCGGATAATTCCTTTCTTCATCCTGAACCAGCTGCATTATTGTTCTGACTGCTTTAAACGTGGCACATGCCGTGCCATACGTAAATGTATTGAGTTGATAGTCCGCTATCGTACCTTGGGGATGCCTCCTCCAGAGAATCCTTTGGTAGTTTCGGTTATCTCGCTGCATTTGAATTTGTCGAAACGTTTTTTCGATGTCTGCGGTATAAACGTAGGGGTATTTTTGCCATCTTAGCAACATCTGGGCCAAATTTTGCTGAAGCCTTGCTCCAATGTGCAACTTATCGGCCATGGAGTGTCTTCGCAGACGCGTCGTATACTACTACTTTGATTTTCGTCGTGGTACTGCTCTCCTTGATGACCGCATGATGTGGTAAATAGTAAACATCCTTACTGTCGCCGATGTATGTAGTCACGCATGTCATATGTCCGAGTTTTAGATGCTCTTCGAGGAAGGTCTTGTACTCCACAGCTAGCTTCTCACCTCTAGAGAGCGTTTTCTCGATTTGCCGGTATCTTAGGAGAGCTCTGGTCCTTGATTCACCCAGGAAGTTTTGTGATTGATCTCCTTTAAAAGGAAGGCGAACTATGTATCTGCCATTATCGGCTCTACTGTAAGTGCGCTGAAAATGATTTTCGCACTCCGTGTTAATATCACCTTGCTCATTCTGGTTTTGTTTGCCATCAATCTCAAAAAAAATTTTTTTTTCTGTGAAATTCAGCCATAGACACTAAGGAGGTTATTTTCTTTGTTTCTGAAAGATTTCTACCACTTTTCCCTGAAAGTCTCCAGCTAAATTTTGTTTTTTGGGCCAGTAATGGTTTGCCTTTCATCAAGGAATCCTCTACTATTTCCTCAAAAACGTCTGCACCAATTATCGTGTCGATGGCTTCTGACAAATTAAATTGGAGATCTGCCAGATTTAATGCCTTCAGACTGTGTGGTAAACTCAAAGTCACCCTTCGATCAGGAAGCATCGTTGTTAGCGTGGGCATGATTAAAGCCTCGACTGAAACTCTTAAAGTCCGAGGGGAATCTGGGTGTTATTGTATCGAATATTCTCTTCCGGACAGTTTTGGCTTGAACTCCTCCAATACATGTAACCCCTGCCAAAATGCTATCTGGGGGCAGGCGGAGCAGTTTGGCAGCTTTCGATGATATAAATGATGTTTGAGACCCAGGGTCAACTAAAGCTCGCAGAGGAATTTGTTGACCAGAGTATGATTCTGCTTTTACTATTGCAGTGGCAAGAAGATCGGTGTTTGTTACGCTCGAGGCACTTGTGTTCATTGTCGCCTTGGTGTTGCTGGTGGCAATGTTCGAAGTGACTGTCTTACGATCAGTGTTTGAGTAATGCAATATGGTATGGTGTGGTTTCTTGCATTCAAAGCACGTATTTTTGTTCTTGCACTTAAAACTCAATTCGTGTGCTAGACAATTCTTGCACAGATTGTCGATCGATGTCGGTCATTGACGCTTAATTTTTTAAATCCTTCGCAACCGTGAATGGCATGATTGCTTTGATTGCAAAACTTGCATTGGTATGTACGAGTATATGTATCGCAGCTCTCTTGTCCGATTTATAAGGTTTCTGTTGCAATGACACGAATGCTTTCTTTTGTGTCATTTATCGTTGTACTTGTGGGCTTTTCAAACTCGTTAGGACCATGTGCCTCCTCGTCAGAAAGTCGTAAACTTGCTTCAAGTTCGGCATCTCTCGGGTGTTGTTAACATTTTCTTCGAACATGCGGGGACTTTCTGCGTCTAGCTTTCTCATAGCGATTGTAACCATTATCGGCTCCCAATGTTCTGTGTTATAATCTAGACTTTTTAATGCCGCTAAACAATTACGAAGCGTGTCGTGCAAAGCCAGAAGAGGTGTGGGGCAACTGTGCATAACTTTTTCGGTGTCCAGAATGGTATCTATGTAGGTTGTTACCATTCTTCGGTTGTTCGAGAAGCGCTCTTGCAGTATAGTTAGAGTAGTTTCGTAGTTGGCTGCACTCAGCTGTAAATGCGAGACCGCGCTTCTTGCGTCTCCCTTTAGATACGAAAGAAGGTACTGCATTTTTTACGTAGCCCCGATAGTGTTATTATTGTGAATAATGCTTTTGTAAAGCTCAATAAATGTTTACCACTGCTGGTAGTCACAGTTGAATCTGGGTATCATTAATATACGAGTATAGGTGGTAAATTCGGATGATGACGGCCATAGATTGTAGAGATGTCCATGTAAAGTGGCCATTTTGATGGCGATGTGACAGTAGGTGCAGCATAACTTGCTGCTGTCGTGGTACTCATAGATGCAGGAACATCCCCCGATTGGATCATTGGTGATGAAGCCACATTTTTATGCTGCATTACCGCTTGTTGACCTTCAATGAGTCGATTCTTCAGTTCTCTATACAACTTTTCCGTTGTAGCAAATATTTTTTGCTCAAAGTATGGATGATCATCTTGTAAGGCGCTCATCAGCTTTTCATTATTATCTCGGAACTCATGCCAGAGCTTTTCGACGTCACTCAGCTGCTTGAAAAAAAATATTCTTCCGTTTTTCTCGAGGTTGAACCCTTATTAAAGTTCCTGGCTGAGTTTTGCAACGCTTCAGCGATGTTTTTTTGTTCCAAAATGATAGCCGCAGTGTCCATCATGTACTTGATGACGAAAAATTATCCTCGGGACTGATACCAAGAATAAGCCACTTCAGCCTTTGTTGGCAGTCCTCGCACAAGCTAGATTCACGAAATACCGAATTATCAAGAACAGCCCCACCAGCCCACCATTCGGAGTAAATTGCTCGACGGACCAAATGTGAATTGTAATTATACTCAAGAACAGCCACACTAGCCGTTGTTGATAATGACTATTACTTAGTGCAAAACTAACACAGATAAAGAAACACGTTCACCTTGTTTACGTACGAAGGAATGAATTTATTACTATTTACACATGAACTTAAATACAAAATATTTGATGACTAAAAATGCTTACAATAATCGAAGTCGATGTCCATTAAAAGAAAATTGCATTCTATACAATAATACTGTCGCGTGTTATGGTTCGCGGCCAATAATTTTAATGTTCCGGGAAATTGAAAACGCACTGTCTTTTAAATTAGGTTAAGAGAGTTTATTTACTGAAAAATGCACAATCATCAATTTCACTTTTTTATATAACTTCTGTTTACTAGTCTATCAATTTGTATAACAACTGTATCACGAAAATCACTCCACTCTCAATGAATCAATCAATATCGCTTTTTAATTCGCACTCCACACTATCGCAGTTTACTATCGCGGTTGTAATGCATCCCCCATTCATTCAGCTCGCCTTTATATAGGGTCTCTAGTCATTCAATCTATTTCTCGTACATTGGCGAACTAGCTGGAATATTCGAGCAGCTTAATGAATGGGCAGTGATGTTGATCATGCTTGGCGGGTTTTCGAGTACATTCGTTTGTTGATGTTCTTAATGGTTGTGAAAACAATTGCGACAGTAGCTCGCAGAATTATTCGTACATGTAACACTGCCCCACGTCAGTTCTTTTCGCCCCGAAAAGATGTGTCGCCAGTTGTAGTCAATTCTCACTGGATGTTATATGAGGCAAGACGGTCCTGGTGCACGATTTTCAGTTTGGCTTTTGGCTTACGGTATTCCTGTATGCGGTACACGACGTCGTTGATTCGCTTTGTAACTCGGTATGGTCCCTCCCAATTATGCTGCAACTTCGGAGACCTACCCTTTTGCCGTTGTGGGTTATATAGCCACACTAAGTCATCTTGCTGGAAGCCAGTGGAATTTGCCTTTAGATCATACCTGGTCTTCATGCGGCTAGCAGCCGATTCGAGGTGTTTTCGCATTGTCCGATGTATCTGGTTCAACCGTTGTCTTAGCTCACTTGGGAACTCCGAGATCGTTTGGGGTTTCTCAGGGGATGTTCCGAACGTTATATCAGCTGGCAGACGAATAGTCCTTCCAAAAATGACTTTGGCTGGGGCTTGGCCCGTCGATGCATGTTCCGCAGCTCTGTACGCCATCAAAAATAGTGGGATATGTCGGTCCCAGTCCCTTTGGTTCTCATCAACCATCTTGGCCAGGTGTTTATTGAGCGTGCCGTTGAAACGTTCGACCATTCCATCGGATCGGGGATGCAGCGGTGTTGTCCTCGTTTTCCGTATTCCCAGCAGTTCGCACATTTCGCCAAAAACTAGTGCCTCAAAGTTTCAGCCTTGATCCGAATGTAGTTCACAAGGTACGCTGTACCTACTGACCCAATTTAATACTAGCTGTTCGGCTACAGTAGTTGCTTCCTGGTTGGGAATGGGGTAGACCTCGAGCCACTTGCTGAAATCATCGGCCACAACCAGCGTGTATCGATTTCCCCATTCGGATTCAGGAAAGGGTCCTGCGATGTCAACAGCAATCCATTCAAACGGTACACCCACGTTATAGGTTTGCATTTGTCCTCTCAGCCGTCGCTTTGGACCTTTGACGGAAGCGCAAATCGTGCATCGACGATCCTTTGTGCATCTCCTTAACCACATCGTGGATTCGGCTTTTAGGAAGTATAGTTTGTATCCTATAAGAGCTGCCATCCGCCGTTTCTCATTGCCGCTTGAGTACGCCACCCTCCACCTGAAGGGAGTTCCATTGTGCCCAATAGCTTTTCAGAGTTGCGCCATGCATTGAAACGTCTTTCCACTCAGGTCGCCCAGTTGTCACCTTCCATACGAGCACTGGTCCGATGTCTTCATCGGCTAACTGGGCATTTCGAATCTCCTCCGATGACCAACCTTCATCGAATTCGGCCGTTATCAATCGCAGATCAACGGGCGGTTCCTTTTCCTCGATCCGTCGGGTATGCTTGCAGTTAACTGCACATGGACGACGAGATAGGGCGTCAGCATTTCCATGAACTCCGCCCTTTCGATGAACAATTTCGTAGTCGTATGACTGCAATCTTTCGATCCATCTCGCAACTTGTCCCTCGGGGTTTTCGAAGTTAAGCAGCCATCTCAGCGATGCATGGTCCGTTCGAAGAACAAATTTCTGGCCATATAGGTACTTGTGGAACTGCTTGGTTGCCTCTATTATAGCCAATAGCTCCTTCCTGGTCACGCAGTAGTTCCTCTCACTTTTTGAAAGAACTCGACTGTAATACGAGAGGACTCTTTCTTCGCCATCGATCTGCTGGGAGAGTACAGCTCCAATACCGCCGTTGCTCGCATCGGTGTCAACTACAAACATTTTTCCGGTTTTCAGATATGCCAGCACGGGTGATACACACAGTTTCTCTTTTAAGATCTCAAAGGCTACCTGACATTGTTCATTCCAGACATACGGACGATTTTTCTCGGTTAACTGATGGAGACACTTAGCTATTTTGGCAAAGTCTTTCACGAATCTTCGATAGTAGGTTGCCAGACCCAGAAAACTTTGTAGTTGGCGCTTGTTGTTTGGTGTTGGCCAGCATTTCACGGCTTCAATTTTCTCAGGGGTTATTTTGACCCCTTCTGCTGATACGACGTGTCCATGGAATTTTACTTCAGCTGCGAAAAGGATACACTTGTTGGGACTAAGTTTCAAATTCGCCAGTCGCAATCGGGAGAAAACCTAAGTTCTGCACATGCTCTTCGAACGTTCTCCCGATGACGATGATGTCATCTAGGTACACGAAGCAGGTTTTCCACGTTAGGCCACCAAGTAGCACGTATTCCATCAGGCGTTCAAAAGTGGCTGGAGCATTGCAAAGCCCAAATGGCATCACCACAAATTGCCACAATCCGGTCCCAACTGAAAATGCGGTCTTCTCTCTGTCCTTCTTGTCGATTTCTACCTGCCAGTAGCCACTCTTGAGATCGAGTGTAGAAAACCATTTTTCGTCGGCTAAAGTGTCCATGATGTCGTCGATGCGTGGAAGCGGTGCCGTAACTGTGACCGATAAATCTGCTTCAGATGATCGTCTCCATAACGCATGTCGAGCGCATTCATTCTAGCAGCCGGGTTCGAGTGCAACTCAACGAGGATCGTCTGTAAAACCGCGGCAGCTGGGCCTCTTAGGGCAAGAATTAATGCAATTGCTTGTTCCTGCTCATTCCAGTGATTTGCCCTAGCGGCGGCTTCAAACTGGGTTTTGTAAATGCTCCAGACCGTTTGCCCGTCGAATATTGGTGCTTTCTCATTTCTGGATGAGCTTTGCGCTGCGGTTATAAGCGGAGCTGGTGAGGTGGTTACTACTGCCTTCGCTGCTTCAAAGTCCTTTTTCACTTTTTCCATCTCCTGATTCATTCTCTCCTCGACCTGGCTGATCTCAAGATTGATTCTCTCCTCGACCTGGTATACATTTTCCTCGACGCATTTATTTTGGTTGTTGAGACTACTGAGCTCCGCTTTTATTTCGGTTGACTGTTTCTTCAGCTTCTGTGTGATGTCTGCCTTGATGTCTGCCTTGATTTCGAACGCTTGATCACTTAGCTTCGCCCATTGTTCATCTAGCTTCGCAGTTAGACTGGATGACATCAGCATTTGCATCAGTGCATCTTCCTTTGATTTTGGCGTTTCTGCGTCTCTCTTAAGCTCCGCCATGTAAGTTCATTTATTTTTATTATTTCGGCTTTTATTTTATTTTTTTCCACCTATTTCCACGTTACATTTCACTATTGTGCATTGTTTCTTATGTTCAAAAGTTTTTCACTTTCAAAATTTTCTTTCTCACTTCTCGACACCACTGTCGCGTGTTATGGTTCGCGGCCAATAATTTTAATGTTCCGGGAAAGCGAAAACGCACTGTTTTTTAAATTAAGTTAAGAGAGTTTATTTACTAAAAAATGCACAATCATCAATTTTACTATCTTACAACTTTTCTGTTCACTAGTCTATCAATTTGTATAACAACTGTATCACGAAAATCACTCCACTATCAATGAATCAATCAATACCGCTTTTTAATTCGCACTCCGCACTTTCGCAGTTTACTATCGCGGTTGTAATCCATCCCCCATTCATTCAGCTCGCCTTTATATAGGGTCTCTAGTCATTTAATCCATTTCTCGTACATTGGCGAACTAGCTGGAATATTCGAGCAGCTTAATGAATGGGCAGTGATGTTGATCATGCTTGGCGGGTTTTCGAGTACATTCGTTTGTTGATGTTCTTAATGGTTGTGAAAACAATTGCGACAGTAGCTCGCAGAATTATTCGTACATGTAACAATACTTTTCGTATGCCCATTATTGAAGTCAATAAAACATAAATGAAAATGGATACTATACAAAAACTTTTTATTCTGTAGTTAATGTCCATTCAGAGTGCAAACGTTTTTGCTTACAAGCTCAGGTAGGCAAATTCGCGGCTGACAGTGGGTCAATTATATTGATAGAAGGAATGACCGGGTGAATGGACATTGACTACTGTTGAGAACTCTGTGCAATTGTTGATCACATTGCTTTTTTTATAATTGTTTCACTAGCAGTTTCGCGTCTAGCGCTGAAGACGGTTGGCAACATCGACCGGAACATATACGTGTCGTTTAGAATAAAACACATTTGCAACATCTTAAGTGTTTATTAAATTAGTGTAATTGAACACTTGTTTTATTTTAAACTTGATTATTTACGGTCCATAAGGGTGAAAAAATCTATTAAATTGTTATAAATTACGTAGCTACGATTAAAATTGATGTGGCATGAGATTATCAACGTAGACAAATGTCTTCCTCTTCGCACAAAACACTTCTCCATAATTGCATGTCATCAGAAAAATGTTTGCTAACACTCAATCATCAAAATCATAAGAGATATCACCTCTATCTGCAAATTCACCTTGAAAGTATTGCTCCGAGAATTTTTAAAAGCAACCATTATACGCGACCGTTATCAAAGAAATCCTTGAGGTGTAAATTCACGTCTTTCTACCTCAATTTTATTGAAGAGAGTGTTTGTTTCTTTTATTTCTTCATACCATTTTTTCCTCCAGTAAAGAAACCAATTTATTAGAAAGTCCCTATAGAAGTTTTCTTTTATTTCAACGATTCGTGACACAGAAACAAATAATTGATTAGGCACTATTTGATTCAGGACTTGATAATGGATAATGGTTTACAGGTTCGATGTTAAACAAAATGTTAGGCGATAATATAAAAAGAAGAAAGAAAGCTCATGATATATCCAACGTTCAAAGAATTTCAATAATAAATCTTCCTCCAAACGTTCTTCGATTCTCGAGAGATGTTTTACTACGAAATGTTGATTTCATGAGGGCTTCGCTTTGCAAGGCATCGGTATCCTTCAAACTAATTTAATAAATATAAATTCAGCTGAAATAGAGCTCATATCGGCTTATTCGAAAATTAATTCACCTACGCCATTGTGCTCAATGGAAAACATGAATTCTATTTATTAACGAGCATTTCCTGCGCACCATCATTTTTCCCTAATAGGCTCAACAACCAGCAGATACAAGTCCTGTCTAATCTCATTTGCTAATAATGTTGCCATTTCATCTCAGTCCTTGGGTTAGTAGTCCCCCCCAAATGAATACGTCACTGATGATGTGCGAAATTTCATTTTCGTTTATTAGTGCCTACCCGAACATGTTTCTATTAGCGATGGAAGGAAACGACTTTTCCGTTGTTTTATGGCTTCTGTCTTTTCCTTGTAACTTCATTTTTTGCCCAGAAAACTTAAGACAGCAGGAAAGCGTCTCTATAAACGAAATAATGCCAACAAATTGCTCATTATGCTTTCAAGGGCGGCGTTCCCATGGAAGAGGCTACACATGAAATAATGAACGTCTGCCTTCGCTTGCCATGTCCTCGAGAATTTATCCTTGTGATGAATATCGACTGCATGTATGCCTTTTGCCTTGTAAATTGAATTGCTGTGGATGAAGAACGCAGGATTGCTGTGAAAATTTCGCAGAATAAGGATAATATCAAGTGTATATTGTCATGGCAATTTATTGTGTATAGATCAAATCTGGATAAGATATTTATCTTGTCTTGTCCTACGAAAGAAATAATTTAACTTTTCGTTGGATTTATACACCTGAAAGGAAGAATGTGATTTCGTGATGAAATTTAATCTCACACATTGATAAAATTTATCGCGGGGAGCATATTTACTTAATGTGTGGTGTAAATGGGTTTTTTCTAAACGTGGCGTAAAAGTATTCGTGAAACAGGAAAAACCGATCCACTATAAGGGAGAAGGATGCGAAGCAGTTATTACGTCTCATCCTTCTTATCCATGTTGGAGCGGTATTTTCGGTTTCGCGCTTCTTTTCACACTGCGTCTAAAAAAGCCCAACATGCGCCACCATCGATTGTTGGAATTTTTTAAGGATTCAACTATAATATAATTTTTTGGAACCATGTTAAATTGTTACATGTATCGCGATCAAAAACTACTAAGCCAAATATCAGCGTTCGAAAAAGAAACGTCCAGAAAAAAAAATTCTGATCCAGCGTACACACGTTACATTACAAACCCCTGGCAAAGATTCGACCTGTACATGGGGCAATAGCATCCGATGACACCTCACTCCCGCTCCCTACGAGATCTACTTCCTCGAAGTAAATAGAATGGACCAAATCATGCGGAAGCTGTTCTCAGATCATCCTTCTCGCGGAATAGTACGTTCAACTAACAATGCCTAACTCCACGGTCTTGGATCAGTTTGCAAAAAATTGATTACTATCGACTATTTACATCCGAAGGAAAATAGTAATCGATTTTTATAAACTGATCCAAGACCGTGGAGTTAGGCATTGTTAGTTGAACGTACCATTACGCGAGGAGAATGATCTGAAAAGAGCTTTCGCATGATTTGGTCCATTGTATCTTCTTCGACAAAGTAGATCTTCCGATAGGGAACAAGTTTCCTCATTATGAAGTTTACCTCAGGCCCGTGCATTGGTTTTCACATCCTTCAAGAGTTCCAGTTTGCCTTGATCACTCTTCTGACCTGTATCCTGATTATACGCTTCTCTCCAGCGTCGAAGCTTATGAAACTTTTCATTTCATTTCATTCAATAAACAAACGCGGGATCTTATGTACAAACGGGAACTCCCGTTCTTTGCTTTACAGTCTGCCAATAGCAAGTTACTGGGCTTTTTTACATGCAGCGTGAAAAGTAAGCGTAAAACAAGTTATATGGGCAAGAAGAGGGAGAAGCATTGAGGTAACTTGATGGGAAAAACACGCCAAAATTTTCTAGGGTGAACGAGTGTAATCCGCATACACAAACGTATTTTGTTGCTCATTTGGCCGGGGAAATTTTATACAATCATTCCGAATTGAACATTCAGTGAAGAAGGTAGTCATCATAAAAGAATTACCTAATTTGAGTGCAAAAATGTATGGGTGGACGCTACGCGTTATTTAACCCTAAACGCATAATATTCGTCGAATCGACGAACACTGCTATCATTTCGTCGATTTTCTTTTCATGGAATTAGGCGACCTCGCTCTTCTGCTTTGTAGCTTTAGTCGTCGGTGTGCTCTTACTGTGTAGACAATCGTTTGCATTGAGTCAGCAGTGTAAACTACTTTTTTACGCCATCGTGTTCGTCGAATCGACGAAGTTTCGTTTTTGTGCAACATTCCAATTATGTTGAATATTTTGTTGTTACTGGGTAGATTTTTCAAACCCAAACAAATTGTATTTGGTTTTAGAATATTCGAAAATGAGTCCCGTTCAGAAATTTCTTACTGATGATCAGATCGTCAAGTTATTGGAGCAATGCGATGAAGCTACCGAATATGATCACTCAGTAGAAGACAATGTACAAGAAGACGATGTAAACGATGTTTCTATTGCTATCAACGAGGTCAAAGAAAAGGATGAGTCTTCTCAGGAAGACGAAGATAATATCCCCTTGAATTTGTTGGCACGAACGTCAAACTCGAATATAATAATTTTTTTCAAAAAAGATAAAAAAGGTAAAAATAGTCATAAATGGTCAACTGTAAAACCCAAAAGTCATTATAGAAGCTGCATCAGGCAAGAGGTCCAACTCGCAATTGTAAGAATTTGATTGTTCCTCTCGAATGCTTCCGAAGATTTATAACGGACGAAATAGTACTCGTAAATGAAATCGTGCAATGGACCAACGTTGAAATTAATTTGAGGAATGATTATTCCGTTAATGTAAGCCCAACAAACAAAATTATAAATGAGAAGGAAGTTAAAGCTCTGATCGGTTTATTTATCCTAACAGCTGTACGAAAAGATAATCACCTGACAGCTTCTGAACTCTTTGACAGCGCCTTCTCTGGATCACGGTACGTTTGGACAATGAGCAAATATCGTTTTATGTTTATGTTGTCTCGTCTACGATTTGACGATAAATCGAGTCGACTTTTAATTGTTGATGACAAATTTGCACCAATCCGAAAAATCTGGGATTTGCTCATACAAAAGTGTACTAAAAATTATACCCCTGATAATTATTTGACAATCGACGAACAATTATTATCTTTTAAGAGTAGGTCCTTATTTAAAATATTCATTCCAAATAAACCGGTAAAATACGGAATAAAAATTGTGATGATGTGCGACAACGGAACTAAATATATGGTGAACCTTCGTAAAGGCACTAACAGAGGAGATTTACCAATCGCTGAGCATTATCTAAAAAAGCTTTCTAAGAGCATTGATGGAACCAATCGAATTTTAACGACGGATAATTAGTTTACATCCATTCCTCCTTGTAGGAACACCACGATCAAATAAACCCACTAGAATTGGGTAACACCAAAGGAAGGAAATGTGCTACATCAATATTTTGCTACGACCAAGAATTAACACTTGTTTCGTATAAGCCAAAACCCAGCAAAATTGTGCTATTTTTGTTGTCCTGCAACGAACAAGGAACTGTAAACAGTAGCACTAAAAAGCCGGAAATTATCTACTTTTATAATGCTACGAAAGGTGGGGTCGACACGTTTGACCAGATATGCAGCACAATGTCATGCTCCCGCAAGACAAATAGTTGGCAAATGTGCGTATTCTATGGAATATTAAACATGGCATTTATAAATAGCTACGTAATTAATATACATAACATGTATAGTATGAATAAAAAAACACTAAATCGTATTAATTATATGAGAGAAATTCGTAAGAGCCTTATTGAACCATGGCTGGGGAAAAGATTGGAGGTGCCAACCCTACCCATTTCTACCGGAAGGAATATTGAAAATATTGTTGAACAATGTGATAAAAATCAATATTTATGTAAAAGTACCCTTAACACAATGTCAATTAATAAAAAAGATCAATTTGTAGATTTTATCCATACCAAAAACGGCGTATGACAAAATCTGCATGTGAAAAATGTTCCAAAAGTATTTGCGGGGAACAAAAAATTGAGTTTTGTTTCTCTTGCTCAAAATAATGACTTATAATGAAAACGTATGGTTGTGTTAGAAGATATGGGCATTAGTATTTAAGTTTTGAGTTTTATACTTACTTTTAAGTGATCTATAACCTTTTTTTTTTCTTATTCGATCTCATCTGGACGAACCGAATTCTTTTATGTACCTCATATTACTAATAAAATATGTTTTCCATTGAACTAATATAAGAGAAGCAGTTTATTTTGCTTTGTATAAGATCCAGGAACTAAATAATAATCATATAGGGTTATTCATTTTACGCACGGGAAAGTAAAGCTAAAGAAAACACATAATATATTCAGATGGAAACGAAATTTTTTTTTCAATATAAAGATTGAACCTTGCCATTATACGTGAAAACAACATCATTCCAATGTCTTCCACGGGACCTCTTACAGACCTTAATCCTTTTGAGGTAATTTTCAATGACATTTCGGCACATTTCCGGCATAACTTCACGAATATTGGTTTTCAATTGCTCAAGATTTTGAGGATTGTTCGCGTAAACACGATCTTTCGCATAGGCCCATAAAAAGAAATCCAAAGGTGTTAGGTCGCAGGATCTTGCGGGCCAATTGACATCACTCAATCTCGAAATTACGCGTCCTGGAAATTTCTCTTGCAAAAGTGCACGATTAGCCTGTGTTGTGTGGCTTGAGGCTCCGTCCTGTTGGAACCACATGTTCTCCAGATCATAATCTTCAATTTCTCTCCAAAAATAATCGGTTAACATCCGTCCATAGCGGTCAGAATTGACTGTAATGGCTCTTCCTTGATCGTTTTCAAAAAAATACGGGCCAATAACACCATAGTGCACACCAAGCGGTCACTTTTTCCGGATGCAAAGGCCTTTCTGCGATCACCTGAGGATTTTGAGAGCCCCATATGCGGCAATTCTGTTTATTTACGTAACCACTGAGCGAAAAATGAGCCTGTTCAATTCGAGTATTTCAAACAAGGAATTGAGTTCCTCGTTGAGCTTGAGAACAGTTCCACCAGTTGCATAGGCAGAGATAACGAAGAGGTTATCCCCACCTGGCAGTGAAATGTTGATAATGGACACTTCTAGAGATTCAAAGCTTTTGAATTCGACTTTTTCAATATTTTGGAAACAATAGGGTCTTCGAATCAATATCCCGGTGCCACCTCCCCCAACATCTATTACCCTATCTTTTCTTACGAATTCAAAATCCTTGAATGTCATGGAGTGCCATGAATTGAGGTGGGTTTCGGTGAGAAGCATGATGTCAGGCTTTTGCTTAACAATGAATTCAAGGAGATAATCACGCCGATGTATAGTAACAATGGAGCTGACGTTGATCGAGATGTGACGAATCCTATCCATGGGAATGTGACTGGATGACAAATTATTTTGAGGCATTTGAAACCCCTAAACAATGAAAAACAAGATTAATTTTCGTATCTTGCTTATCGATTCTTTCCGATAGAGAATTTAATTGCTGTAAAATTTTGAGAAGCAGCTCATTATTGCCACTTTCATTATTTACCGCATTTTCTGCTGGTCCTCTAGCGGTGCACTATAATACAAATCAATGTACTCGCTGTGTAAGCCGAAGGTCCCCGGTTCGAGTTCCGTTGTTGACAGCGAAATTTGTTTTGGGTGATTTTTCAGACGGACTATAGAACGGGTCGGTTATGATAGTTACTGGTTGAAAATCAGAACGTACGAGTATTCCTACAGAATTTTTTCACTTAAAATTAGTTCTCGACTTAATTAATTTCACTTATTTGCAAATTCTAACATTAATTAAAATTGCCTGTTACAATCAATTTTAATTGAATCAATCGTGGCTCGTTTGGTTAAAGTGCTATTCCTCTGAATACAAGTTACGTTTCATGTGACCATGGTTGAAAGATTGTCCCTTCGATGTTCTATTTTCCCCGTAGAATTCTATTTACCCCATACCAAAATATGTAATAATTTTAAAATACTTGAATTTATTTCAACCATAATCAAGTACGCTTACTTTGTGTCATTTATTTGTGAATGTTTTTTCAACGTATTTTATCGTACTCATGTTATCGCCGATAATTCGAAGTTTTTCATATTCGCCCGATATATTACTCGTATATAATCTTGGTGGTCATTAACCCAAAATTACATAATCTCGGCAGTCTAAGCTCAAGTGTGAAAACAAAATGAAATAATTGCTATGAGATTATATATTTTCGTAGTCCTCTCTACAAAATTAAAACAAAATATGTATATTAATAAAATAAACTTTATTTTCTGTTATTATATACCATTTTTACTTTGATGGATGTGAAAAAATAATAAATTTGACGTCGTAATGCTGCTTCAACTATTATCAATTTTTATTTCAATGTATTCTAATTTTACTCATTCTGATGTAATGTATATATAGTACTTGTATAACCGTTTTAGCAATTTCAAATAACCATAAATGTCAAATAATTTAAAACTCAAATCATTATTCAAATATTGACAATTTCAAGTGTCTCATCTTTCTTCAATTTTTGCAGCACATGGAGTCTCTAACTCGATTTCAGGTCTCCGGATAGTGTCTGTACGTAACGTTTGCTTGAAATAAATAAATAAAAAGTATTCAATCAAATATTTTTTATTATATTACAGTCCCTTTACTTTTTTGCCATACAACAATTAAAATATTTATTCTGAACCGATTTTTACGAAAATATCGAAGATGATGACTTGGAGTGTCTGTATTCCATTTTCTTATGCATATCATTGATTATATTTTTTTAATTCGATTCTTGACTCGCTTGATTAAGTTTATATGTTTTCTTATTATTATTTAAGCTTTAAGCACTTCCCGGAATTATATGATCACACATCCTTACCCTGAAAATTATTGCGAAATCAGAGATGTAATTTTGATCCTTTAATTCATTTAATAAGCTGAAATGCTAAAATAAAGCTTTTCGGTACGGCTTCGCATCTAAAAAATGCGAAGTTGTTGTCATAAAATTTTATTTAAAATTTAATGACAATATAAATTTCTAATAGGTTCCATTATTCAAAGCATCATCACGTTTCCGTTGCAGACTATTTTGTTTTGCATTATTTCATTCGCCACCATTTCAAAGTCCTAAGAAGTCAGAATGCTGTTCCACACATCAATTATGCCAGATTACTTTTAATTCTTTGCCTGTTTATATTTTCTCATTTGTTATCAGATTTCTACTCGTTTATCTTACATCCTTATCTAATGTTTTGCCATCATATAATCTTTTACTGCATATCATAATCATTTGTATCCTCCATATAACAATATTGTTAAATGAGTGCTTTTGCAGTAGATTTTGTCTTGATATTTGTGTCGTTTTTCTCTAGAAATTGCATGGATTCTAACTATTTCTATCTTTTATTCTTTAAAAATATTTTCTCCTTCTCTGCATTATAATAATATTGTGTCAAATCTTAAAGATCTTGCGTGAAATGTGATATCCTTACTACTCAACAATGTGGTCTAATGGATATTACTCAAGGCTGTTACAAAAACAAAAAGCAAGTGTTGTAAGAAGTTTGTGCGACGAGTTGGTGTGAACAAATGCATTTTAGCGCTAGTAGAAAGGTGTTTTTTGTGACAAGTTTTTTGAAGTAGATCAAGTAAGGATATAATAGAATTTATAATTTATCAACATTAACTAAGTGGCCATTTTTTCGATAATGATCAATCATTAACTAATTACCAACATTCAACCGTTTACGGATCGTCTCCATGCAATCAAATTTATTGGAATTAAAATAATATTCTTTCTCATAACGAATTACTCTAGCAAAAAATAAAGATGTTTCTGTACACCGCTATTTTGTGGTAAGCTCAATTACACTTAAGTTTTACTATTCAATCTACCATTTGAATATTTTCGTATATAATACAGAATTAAATCAGTCTCTTCGCTTGTTTAATTTTCATTCCAAACACGTTTTGCCCATCGATTAATATCGGACTGTAATTGATGAGTTTAATTATGGGTATTTGAAGGTCACTTGCTTAGATAAGTGAATTGGTTGAACCTTTCCTTCTCGTTTCAAAGTATTTGATCGCATTAATTCTGCATTTAAACCTGACAGCATAAAACGAAAAATATTAGAGTTGCGATAATATGTGAGGAAAAAATAAATATCCTTTTTTTTCCCTCTTGATTTCACTCAAACGCAATACATTCTTTAAATTCTGCTCTATCAACTATATATAGCACTAAATTATGTCAAGTAAAGACGATCTTTTAATAAGAAGTGGTACTCTTTTCGGCAAAAGTTTCAAAAATCAAAATCAGCAACACATTTTTGAAAAAGTCCATTGGTAAATACAGTACAGGACGAAATGTCAGTCCAATTTTATAAAATTTTTAAAGGCACTCCTGAAAGATTTCAAAGCGGAACGGAACTGTAGGAAAATTTTATATTGTTAATAAAATAGTATCTCTAAAACTCGAATAGCTGGTTAAGGGTGAACTCAATATTCGGGCTACTAAGCCGGTCGAAACTCTTCCATATGTGAACATGAACGGATTGTTTACTATGCTACTGAAAAGTCTCCGAGCTGTTGCGTTAGTTAATAAAATTATATTGTAGTTAAATAAATAGGAATTGTTAGAAAAGTAGCCCTCCAACCCCCTTTTTTAGAACAACTCGAGCATAACGTGCCACGTGGTTCCAGTAAGTCAGCCGACCCAAGCATCTTCCCGATAAGACTATCAGGAGAAAGCTCCCCTGGTTCCTTGAAGAGATCCCGGCGCAGCCTGTTCCATCTTTTGCATGCAAAAATTGTGTGGTAGGCATCATCTTCCTCTGCTGCGCAAAACCTGCAGTTGGGAACCAAGACTTACCAATCTGGTGCAAGGAAGACTGAGTCAAGTAATAGTCATCCTCCGTGCGTTATGTTGAGCCACGGTCTCCGATCAGGAATGAGGCGCATAGTCTGTCTGTTCATCAAAGATAACTGCCAAACATTGAGTGATCGTTGTCTCTCCTCGCAGGCTATTGCCTCTCTTGTATTTTTGTTTAAACGCAGGTAGATAGCACGACGCTCTCTAGCAAAGAGGGTGATAAGTATAACGACTGCGATGACTAACGCTGCCCAATCAGAGACTGTCCACTATGAAATACTCCAATACTCTCTGCTCCTCCTCTCTGTACCTATGCCAAGAGTTTTCGATTGCCCCGTATTAGTGCTCCATGCAGTAGCACCGCCTCTGCGAACCTCATCAAGAGGCGTCCTCTTGATGATTTGGGGCCCCCTAATTTGGCCGTAAGTCGACTCAGAGCTGATACACCTGAAGCAACCTTATAATCCGTTACTCTGATTTGTTTACAGAAACTCAGTTTGGGGCCGATCAGTAGCCGCAGGTATTTTACGAATGGTTTTGATTCATCCAGAAGCTCCCCAATACTTATCCACGTTACTCTGGGAGTTCTCTTCCTTGTCAAGATGACCACTTCAGTTTTTTTTTGTGGTTGGAAGGTGAATGCCATTTACGCACTGAGTTTGGGACTCGCAAGTGTCTGGACTACCCACCAAACACCTTCCCTATCAACCTAAGAACCAAGCGGGGAACCGTTTGACATATTATTCTGTAAGGTGCCTTCAGGCTGGGGTATCCTTCCTCCAGCGAGAGAGAAGGTAGAAAGAGGAATTGCCAGACAAGTGATTCTTCTGCTCCGACGTGAGTTCCTTTTATCGTTAAGGACTGCCCGAATATGCCATTGTTCCATTTGTCAACCGATCTTGGCATCAACGCGACTGTACTATTCGGGGTGAGCTCCCCCCTACTGCACTCATCCAGAGGCGTCTTCTTGATGAGTAGGGCCTCCCTACGTTGGCCATAATTTGACTCAACCGTCTCCCTGATTTGCTCAGAAAAATCTTCTCAGAGTCGATCGATGTCTCCAATACTAATCATCCTTACTCTAGGGACTCTCTTGACCACTTCAATTTTCTCCAGTGCAAGACTAAACCCACGAGCAGTTATCCAGTCTCTCACTTGGCGCATTAGCATACCTAGCCTATGTTGCGCTTGTTCAACAGTGCGTCCAGCTACTAAAGCCGCAACATCATATATTGTTGATGAAAGTACAACACAATGAATCGATTAAAGCTCCTTGATTTCTCCTCACAGCCACCTCTTCAAACTAACGTCTTATTTTTCGTCAAATGAATTAACAGCAAGGTTCTCCGTTTAGTTTATCAATCGTTTTTTTCATATTATAAACATCTATGACTTCTTAGATCTGAAATCCTATTTATAATATTGATCCTTTACTCCATTATAACAATCTGAAAAAAAAACCTCTCTCATAATCTCAACTCAATTTTCTCCATGATGTATATGTTATATATATATATACATATATATATATATATATATATATATATATATATATATATATATATATATATATATATATATATATATGTATATATATATATATATATATATTTATATATATATATATATATATATATATATATATATATATTTATATGTTTGAATATACAATTATTTTTTGTATGTTTGTTACCGTTATACGAGTATAACATAATTTATGTGTAACGCATTAAAACAATTATAGAGCAAATTGGTTAAAGATTAACACCGCGCTCACCAACTCTGCAATCCCATCAATGGTAGAGCGTCCTGCTCTAAAGCCGTACTGCCGAGGAGATCGATACCCACCAGCACAAACCGCGTCAAGGAATCTTCTCTTGATAAGTTTCTTTAGCACTTTCCAGCATGCATAACGGGCCGTATGCAAACGGGATCTGATATTTCCCTTCTCCTTGCTGATTAGCACCAGCCTCGCCACCTTCCATCGTACGGGGAAAACACCGTCTAGTAAGCAAGCGTTGAATATATTGAGCAGCCAGCCTGGAAAATAGTAATAGACAAGTTCCAACACCTCAGCTGGAACACCATCGAGGCCTCGACCCTTCCTTGCTTTCAATTAGAGGGCTGCCTTTTCCAGTTCCGTTGTGCGAAGAGTAGGCACTCGACTGCTGTTTCACCATGGGCAGCGTCAACACGCACGAGACGGGCGGTGAAGAGTGCCCGCACTATCTCGTCTATTTTTCAGCATCATGTATGCAAGCCGTCCGGTAGGGCACCAAGGTTCCGCGTGGCTAGCTTGTAGCTAAGGCCCCACTGATCGTTGTTAACACTGTCCACTAGATTTTACTTGTTTAACCAGTTTGTAAGGCCGACTTATATGCTGCTACTCAGATGCATGCCTCGTCACGGCTCCCTGCCCGTTGAGCCCCACGCCGAAGCTTGTGACACTCCTTTCCCTTATCAATCGCATTTAATCGACCACCAGTACACTGGGGGCTTACCGTGCCGGGGTTTCCGACGGGGCATATCGGCTTGTTCGGCGTTAGGTACACACTGAAGAAGGTTGTCACTGAACATCGAACCCACACGAAACCATCTCCCGTCCACAGCCCTCGCCTTGGAAATCACTGTTCCGAACCGAGATGACCCTGACCTTGTGTTGCTCACACAGCAACAAAAAGTCTGCTTTCATATACCTCGCAAACTGCTCAGGCCGGTGTTGGGCGGTTGAACTGCGATGTAGATTTACCTGCAGGATACGGGTCATCGAAGCTCTGATTTTGCACTGGCTAGGGCTTCCTGAAAAACCGGACGTTTTCTTGATTTCAAGACGTGCTCGAAATTCGGTCTTGGATCAGCAAAGGATACAGTGTGCCTCCTTTACACTTCCTTTTCTTTTATATGTCATTTTACTGCATTTGTAACATAGGGAACTCCTATCGGTTCCTTTGCATATTTGTGCGATGTGACCATAGCCAAAGGATTTAAAACATTGAAGAGGCGGTGCCCTTCGTCGTATCCTGCAGATAACCCACCCTCTTCTCAATTTGCCCTTATTCAGAAATCGTTCAGCATCTTTTTCTGTCAAGTCATTGGTCGCCATGCGTTTTTCTCTGTGTTTTTCCGGCTTCAGCCTCGCTTCGATCCTCCCCACGCTAAGGAGCTTCCTTCTGACGGCCTCTTCTACCTCGGGCAGGTCTGTGACGCAGTCAATGTGCGTTATATCGATCTTTGCCATCGGCTCGAGCGAGGCAACAGTTGCACTTTTGCCGAGGATTTATCTTTTTGCGTCGAAAATGCTTCTTTATTGTCGGACTCTGCTCCTAATCCGATCAGTATAGCAGTGTTGGTATCTTCGGGCCTTACTTCTGCGTAAAATCAGCTAACTTGTGGCTTTATCGGCAGTGTCGGTTGCCGAGTCCTCGTCGTGGCTTTTTTCACTCCGGTATTGCGTCGGGTCTTTCTTCTTCTTTCTTTCTGGTACTTTTTGAAGGAGTTTCTACACGGCTTTCTTCGCTCTTTTTGTCATAATTGTCTGGAACCCCTGATCTAGCGCTCCACGTGCAAGTGCCTCTTGCTTCCTTCTTATATCCCGATCTCCTTTAATTGGGCTAGATGCAATTCTTTTATTGATGTTTGATGGTGGAGCTATCTGCGCGTGCCCTTTAGGCTTTGTCCCCACCGCTCTTTCATCTTTCTGCTCTTCTTCAGCCTTCTGGTCCTCTTCGATCTTAACTAGCTCCTCTAGTTCAACGAGTCCATTCTTTACACCTTAGCTGATTTCTGACGAGTCGCATGCAGATTTTGTTCGTTTTATAACGTCTCCCGCTTTTCGGATTATCATATCGCTGTGCGGCAATTCTGTTCTCTCCTTCTGCCGTGATCACTTTGTGGACTTCAGGATGGTTCCTTATTATTTCGAGACTTAAGACCCTTGCTTCGGTCGCTTTTGTAGCGAACGCAGTAGTATCCATCGAATAATTGACGTTATTCTTTCCATTCTTCCTTTTTAGGATGCTCTGGCATGCGCATAATTTTTTTACTGCGCCCGAATGCCGCAGGAATCTCAGTTTGGGAAAGGCTGTTTTTATAGAGCAGGGAGGACATGCGGCGGTTGGCACAGGCACTTATGAGGACAAGTACTCAGGGCCAGACCAGCGCTAATCGAGAGTGCGTCTCAACTGAGCCTACACAACTACTCCAATGGGGCGATCTTCGAACGTACTCCACCAATGTTTCACCGGGACGGTATGATAGTTGAATTGGAGCCGTTCATGCATGAGTACCAACCCAAAGCATAAATTCAAATTCATTGTCCAAAGCGTAGTCTAGGTTCAGTCAGGGTCGTTACCTGTCATCCCAAGAGGAACCTCACGGCAGCCTCAATATCCTCGAGTTCGTGGAGCGGTACCACCCAAAGAATGCTAGCCTCCAAGAGTATTCCTGTTGACCGGCAGTCCTCCTGCGGGTGGAGAAGTTGGAGAAGTTTCGAATAACCTCTATGAAACAAAATCAGGCTTGGACAATTGAAAGTGATAGAATGAGAGTAAGCAAGGTGTATGAAATACCCCAGGCTGAAAGAAAATCTGCAGTAAAGGGACGAAGAAAGAGAAACAGATTTTGAAACGATGTTGATGTAAAGTAACTTAGCGTTTTTCACAAAACTTTAGCGTTTTTTTTTCAAAGCGCACATTGATTTTGCTTCGGTAAACCCACGTCCCAATGGTCCACACAATCTTACCTAATGAAAAGTCCTCTTCAGAAGTTCTGTAGATGTTTTAAGGCTGCATCGCGGTATGAGAATATTACCAGATAAAATAAGAATAACAATGAAGCACTTAATTTCATCTGCTGTTGTTTCAAATGAGTGATCTCCTGTTTTCACTATCAAAGCATAATTCAAAACACTCAACAGGATCTGATCCTATATCACTTTAACCAGGTGTTATCAATAACTTAAATTTTGGTTGGATATCAATTTTTTCAATTAAGGTCTTTTTAACTTTTTGGATTTCTAAGTGTTTGATGATTTGTATTTATCACTAGTTGTTGAGGGCTCTGGTTCGATAATTATACAAGAGAGATCCACTATCGTGTAAAACATTCTCGTAGACGGCTACTGTGAAAATTTCAGTCGGATCGGACTCGTAGTTTTATGGATTCTAGATTTTAGAAAAATGGAGAAAGAGCTATATCGGTCGGTGATTCGATTCTCATTATTGGAAGGAAAATCGCGCCGTGAAATTAAACAGCGCTTGCTCCTGCGATGGTGACCGCAAAAAAGTGGTCTCACGTCGGTTTCTGATGAGCCACGCCCAGGTGATCCGAAAACGGCTACCACGGAAGATAACGTGACAAAAATCCACGAGCAAGATAGCTGAGACAGTAGGCATCTCAAAAGACCCCGTCTGGGTCAAATCCTGCATGATATTTTGGGCATGCTGTCGGCCCAATGGGTGCCGCGTTTTCACTCCGCACAACAAGCGCGACCATGAGACCACTCCAGAGTAGTGTTCGGCGCTGTTCAAGAGCAATCCAAAGGAGTTTCTGCATCGTTTCGTGACCGCCCACGAAACATGGCTCCACTGGTACACATCAGAGACCAAGGAGCAGTCAAAACAATGGACCTCACCCGGCCAACGTGCTCCGAAGAAGACGAAGACCGTCCTATCGGCCGGAAAGGTGACGGTCACCGTTTTCTGGGATTCACAAGGTGTGATCTGCATTGACTACCTGGAGAAGGGCAAAATGGTCACAGGGCTCTACTATGCCAAATTATTGGGGCGATTCGACGCTGAATTACAGAAAAAAACGCACCCTTTGGCAAAGAAAAAAGTGCTTTTCCACCGCGCCAACGCACTGGCTCACACCTCCGCCGCCGCCACGGCCAAATTGGTTGAATCGGGCTAAGAACCGCTACCCCATCCGCCGTTTTCTCCTAATTTGGGCCCGTGTGACTCCTTTTTGTTTTCAAACTTGAAACAGTCACTCGCCGGGCAGAAATTTGAGTCGGATGGGAAGGTCATCGCCGGCTGCTTTGCAGACCTGGAGAAAACGTATTTTTCAGACAGGTTAAAGAAGTTGGAGCATCGCTGGGTCAAGTGTATTGAGCTAAGAAATAAATCGCGACTTTTTCAAAACTTTCGTTTTTCTTTTGTAGGCTAAGTACTGTTCAGACCACCCTCGTAGTTGTGCCATCATCCAATTCTGCTAAATGCTCCTTACCTTCACCGGTAGTCACTCTCAGCTCATCAAATAGATTGTTAGGTGACTTTCACTCTTCATCACCATTATCCTCCTCAGTTTCAGCTCCATCTTCAGGAGGCAATATACGAGTATAACATCATCTCTTTCCGCAAAATAGCAAGAATTTCTTCTATTGTCAAACTTCTGAAAAACAAAACTATATGAGGCAGAAATCCGAAAGTAGGTTCCATGCCAATAAATTGCAGAAAAAAAACAATTTATCTTCGCCCAAAATGGAAAACAGAGTTGGATATTTGGTCTGGTGTTCCCAAATGGGAGCAACGTACTTTATGACGTAACAATTATCCCTAACTGCAACCATTATTGTAGTATTAGGCTGATACATTGGCAATAAAAAACTATTAGATATTAGTACAACAAATGTGACAAATAGCTTTGATCGCATCTTTTCGAATTCATGTCTGCACAAAAAATATTGTGAAACTTCAAAAACCACTCGAAACGAACACTGATACAACATGGTTAGCTTGATTTGCTCTTTGACATGTATAGTTCTCAGAAAAAGATGTACAAATACAATACCAAAGAGATTGGTCGCATTCTATACAATCAAAACTGATAAGAAAACTGTTCTCATTTTGTTAACACTGGGAAAAGGAGGTAAACGTCCAAATATCAACAGGCAACAAAGATCTTAATGTTCCAGGGTTACGGGCGTTGCAATAATATACTGATTTATGAGTTGATACTTCAGTTTATTTGAAAATTTGGTTACAGTAATCAAAATTTTAGTAGAAATGCTTAAAATTAATATCGAAAAAGTCTTACTTCTCTTCCCCATCAAATTCAAGAATTCACCTTATAAGCTATTAAACTACCAAGGTCTTCCTGCATTCCTTAAAAAAATACCGCTTGCTTCTACCTTATTTCCCTGTTGAGCATACAAAAAAAACATAATTTTAATCCCTAATCTTATAAGGAATGATTATTGGAATAACGTCTATATTATCATCGCTTGGAATCCCCCTTAATTACAATCTATATTCATGCAAATCGACAGTAAAGTCTCATGCACAAGCGAGAAAATTACATCCTAAACATACTAAATATCTTGTCATAGCAAAAAAATTATGAAATCCTTTAATGCGCTTCAAATATCTTATCCCTAACGAAAATCCAGAATTTTCGAATTCAATGAAAACGTAAAATGTCATAATGATGTTATTTCTGACAGTATTATCCTTATTACATATAAAATTCAATTATTTCACATCAACTTTTATCTGATTCCAAAGTAATGCCGACCTTCAAATACTTTAAACTTTATCCAAAAGTTGCCCGAATCTCAATTCACGTCCTTCAAATGAAAGTCCTACGTATCAGGCCTAAAATTTTTGCAGCTTTTGATTTTCTTCTCTCGAAACTTTTTAATTATTTGCTTCAACTTTATCTAGAAACTCACCTCCTGCTTTTTTTGGGTGAACGAACATCATTATACCATCCTGTAGCCCGTTCCCTGCCAAGTCTACTGTGTCGTGTTCATTTAAATGGAAATTTAAAGACGTACTTGCACAGTACATCATTATTTCTGTACATCTTCTAATTTTAACTGTATATTCCATTTTTAGAACCGAGTTCAGCAACTTATCTAATATTTGCCTATTCAGTAATTTGCATAAATTCTAATGGATTTTCTTGATATTAATGTGTTATTATCATAATGAGTAGATAGGCAACGCGTAATGGAGTTTGCGAATAATTGGAATCACGAAGAAATCAGAAACAAGTCAAGTAGATAGGAGTTCACTCCTGTTAGAAGAGTTTTGAACTCATCATATGAAAGATAGACATTTACGCTCCGTAACGAATGTAAAAACGCGATAAATACTTGTATGATACTCGTTTGTATATTATATAGTGGTCCGCGTTGTGTAATAGTTAAAGCAATCATCTCGTAAGCCGATGGTCCCTGGTTCGAGTTTCGTTGGCAACAACGAGATTTAGTTTGAGTGATTCTTCGGACGGACTATAAGCCCGTTCAGTTATATGTTCTGGTTTAAAATCAGAAAGTATCGCAGCTGGGTAGACGAACACACGGCCAAAGCGTGGTACTGAACATATCACCTTCCCGAGTTGCTGATACATTCGATCAAAATAATGAGATACCCTAACTAATCTCTAAACAAAGGCCCGAAAGAGGCTGTAGTAATAAAGCGAAAAAATAATGTTTTTTAATGATGAATTTAAAGGAAATCGTATTTTTATCTAATTTGAGTGGCCGCCATTTTGTAAAATATCCCTCAGTATACAAGCTATTAAACAAATTTACATTGTTCACCTTTCCTGAAGTTCTTAAAAAGATCCCATCAATAAATTGCATATAATTTTTGTTTAATTATATAAAAATTTGAATGCCTGCTATTTCACTGAGTACTCGCTGCGTAATCCGACGGTCGCTGGCTCGAATTCCGTTGGTGACAACAAGATTTATTTCGACCAATTCTTCTTGTGAACTCTAAGCCCGTCCAGTTATAACACGTCTTCTTTTTCTTCGTAGCGCTACAGCCCCTCTCGGGCCTTCGCTTCCTGCAAAAATCGTCTACACCTGTCCCGGTCTATTGACCGCGTCCTCCAATTTCGATATCTGAGCAGCGGTGAACTGTATTCGTCGATCGAGCCAGACCCACGTTTCCTCGGTTTCGCCACTGGTGTCCGCCCTTCAGTTTTCTCAAAGAATTAGCATTCTTATGACATATTCCAGAGCCAAACTGAATAGCAATGGGACCAGCCCATCTCCCTGGTTTAGTCCGCTTTTTGTGTCAAAGGCATCAGTGAGTTGGTTATTTATGCGAACTTGGGAGGTTGTCGATGTCATTGTCATTTTGGTAAGCTGGACTTATTTAGCTAGGATACCAAAGCAAAGCATTATTTGGTACAGTATGTTACGATCAATACTGCCATATGCTTGCTCAAAGTCCACGAAAATTTGGTGTACGTCTATGTTGAACTCCCAGCATTTTTCAAGTACCTGCTTGACAGCGAAGAATTGGTCTATTGTCGATCTACCTGCTGTGAAACCACCTTGATACTCCCCAATAATACTGTTGGCGTATGATTTGATTTTACTTTCTAAGATAACAATAAAGTAATGATACACTTCTCTTGTTTTCGCACTGTAGCTTATCGCCTTTTTGTAGAGAGCGAATATAATTGAGCGGCCCCACTCGCTCGGCATTTGGTCATGTTACCAAATGTACTGAATGACTTTGTGAATAGCTTTCGAAAAACTGCTGCCATCATATTTAATGAGCTCCATTGAAATTTCATCGATGCCCGGCGTTTTATTATTCTTTTGAGCCTTGATGGTGAAACACACTTCATCTAAAGTTGGTGAGGCCAATGGTTGCTCTCCGGGCAAATCTATAAGCTCCAATGTTCTAGGGCTCTATGGAGGATTAAAGAGGTTCTTGATCTTCCCTAATCTTGTTTTCATCAGCGATGATGTTGCCGATGTTATCACGGCAGAACGTGGTTTTGGGCCGATAACCTCGCTTCAGGCTTTTCACTACTTTGCATGCTTATCTTGTATCATTGCGCCTAGACTTACATCGATGCTTCTCAATTGATCGTCATAGTATTTTCTTTTCCTAGTTTTATTTGTCTTATTCGCCACACTTCTGAAATTTACATACATACATTTACATTTTCCTACCTAAATATTGTTTGTATGCCTGATTCTTTTGGTTTAACGCACTCTGGCATTCATCATCAAACCAATTATCTCTTTTGCGCCGTGCTTGATGTCCAATCGTCTGTTCTGCCATGGTCTTCATTGCCGCTTTGACCCACAGCTCGTTGCTTATTTTCAGATATGTGTCTAATAGGACGCGAGCCAGCTGTTTGTCAAGAGTTTTTATGAAATCTTTTGCCACAGATTTCGCTTGAAGCTTGTTGTCTGTAAAGGCCTGATCTTCGCTCCATACACGTTTGACTTCAGACATCGGCTAAATCATCCAATCTTAGCGTTGAAACCACCCAAAATTATATTTGTGTCGTTGAACGTTTCCTTCGTTTTTTTCGTTCTTTTCTTCTGTCGAGGCGTGTACGTTTTTGAGCTAAATTTTGAGGAATTTCGCTTTTATACGGTTCGCACTTATTCGGTCATTAACTGTTCGAAAATCAATAACGTGCGATTTAAATTTCCCATCCACAATAGAGGCAACTCCGAATGCTTGCTTTCCAGCAGGCTTCCTACGTTTGAATATTGTGTGGGATCTCATGTCTTGAATACCAGTTCCAGTACATTATGTTTCCTGGATTGACAGTACGTTTAATTTATATCGACCGACCTGCTGTAAAAGGCTCTTAACAGCACCAAGGGTGTTCATTGATCTGGCATTCCATTATACAATTCCTTAGTTTTCTTTTCAGTTGCGAGGCTGTTGCCCTACTTTCGATTTCGTTGTTATTGATTACGAAATTACCTCAATGAGAATTGATCTCACTCTCGATCTGACAATGAGGGGCGGTCTCGATCGTACTGTGGAATGAAGTGCTTGTGTCGCATTTAACCCCGCGAAAGAAGTTTGTGTTCCAAAGAAAACTCGGACAGCAAAACACAACATCGGAAACGAGGATGAACCCGAATGGCATGAAGGATTTACTCGCGTTTTTCATGGCTGGTGCAGGAATAAAATATTTTTAAAATGGGTTCTTACGGGCCTTCGATCAATTTCGAATGAATTTTCTTGGACCGGAATTCTCCAGAAGTTAACGGAAGATGCAGCCAATATTGTGTTTAACGTGGTGATGATAGATTGCGAAGAATTCATAGCCATGATACAGGAGGCGAAGTCATACCAGCCACTGAAATATACAATATATATAAACCAGCATGGGTCGCAGCATCTAGTGACACTCTTTCATGGAGATGGCCTATATGACGCCGATCAGGCAACAAAAAAAAATCTTACCAAGGTGAAGCTGAAATCGGAGACCCTTACAGTAATGTAGAACCATCGCCTTCCGAAACACATCGAACACATCGTACACTGAAGCCAACGAAACCGATGCAGATTGATCCAAGATGCAAACTATATGATCCCCCATTTCAATAAGCGTTTATGTATGTATTTTGAGTTTCGTTAAGCAATTTGTAATTGAGCTTAGTTTTAAATTCGAATTATATTAAAATGTAAAAAAGGAGATATCTCTACTGTCAAAACCTAGTAAACAATGTGAACAAGGATCTGTGGGGTCTTGACTACAGGCGAGTCATGCGGAAACTTGCTGCCCTACGGAAACCTTGCATGCATGATGCTCGAAAGATAGACGAGATAATGCGGGCACTATTCCCCGCTCATCCCGTCCTTTTGACGCTGTCCATCGCGAAAGAGTAATCGAGTGTCCACTCTTCACACAGCCGGAACTGGAAGAGGCAGTCCTTTCACTGAAAGCGAGGAAGGCTCCAGGTCCAGAAGGTGTTCCAGCTGAGGTGTTGCTCTTTCACCATTGCGCCGACTTGCTGCTCAGCACATTCAACGCTTACTTACAGGAAGGAGTTTTCCCAGTACTATGAAAATTGGCGAGGCTCGTGCTGATCAGCAAGGGGAAGGAAAATCCCGGATCGCCGTCTGCATACCTCCCGTTATGCACACTAGACACTGCTGGGAAAGTGCTTGAGAAACTCATCAAGGAAAGACTCACTAACGCGATTCGTGCTGCTGGGGAGCTTTCTCCCGGCCGTACGACTTTAAAGCAGGTCGCTTCACCATTGATGCGATTGCAGAGCTTGTGAATGCGGTCCAAAAGGCAGAAGCCTATAGCTGCACCAAGCGACGAATCGTCCTGTTGGTAACACTCGACGTCAGGAACGCCTTCAACTCCGCTAGATAGGTTAATATCCTGGATACGCCGGAAAACCCTTTTCAAGTTCTAGAATATCTAATGCAGCTTTTGAGGAACCACCTGAAGGACCGAAGCCTGGTTTACGGTACGACACAGGCCAACGAAAGATGGAAGCAACATCGGGTATTGCCCAGGGATCTTTCGTTGGTCCAAACCTGTGGAACGTGTCTTACGACATGAGTCGCGCTTAATCGGCTATGCTCTGGTCGCTGAACAAGCGCAACTTAGGCTAGGTATGCAAATGCGCCGAGTGAGAGATTGGATGACTGCTCGCGGGCTCAGTTTAGCACTGGAGAAAACCGAAGTGGTCATTTTGAAAAAAAAAGAGAATTCCTCGATTAAAGATGATCAGTATTGGAGAGTATTGAATGTCGCATCATTGGGGAACCAGTAAACCCAATGTGCAACCCCGAGGTCATTTCCTACCATTTGGTCACCCTGATTATAAATAATACTTCGATTCTAAATTTCATTGAATTTAAAGGTGCGGATTCAGTTTTATTCGCAACAACATGGAAATATAAATCCCTACTTATATTAACAAAGTTGGGTGAATTTTGACTTCTGAGGTATTTGTCGTTGTTTTTCTCATAGAGAACTGCCTCAATAATTTTTTCACAAGTGTCCAATCGTGAGCAGGCGGACACAATTTTTTCGTGTTCCTCCGCTTCCCCTGCCTGCCTCGTTATAGATATTACAATTTTAACAACTTATATTCAAAGATATTTTTAGTCCCTGAACAAGGTCAAAAATAAAGCCAACGTCATCGACATTTCAAATAACTTTTAAGATTCTCCTAGAGACTTATTTAATTGTAAATAGCTCAAAAACCTCAATTTCGCGTAAGTATAGAATTGCTTATTCATTTCAACAGTTCAAAAAGCTTAATTTTGCTTATATTGTATTTACACTTAATCATTCTATAGTACAAGTTCAATGAATTCAACTTTGTTTATGATAGCTCAAATTCCATATTCCATCAAAATATCAGGTCAATCCATTCAATTTTGCTGTCATTATTTCTATGATTACTCAAATCAATTTGGTTGACAATGTTTTCCATTGCATTTTAAGTTCAATAGCTTTGGACTAATTCAATTGAGTATAGATACGATCAATTACAATAATAAAATTCATCTTGTTCAAGTTAACAAGCCAAGAAGACAACATCATTTCTTCTTATTACTATCCAATTTCTAGGTGGTATGACTAATACAATATTTAAGGATTCTTCCAATCCATTCGTCATTTGAGACTGGCTAAGCAGATTTCTGTCTACAAGATGCAATACTGCACCGAAACATCTGATCTTGTTCGTACTTACGATCTCAAAATTTTAGAATAAGGCGGCTGTTGCAACACGGCGATCCCTTTGGAGGCCAAATACTGGGACACGCTGGGGGCCGTGAGGTGTGGTTCTTTGGAACCATCTTCGCGCACAACTTTTTCATCCCAAAATCGTCGGCTAAAATTTGTCTGACTGTTTCACGGTTCATACCCAGTTCCGAGGCCAACATTCGAACTGTTAAACGCCGATCTTCACGAATTAGGGCTCACACACGCTGCGCATTCGCGTCAGTCCGCACCTCGACTGGTCTCCCGCTCCGCGCCTCGTCTTCCACGCTTTCACGCCCCTCCTTGAACTCTTTATGCCATCAAAACACCTGGGCACGACTAAGAGCACTATCCCCATGCAATTTTAAAATTTTAACGTACGTTCCCGAAGCTGTTTCGCCCAATCTGGTGCAAAATTTTATCGCGACGCGTTGCTCTTGATTTCGTTTTTCCATTTTCGTGACAAGCACCACCAACATACGTCTACTCAACACGACACAGCAGACGAACTAAACAAGCTACCAATTTTACCATTTTTTCGTACGGTTCCCCTCCGCCTGCATTGGAAAGTTATCTTCAAGTCCTTTCATTTGATATCCCACATGATTACTTTCGATAAAAAAAACGTTTGCGTCACCCCCTTCAATATGGGGGCACCCCCATTCAAGACCGTTGAAAAATATATTAATACCCAAACTTTCAAGGGGTCATTACTTCTGATCCACCTACAATATCCCGTATATGTAGCTGCTATAGCTTCAGGGAAAAACTGCTGTGGCATACAGATGGACAAACCGATACACAAAACCAATTTCAATAGGATTTTGGAAGTAGTAAAACCTTAAAAACAAAGATCAGAAGCTATTCGGTATTTACTGAAATATTATTTAAAGCTACAATAACACCATCAGACGTATCGTAGCTGGGTAAACGGAAACATGGCCAAAGCGTGATCCTGACCATTCCCGAGTGCCAACACAATCATATAAGATAATGGTTTACACTAACTATCTCTAAATTTTCGCACTACGTGAATTTTTTACTCCAAATTTACAAATATAGGGTAGGGGTTTCAAACAAATTACACATATTTACTTATAGTGATGATGTTTATCATCCATTTTATTTGCTTCGTCCAAACTCTTTTCCTTGAGTATCTTGTTGTCTCTTGACTCATCTAATAATACTAACTGTGTGACGCCCCCACTATGTGACGTTCGTGAAAATAAAAAAATACATATTTATAAGAGTGGTTGTTCGCTTAGCGAGAAACGCGCGATCGTGCTTACACAAACAATTCTGGACAAGAAATGTTGCTACAAGCCCTATTTGATCAAGGCTACCAGTCATCCTTCGTTACTTCAAAGGCAGCAAAGAGGCTAGGTCTAGGAAAGAAAGGTATTTTGGCGACTATTACCGGTATTAGTGAAACAGAAGCATCAACCGTACGTGATAAAGTTGACATAACTATAACATCACACTTCTAATCGACATCCATTCTCTCAGTCGAAACTTACGACATTATTACCAGAAAACCGGGTTGAACTACCTAGGTCTAGTAGGATGCTGGAACTAAGACTAGCAGATCCTAACTTTGCCTTCGCGGGAATAATTGATATAATACATGAAGTATAGGTCTTAGTAGAGATAATTGACGAAGGCTTACGGAAAGCACATCCATTATCAGGTAAAACTATGATGACAACGAGATTTCTTTTGTGTGATTCTTCGGACGGACTATCAGCCCATTCAGTTATGATACGTACTGGTTTAAAATCAGAACGTATCGCAGCTAGGTGGACAGATAAACGGCCAAAGTGTGGTACTGACCATGTCACCTTCCCGAGTGTCGATACATTCTATCAAGATAATGAGATACTCTTACTATCTGTAAGCGTAGGCCCGAAAGTAAAAAAAACCATGCTTAAGGGTAAAAGTAGTACAACTTAAATGATGTCTTGTATCTCTATGACTGAATTCCGTAAAACTGTGAACGGCTGAAATCTGATGCGAAGACCATGTTCAAGTAACATATGATAAAGACTATCATGAAAGATACGAGGGCGGTCCCAAAAGTACCCGACCCGACAAAGAAAACAGTAAAAAAATTGCGAAATTGTTTTTCATTCTTCAACATATTCTCCTTTCAGCTCGATTCACTTTTCCCAACGACGTTCAATAGCTTCGATACCCGCTTTATAGTAGGAACCGTCAAGCTCCTCAAAATAGCTATTAACTACAGATTCTACCTCTTCATTGTTAGCAAATCATTTGCCGCCGAGCCATTTTTTCAAATTCGGAAAAAGAAAATAATCCCAGGGAGCCAGATCTGGCGAATAGGGTGCATCAGCAAGCAATTCGAACTTCAACTCATTGATTTTAGCCATCGCAATGACGCACATGTGGACTGGTGCGTTGTCGCGATGGAACAACACTTTCTTTTTGGTCAGGTAGGGCCGTTTTTTCTTGATTTCATCACTCAAACGCTGCAATGAGGCTGTATAATATGCGCCGTTGATCGTTTTTCCTTTTTCGAGATAATCAATAAATTTTATTCTACGCGCATCCCAGAAAACGGATGCCATGACCTTCCCAGCTGACTGAACTGTCTTTGCTTTCTTTGGAGCCGGTTCTCCCTTTTCAGTCCGCTGCTTTGACTGCTCCTTGGTCTCACGTGTAAAATGATGGACCCATGTTTCGTCCATAGTTGTGAATCGACGCAAAAACTTGGCTTTATTGCTGCGAAACATTGTCACTCACTCGATGGAAACATCCTCACTTTGCTGTCTGTGCTCCATTGTAAGCAACCGCAGCACCCATCTTGTGCACAGCTTTCTCAAATTTTCGGTCAAAATGCGATGCAAAGCACTTTTTGAAATGCTTGCCATGTCTTCAATCTCGCGCACTTTTAGTCGACGGTCATCCATACCATTTTGTGGATTTTCTTCACATTTTCTGACGTAGTGACCTCACTTGGTCAACCACAGCGGTGTTCATCTTGGCAGCTTGTACGACCTCGCTTAAACTCAGCTACCCAATATTTGACCGTTGTAAACGAAGGAGCAGACTTCTCCAGAGTAAAATCCAACTTGGCTTTGATATCGGTTGGGCTTAGACCTTTCAAATGAAGGTATTGTATCACATAACGATGCCTGATTTTTTCCATATTTACAAATTCACTGAGAGCTTTCACTTTGGATGCCTGTAAAAAAATAATAATAAACGTACCGTTATGAATTTTTCATATTAAGTTGTTGAAAGGTGGTATTGTCAATCGCAGTAATTGTTTTTTTAAAACTACCTGTATTCATAAGTCAGATCGGGTACTTTTGGGACTACGCTCGTATGTGCATAGGTCAGCTCGCATTGAAAGAAGACAGAAATTTAAAACTACTTAGAGAATGTTGAGTTACCGCTTTATTACGGTATAAACAAGTCTGGAAAGAAAAAATACTTAAAAGAGATCCAGAATTGAAAAAGAATACCAAAATTGTTGTCACCTCCGCGGTTAACCGCAGTTAAAGATATTAGAAAGTGGCAGAGGGATGCTTGACCCAGGGTGGCATGCTGAAGCCGTCTAGAACTCGTTCGCGTCGTGGGTCGTTCCGGGATACTCTCTGCTCGTGCTGGGCCACCGTACATAATGAGACGATACACAATTGGTAAAGGAAGGATAAGGGAAACCATATTGGGAAATGATTCTTTTTCATCCTCACATGGCCATGTGTTTACACAAAGAAAAAATAAGTGTTAAAAATCGGTAGTTTGTTTTTTCTAACACAAGTTGCTTTGAATTTATCGGAATTCGGAAAAGTGATCTGGCTCATACCACGTTTTGGCGAAATTACAGCATACAAAATATGAAAATATTGAAATGAGACGAGAAAGTGTAAATATACACTTTCCGTCCCCAAAAAAAATCTCAAATTTAACCAATTGCGAATTTTATGACTTTTTCAATCCTTAATTGAATTCTTGAAAAATTGATTGTAAGACCAATATATAACACTTGAATCTAGAACTCCCACCATCAGAAACGCGTAATAATAATAATTGTACTGTTTAACCCTTCCTTTCCAGAGTTAGCAAACCAATTTGCTGTTTGTAATTTTCATGTTTAAATAAGAAAAAATTTGAAATTATTAAAGTTAGATGGCGTAACTTTTTCCAAAGTCAAGATTCGGGAGCCTACATTGGAAAGATTGGGTAGCAAAAATAGAAAATGGTTGTTTGGTCGTTTGTGACTACAGTTTTTGTTGTAATGCGTTTTAAATACACTTTATTCATTTGTTTAACATGGCATTCATAAAAAAATTCTTTTTTGTCTCTGATACATAAATATAAATTGTATTCTACATATTTTTTTCGCGAAAATGACACAAATTTTTTGCAGGTTTTGCATCGACACTTTCTGCTGTACATGTCCTATGTTGTCGAAACGGGCATCCTCTGTAACTTGTGCTGCTGAACTCTGCCTTGACGTAGACGGCTTTCAGGATCTTCCATGGAAATAATAATGGTTTTGGGTCGCTTATATAGAGGCCTTTTGACAAAAGTTTATAGCCCATATCTAAATTCGGCTTTGAACACAAGAAGGGGAACTGGTTTTGATATACCGAAGCAACCAAGCGTTGACGATGCATATGTCGATTAGGCCGTAAAATAATCGGAATACTTTGTTCCAATGTCCACCCTGTATAGTGCGACCAGCTTGTTATTCATATTTACTGTACCCGGCACAGATATACGAACGTGGAACATCAATATATTGCTTTTCTTGAACTGACCATCGCTTTACAATATCCACTGGATCCGTGCCTGCAAACATTGACACTAAATGCACAAGTTTGTTGTTCGTATTTTTAACTTTAGTCCGAACATCAAAATACCCTCGCCGTGTTGCTCTCAAAGCGTTGTCATCTGTAAATTTACAATAAGACAAACCGCTCGGTTGAACAGCTCCAACCATCAGTATTCCTTTCTTTTTAGCGCTAATGCCAGCTTATAAAATGAAAACCAGTTGTCTGTGAAAATCTTATAATTCCGTTGTGAGGGTAAACCTTTGGCAGAGTTTTAGCACCACATCGCAACTAGCACCTATATCGAATGAAAGTCTAGAGGTGACTTTTCCCGTATACATTTCAAAATCATTTATAAAGCCCGCAGAGCTGCAACGGGCGAACATCTTAACACCCCCTCTGTGAGGCTTGCTCAATTGCTTTCTGACTATTACACAGAATTTTGACTTCGTCCACAGAATTATAATCTTCTGATGGCATTCTTTTTTTTATTCTACTTCACTTTCCCCAGAAATTAAAGGGCCTTGAAGAGCGCATCGTACTCGCGATCATTCTTTTTTTTTTTTTTTTCAAATAAGTGCTGTCATTCAAGTACAAACCTCACCCAATCTGGCACAAGTTCCGCTGCCGATTATTTCGTTTTTTTTTTCCTTTATTTCCTAGCTGACTCTCATGGCATTCACCCAGTTCTCGCCAATACCACGCATATTGAGATGTACGTTACGAGCGCTATTTCAATACAGCGGGTCGTCTCATAAATATACTACTTTTAAAGTTCATTCTCATCCAAAACAAACAATGGTCCAAACACCAGCAAATGACAAAAAAAATTAGCCGGATTAAAAGTATAATCATGACGCCACCAGGAACTGAACTCCCGCCTCCCACATTGAAGTGCTGGCTTACTGCACCAACCCACTGCGCCACCTAATGTGCGATTCTGACAGCGAATGATCCCTCATTTACATTTAATAATAATTGCGCATCCATCCATACACAACCATCTTCCCGTCATCACGTTTTATCATCTCGCAATCTGTAAGGCGGTTATTATTATAAGGGCCGGAGTTTGCATGCGCACCTAAAGAAATTGCTCTCAATTTAGGTTTTTTGAGCTAAAATTAAAGAAGGCAAGCTTCTAGTGCTAAGATTTTTAGTTAAAAGGAAATGAAAATAATGACTATAACATAATATAATAATATTAATAATTATCATCCCGCACTAGTCCAATTCGAACCTTGGCGTTGGGATTTGTGAAGGAATCTCATTCCATGACTGTAACGATATTCGAGGTGATATGATAAGTATCACGCTCCACCAAGTAATTATTGCCTGATTTTTCACTCAATACCCGTCACAGCTGGGTAGGCTGCTAGTCCACCAGAAGTACCGCAAGCACAAACTCGTTGCCACCAGCGAACATTGAACTTGGAAACTGATGCGCAAGCGGTGAGCACCCTAACCACTGCATCACACAAACACAATATAATAAATGGAACACTAAAGAACTAAAGAAAAATGAATGGGTAATGTTAGTATAATATTTAGAGGACCAGGCAAAGGAAAGGCCGTGACCCTCTTTTAAGTGTGTTTAAGATCAAAACAAATGTAATCTTCTGGGCGACAAGTCAGGGTGAAATATAGTATATGCTAAAAACAGGAGCTTATGTATACACTTATAAGACCTATGAAGTGAGCGCCCTTTGTGTCTCTGCGCATTGGTGTGACTTATTTCTGATAAAAAAGGAAAAAAAACATCCTTATAATTGCAGAGCATAGCTCTATTGTCTGTACAGGAGTTTAAGAAAGTCTATGACGTAAGCAGTGGGAGTGCTTCCCTTAGCCGGGAAATATCAAAAACTAAAAAATAAGGGAAGAAAAAAATAAAGATATAAAAATACAAAAATAAAAACAAGGACCTCCATGAGCTCTCCATCTTTCAATTCTGTGCCGTATCGTGCCATTTTTTAGGGTTGTGTACTAAAATACAAAACGCTATTGAAATCACGACCTGTGTCCGTCCGTCTGTATGTCACAGCAGTTCTACTTTGAAACTATAGAAGCTACAATCATGAAACTTTGTGGAAAGGTCAGAAGTGGGTGCTTCTTGAAAGTTTTGTGATGAACATTTTTTTCGTAGATTTTTAAGAGGGGTCTCCCCGGATAGAGAGGTGATTCTTCAAAAATCATGAACACCATTGGTAGTCGAGTAGGGTATCATTGGAAAGTTCTCAGTGAGGTTTTTTCAAAACAGATCTTAGCATTTCCTTATCAGTCCCGAGGGGGCAGCGGATGGTACCCACTTGCGAATGGACACCTTTCATCTAAAAACCTGCGTTCATGAGTACAACAACAACAAATCCGTGAGAAGTCGAAATTCAACCAACTTTGTTAGCAATGGTATCAATCGTAACCGCACCCTTAATAGCAATAAAGTTCGGCTATTTATAAGACTCACTTGCTCTGAAAGTTTCAAAAAGATTGAACTGTATTTAACGAAGTTATAGCCGTTTGGATTTTCCTTTAACACTATGGAACAATATGCGCTGCATTAGTATGGAACGAGATTTTTTGTATAAAATCATAAAAAAAAACTGAAGTGAAAGGTCATAACATAATCGAGTCACTGCATTGATTTTCAAAATATTACGAATATCAAATTTCTGTTGAATAAAGAAATACCAGACAGAAAAAAATATACTCTGTCGTGCGGTGGTATTCTTGCGTTTCAAATATCTGCTCCGTAGAATACTTTCAACTATTAAGAGCATTATTTATTTTCACTCCACTTGAAGCCTTGCGTGTCGTTACAGCCATTTTGCATCCTCATTATTTCATTTGCTAAGTTAGTACGTTTGAATCCTTTTCGTGTTGGCTTGCATTTTAGTGCCTCTTTTGCATTCATTTTTCTTGTGTGTAAATATTTTCCAGTTCGCCCCGATTTAGCCTAGCCCCTAATTACTCACCCGTAGCTTGTTCGTCTTGTCTTTCCTCATAAACAAAACTTACTTAGTATGTACTTTTAAACTTAGATTTGTATCCTAATGTTTCACTCTTGTTTCCGTCTATATCAATTATTTTTTTCTCTTTTCCTTCTTTTCATGCGCCTCGCAGACAGAGCAAGATGACGTCGAAATGGTAGTTGATGAAAATGAAATTTTCGATGAACAACTTGGTGCGGTCGGTGGGTGGGCGATGGGAAAGGGTGGTGGGAATCCACCAGTCCACTGTGATACAACGCAAGTCGAGGATGTGCCGATGCGGGAGCGAGAAATTGAATTGCGCGACGTGGTCCGGGAAGGTCACGAGAAAGCCGATCCTTCTCAATTCGAGTTGCTGAAAGTGTTAGGCGAAGGATCCTTTGGCAAAGTTTTCTTGGTGCGAAAAGTTGTTGGAAAAGATGCTGGAACATTATATGCGATGAAGGTATGTATGTGTGCACATTTGCTTTTAAATCAGAATTACCAACGGAATTTATTGTTAGGCTTTAAGAAATTCAAATAAATTATGAATGAAAAATTGTGAATGGATTTGCACTTTTCGTTTTTTGATAATCTTTTTCTCGGGTGAAAGTTTCCTTTTGCTTTCAATTATAAGATGCCAAAGCCGTGTGTAACACCAAGTTTAGAAGCTTGTAAACTGTGCACATGGGGAACAATAAGAAATATGTGCATCTTGCATATGAGAAGAACATACAGTGGGTGGCCAAATTATTAGAGACAATGCTTTAATTTTTGTTTTTCTATTTCCAGTTCAATTTTTAAACAGGAAAATTGTCGTGTGCATTGCTATTTTATTTACTTTTACTCTTAGTTACATTGGTAATCTTTAAAATCAGTGGCAACACTGATAAGTCAGTTCTTGAAACAACTGAGTAAAGTTTTTCCTCATTTATTCGTTAACTTGCCAGGAGGTAGTTTCGTCCGCGTAAAATCGTTATGCCGATTAAGCTACATCATCCACCTTATTAGGGAGCAACTCCATATTTTATTGCCAATTTATTGCGCAACGAAAAAATGTTATTTCTCTCTCCCTTCCTCCGAAAAAGCGGGTAATGTGGCTTAAGACATCAGCCACCACGTACCTCAAGAACCAATGCAGATAGAGACATTTTTGAGTTGGCATATTTAATTGCTGGCGATAGAAGCAAAAGAAGTGAAACCACCCCTTCAAAACCTACGGCGTATCTCACCCCTTCTCCATATTAAACTACATCATCCACTTTATTAGGGAGCATTCGATATAGGTGCATATTTTATTGCTAATTTATTACGGATCAAAAACCTTCATTGCTCTATCCCTTCCCTAGAAAACCACTTCATCAACCCCTGCCGAATTTTTCACCCCCTGGGAACTGTCAAGGGTTGTAAAACTATTTTTGCACACTGAGTAAAACTAGGAGAACTCAATTTTGAGCATCTACGCCGAACTAAAACTGATTGCTTCACCCCTTCCCCAGGAATGCAGATAATGTGGTTTAAGACTTAAGCTACATCAGCCACCCCCGTATTTCAAGAACGAATACAGATAAAGACTTCATCGAGGTGGCAGATTTTATTGCTAATTCATTGCTGCCGATCTAAGTAACCTCCTCCATATTAACTTCATCATCCACTTTTATAGGGAGCGTTCATTAAAGATGCATATTTTATTACTAATTTATAACGAACAAAAAATTTTAATGCTCCACCCCTTCCCTCGGGAAAGCGGGAAAAGTGGCTTAAGGCATAAGCTACATCAGCTCCATCCGTAGTTCAGTAACCAATGCAATTTAAAAACTTTTCGGAGTGGATCTTTTATCGTAAGCCATTGGCATTGGAACAAGAGGTTTACCGATGACTCAAATTTACAGTCATTGTCTAAAGTATACTGTGCTGTAGATATGAAAGCTCTGATCCTATTTCGTAATATGGTGATATTAGGTAATCAAAATTTTAAAATCAATTTCAACTATTTGCATTCTAAATCGAAACTGTTTTAAAAACAAGGATTCTTTAGAAAAACAAACAAGAAATCGTGTAAAGTTTCATAATACTTCGTGCAAACGAATGATTTCGTTTATTTTAAAAATTTATGTGCATGGATTATGGCGACACCAAAACTTTGGGCCTACCTTCCAGCGCTAAATTTTTTTTTTCACATACCATAAGAATAAAATTTATGCAATTTTGAAATTACAATAAGGCGATATTATTTATGTGTAATGTCGGACCTTCTCATGTATATTATGTGTTGGAAAGACGCTTCGCATATCACTTAAATTTTTGTTCCTTAATAAAATTATCAACATAGTTCAGTTTCTAATTTAATAATATTTTTGCACGTTTTCAAGATGCACTAACCTTCCTTTTTCACTTAACATTTCATTTTTCATTATTATTTGACATGAGGAACAATTGGCATAGAAACATACATTACAGCAAGCCTCAAACATTGACCGGACCCAGCTCTAATACACGCCTATAAGACTTATTTGCACATGTAACAAGATATTTTCATTTCAAATTTAATATAGGGTTTTCCAATAAGAAGTCTTATTTTGATATTAAAAGAAAAATGCCATTTTTTAATATAAATTATGGGATGTTTATTTCATTATAAAGATGCCGTTAATATTGAAAAATAATATCAGGCAAATGACCGCCAAAACCACGCTTACAGTACCATATCCTTTTCATGAAATTTTCCATAACCAAATCGCAAAGTGGCTGCCCTATGTCCTCGAAAGCCTCACGAATTCCATCTTTGAGGTCTTGAATCGACGCTGGGCTGATGGCGCAGATCTTTTCTTTCACTTGGACCCAAAGGAAGAAGTCGCAAGGTGTTAAAACACAAGATCTATTCAAAATAACACCTCTTATTGGAAAACCCTATAAATTTCAATTTCTAATTTAACATAATTATATTTTAACTCCACCTTAGGCGGTCCTAAGCCCATTTGAGAAAAAAGGAGAGACCCGCTTGTTTCCCCAACCCATAGCTTCCATGATTCCTCATCCTAAACACCCCAATTAAATGGTAGTAAATGCTCTCGGGGTCGCACATTGGGTTTACTGGTTCCCCAATAATGGGACATTAAATGCCGAGGAATGCTGTTAACTGTGGTACATCTACAGCTCTGCTACTAAATCCTACTTATACCTCCTTTGTGGGAAAGTAAGGGGGCGAAGGCGAATCTTCCGTGCCTGATAACGGAATCGACGTAATAATCATGCCGCAAGAATAGAGGTTAGGCGACGGGCTAACTCCCGGTCCCTGAAAAACCTTAACATGTTTCAATACCTGCAGATGGGCCTTGGAGTGGATTGGACTCACGGCAACGACGACGCAAACGAAAGGACTATGGCATTGGATCCTGAAATGCCAGATCACTCAATTACCCTGGCGTTTTTAAGGACCTTTTACAACAGGCCAGTCAATATCAATTAAAAATACTGGCAATCTAGGAAATGACATTCAGGACATGAGATCGCAAACAATATTCAAAGGTGGGAAGCCTACTGGAAAACGAGAATTCAGAGTGGCCATCATTGTGGATAGTGGAGTTCAAATCGCCCGTTATTGATTTTAAGGCAATCAATGAACGATTGTGTGCGATCCGTATAAAAGCGAAATTCTTCAAAATCTGGCTGATAAAAGTTCACGCCCCGACCGAAGAAAAGGACGAAGAAACGAAGGAAATGTTCTACAATCACCTAGAAAGACTAGTCGACTCATTGCCTACAAACGACACAAAAATAATTCTGGGTGATTTCAACGCTAAGGTTGGCAATGAGTATCTCATCGGGGAAGGACTGGAAGATACAGCATTGCTTCCCACATCGACGATTTCATAAAATGGCCTGGGTATCAACGGATGGCATCACACTCAACCAGATCGAACATGTTCTGATCCAACACGCTGGGCCTCGAGCATACTTGACGTACGTACACACCGAGGAGCCAATTGTAACTCAGATCTTTACTTGATCAAATTAACCTATCGATGTCGTATGTCAAAGGCATATTCAGCGAAGACCAGCCCGCCACAAAAATTTGACATCGAAAGGTTCCAAACGGCGTCTGTGGCAAAAAATTTCACGGAAACCTTCAAAAACCATCTTATCAGACAATCAACGTGCTCTGGCTGGAAGTGAAAGCGGCTAACAAGACCGTGGCAGAACAGACGATCGGACATAAAGCCCGGCGCAAGAGGAATGATTGGTTCGATGATGAGTGCCAGAATGCGTTAGACAAAAAGAATCAGGCATATAAAGAGTACATAGGTAAGAAAACCAGGACGAAGAGAGAACACCATGAAAATTTCAGAAGAGTAGTGAATAAGGTAATTAGAAATAAGAAAAGAAAATACTATGACGACCAATTAAGAAGTATAGATGTAACTCTAGCGAGCAAGAGCACAAGACAAGCATACAAAGTAGTGAAAAGCCTGAACAATGACATCAGCCCAAAACCACGCTCTGCGGTGATGACATCGGCAATATCATCGCTGATGAAACCAAGATTAATCAAACAACGGCATCATGTTTCAAGAACCTCCTTGATCCTCCGCACAGCTCCACAACATCGGAGCTTAAAAATGTCTGCGGAGCGCTTTCATTGGCCCCACCAACTCTGGATGAAGTGTGTTCCATCATCAAACCCCAAATGAATAATAAAGCGCCGGGAATCGATGAGATTCCAGTGGAGCTCATGAAATATGGTCGCAGTAATGTTCATAAAGCTATTCACAGTCATTCGGCACATTTGGAAAGAAGAGCATATGCCAAAAGAGCGGAGCCAATCAATTATATTCCCTATCCCGAAAAAACGTGACAACTACAGTGCGAAAACTATAGAGGCATATCACTACTTTGTACGCCATACAAAATATTTTCAAAGATCTTAGAAAATAAAATCGGATCATACGCCAACAGTATTATTGGGGATTATCAAGATGGTTTTAAAGCAAGTAGATCGACAACAGACCAATTTTTCACAGCCAAGCAGGTACTCTAAAAATGCTGGGAGTTCAACATAGCCGTACACCAAATTTTTGTGGACTTTACGCAAGCATACGACAGTATTGATCGTAACGTCAGTACGTTCCTCAGTATTTGGTACAGTTACCAAATAATGCTTTGCTTTGGCATCTCAGCCAAATTATTCCGTCTTACCAAAATGACAATGACCTTGACGACCTCCCAAGTCCGCATCAATAGCCAACTCACCGATGTCTTTGACACAATTATCGAACTAAAACAGAGAGATGGGCTGGACCCATTGCAATTCAATTTGGCTCTGGAGTACGTCATAAGGAAGCTACGTGTCGATACACGAGGTACATTAACATTACTATACAAGTCGAGCCAAGTAGTGGCCTATGCAGACGACATCAACTCTTCCTGAAACTCGACAGCGAAGCAAAACTAATAGGGCTACAAATCAATGAGAATAAAACAAAGCTCATGACGCAGTGAAGGAAAAATACGTAAAGCACACAAAATATCACACTTGGCGAATACATTAACGAAAATGTGAGCGAATTTATGTATTTAGGCGCCAAAGTAACGATAACCAGTAATGAAAGAGACGAAATACGTCGAAGAATACAGCTCGCAAATAAAATATTTTATTCAGTTTTGACGATCTTGAAAACCAGCTGAATACACAGGAAAACAAAGCTCCAAGTATATAAATCTGTGATAAGACCTGTGTTATGCTATGGGTGTGAAACATGGACCCTAACCCAAGCAGCCGCAAATATATTGAACGCCTTTGGGCAACGGGTCCTGCAGCGAATAATCCGAGCGAAGCTAAACGGGGACCAAAAGTGGATTCGATACAACCATGAGCTGTATGAAATTTTTGACGAGCAGGAGGTCTCAACAATTGTCAGACTGTGGAAACTGCAATGGGCTGGACACATAAATCGTATGGTCGAACAACGTATACCCAAAAAGGTATTCGTTGGGAGAACTGAAGGCCGGAGACTAGTAGGGAAACCGAGGAAACACTGGTCTACCTCGGTCGACGAAGACTGTTCATCGCTGTCCGGACTTCGAAATTGCAGGACGCGGTCAACGGACCGAGACAGTTGGAGGCGCTATTTGCAAGAAGCGAAGGCTTGAGAAGGGCTGTAGTGCTACGAAGAAGAGGAACAAGATATTTCAATTTCAAATGCAACGTAGCATTTCTTTGCAAGCCGTCTAGTTTTGTGACTTGTCTATTCGTCTGTCCGTCCGCCTGTTCTTCCGTGTGTCACTGCAAGTTTTCTTAGAAACTGGAATAACTTGAACCATAAAATTTTCTGACAAGTAAAACATGTTCACCTCGTTGAACGTTAAATTAAAAAAAATTGTATAAGGTATTCAAGGGTCTCTCCATAAAAAGCCTTGAAAAATGTTTGTACTAGCCAATAAGATCTTGGGGGAAACATTTCAAAAAACTCTTTAACTAGTGCCTTTGCTTCAAGAGGTGCAGTGAGAGGGGAAATGTAGGTATAATGCCCCCCTTTCCTCACGATTCGACATTTTTGATCCGTTCTAAGAAAAAATCATAGAAGCAAAAATACATCAGAAGTCAACATTTAATCTTGTTTATTCATAATAAAACTTTTTATGCGTTTTAACTTTTCTTTTCTATTTTTACATACATTAGTAATGTAGGTGCTAAAAAGTAATTATCTTTTAATTTTTTAGTCTTATAGAGCATATCATCTGCTGCTATACACTCTGCGTTATCCCTTCGGTAGGCATATGTAATTAAATGCCCTTCTGGGGTGAACCAATTAGAGTGAGTTCTATCTAGAAGTTCAACAATAACTTCTCTTGGCTTTATTTGGTGTGCAAAAATATTTGAACAACTTTTGACAACTTCCCGCGGGTAAAATACGCGGTAGGGGTTGATGGGCGGTCTTCCGGAGAGTGGAAGATGCGTAATAAATTAGCAATAAAATATGCACCTAACAAAGTGGATGATGTAGGTTAATATGGAGGAGGGGTGAGATACGCGGTATGGTTGAAGGAGTGGTTGCGGGAGCTTGTTAATTGTTTAGATCGGCACCATTCAACTAGCAAAAAATATTTCAACTCGAATACGTCCTATCTGTACTGATTCTTGAGATACGGGGATGGCTGATGTAACTTAAGTCTTAAGCTACATTACCCGCATTTCCCGGGGAAGAGGTGGAGCAATCAGATCAAGTTCTGTGTAAAAGTTCAACAATAATTTCCCCCGGCTTTATTCAGAATGCGAAAATATTTTTATAACTTTTGACAATTTTCCGGAGGTGTAATATGCGGTAGGGATTGATTGGGTGGTTTTCCAGAGAAGGGGTGGAGCAATCAAATTTTTTGATGCGTAATAAATTAGCTATAAATTAGCATAAAATATGCACCTATGACGAATGCTCCCTAATAATGTGGCTTAAAATAGAGGAGGGTTGAGATACGCAGTAGGGGTTAAGAGGGTGGTTTCGGGAAGTTGTTTGCTGCTTCTATTGCCAGCAATATATTAGCAACAAAATATGCCAACCCAAAAATGTCTCTATCTGCATTGGTTCTTGAGACACGGGTTTAGCTGATGTAACTTAAGTGTTTAGACACATTATCCGCTTTTTCGCGGGAAGGACGGGAGCAGTAAAATTTTTTGTAGCGTTAAAAATTAGCAATAAAATATGGAGTTATAATAAATGCTTTATAGGCATAAAATCGTTCCTGTGTTGCGAACTTGAAAATGATTTGCATTGGGGATTTCGCTAGATTTTCCAGTTTAGATCATTCCAAAGGTAAGTTATGGTTACTCATTAGACCTTTCAAGTATTTTTAAGCGCAAACATAAATTTCGTTTACAATTTGTCGTAAATCGTATATTTTTAACATGAAAACGGCTTGACATACGTCCCCGAGAAAAACAAAGAAAATGGAAAGCTTACTACTGCACTCTACTCATTCCCAGACAGCAATAGCAAGCATCGCAGGTGTTTCAAAGTCGCGGATGAAAAGAATCAAAAAGAAGTTGGATAAAAAAAGCCCTTAAAAGCAGACCCTATCAGGAAGTTTGGAAATAAGGGATTACAGCTCCCCCACCAACCGAAAAATCGTACGAGCCTGCATTGATACAGTCGAAAAGCTATGATAAACAGTGATGAAAGTGAAGCCTCTCAAAATATCACGCCTCGCCGAAGCGACGAGAAAGAAAAGATTAGAACATCTAAATACTCGTATAACGATTGGAATCAATCATATAGAACCCTTGTAGTCTACTTGGTATAGTGCTTAGAGCGTTCGCTGCATGAGTCCCTGGTTCGAATCCCGTTGATGACGACGAGATTTGCCTCGAGCGTTCTTCGGAAGAACTATAAGCGCGTTTATTTATGCTCCGTGCTGGTTTGAATCAGAACGTATCGTTGCTGGCTGGATGGATACACGGCGAAAGCGTGGCACTGACCATATCACCTTCCCAAGTGCTGATACATTCAATTAAGATAATGGGATGCTCTAACTATCTCCAAGCGAAGGCCAGAAAAAGGATGTAGTGCTAGAGCAAAAAACAATATCTACATAGAATCTCGTTAATTTTTTTGGTTGATTATCTAAATATTGGTAAGTCTAAAAAGTATTCAGCCTTTTTTTGCTATTTTTCGATTGAATATTTCTTTTATTTAAAATGGATTTTATTTAAGTACATATTGCCATTATTATCTATGACCTTTTGTCATTTTTTGGGTGGAGCCATTATTCCATCTGTGTAGAACTTCTGTAGTTTATCGGCGAAAAACTTGGCCAAGTGATTTTTACAGTTACAGTTCCAATTGAAAAGTTCAAGATGATGGATATCAACAATGTTTCAACTACAGCTGAAGTAAAGGTCCAACATGGAGCGATCATCGGCAACAAAAAAATGAATGTTCTGTACAGAAAACTTGTTGGTACCCTCATGTATTTAGCCATCGCAAATAGACCTGATTTAGCTTATGCTGTGGCAAAGTTATTTGGACTTTCCACCAAATGAACATTGAAATGCAGGCATGCGAGCAATAAACCCGGATCGAACAAAATAAATGCATACTATAACGCTAAATGGGCATCAAATGATGACAGACGAAGCATCATCCGATAGTATGGTTGTCTAGAAAGCTAGGTGTGATAGCAGCGTGGACAACTGATCTGAATATATTGCAGCACATGACGCGGCCTAGGGAGTTTTCGAGATTCGTGTCAAGTTTGGCTCTTTGAGAAGGGGTCGATGGTGAGACGTCAAACCGAACACATCGCAAGCAAAAACACTAAGGTGTCAGAAATCAAAGTAAAAAAGAAAAGAAAATACAAGTATAGCGGAACAAAGGAAATCATACCCGGAAAACTGGCAGCAGCAGAGGTACAAAGCGAGTCCCCGACTAGTCAAAGATGGTCCGATGCGATGACGAGAAGGCGTTACCACCAAGAACGAAAGCGGCCAAGAAAGAAATGCTACCGTCAGCAACAATGGAAGTAGAGCAAGCTGCAACAAAAGGTTCAAACAGGGTAATTATCGACCTGACCAACACGGAATTGGAAGGATTTAGAACGGCTCAAGGTAAATTGGCAATTAAAAGAAAGTTACTCATTCTTATCCAAACACCAACCCCCCATAACCCAAACCCATACGCACCTCTTTTGGGAGAAGAAAACATAATCTCCACGCAAAACCCGTGTACCCCTGAAAAGAAGTAATCATGGTATCCCCCTATATTCGTAGAAGGAATCACACCAATGACAGTTAAAAAAATCATGGAAAAGAGCCCCATAACGAAGTATAGAATCACTCGCCTGCGCGTGAGCAAATTAAAAATTACAGTTGGCGAAGTCGCCATCCATGATGAATTACTGGATTTGATCCGCAGATCTAAATCGGAAGGTTACTCCTTCACATCAATAGAACGCAAAAAATATACAGTCATACTCAGTGGTGTTAGAGAAAACATCGAAATACAAAGTCCGGACATTAAAATCGACAATGTCTCACCGTTAACCACCGGATGGTTTAAAGCGAACGGCGTGAATTTAGACTTATACAAAGTAATCCTTAATCAAAAAGAAGACCAAGACCGCCTTCTTAAGCTCCGTTGCACCCATCAGAAAGCGACATGAGAAAAGCCCAGAAGGAGTGACCTACACCAGTGTTGTAGATGTCAGCGCTTCGACCAAGTCTCGGCGAATTGTTCCTTCCAGGTAAAATGTGTAGCTTGTGGAGAGGACCACAACCCCCAAGAATGCCCAAGAAAGGACATTGACAAAACAAGTAACCCACATTTCTGTATCCTCTGCAAAGAGAAAGGCCACCCATCAAACTTCTCCGGATGCCCGGAAAGGAGAAAATTGGTAGGCAAGATAGCGCTTTTAAAAATAAAAGAACAACCCCCATTTCAACGCCATTTTTCGAATGTATGCAAACCCCAATAGCAACAACCACATCAGCACAATCAGTACCTCAAGACTCGGAAGTCACGAGTGGAAGAATTTCAACTATGCCCCGGAACGTAGTACCACAAGAGAACCCCCTTCAAAGACTCCATTACGAAACAGTCCAAGTTTTAGGAGTGTCACCGGGGAAACTTCTTAAAAAAGGTTGCCCAATTCTGGCCGAAACACAATGGCACGCCAACACAGGACAAGCTAGTTTTGCTCATTAAGCTATACCTTAACCTTCTTCTTCTTTGTAGCACTACAGCCCCTCTCGGGCCTTCGCTTAGAGATAGAGTTTCTCATTTTCATGACCGTATTGATTTTTGCGGAAGTTGGTTTGGTCAGTACCATGCTCCCGTGTGCCTGCTCAGCTTTGATATGATCTAATTAAATCAGTACATATCACCACTGAGGTTTGAACCTGGGACCTTCGGCTTATGCGTTCATGCTCCAGCCACTAGACCACACAGACTACATACCTTAACCTGTATGGGGGTAAATAATCTGATTACTATCTGTTTCAACATAAACTCTCTAGTTTCCCATGACAAAAGAATATTCGCGTCTAACCTTACAAAATCCATTCAACCAAACATGGTTTTCCTTAACGAAACAGTCTTAAAACCGACACACAATGTCCGAATAGAAAACTACCAAGTACTTAGAAACGACGCAGGCAAAATTTTAACCATCCTGACATTTCCTGCACACTAGCAACTTTAAACATGCGAAGACACAATGATAGTCATGGGAAAATACTAATTGGATCTATTTACATCCCAGAAAACCTGGGACCTTCAATAGAACCGACCCTTAATAGAATGCTAACAATAGCTGCTAATCACGACTCTATCCTCCTTGGCGGAGACCTTAACGCGAGACATGAGCATTGGGGTGATTCCACACGGAATCCAAACGGCCTAAGTCAATTTCTAACATGCGCCATCGTCAACGCAGGTACCCCTCATACCCAAGAAGCAGCTCCTTCTTAAATAACTTTCTAGTGTCCCAAGACCTACTAACTGGCAACACAACTCCCTACCAATGTGCAACCCTACCATCGATATCCGATCATTATTGTTTGAAACTAACCCTTCGCCTAAATAACCAAACCACTTTTGAAGAAATACCGAAAAAATTTCGCTCCTATGCCTCTGTTGATTGGGCAGAGTTCAGAAAAGACCTCAAAGACGATTTACTCCCCGCCTCCCCCTGTAAACCGAATCCTATCTAACCAGGAAATTAATAACCACATTCGGAACCTAACCGAGTCTATACTAAATCGAATGGATGCACATGCGCCGGAAGAAAAACCGAAACAATGGCTATACAGTTGCCTTACGCAAGAGACCAAAGCACAGATAGAGGAACAAAAACGGAAAACTCAAAGGCTTAACCGAATCTTCCACCGGCACAATAATCGTATAAACCAGGAGTACCTCACTCTCTAAGGGGAAATCACAGAACTAACCAACCGCATAAGGTGGCAAATAAAACGTGAGATGAATGAAAATTATAAAAGAAGATTGAGTTTACTCAAACCATCTTCAGACGTCTTTCGAGAAATTAATATACTAATGGGCCGATGATCATATTATTTTAACAATCGACAGGGACCCTATCAAGCAAAGAGGGCTTCCCTTCTCTACACCTGAAGAAAAGCTGCGAGTTATCTCCTCAGTCTACGGAAACCTGTACCAAGAAAGAGCCCCAGAGAACGATAGAGCACAGGAAATGATATTGGCTGTAAGAACTATAAACACCGGTTACCAAGGGTCATACCTTATAATATTTTCTGACACCAACAAGGTAGTATCTCTCCAACATGAAACATTCGGGGAATTTTGGACCTACGTGTCAGAAGTAGGGGATATGCTAGCTGGTCTTAATAATAAAACCTCCTCGGGCCTAGACAGTATCCCCAATAAAGTACTAAGGAAATCCGGTGCAATTTTCGCCAAAAGCTTAACAATCATCTTCAACAATTGCATCAACAATGGTTACTTTCCCGAAATATGGAAAGGAGGCAACTTCAACCTTATCCCTAAACCAAACTGCTACGGAGACGTAAAAAACTTTAGGCCAATCTCTTTACTTTCCAATATTGATAAGATTCTGGAAAGTATCATGCTACGAAGCTTTAGACAATTTTCAATGAAGCTAATTCTGAGTTTAAGTTCGGATTCCAACCCAAAAATCTACATAACATGCCATTATGCTTGTGCACGACAGCGCATGCGCGCTAGACTTACAAAAAGCGTTTGACTCCGTTTCGACTGATGGGCTAAAATTCAAACTCATGTATTCCAACCGTGCCCTGACCCTCACGCGTATCCTTGACAGCTTCCTACAAAATAGATATTTAACAACTGAAATATCCCACCGAACTTCAACACTTATACCTATCCTGTCTGGAGTGCCACAAGTATCCATATTGGGACAAAACCTTTTCAACTTCTTCCTACAAACATCCCACATACCGCCGCTACAAACAGAATGCAAAACATCTCCAGTAACCCGAACATGATCATGTACGCGGATGATATTCTAATTCTAGCCAGTCACACTCTTCCCATTTCCGCCATGAAAATGGTTCAAAGAGAAGTTGACATTATAAGACGCTATTTAAAGGATTGGGGGCTCCAAATCAACGCTCCCAAATCGGAAATAATATGCTTCCGGAATGCGAGTGGTAAAGGGCACAAACTAGCTGTTCACCAAAGCAAACTGATAAGGGCGGTTATCGACGGGGATACGGTGAACCCAAAAGATAACATTAGGTATTTTGGAGCGAACCTCAACAACAGGTTTAAAATGAACCCACATGCAAGAAAAGCAATAAACTAATCCAAAGGAGCTGCTGCGTTAATTTCACCCCTCCTCTCCTCCAAATCCGTCTTTCCAAATGTGAAACTCCATATGTATAAAACCCTAATTCTCCCCATCATCACATACCCCTCCCCAGCCTGGCTGACAATTTCACCAACAGTAGCCGAAGAATTGCAAATATTTGAGAGGAGGATACTCCGAAAATGTATATCGAAATACCGACGCCCCAATAAAAAATACTATAAAAACAGCGTTCTTTACCAACAAACTAAAGTGACCCCCAACCTGCAATTCATGCTTGAAACAAGCAAAAAATGAATAGCTAAACAGCAGATACATAAATCAAATCTAATCCGGGCCTCTTCAATAGTGCCCCCATCTCTGAAAACCCATATTATCTCTCACCCATAAGAATTCTCCATGACTTCCAGATAAACACCGAACCCCAACCAAACCCACTAAAACCCATTTCATTTTTCTTGATTTAGTTCATGGAATTTTTCGGACAGACTACGAGTGTTCACTCAGTGGTGATCTGTACTGATTTAATCAGATCATATCATAGCTGAGCAGGCACACGGTAGCATGGTAATGACCAAACCAACTTCAAAAAAAAAAATCAATACGGTCATGAAAATGAGATACTCTAACTATCTCTAAGCGACGGCCCGAGAGGGGCTGTAGTGCTACAAAGAAGAAGAAGTAACATATGTCAAAAGAAAAGTCTCAATAAAGTACTACTACTACTACTGACGCAGCCGAGGAAATTGTCGCCAGACGCCTTTTGAACGAGATTGGTTGTAGCCAGAGGCAACCCACATCTCTCTTCTATGACAATGCAGCAGCAGAGAAGCTTATCGCCAATCCAATGTTTCATCGAAGACCTAAACATATTAATATTAAGTTTCACTATACCTGTAAACTTATGGCAAAGGGTATTCTCGACGTAAGGCATGTAGAAAGCGCTAATCAACTTGCGGATATCTTTACAAAAGCTGAAATTAAGAATAAGTTCGAGAGCAACCGAATGCTAATAAGTCTTAGGCAGCAAACTTCTCAGTGAGTGGAAGTGTTTAATATATACTGTCGCGTATTATGGTTCGCGGCCAATAATTTTAATGTTCCGAGAAAGTGAAAACCCAATGTCTTTTAAATTAAATTAAAAGATTTTATTTATTTACTAAAAATGCACAATCACTCATTTAACTATTTCACAATTTTTTCTTTTCACTAGTCTATCAATTTGTATAACAACAGTATCACGAAAATCACTCCACTATGAATCAATCAATATCGCTTTTTAATTCGCACTCCACACTATCGCAGTTTACTATATCGCGGTTGTAATAAATCCCTCCATTCATTCAGCTCGCCTTTATATAGGGTCTCTAGTCATTCAATCCATTTCTCGTACATTGACGAAAACGCTGGAATATTCGAGCAGCTTAATGAATGGGCAGTGACGTCACTTTCAGATGTTGATCATGCTTGGCGGGTTTTTGAGCACATTCGTTTGTTGATGTTCTTAATGGTTGTGAAAACAACTGCGACAGTAGCTCGCAAAATTATTCGTACATGTAACAATACATATACATGCTAATAGCTGAGTGCTTCACATTAACTCCCACTACTGTGTTATCTCTAATAAATTTCAGTTCTCGCACGACTTTTGTCGAGTAAACAATACAATTGTTGTTTTTTTTCTATACTGCGCAAAACTATCATATGAAGTATTTCTTCTGCTTGTACATAAGTTACGTAATATAAATGTCTGCATTTCATAGGTTTAGTGCAAACCCTTGTGAGAGAAGTGTACTCCTGTTTACTCGACTTGGCTTCACCGTTCCTAATCAGTTTCAGACTGAGACAGATTAAGTATTCTTTATAGAAATTAGCCACGCATAATCTTGTATGTTTTAACATATCAACAGAGTCAAAGATCCTCCTCCAACATTTTCCTCTGAAGTATGGCAAAGTCTTCATCAAACTCATCCGCTGAAAGTGAATAATTCAGCATATGTTAGTAATTAATGTAGGTTCTGACAGCTTATGCTGGATCACGAAGGATTACATGAAATAACATGTAAGTTTTCGCAGCATACACATTATGCTTTAACAATATATAAATGTAAAATCTATACGTTCATCTTAAATACACTTCCGAGAATTTTCAACAATAAATGAAAAGGATTTTATCTACCGCGAAAAATACTCAGTACACTTTGTCGCTTCCTATTCACCAATTGTCATTTCTCTTCCACAAATTTTCCCATTGCCAATTGTACAAAGTATGGTACAATAAAACAATTTTCCTTGTAAGTAAACTTGAACTCATATTTCTTATTCATTCGCATTTTCACTTCTCTTAAGGGCGGCGGTATGAATTATTTATGTTAATCGAGTTCAGTCGTATACGTGTATTATTCAAACGCTGGGAGTGACTGACTGAAGGCCTAGCTGGGAATTTCTTTCAAGTCAACGACATCATATGAAATGTTAACTCTTCTCCGTTCACGCTGCCTCATCTTTTATGCTCGCTGACTTTGTATGACTGCGGTGATATTACCGATAGCAATTTGAATGTATAAAGGAACTTCATATTCCCAAGAAGCCGTCATATCTCAACTAACGCTGTCAACCTCCTTACATATTCAGATTCACCGGCATAATATTGCCGCTAGAATATTCTCAAGACGTGATTTGTTGTGCAATGGAATTGGGTTGAAAGTCATGGTTCTTCAGTGAGAAGACAAAAAAGAAGCGATTTGAAAGATTTAAAATTGGTTTGGGTTCAGAAAAATCTAATATGGGTTGTTTTGAACGTATATTAGAGAAAAGAAAGTGGTTGTTTTGTATTTTGTACCAAAATCGCAACCCATATATCAAAAGTGCTAGTACTTATTTTTTTCTTTTCAAATTATTTTCAAACGACCTTCAACCAGTTAACTGCGTTCGAAATGTAGATACGTCAATCTGATCTTTCACTTGGATGCGGGCGACATGTTTTCACGTCTTGAAAATGAAAAATTGCGTTTCAGATTTGAAAAAGCTGCGATGAAATATTTAATAGTATGTTTTCTTTCTAAAACCACTATGCCTGCTATACATTCAATAAAATAAAATGCAAGTTCTATTCTTTTGGGAACAAATTGCGCAGTTTATATTTAAGAATATTAGGAGTGTCTTCGAAAAATTCTTGTTGCCGAAAGTAGCCATATTAGTCAATTGAAACCTTTTCTCGAGCCTTGTCTTCCAAAATACATTGTACCATGAATAGACGTGGTTTGCGTGGGGTCCTACCAGAAAGTGGCCTCACTCCACAGTCATAATTTGACAGGGATTGGCTTGATGCACAAATCAGCTCCCCTCACCCTTGGGTTGGGGTCCCAGTTTTCCACCGTTTCGTATACCAGCAATACAACTGGTGTGTGCTCGAAACTACTTTCTACACTATTCAAGCCACAGCAACCACGTTTCAACCAGAATTTCCTCACCGTGTAGGGGGTAATATTAACCTGTCATGGGCACTGTCTATGTGGCTCCCACACCGAACTAGGTTGCCTCGCCTCGGGTGCGTAAGGGCAGTCTTACCCAAAGACTACTAGTTTCTGAGGATTTCTCTCAAGGTTTAGCAAATCTCCCTGCGCTTTTGACCTCCGTGTTTGACAAAATAAAGTATCTTTTATAGTTGAGGGTTGAGAAAAGTAGTCGTGGACTGCAATTCTCGACCCTTCTTTTATGTATCATTGGATTTGTACAGCTCTTTATGCTACACGAGCCACTGACTGCAAGCTCAGTCGTATACCTTCACGCCTCCAGGTCCCTGCACTTTGCTTTACTACTAAGCTTGCGCCTCACAGTGGTACCTGAGCGGAAAAAAATCGATTTTCGAAAGCGCTGATTTCGATTATCACACTATATAAGCTACAGGATCTAGAAACCACATTATTTTTTCCCTGTTTCAAGGGTATTCCCAATAATTTAGGTTTGAGAGCAATACACAGTCCAAATGGCATGGTCACAAATTGGTACAGTGGGCGTCCGGGGACCGTGAGGGCTGTCTTCACTTTTGAGCCAGGATCTAAAGGGATTTGCCAGAAAGCGTCTTTGAGGTCCAAGCTCGTAATGAAATGGGCTTTAGGTAATCGACTCAGGATACCCTCAATCAACGGTAGGGGATATGCGTCCTTGACAGTGATGGCATTCAAATGTCGGGCATCTAAGCATAGCCGGACCTTGTTCGGCTTAACAAAGTGACCGGTGAAGCCCATGCGCTCTGCGATTCTTCGATCACGTCTAGTGCTAACATCCGATCAACTTCGGCATATAACGACTTTTCATTCGCCGGAGATATGGCAAAATGTCTCCGCTTTAGGGGTTTAGCATCCCCCACATCTATTGTGTGAAACACCAAGGTTGTCTGGCCGAGACCTTCCTTCTCATGCGATGGAAAAGCCGATATAGCCAAGTCAAGCCGCAGTTGTTGATTCGCATCCAGTGCATGTCGAAGTGAGTGAGAAATGGACAGTGGCAACAGAGTCAAGTATCGTGCTAGAAAATAATGCCGGGGCAAATTAAATTTTCGGACAAAGTCCACCCCTAGGTAAAAGTTCTGTGTTAGTTGGGGTATAATATAGAATTCCAGAGACTTGGACACCCTTTTAAAGATGTCATCCGTCATAAGTTTCCACACTACGAAGGGGCGAGTTCCGTCCGCCGTGCTTAACCAAGTATTAAAATACTGGATTTGATCTGCGTGAGTCGTCAGGACCTCTTCTGCAAAATCGGCTGATATGCAGTTCACACTGGCCCCAGTGTCAATCAAGCCTACCAGTCGCTTTTTCAGGATGTGTACTGATGCGTATGGGCGAACGTCGTCCTTCAACAATTCATCTAAGTGGATCCCCCGCAACGTCTTCCTCGACTGCCTGAACCATCTCCAGAAGGTCCGCATCCGTCGCGTGGCTCACTCCCTTCTCGGAGGGGTGGTTATAACCATCTCCTCATTGAAGATGCGCTGACGAGTAGCTAAATAGTCCCGCAGTCTAACATGAAAGGGCTTAACATGCTAGGGGACCATTACCATTCCCCTGAACGTCCGGCTCGGCAACGCGTGACGTCGGCTGCGGAACTTCGGGAGAACTGTGTTTGGCGGTGCGTATCAGCAAAGTTGGGGTCGTATCTGGGGCTTGGTTGCCCGTTCAGGCTTTAGGGGTGCTGACGGGTGGTTGCGGCACTCGCTGGGAAGTTTTTTCGCAACTTCCAATCTGGGGCATACGTGTCCGCTTTTCCGCAACGGTAACAAAAGACCGTCGGTTCCACTGGATATGCAGATAACCGGTTGTCGACAGTTCCAACAGACAACTGCAACTACCTCGACGAATGGTCGGTCATTTGCTAGTTCGAACTCGCAATCCAGGGGTACTCCGAAAGGTTCCTCGCCGTCATCTAATCGTTCTTTTCTACGGGCATGAAGGCGTAAGCCCTGCACGGTGTATATTGGCACATAAAAGAGGCTGTTTTGAAGCTCCCAACGCATGTTCTTCCTTACCTGCGTCCTCGGGCATGGGTGTTCGTAGCCGAGTGCTTAGGGGTAGTATACTGGTATAATACTGGGCGTTTCCGTAGTTGTTCACGCAATCCTCTTTCAGTGAAGCCGTCATCAAAGTGGTTGCGAAAAGCTGCCCAGAAGGAATTCCAATCGGGGCGAGTTACAGATTCTTTGAAACCCCAGTACCATTCGGCAGCATCCCCGCTGAATAAGAGGTGTGTGTGTCGAAGAAAAGTCGAGAAGTCGCCTCCCAGCGTACTAGCGACTAGAGCCTGAATCCGGAACAGGAACCTTGTCTCTGGTGTCGCGAATTAAAGCCGGTGAAGCTGAGGCTCCAACACACCATTATGCGTAGTGTTGAGTCTCGGGCTGGAGTTGCGAAATTCGCGGGGCGGTTCGCATCATTGGTAGGCCTGCCATAAGAAACTGAGTCGTGCGTTGTCGGTATTGGTGGTGGTGCGGTACTGTATCGAGGTCGATACTCTGGGGCTCTGGGATCCATCCCCGAGCTCCCTCGGGGGGGGGGATTCCAATCATCAGCCAGTCTAGAGTTGGGCATAGCCGCTTTTAGATTTAGTTCCCAGCCAAGTGGAGTTCTTGTGCGGCTGGGGTGCTGGCTGCTCCTGAGGTCTTGGAAATCTCTCTCCATAATTTCGATCCCGTCGGACAGCCCTTTCAATAAGGATAAAATTGTTTCATTAACCGTGGTGTATGAGTGCGCTGTTGGACAGAGATCGGATGTTTGCAAGAGTTGCTGGACACAAATACAATCGAACAGGTGTCCGCACTCCAATCTCACACCGGTTACGCTCTCTATGCAGTTGGCTGATTGTATCGTTTTAGAGCAGGTCCAGCATTTATCCGGAGTCAGCTTCGTAGTCATCATTGGTTCCGTAATGGTAATAGCAAGTAAAAGCAAAACTGCTCTGAATTATAAAAAAAAAACTTATCAATATTTAAAGTGGCCGATAGTGGAGAGCTAAGTGATCTATCAAAAAGGCAAAAAAGATTTATTAGTTAGACTCTTTCCTTTCCAGCAGGGCCGACTCCTCCATAGGGAAATGAGAGCGAATGGTAGTCTGCTGAAAAGAGGGTGCTTCTAGCCGATTTTTTAAAAATTAACCCCACCCCAAGTACATTTCAAAAACCGTCTCTAATCTACGTTAATTAAATCGACGAGATGAGTGATAGCGTCACTGTTACAGTTTTGTACGCGGTCAAAAATCCCGACGTGTGGAAGCATTCCGGGCTTCGCAACCCCAGCATACGCCACCGAAAATCAAACCGAAACCACTCATCTATCACGCATAAAAAATGGGTAGAATCCTTCCGCAATATAAAGGCAAAGTAACCTTCTGTTTTCTTGAGAGTCCAGGCAGATAGGAGGAACCCATCTGGCTGACAGTTCCCATCAAGTACATAGACGGTCCTTACAGGTTTTACCCTGGGACGACACATCGGAAGGAGTCTGTCGCGAGAAAAAAAAAATAAAACAAAGGAGAGCGGAAGCTACAACTCACGTGAAGTGACTGATAGGGTATATAACACAACTCCTCTACTCCTGTCCGTGGGGGCTCAAGTACCGAGGTATCTTACATCCTCCGTACAGGACCAAATCGTTAGAAGCCGCTGGTCTTTTTCCCCTTCAGTATGTTTGGGCCCCACGTTGGGCGCCATTTTTAATGATTTTCAACTCGCACTAATCAAATCCTCAAAGTGGTGGCTACGTTGTATCTTTTGCAAAGAGGACAACAAATTCTTTGTATCCGGGGATTGCAAATATTGCACATAACCACAATCAGCGTCATACGGAAAATTTAATAATAATTGCTGGAATCATAACGATATGAATAGAACTTACGAACAGCAATAGAAGCCTTTCACCAACCTTTGCACGAAATAGACTTTACACTTCAATACAACTCGAATTTTTTTATCTTTTTTTTTATTGTGTTGGTCTGGTATCCGCCCCGCTGAGGTATGGCGACGTGCAACTCTCATCCCGCGCGAACCGGACGTCATCCCTTCTTCCGTCTGACATCTGCCGTGGTTCAGTGGCAGGGAGTGGTTAAAAGGTCGCTCCCGAAGCGTCGACGTCAATAGCGTAGGTACATGGATCTGCTGATCGGCGTCAGTGGCGTATGGCTAATTTATTACAAACTTTCAGTGGCTCTTCAGCAATATCCCGAATTTGTGGTTCAACATATGTAGAAGCTTTACCCTGAGATAATAGGAATATTTGTAAGGCTATCGCCTCCAAGTTCACAAGTAGATTAGCATCGTTGAGGCGTGTGTTTGATATTAGATGCATGATTTCGGGCAATTCACGATGAGTAATGTGACGGCGAATTTCAATCCATTTGGAAATCGTTTCTTTTATTGTTGACTCTAGAGGGAGCGACGGCTGTGTTGAGACATAGTAAAAATTCAGATTTTTTTTGCAATAGAATACTTTGACCCGATGATTCGTTTATTAAGTTCATCAGTAAATTATAAATAAGTGGTAAAAGAAGATTCATTATGTCAATTAATTGTGTTCGTTCTTCAGACTTTTTGTGTTTGTAAATCTTAAACCAATTGTTACGAAAGCTCCATTCCAATCATTCACCTCTGAATGTTCTAAAAATATACTAATTTCATCCACTACCAGGGGCCAACATCCAGCACAATCATATTTGATTATATGAAATACACCAACTGATAGTTCAAGCCTTAAAAAATCATTCAACACTACTTTTACGGGTCATTGCTAGATCTTGTCCGTGTATCAAATGTATCATTGGTTCTTCGATTTCAGGCAATTCGCGTGGGTCCCTGTTGTAGTTCTTTCCAGTCCGCAGGCTACCTCCGGCCAAAAATCTCCTGTGGGAATGGGAATGCCGCACACGCGTAGACAATTGTTCAAAGTGCACTTTTTAACGTCGAAATTATAAAACTTTGTCGAATAAAGTCGCGGCGGCGATCCGTGTTAGATAAGTGTTATGCGCTGATGCATTCCAGTAGCGAGGTATCGGTTGTTTCTTGTCCAGGCATGGTCCTACTTAACTCTAAGTCTTTGAGCAAAAATTTACTTCTTCTTCTTCGTAGCCCTACAGCCCCTTTCGGGCCTGCGGTTCGAGATAGTTAGAGTATCTCATTGTCATGATATATCTCCACAAGGTGACATGATCAATATCACGCTTTGGCCGTGTGTACGTCCACCCAGCTGCGAACAGGCTTATAGTCCATCCGAAGAACTACTCGAACTAAATCAAGTTGACGCCAACGAAACTTGAACCAGAGACTTACGGGCTTAGTGCTCTAACCACTAAGCACGCGGACTACAAAAAAAATTTACTTTACTTACTTACTATTTTTAAGGTTAATACTTTTCAAGAAGGAAAAATAAAGAAATAAAATTACAATAATAATACTTACCAGCTCTTCATCTCGTGAAGTAGTCTATGAAAACGTGTCGTGAGTGCTTGATGTTGACGCCGGAGTGCTAGAGATCCTTGTCAGCCGTGACAAGCTCTTAAACAGAAGATACTAATTTGCGTTTTGATCTCAGAAGTACTACCAATATATCTTTTTCAATATCTCGTGAATGCATAATACGAAAATACAATTGGTAAAACTGTGGTAAACCCGAACTGCTTCAATCAACATCTTTTAAAGCTCGTGTTATGTGCAATCTTTCTTTACTCTGACTGCTCGATCTAACCGCTCTTAAAGCTCGGAGGATTCCTATCTTTCTTTTACACGGACTGTCGAGCTAAGCTTGGGCGTGCGGGATTGAACTGTCAAACCAGATCGGAGTTCATCGGGTTGGTTGCAGCAATCACGAATATTATATTTAGTTAAGTGTTATCAACAATTTATATTAAAAGACTGTAATGAAAGCTTTTTGAAATAAAACAGAATTGTAAACTTCTTCTTTGAATACATCAACCTACGGTTTACAACATTGGCGACGAGGAATTACGAAAATACGTGTGTCTAACCTCAAAATGTACTCAAACCAATTCAAAGTTTTCTGCGACTTATTTCAAGAGCAAATGGCTCTACAAAATCAGCAAATGCAACAATTGCTTCGACAACAGAACACGGCGGCTGCACCAGGCCAAGCGCCAGCTCAAGATTCAACAGCTTTCAAAGTGAAATGTCTTGCCGATTCCATGGTGCAGTTCGATTACGATCCGGACAACAATCAAACATTCGAAGCGTACTACAAACGCTACGAGTCGCTGTTTACAACACAAGCAATCGACCTCGACGAACCAACAAAGATCCATCTTCTTCTTCAAAAATTACCACAAGCGCAGTACCAACGCTACGCAGACTCAATTCTACCACAGAACCCTCAAGACCGGACACTCGCTGACACAGTGAGAACTCTCAAGCGACTGTTCGGTTACAAAGAAACAAAGTCCGCAATGCGGCACAAGTGCTTCAAGCTTGAAAAATTCGACAGTGACGATTTTAGTGAGTATGCAGCGCGCATTAACAAAAATGCTGAGAAATTCGAAATCGCTCGATGCTCGCCTGACGATTTCAAGGTTTTATTATTTGTGAGCGGTCTCAGTCATCACAAGACTTGCTGATCCTTGAAAAATTTCTCACAAAAGTCGAGAAAGCAGCCAACGATGCGGCAAGAGCTCTAATCCACAAGTTGAACCTTCAGGACTTAGTGAATGAGGCTGAACGTATCACCTGTTTGAAGATCGAGAAAGGAAAAGTGGGTGAATCGTCGGGTTCTTCTGAAGTTCATGCTGTCCATAATTTCAAGGGTCAAAGTGGTAAGCCAGGTAAGAGCCATTGGGATGATAAAACCGGTCATCCGCCGTATGCTTGTCCCGGCTGTGGCGAAAGGCATTGGTTAGCAGATTGCCCCTTCAAGGAAAAGACCTGCAGCAGATGCAACGGGAAGGCAGGTTACTGTAACATTTACAAGGATTTCCGAGAGAAACGCAACACAAAATACAACAAGAAGGACGACAACAATCCGTAAGCGAACCAAGTACAATCAGAAGTCAACTTGGTTTCAAGCAGGAAGTTTCTCAAGCCGATTGTCATCGGTGCTCAGCTAAAGATGCAGTTTGATACAGGTTCAGACATGACAATCATCTCTGAGGCAAATTGGGAGACGTTTGGACGTCCGAAACTGACTGCATCAAATCGAACGAACGCAACAAGTGCTTCAGGAGACGTGATTCCATTACTGGGATACTTCTGGTGCAACATTACTCTGAATGGCATTCAAAAGCAGGGATGCTGTTTCATTACACCGCTAAATCTCAACCTTTTCGGCATTCCCTGGATCAATGTGTTCAATTTGTGGAGTGTTCCAATCAACAACGTCTGCAATCAAGTCAGGTCAACATCTTGCGATGACCTGACCACAGAAGTACAATCAGAGTTTCATGAACTCTTTTCAAATGGCCTTGGTTGTTATAACAAAGTTAAAGTCTCACTCAAACTAAAACCGGGAGCTCAACCAGTCTTCCGAAAAGCTCGTCCGGTTCCACAAGCAGCTCGTTCTACTATAGTCATTGAGCTAGAACGTTTGCAACACTTGGGCATTATCAGCCCCATCAAATATTCTCAGTGGGCAGCACCCATTGTCGTAGTCAAACGAAAGGATGGAAGAGTTCGAATTTGTACTGATTATTCGACGGGTCTTAACGAAGCACTTGAGCCAAAGAAGTATCCTTTGCCATCACCCGATCAAATTTACGCAAGTTTCGGAGGAAAAAAAGTTTTCAGCACAATCGACTTATATGACGCTTTCTTTCAAGTGGAAGTCGACGATATATCCAAAAAGGTGATGGCCATCAACACCCACATCGGATTGTTTCAGGTCAATCAGCCCCAGGAGAATTTCAAGCAATTGTCGACATGATGCTCAGTGGAATCTCAACGTTCGGTTTCATCGACGACATGGTTACTAGCGGTGAGAATGCTGATGACCACAAGCAAGAGTTGAAGAAAACACTGCAACGCCTGCAAGAATTCGGGTTCAAACTCAACATCAACAAGTGTCAGTTCGGTAAGAAATCTGTGCAATTCTGTGGACATGTCATCGACGACAAAGGCATCCGACCACAGCCTGAAAAAATTTGGGAAGTCACATCAGCACCTCCGCCAGCTAATGTCAGTCAGCTCCGTTCATTCTTAGGTTCAGTCAATTACTATGGCAGGTATATCAAGTCAATGAAGACGCTGAGGGGTCCCCTGGACGAACTTCTCAAGAAAGATGTGAAGTACGAATGGCAAGATGTTCACCAGGAAACTTTTGACAATTCCAAAAAGATCCTAGGATCAGATCTGGTACTTACGCACTTTGATCGTACCTTACAGCCTGGCCATCGTTCTAGCGAGAGACGCGTCAAAAGACTGCATGGGAGCTGCCCTCATGCACCGTTTCAACGACAATTGACTGCATCCTATCATACATTTCGCCGCAACATTCAATTCAAAAAGAAGCGCGAGCACTCATCTTTGGCTTAAAGCGATCACACTTCTACATCGCTGGGCGACAAATTATCGCGCAAGTCGATCACAATCCTCTGTTGTCCATCTTTGGTTCGAAAAATGGAATTCCCGTATATACAGCGAACAGACTACAGAGATGGGCACTAATCATCATGGCTTATGATGTTAAGTTCGGATTTATTGGAACTAACAGCTTCGGATATGCTGACGTCGTATCTCGCCTTATGTCAAAACAGATGAAAGCTGATGAAGAGACAATTTTTGCTGCGGTACAAGTCAAGGGAATTGACGACAATGACGAACAGTTGTTAAGTTTCGCAATGCAGTCAGCAAAGGAGCTTCCTGTCACCTTCCAACAAGTACAAAAAGAAACGAAAGCCTGCCCAAATCTTCAGCAAGTGTGATCAAATTCATTGTGACTGACAGCTGGCCCCAGCGCAAAAGTCAGATCGAAGGAATCGAAGTCGCTTCTTTTTTCGGACACCGCAATGAGCTAAAATTCGTACAAAATTGCATTTTCCGTGGCGAACAAATCATCATTCCATCAAAACTGCGAGCACATATTCTTGAGAACCTACATGAAGGTCATCCAGGTGAGTGCCGAATGAAGCTATTGGCAGCCGACAAAGTCTTCTGGCCTGGCATAACGAAAGCTATAGAAGTAATCGTTAAGACTTGCGAACGTTGCGCAAGGGAATCAAAGGCACCACGCAAACGTACCTTACAGCCCTGGCCCATGCCATTGGAACCATGGATGCGCCTTCACCTTGATTATCATGATCAGTGGCTCCTACTTCCTAGTGGTTGTTGACGCCTATAGCAAGTGGCCAGAAGTTATAAAAACGGCGACAATAACCGGAACCAAGACGGTCGAACTTTTTGCTGATGTGCTGGCCCGACAGGGTCTGTGCAAGGTTTGCGTCACGGACAATGGACCTCAATTCGTGTCGAGCTCGTTTGAAAACTTTTGCGAGACACACGGTATCAAGCATTTTACGACCGCCTACTACAGCCCTCAGTCAAACGGTCAGGCGGAACGATTCGTTGACCTTCTCAAAAAGGGCTTACGTACCTTACAGCCCTGGCCCATGCCATTGGAACCATGGATGCGCCTTCACCTTGATTATCATGATCAGTGGCTCCTACTTCCTAGTGGTTGTTGACGCCTATAGCAAGTGGCCAGAAGTTATAAAAACGGCGACAATAACCGGAACCAAGACGGTCGAACTTTTTGCTGATGTTCTGGCCCGACAGGGTCTGTGCAAGGTTTGCGTCACGGACAATGGACCTCAATTCGTGTCGAGCTCGTTTGAAAACTTTTGCGAGACACACGGTATCAAGCATTTTACGACCGCCTACTACAGCCCTCAGTCAAACGGTCAGGCGGAACGATTCGTTGACCTTCTCAAAAAGGGCTTACAGAAGGCCGAAGGAACCATCGAACAAAAATTACAAGAATTTCTGATGACGTATCGCTACACACCATCATACAATCTCGGAATGAAATCACCATTCGAATCGATGACCGGCCGTAAGATGCGCACAAAACTCGATTTGCTCAAGCCTCAAATCGATCAAACTCCTTCAGACAAAGCAAAAATTTAAAATCAATTTAACTTGCATCACGGCGCAAAGTGGAGAGAGTTTTCACCCGGAGATGAAATCCTTTACAAACTCCACACAACCAGTGATAACTGGAATTGGACGCCTGGCTTCGTGAAAAGCCGAGATGGAGCTGTCAATTACTCGATTGACATTACAACGCCGTCAGGAAGTCGAACCGTACGTGCTCACACGAATCAGCTCAAACGCCGATATATGAAAAACGAATTGATTGAATTGTTTGACTTGCCCGAGTTTAGTGACGAAAATAATCTGCCAGTTGGTGAAGTTGAACCGATTATCACACCTGGCAACAATCCTCGACATGTCGACTACTCTGACGCTCACAATGATGAACAAGCCGGAAGTGACGATGAAGAAGAACCTGAAGTCGAGCCTCGTTACCCAATTCGAACAAGTCGGGGAGTCACATCAAAATTCAATGACTTCGTCAGATTTTAAGAGGGGAGGAATGTGGTAAACCCGAACTGCTTCAATCAACATCGCTTAAAGCTCGTATTATGTGCAATCTTTCTTTACTCTGGCTGCTCGATCTAACCGCTCTTAAAGCTCGGAGGATTCCTATCTTTCTTTTACACGGACTGTCGAGCTAAGCTTGGGCGCGCGGGATTGAACTGTCAAACCGGATCGGAGTTCATCGGGTTGGTTGCAGCAATCACGAATATTATATTTAGTTTAGTGTTATCAACAATTAATATTAAAAGACTGTAGTGAAAGCTTTTTGAAATAAAACAGAATTGTAAACCTCTGCTTTGAATACATCAACCTACGGTTCACAACAAAAACATTTACGGAATATCCGCCCCCTTTCCTCAAATTTTCACTATGAATATCAGCCTCAAATTATGTGTATTCCTTCGAGTAAACCAAACTAACCCACTTCAAAGTTTCTTTCATCGTGACACTTAAGATAACCTCTACACATACGTTGATTGATATCCTTTATTCGAAATCCCACTATAATGCTTTTCTCCATAAATGTCTATCATTTCACTGCATCGACCCAACATCGCCTCTTCATTGAATAATTCACCAGACATCGTCACGCCCTCCTTCAAAGCGTATTGAGTTCTGACTGAAATCAGACAACCGAAATACCATTTGACCCTTCAACCTATCCATTTATTATTTTCAAGTGCGATCACCTAAAAATAATAATAATGCAGACAAACGGAGAAAATCGATAGCAAACTATATACGACTTAGATATTTATCATAGTACTTCTTGCGAAATTGAAGTGCTCTCAATCGCGTTGGAGTCAATACACGAGTATACTTAGCCAGAAGAAGATTCATAAATACTCGGACAAAGGATTTCTTATCAAACCCAAACTCGAGTCTTAACGCAAATACTAATCCCACTCATTCTGATATCAAAAGAGAAAGAGAGAGAGAGAGAGAGAGAGAGCAAATGACGATAAGGTAATTGAAAATAGAATTTTCATCGCCCTTAAGTCCTACGCTACACATACATCTACAGCCATAAAGAACAGACTTAGTAAATAATATGAAGAAATCCTTTTTTTCAGATCGTGGGCGGCTGGTTGGGACGAATGTGGGTTGTGCATTATTTTCTGCTTTTGCACACTTCGTAAACGATAAAGCAATTCAAGTTAATATTCGAATCCTTTTTCGAGACATTTACTGTTTGCCAAATGATTGGAAATTGAAATAAATTTGACAAAAAGCCACCAGCTAAGAACCACATTGGGATAAATTTACTTTATTTGTAAGTCAGAGTAAAATGTTGAAAAGGATTGTTTATGTTCATAGTCCTTGGTAACAATTTACTCAGTTAATCGAATTCCTGGCATTCCTATTGGTACCAGTTGCTGGTTAGCATGGGATGTGATTTATTTTTAGAAGGGTTTATTTTCAGCCATTTCCGGTATTGAAATCTTTACGAGAACATAATGAACTTGGCTATGTTGTTTATTTTTGATTTAAGATTGATTGAAATACTTTGAATTTATTGAATCAATATTGAAAGAACTTCGTTTGTGGAGAGAAGAATGGACTGATAAATAAAATATTTAAATTTTAACGTACTTTAAGCTGCCTTTGTGAAGTTACTTGAATTGTTGAGCCTTTTTTGTCATTTTCCGATTGAATTTTTCTTTTATTTAAAATGGATTTTATTTAAGTACATATTGCCCATTATTATTTATGACCGTTTGCCATTTTTTTGGTAGAGCCTTTATTTCATCTGTGTAGAACTTCTGTGGTTTATCGGGGAAAAACTTGGCCAAGTGATTTTCACTGTCCCTTTTTCAAATGAATTTCTATTCATTAAGGGAGTTTTGCAGAGACCGAAACAAATGGTAGTCTGATAGTGCAAGGTCTGGACTATACGGTCGATGCATCAAAACTTCCCAGCCGAGCTCTGTTAATTTTTGTCGGGTCATCAAAGATGTGTTTGGTCTGGCATTACCATGATGGAAGTCAACGCCCTTTCTATTGATCAATTCTGGCCGGTTTTTTTGAATTGCTTGTTGCAATCTGGTTAATTGTTGACAGTACAGAGCCAAATTGAGTGTTTGGCTAGGTTCTAGCACCTCATAATAAGCAATTCCCTTCCAATCCCACCATACACACAGCATAACCTTATTTGTTGTCAATCCTAGCTTTGAAGTCGTTTGTGATGATTCACCTTTTTTGACCAGAATCTTTTTTGGACGACATTCTCGTAACTTACCCATTTTTCATCGCCCGTAATGATTTGCTTCAAAAATGGCTCGATTTTGTTGCGTTTTATTAGCATTTCGCAACTGGAAATTCGGTCGATCAAATTTCTTTGTGTTAATTCCTCCAACACCTAAATGTCGAGCTTCTTTGTGTATCCAGCCTTACGCAAATGGTTCTAAACTGTTTGGTGATGGATATTCAGTTTCTTAGCAATATCATGGCTGCTTATGTGTCGCTTTTCTTCAATTTTTTGTAAGATTTCATCGACTTTTTCAGTGATTGGTCAACCTGAGTGGGGTGCATCTTTGACATCAAAATTTCTAGAACGAAAGCGAGCGAACCATTTCTTGGCTATGGCTTTTGATAAAATATCTTAACCGTAGACACCACAAATTTTTTCGTGAGCCTGCGATGCATTCTCACCTTGATGGCAGTTATATAGTAAAATATAATGAATTTTCCAGAAATTTCATTCATTTTTAAATGAATATAACTTTGAATGACGAAATACAAAACAGTCCATAAGAAAATTGTACACTGGAGTGTCACCTTTCAAACGCATGTCAGTTTGACTCAATCTGATATATGACATAGAACACCATCAAGTGATAAAAAATGCTCAATACTTTTTAGAATATTCAATATTTTATTATCACACTCAATATTGTACTAAGTTTAATTTTAAACTAATTTCAATCAAAGAATGATACAATGAAGCTTATCGTATTGAGTTTTTCAACTTTAAGAATAAACTCTATGACAATTTGAATAAGACTGGGACATGGCCTGCCCATTACAATTCAAGCAAGCTGATACAGGTGGATTACCAAATAGTTCATGTATTCTCCCGTCTAGTGGGACACTTTTACGCTAATAAAACATTTCTTATCCAAGGCTTGCACAACCTGTATCAGCTAAATTCTAAATTCTCTCAACGAATACCTTTTTGGGTATCCGTTGTTCGTCCATACGATTCATGTGTCCAGCACATTGCAGCTTCCGCAGTCTTATAATCCTTGTTACCTCCGGTTCGTCAAAAATTTCATACAGCTCATGATGGTTTCGAATTCGCCATTGGTCCCCGTCCAGCTCCGCTCCGATTATTCGCCTCAGGACCCGTCGCTCAAAGGCGTTCAATATATTTGCAGATGCTTGGCTTGTTTCACACCCATAACATAACACAGGTCTTATCACAGATTTGTATACTTGGAGCTTTGTTTTCCTGTGTATGCACCTGATCTTCAAGACTTGTATAGTAATGTACCTCGCGTATCGACAGGTAGCTTCCTTATGACGTACTCCAGAGCCAAATTGAATAGCAATGGGGCCAGCCCATCTCGGTGCTTTAATCCGATATTTGTGTCAAAGGCATCGTTGAGTTAGTTATCGATGCGAACTTGGGTGGTCGTCGACGTCATTGTCATTTTGGTAAGACGGACTTATTTGGCTGGGATGCCAAAGCAATACTGTCGTACGCTTGCTTGAAGTCAACGAAATTTGGTGTACGTCTATGTTGAACTCCCAGCATTTTTCAAATACCTGCTTGCCTGTGAACAATTGGTCTATTGCTGATCTACCTGCTCTAAAACCACCTTGATACTCCCCAATAATACTGTTGGCGTATGATCCAATTTTATTTTCTAAGATTTTAGAAAATATTTTGTACGCCGAACAAAGTAGTGATATGCCTCTATAATTTTCGCACTGTAGCTTGTCACCTTTTTTTGTGGATAGGGAATATAATTGATTGGCTCCATTCTTTGGTCATATGTTCTTGTTGCCAAATGTGCCGTATGACTATGTGAATAGCTTTATGAACACTACTGCCACCATATTTGATGAGCTCCACTGAAATCTCATCGCTGCGCGGCGCTTTATTATTCTTTTGGGCTTTGATGATGAAACAAACTTCATCCAGAGTTGGTGGGGCCAATAGAAGCTCCCCGCAGACATCTATAGGCTCTAATGTTCTGGAGCTGTGCGGAGAATTAAGGAGGTTCTTTAAATACGATGCCGATCTTTCCTTAATCTTGGTTTCATCAGCGATGATGTTGCCGATGTCGTCACGACAGAGCATGGTTTTGGGCTGATAACCACGTTTCAGGCTTTTCACTACTTTGTATGCTTATCTTGTGTTGTTGCTCGCTAAATGTACATCTATACTTCTCAATTGGTCCTCATAGTATTTTCTTTGCTTAATCCTAATTAGCTTATTCGCTACTCTTCTGAGGTTTTCATAGTGTTCTCTCTTTGTCCTAGTTTTCCCACCTACGTTTTCCTTGTACGCCTGATTCTTTTTATCTAACGCATTCTGGCACTCATCATCGAACCAATCATTTCTTTTGAGCCGGGCTTAATGGCCGATCTTCTGTTTAGCCACGCCGCTTTCGCTTCCATCCAGAGTTCGTTGCTTGTCTTTAACGATGCGTCTGATAAGATGGGAGCCAACTGGTTGTCGAGGGTGGAATGTTTGGCCGCAGACACCGTTTGAAGCCTTTCGATGTCAAATTTTTGTAGCGCGCTAGTCTTTGCTGAATATGCCTTTGACATACGAAATCGATAGGTTAATTTGATCAAGTAATGATCTGAGTTACAATTTTTCTCCTCGGTGTGTACGGACGTCAAGTATGCTCGAGGCCCAACGTTGTTTGATCAGAACATGATCGATCTGGTTTTGTGTGTTGCCATCCGGTAATACCCTGGTCATTTTATGAATGCATCGATTTGAGAAGTCGAACGTATGCCAATCAGGTGCTAGCCGTTGTCATTTGTTTCATCGTGGAGGTTATATCCTTCAGTCATTCCCTAATAGACTATTGCCAACCTTTTGTTGAAATCACCCAGAATTATTTTTGTGTCGTTTGTGCGCAATGAGTCGACCAGTCCTTCCAGGTGATTGTAGAACTTTTCTTTTGTTTCTTTGTTCTTTTCTTCGGTCGAGGCGTGAACATTTATCAGCCAGATTTTAAAGAATTTCGCTTTTATACGGATTGCACCCAACCATTCATTGACTGCCTTTAAATCAATAACGTGCGACTTGAACTCCCTATCTACTATGAAAGCCACTCCGAATTTCCGTTTTCCAGTAGGCTTCCCACTTTTGAATTTTGTGCGCGATCTCATGTCTTGAATGTCGTTTCCAGTCCAATTCGTTTCCTGGATTGCCAGTATTTTTAATTGATATTGACTGGCCTGTTATAAAAGGTCCTTAAAAACGCCAGGGTAATTGAGCGATCTGACATTCCAGGATCCAATGCCATAGTCCTTTTTTCGTTTGCGAGGTCGTTGCCGTGACTCCAATCCATTCCGAGGCCCATCTGCAGGTTTCGAAACATTTTAGGATTTCCAGGGACGGGGAGTTGGCCCGCCGCCCAACCTCCATTCCGGCGGCATGGTTATTACGTCGATCCCGTTATCAGGCACAGAAGATTCGCCTTCGTTCTCTTACGTCCTCACAAAGGAAGTGTAAGTATTTCTCGGCATTTAATGTCCCATTATTGGGGAACCAATAAACCCAAGGTGCACCCCGAGATGATTTACTACCATTTAATTGGGGGGTTTAGGATAGGCAGTCATGGAAGCTATGGGTTGGAGAAACAAGGGGTTCCCTCCTTCTTTCTCAAGCGGGCTTGGGACCGTCTACGGCGGAGTTATGTGTTTCATTGGCGCAATGAAACAATTATATCCTACAGGTTCGCAAAATTTATTTCGCTCTTTATTTTGAACTACTCCCTCGATGGCTACTTCGTTCGCCCAAGCGCTTATTCTCGACTTAAACCAAGCTTGGCCAAATTACTTTGATCACGATTCTCCTATTAATCGTTATTCCACCGGCAGTCTTTCTGTTGACGATTGTTTTATTACCTTTTAATTAAAGCCCCCGAAAACCAAAAGAAATTTTCCTATGATTCGCTAACACGAAGAAAACGCCCTTTACATTTAAGCTCTCCCCTTTTAAAGGTTCAGACTCAACGGAATCCCGCTAATTCCGTAGATGACTACTTTACCCTTCCTACTCGAAAATTCAAATCGGTTTTCGCCATCGGACAATTCATTGCAGTTTTCACCACACCCACCCTGTGATTTCAAAATCAGATTTGTCACTGGGATAGACGTCTGACAAGTTGCAGTTTCCGTACGAATATTGTTTACTTTCGATTCGTTCCATAAGTTACAATAGTTTGAATTAGATTATGTTACGTAGTTAGACTTCAAGCGGTGACTAAATAATAAGATAAGTAGATACATTTCGCGTTATCCTCGGGTATAATCCTTGTAATAATCGAGCAGTCGCCTAAGCAAATTGTTCGAAAACCGGCATAACGCTGATCCAAATTTTAATTGCAGATTTGAAAAAATTTAATTATTCAATTTTATATTTCTATAAATTAAAAAAATTTAAAAAAAAAATAGTTTGTTGTCATAAATATAAATTTTATATTATTAGTTTTCATATATTAAATTTAAATTTTTTAACGTTTATATTATTTATGATATTTATCTTTTTATATTATTTAAACTTTTCTATATTATTATCTTATATTACTTTAATTATTAAAGTCTACAATTAAAATTCGGACATGGCAACACCTTCTCACGCTGCACATTCATGCATTGCATTGCCGTAGGCAATCTATGCAGCCGAATGAACGGTTGCTCGTGAACTGCCGGTGCTACATCTACCGCAAGTGGACGACTGACAACAAAACGGAGGGGTCTGCTTTTGATCGCCACAGCGATCACGTTGGAGATTTGAATTTTGCTATTTCCCAAGACTACGCGTGCGGAGTTAATAATATTGACATCAAAACGTGTAGAATTTTCCGTATTTTATTCGTTTTTTGTTCTTTTTCTTTATTCGACCACCTTCCGGAAGTAGTTTTAGTCTGTGAAAAAGGGATTAAGTTGATAAGGTACTTGCCCCAAGTAACCAGCGACCGTGATCCATTCCATAGTTCCATAGTACCGGAATGATTTGATTGATACCCTGAAATTGTTTGTTTAAGCAATTGTCAACCAACATTTTCACATTTTTCTTCAGATAAATTTCAACCTCGGGTGATTTCGTTTGAAGAACAAGTAGCAGGAATTCGTCAATATTTACCTCAACTATATGAACGAAATCAAAATTGAAGTGAAGCTGCGAATGTTTTGGTAGGAACACCATTGGAAACCGGTCAGAAACAATACACAACTGATTATAAGCTTGAAACATATTAAAGGATCGCGCGTTTATCTTTAGAAGAGGACGAGCCCGTTCAGGCTGAAGCATACATCAACCGAGCTTCTCTGCTTCAAGCTGAAACGGGAAGAGAAGAGTTGAAGGTTCTATACAAATCTGTGTGAAACATTGTGGAAGAGAAAATAAGAACCAATTCCATTTGATAAGAAATCAAGTTTGTGAGTTTAAAGTGCGTTTAAACGAAACTTTGGACGTGATTACGCGTAAGACCGTGAATCCATCCTCGTGTCCATGACTGAAATCCGTACGACAAATGAAGATGGTACAAAAATGTACAATTATGCTTATCCACTGGTGAAATTGGCTCATAGAAAGCAGGTGCAAATTGTTATCAACAATCAGTTAGCAGACGTGATAACTGCTATCAAGGGAAAAGTTGAGGACAAGGGAATATAGATTGGAGCGAGGACCGCTTCCACCTGGATGCACAAATTTTATTTCAGGGCCATAAGTATCGACGAATTCTTCTTAAGTCCGTCTGTTTTCTTCCGGCCCGGTTTGTCATTTGCGTTCGCAATTTTTAACCCTTAATAGGTTACCTCAGGCTCTTTAAATTCGTGGATGCAATTTTTTTTTTGTAGTGGGTCCTTGTGCTGGAGAAAAGAACCCGCCCCACGACACCGCAATGCTAGCCTGCCAGCGCATTCACGCGGTCGCAAACAAGGCTAATCTCGGCGAATTCCACCAGCCTCTCTCGCCGAGCCAGCAGACCATCGCTGCAGCCCTTACGGACATTTATATCAAACCGTTTTCTCTACATCCTTTGTGCGTTCTTCTAATTCCTTTCAGATTTCATCGATCAACAAACATTCAGCGACTTTACTCTAGCAGTGATTGATTCCACACATGGTGGGTGATAACACCATTACGTTCTCATCCATAAATATATCGACACTCATGAAATCATGATGCGTTTCGTACACGTACTGATTGTTATTAACCTGGCCGCCAAGTGCTTCATGATTCTTTTTCTGATCGAGGCTCTCGTTCTCTAACTGTGTTTGCCGCGATCGCTCACAAACGAATGACCACTTTTCCATTGTTCATATATAATTTTTGGATTCTTCTCCAGAATGCAAATACCTTATAGGACATTGGTGATGTCGTTTTTGTACTTCCAGGTGTTTTGCGTGATATTCACCCATCCTCGTAGGATTCTTGCAGCAGATCCACAAATCTCTTTGTAAGGATGCCCAAGGAAGTGTCTGCTCGATTACCATCCGGTGATCGTCGGACGAATGATTACTAAGCGATGATTTGGCAATTTTCGTGGAAATGTTGTTATCAGACATTAGTAGACAGCGTTTTACCTTATATTAATTTGTTATTGGTGGTTCTGTCTTAACCGGCGCTGCGGCTATGGAATCGCACCGTATCAACTGAATTCACTACGTCAGGTTGTATCCAGAAATAATAATATTTGCTGGCTGGGATGATATTGTGAAATATGAAATTGGCATACTATTCGGACTGATCTCAAAGGATAACTTTCGATTAGTTGTCGAGCATATTACTGTCAGGGGTGGACCTTGGGAACAGGATAATTGTAGAGGGAAAACAATAAACTAACGCGCACCGTTTGTTAATAATCGATTTATTGTGTTCAAAATACAATAACTCGGTTGATGGTTCGGATGCGACTGACTCTTCTCGATTTTGATCAAGTTCGGGGCTCATGACGATCCACGGTTTCAACTTTTCGCTCGTATACACCGAACAGAATTTTCGTTGATTTGGGACGTGCGATTCCCACGTCCTCGACGAGATGTCTGTTGTTTCGTAAAACTCTCGAAATGATGTAGGGCCCACGATATTTGGGCTCTAACTTTCGAGATTCTCCCGTAGCAGCAGGTACGTTCTCTAGAACGATGAGATCTCCTTCCTTGTAGATAAAAGGTTTCTTGTGTTTCACTTTGAGCCTCAATCTCAATTTCTCTCGTTCGGTGCTAATTCGCTATGCAGCCAATTGTCTTCGGTTAACCATATCACATTCCGTTGGATCAGCAGTCGCTTCATCTGATATGAGAGCCATATCTAGCCGATTCGTGATGACGTCTCGAAGGCGATAATCGAATATCAACTCGATCGGACTAAACTGAGTCACAGAGTGACATTGCGAATTCAGAGACGGCTGAAGATTGCGCAATTGTAAATCCCAATCCTTATGATCAGTTGGTGCAGTTCTTAGAAATGATAAGATGAACTGATTTGCACGTTCGATTTGGCCATTCGCTCGAGGTATTCTGACGGCAACCTTCATATGTTGAATCTCATTAGATGCGAAGAATTCAGTAAATTCACGTGATGTAAAAGCAGTGTTTCGATCGCTTATTATACGCTTAAGTAGACCGAAGTGAAATATGTATGTAGTCTGTGTGGTCTAGTGGTTAGAGCATAAACACATAAGCCGAAGACCCCAGGTTAAAATTTCGTTGGGAGCAACGTGATTTAGTTCAGGGGATTTTTCGGACAGACTACGAGTGTTCACTCAGTGGTAATATGTACTGATTTAATCAGATCATATCATAGCTGAGCAGGCACACGGGAGCATGGTATTGACCAAACCAACTTCCGAAAAAAATCAATACGGTCATGAAAATGAGATACTCTATCTCTAAGCGACGGCCCGAGAGGGGCTGTAGTGCTCCAAAGAAGAAGAAGACCGAAGTACAACGTCAGATCCCTGAATGCGTCGATGACGGGCTTCGATTTCGTAGTTTTAATAGCTCTCAAAATTAAGTACTTACTAAGCGAATCAGATATTCCAATGATGTGCAAATTACCTCGACGACTGCGTGTAAAAAGGCCCAAGTGATCAACGTGTAACGTCCCGAACGGAATAGGTGTCACCTCATCCGAATAGAATTGACCCTCCGGCTTACCTGCGATTCCTTTATTATAGCAGCACTCTATGTTAAGCATGCTGCGATGTACGACTTGATGTATTTTCAGAGATTGTTGAACTAAAAATCTTGCCGAACTCGATTTATGGTATTCTCAAGACCAAAGTGGCCCATGTCATCGTGGTACGTGCGGATGATTTTCCACCTGACTGCAAACGAAACCACAAATTTGAGATCATGGTCGATCTTACGATATAACCGACCGACTTCACGTCTTGTCGTTGTAAGAGCACAAGCCAGTCTTTGTTTTCTTCCACTCGCATTATGTTCCCCGATGCTATCTCTGGCTCATTTGGTGGTTCGTTTGGAGTCCTGCTTAGAGCATCTGCGTGACTCATGCGTTCAGCCAATTGATGTATGATGCGGAAATCATACTCCTGTAGCTTCAGAAACCACCGACCGATGTGCGGTAGCAATGGCTTAGACGTACTTGTGGTGCTAATTGCGGCGCAATCGGTAATTATCTCGAAATGCTTACCGAGCAAATAAATGCGGAATCATTCTAACGACTCGACGATAGCCAAAACTTCAAGCTCATGGCTATGGTATCTGCTTTCGGATTCGCTACACTGGAGGCTGTAGTAGACAACCGGTCTGAAATTGCCGCCGTCGTCTCGTTGCATGAGGATTCCGGCAAGAACCAGTGTGCTCGCGTCAGTGTAAACTTGATGTTCCTTCGTCGGATCGTATGCACAAAGCACTGGATCGCAACAAATTGCTGATTTCAATTTTTTGAATGTGTCTCGTTGTTTGGTCGACCAATAAAATTGTGAATTGTACTTCTGCTTCAGCAAAAGTGTAAGCGGCCTCGATATTAGAGAATAATCGCGAATGAATTCGCGGAAAAAAACCCGCTCAATCCCAGAAATCTTTGAACTGCTGTAACGTTGGTTGGTTCCGAAAACTCTCGAAATGCGTTAGTCTTTTCAGCTACTGGTTTTATTCCGTCTCCATCGACTCGATGACCCAAAAACGTGATTTGTTTAGACAAAAACATACACTTAGAGAACCGAAGCGTCACACCGGCATCTCGAAGTATAACCAGAAATTCACGGAGCTTGATTAAACCCTCGGCGATGGTTTTACTGGGCAGAACTACTTCATCTACGTAGCTAACTGCTCGATTTCCCATTTGTCGCACCAACTTGGTAATGACCTCATGAAAATAACTCGGTGCATTGCATAGGCCGAAAGGCATCCGGTTGAATTCGTATTGGCCTGCATGCGTGATAAATGCAGTGTATTTCCTGCACTCTTCTGCGATTGGTATTTGATAATAGCCGGACATTAAATCGAGAGTCGTGTAAAATAAATTGCCAGCTATCGATGATAGCTGCTGCACAACAGTTGGCATGAGAAACGGACGCTTTTCAGCGACGGTCCTCACCATTTTGTTTGCGAACGAGGACAATTGGTGACAAATATTCTGATGATGATGGACGTATGATATCGTTTTCGAGCAGTTCGTTTACTCTTTCTTGAACGCGCTCACGCTTTGCGAACGGTATCCGGTGTGGCTGGCGTTGGATAGGGTTTAAGGTCATTAACCTTATCGTCATCGTTAACGAGTTGCATTGACCTAACTGAGCAAGCGATTCAGAGAAGCATTCTCTATGCTCACTGATGAGCAGATACAGTTGGTCCTTTTCTTTGACGGATAGTGTTGGCTCAAAAGTTGGTGTGATTTAGAAAGCGTTTTCCAATCGACAAGCTCCCGGTTCAATGATCAGTCGTTTGCCCGATGCGCAGAGTAGATCTGACCCCAATAAAAGTGGCTCCGAGATCAAGTCGTTATTCACTGGAAAAATCTTCGCATTTAGATTCTTACCATGCAACTAAAGTTCGGCCTCGAGTATCTGGTTGCACGTTACTGAAGCTCCTCCAAACCCTCGTAGGATGATCGGTGAACACTGCTTCACGCCTCCCATCGACATTGCGATCGTTCGTTGAATGAGTGTTCTTTCGATGCCGGGGTCGATGAAGGACTTAATTTTGTTTCCGTTGAGAAGAACCTCCTTAACAAGCAGATTAATTATTTCTGTTAAATTTATGCGACGGACATTACTGACGGCGGTCGCAGTTTCATTTTCCGGACATCGGTTGGTCGTATGTGATATTCGTTGAAATCGGATCTTTGTTTCCGGTGCGGTTTAGGACAGTTCAGCGAAATATGCCCCACCTCAAGACAATTATAACATCGGATTCGACGGGATTCCGAATTGCTCGAAATCGGCTGCGCTCGCGCATTTGATGACATAATACCTCGCTGTATCAGTGGTGGTGTTTCAAAATTTTGTCTCGACTCCGTTTGTGGCTCTGAAATCCGAACGGAATTAGTTTCGAAGCTCTTTATCGCGGCTAAAAGATCATTCACGGTGTCGAAAATTGGGCTCGTGATCGCATTTAGCAAAAATGGATGCCGTAGCCCGTTCTTTATATACCGGATTATAGCATGATCGCTCAAGTTACCTCGTCTTCCCAATGCCAGCATACGATAGAAGTAACTTTGTACTGTCTCGCTCGGCTCCCTGGTGCGATTCATCATTTTTTGTGAACCTTGGCCTCGCTTTCATGGCTAGGGAAATCTAGCCTCAATGATTCGGCCAGTTCAAGCCAGCTTCCAAGAGCCCGCGCAGAACCATCGCTCCGAATTTCAGCAGGCCCATATAAAGAGGCTTGCCCGGCGAACACCAAAACTCCAGCGTTCCACTGATATGCCTCGGCAAGCTTCGTAACGTGATCAACGATCTGCGCTGCCGACATGCCAGATTCGGACGACGGGTCCAAGTCTGGTAAAATATCCGTCACATCTCAGATGTTATGATAATGCGGTCCACTACTTGCTCGCACTAAATTAGCCGATCGTTCGCATGCGTCAACTTCGGACGTCGCTGTCGGCGACGTCTCACCCGATTTCATGGCGTTAGTGAGTGGTTGTGTCGGCTCCTGTACTACGATCGGTTGATTGTTAATCTATTCAGTTGTTGACGACGTCGGCAACTTTCCCTCGTTCGGTAACGCGGTGACGACAGCTGATATTAACTCGCTCAATCGCTTCACTTCATCACACAACTCGCGCACATCATCTTCACCCGAACATCCTGACATTTTCCCGTCCGTTTCGAATTCGAAACGTTCCTTGTTTAGCTTATTGATCTTTTCGACCAGCATCGTGTTGCGTTCCGTTTCCCTCGTATACAGACCGAAGGGGCAGTCGAACCACTATTACAATTATGTGTAGCCACTCACGTATATATGTCGCACGTTTCCCCTTTCGTCTCTTTCGTATATGTATATCGCACGTTTCTCTTTTCGCCGCTTTTTGCAAACGAACCGTAGGAGAATTAAATTCGAGATCGTGAGGAGGGCGAAAAATGGCTTTCGAAGGCGTCTGTTCGTTCTACGTGCAAGATTCGAATTTTTACTTGTAACCCGAACTAAACCATCCTTGAATCCTACTTTTGATTTTGTCATGAGTGGACCTTGGAAACAGGATAATTGTAGAGGGAAAACAATAAACTAACGCGCACCATTTGTAAATAATCAATTTATGGTGTTCAAAATACAATAGCTCGGTTGATGGTTCGGATGCGGCTGACTCTTCTTGATTTCTTCCGTCGGCGGTGCTCTTCAATTTAAATCCAGAATGCAAATACTTTACAGGACATTGGTGATGTCATTTTTGTATTTCCATGTGTTTTGCGCGATGTTCACCCATCCTCGTGGGATTCTTTAGAAATAACTTCTTGCCAATCAATTGAATTGACTGGCAATCGATTTAATGCATAGTACTTACCAATATGCCAGGGAATATAACTCATAGTCAATTCTCAAGGTTACAGGCTTAATTTCCAACAACGTTGAGCGTATGAACATTTTGTACGTGCTGCCTTCTGCAGCGTCGTTTATTGAATGAAGTGAAAAACTTCTCCCATGCGTAGGGTAACCGATAGAAAATTGAAAATAAATAAGAGCATTTGCCGTGCTTTAAGAGTGGGACGAACGAATTTTTAATTACGAGTACATAGGATAGGTCTGATCTGTTTGACAATTGCTTCGTGATTGCCCTTATACTGCATGACGATTTGAAACAACTTCAGCATGATTCCCTGTCTTCCGGTGACTTGTCACTTGTTGAATCGGATTCTGAGTATTATTGCTGTTACCGCTGATTTGGTCTGAAGCTTATTTATTTGCGCTATTTCACAGATCCATGAATCCAATTACAAAATAGTCAATTGAATATAGTATAATACATACAACAAAAACAAAGTGAGCAACTTTAAATAGGAAAAAAACAAGAACATAAAATACTATTAAACTGTTTGAAGCGAAGGAGAATATTATGTAATATGCTTTTAAAAGCGTTTAAGATATGTGGCAGGGGACCCATCTGGAGCTCATTGTAACAACGTTGTACACGTACTTAAAAAAGAATAAAAACAAATATCGGTACGAGCAAAGGGCACAATGAATATGTCAGTTGAACGCGTTCTTGAGATGGGGCGCATATAAAGCCTTTCCCGAAGGTTGGATGAAAGAATACCGTGATATAATTTAAATAAGCAGCACAAGTCTAAGAACATAATAGATAATAAAGGACATAATGACTTTACGAACAGGTTTCGTATTCCATCAGGACCCGGACCACCATAATATCAAAAGTGAACAGTACTTTATCAATTTCCGTGATAGAATGCACAATAGGGGAAGAAGAAGGACACAATGAGTATATAGTGGAGTTTGAAACCTTGAATGTGGAGGATAAAAACAGCAAAAACGTCACAGGTAGCTTGCCCATCAGAAGCTTGGCAGTTATGCCATGAAAAGATATTAGGGTTATGGGATGTTGTTTTTAGGGAACGTATGTATGTCCAGCAGGGCTTAGGACTATTAGATTGCAGTGATATTTCAATCATATAATAATAAGATCGCATTGCGGTCTTTTTGGCTTCTCTACGATTTGGAATACTGAATTTTTTTGCGCTCCTGGTCCTTCAAATAAAGAGCGTCTGAGACTTCGGCCGAAAATCAGCGGGGGCTCTTTTTCCGAGGGGAGCGGCAGATAGGTACATGATTTGTAATTATGCTACTGACATTTTCGTAGAAAGTAGAAAGCACCGAATTAACATTTAGCTTCTGTAGCAATGAATTCTAGTCGATATTATCCAGCTCAAGCTGAATGGCTGCATAGTTGGCTTTGCGGAAATTAAATCTTGGGGAAAAAGGAGTGCGTTTGGACTGAGGTGCGAGAAAAGATAAACGAACCTCAAGCGAAGGATGACGGGGATCAGGTTTTACATATTCGGAGAAATATTTTGAGACCGAGGAGACAGAGACAGGATTGGTAGTAAGGGAGATTGGTAGATAGGGAGCAAAGCGATAAAAAAGAAGAATGCAGGAAAGAGAGATCATTGAAGGATGTGAGGATATGAGAGCTTGTGTCCCAACTTAGGCAAGGCTTGTTAAAGTCACCACAGATTAAAATAGTGTATAGAAGGTTGCTAAATACAAAGAGAATTCAGAAAAAAACGGTTGTACACGCGGAAATGAGCATTGCAAGAGATGTACACGCAAAGCAATTCTAACCCACGGCTTGAGAGATATTAATGAACACAGTGATGCAGTCAACTGGAAGTGAAGGGGGAAAGTCAGAGCAGAGTTTGCTGCCTAAAGCTTTATGAATAGCAATAAGTACAGCACCACCGTCAGATTTACCTGAAACCAAACGATCTCTTATCGTTGCGGTAGACATCATATTGTGGAAAAATTGCACTGCTGACGATATTAGGAGTCAGCTCAACAGATGAAATCATCGCCGCAAACGGAAGAGGCAATTTTAATAGCCTCCAGCTTGGTTCGCATGCCACGTACATTTTGATCGTAAAGATTGAAGCTATGAGAAGTGTTTCGCATATCAAAATTTAAATTACTATTTGAAAAAGGTTTAGGGTGAACAGTTGTTAAAGTCTCGGAAGAGAGCTCACCACACGACGAAAATTTCTTCTTTTGGTCGCCTCAAAAGGTTTTATTAAAGTTCCAGGAGGCCAGTATTCTGGGTGAAGAACTATGCTGCAGTTTGATGGTACAGTTAGGTTAAAGGAAGCTTTAACTCTTCCCAAATTTTTTCCTTTGTCAGTTTGTGGCAGCTGATGGCCTTTACCGAAGGCTCAAATTTCGTTGAGACGTAATCACTGGTGTCATTTGTCGATGTCTCATAAGCCAGACGAGATATAAATATTTGCTTGGCGGGCCCACGACATGAAGAGGTGGAACTATTTGTGGTGCTGGCAGAGTTTCAGCGGAATTAGAAACAACCGCTACTAACGTTGGTTGAATATTTGTAAATTTTGAGGTTCCGTTACTAGAGACAGTCGAGGGTTGCCACACCGAAGACGTTATAGAGCATCAGTTGCATATACAGAAGTGGTATCGAAGATACTCTTCGTCGAGCCTAACAACCCTAATTTAAATTACATTAACTTACAGAAATTATCAAAAATCTACTTTACATTAGCTTTTTCCTCTAATGCCTAATTACCATTCCGATTTCATTTCGTGTTTAACTTTCCAAAGAGTGCGTATAATAGACTGTAAAATTCCCTGACCCAGTTTGGCTCAACGGCACACTATTCGTACCACGTTATCGTGATGAAACGTCACTGATCTAAATTATTCCTGAATTGCCCGTAACAGTCTTTCGGTCAATTTGAAGCCAAGTGAACGATCCAGTAATTGCAAAAAAAATCGAAATTCACAGCATTCTGCTACTTCCCCCGGATGCTTTCATCACCGTTAATGGGATATTTTCTGTTACTCTTTAGTATTTTTGGGTTTTCCTACAGAATGTTCCAAGCCACTCTTTATCGAATAAATCGAATTGAAATAAATTATGAAATTGTTAAACTTCGCATATGTAATGATCATAAAAGTAAAACTTTGAAATCTGTAAATTAAAACTTAATATAAAAACATCTGTTTTTTGCAGGTTTTAAAGAAAGCGACGTTGAAAATCAAGGACCGAGTGCGTAGTACAAATGAACGTAATATATTGGCTGATGTCGGACATGCATTTATTGTCAAGCTGCACTATGCATTTCAGACACCTGGAAAGTTATACTTAATCTTAGATTTTCTCCGAGGAGGGGATCTTTTTACTCGCCTTAGTAAAGAAGTAAGTGCAGAAATATTTACATCAACATGGAACGTAAACTATAGCTTTAATTTTTATTCCCTTAGGTAATGTTCACTGAAGAAGATGTCAAATTCTATTTAGCCGAATTAGCATTAGCGTTAAATCATTTACATAGTTTAGGAATAATTTACCGAGACCTGAAACCAGAAAATATTTTATTAGATCAGGTAAATCTAAATAGGAAAGTGTGCAAAGTCCTAAAAGAAAACATTTTTCCTTGTTCAGGATGGTCATATAGCACTTACCGACTTTGGTTTATCAAAACAACCATTGGACGGTTCAAAGACATACAGCTTCTGCGGTACCGTGGAATACATGGCCCCCGAAGTGGTTAATCGGAAAGGACATCATTTTGCAGCTGACTGGTGGTCATTTGGTGTACTAATGGTAATTTCCGGTAACTTTAGTATTCAAATAAAATTTATAGTTTTAAATATTTTTCAGTACGAAATGCTCACTGGTAACCTTCCATTCCATGGAGATTCGCGCCAGGAAACAATGACGCAAATTTTACGTTCTAAATTAGGAATGCCTGAAAATTTAAGTCCAGAAGCACAATCGTTGTTGAGAATGTTATTTAAAAGAAATCCACAAAATAGGTATTTACACTCATAATATAATTCTATTTAAATGTGTTTTAATCAAATAACCCTTCCATTGTCGAAATAGGTTAGGTGCTTCCGAAAACGGCATCGAAGATATCAAACGTCACGAATTTTTCGCTAGTATAGATTGGGAGAAACTGGAGAAGAAAGAGGTCAGGCCGCCATTCATTCCAGCCGTATCGCGGGACGATGCGTTCTATTTTGATTCCGAGTATACAAGCAAGTCGCCCAGGTTGTAAGAGAGGCAATCGTTTTATACGTTTCTTATTTGAAATAAATCACCCTAACTTTTTTCAGAGATTCGCCCGGTGGCCCAGTTAGTGCGAGCGCCCATGAAATCTTTCGTGGGTTCAGCTTCGTTGCTCCCGGCCTCTTAGATGACAACTCCTTATCTATGTCCAATGGTAGTACAAACATTGACCTTTCCAACATTGACATACCCGGAGTTAAACCGGGAAATTTCTCGGATGATTACAATCTTATGCAAGAGCTGGGTCGTGGTACCTTTTCCATTTGTCGATTGTGTGAGAACAGGTCAACGAAACGCCAATATGCTGCTAAGGTAGATGCCATTTTAAGGTTTTATTCAAAAATTCCCCTTAAACTTGATCGCCACTACAACAGATAATCAATCGAATGGAACATTGTTGCCGGGAAGAAGTGGAGATTCTATTGAGATATGGAAGTCATCCTAATATTGTAACACTGTACAGTGTGTATGCTGATGCTAGTGCTGTTTACCTCGTGATGGACCTTCTCAAAGGCGGCGAATTATTAGATAGGATATTAGCTATAAAGCGAATGTGTGAAGGCGAAGCCAGTGCTACACTTAGAACCGTATTATCCGCAGTAGCCTATCTCCATGAACATGGTGTAGTACATAGGTGAGCTTCTCCAATATGTTGTTTCAAGTATTTTATAATTTTTTTTTTCTTCTCTAATTTTTGTTATGCAGAGATTTGAAGCCATCAAATCTATTGTATGCATCCGTTCATCAAACCCCAGATTCGTTGAAACTATGTGATTTGGGATTTGCTAAACAACTTCGAGCGGATAATGGTCTTCTGATGACACCTTGTTATACAGCGAATTTTGTTGCACCCGAAGTTCTCAAGAGACAAGGTTACGATTTAGCGTGTGATATATGGTCATTGGGAGTGTTATTATATATCATGTTAGATGGTAAGACGCCGTTCGCAAGTACACCGAATGATTCGCCTGAAATGATTTTGGCCAGGATAGGAGCTGGAACAGTTGATACCGATTCGAGAGTAAGTCTTTCAGTAATTTCATTATTATGTATTTCAATTTTAAAGAAAATATTAATTTGATAGCGAATAATCTAAAGTGCTGCCTTATGCTTATCATTCCTTCGGAAAATTGGCTATAGACTCTAAACTTTTCACATCTGAGGCATAGTTTTGGCGTAACCATTTTAGGCAATTTGCAAAAAACCTATCGATTCAACCTTGCTTACGTTAAAATTTCATTTTATCAATGAGGTGATCAAACGTAATGACGCTTTTTAGGCCTCCGTACATCCAAATGGAAAAACGAAACCCTTATAGGATCACGCGTGTATTTGTCTGTTCGTCTGTCACAGTCAATTTACTCCGAATCCACTGTACCGATTAAGTTCAAATTTGGTATACATATGAATTTCTGTAACTCAAACATGCATTTTTAACGTAAATAAATGAACTTGAAAATGTCGTCACTTTTTCGGGAGGGGAAAGGTTGGAAAAATAGTTCTACAATATGTACCGTGTGACATATCAAATGGGAGTTTCTGTTGTGAGGGTTCCAAATATAATTTGCTCATAATTTTTAAATGGTTTTGAAATTATTTAAGTAAATATGTGAAAATTGAAAATTTGAAAAAATACCGAAAATAGCTGTTTTACCCATAAATTACAGCAACACCAATAAGAACTCTATGGTCTTAAAAAAATAGTAATTATTTTTATATTGTGATCAAAAATTTGCAATTCAAAGAATTTGGTGCTCAATTTGTAATCTTATATACGAGGGGCATTTAATAAATATTGCACAGGTTGGTACCACTGCGAGATAGTTAGCGCTGCAACAATGAACAACTCTCCAGTTGTAGTTCAAAGCTTGAGGAAGAAGTGTGTTATTTCTTTAATTTGTAGTGTATTGCATTTTTAAGTTACGCGACTTTTAAGTGGAGCCTGCACATGTCTCGGGTACTGTGACTATTGAAGACGAACGGGCATACATTAAGATTGAAAGTTTACGTCGAAAAAACCCGCCAGAAATCCAAAGTGCTTTAAGTGAGGTTTGTAGTGAGTCAACAGTGGACCGTAGTACAGTTTCTCGTTGGTCCAAACGTTTTCGTGGTGGTCGTGTTCACATAAACGATGATTCAAGACTAGGAAGACCGAAAACATCAACCGATGAAGGAAGTGTGAAACTTGTGGCTGATGCTCTTGAAGAAAATCGTCGTGCGACTTGTGAGGAATTCGCTGCAGTTACAGGTATTCCACCAATATCAGTTTAACGAATTCTGACAAATGATTTAAAGGAAAGAAAAATTTCGGCGCGATTGGTTCCGCACAACTTGACTGGTGAACAGAAGCAAAAACGCCTGGACATCGAATTGTTGCGATTAATGAGACATGGGTTAGGGACCTCGAGCCGGAGTTGAAATCATAGTCCAATGAGTGGAAAGGTCCATCTTCTCCACGACCAAAAAAATGTTGAAGAACACAATCAAAGGTCAAACAAATGATGATCTTTGCATACGATAACCAAGTAATCATCATGACAGACAGGGTTCCGAATCGAAAAAGTGTCACAGCAGTTTACTTTCGTGATTTCTTGCAGAATCTGCGTAGAAAAATGCACAAGAACCGACCTCAGTTGCTCAACGCTAGACCACTCGTTCTCCATGACAATGCTCGTCCGCACATTGGACATGTCGTAACCGAAAAGCTACGCGAATACGGTTGGGAGGTGTTGCCTCATCCTCCCTACAGCCTGGACATGAGCCCACCAGGCTTCGACCTATTCCCAAAGTTGAAACAACCTATGCGTGAACGTCGTTTTCCATCTCTGGAGGAGCTTTCTACAGCCGTTACCCGAGCCATCCGCCAGATGAACAAAGGCGATATCCTCGATTGTATAGTAAGGCTTCCAACTCGTTGGGATTCAGTCATTGAGAAGCAGGGAGAGAGGTATTTCTGTACAAATAAAAAATGAAAGTAAAAAAAAATGTTTGTGCATTATTTATGAAATGTCCCTCGTATTATATAATTCAATAAATTCCTTCCGAAAATTGCAGTCGAATGCATTAAAAATACTGTCAGTGCTGACAAAAGCTTATTATAGCATATAATGACGAATCAAAACATGAAATATCAAAGTATTTTGCATAGATCGGTCTCAGTCTACGTATTCACAAATATACAAGACGGAATTCAACAATTGACAATATATTCAGCGATTTCTATATAGATTCCAGTATCATGCCTCCTATTTTTTATTTGGGTCAAATTTGAAAAAAAAAAGTCCCCGTTGGCACCAACAGCCGAAAAGGCAAATTTCTCGAAGGTACGCTTATTTTTAAGAGCAGATAATAATTTGATTTCCCGCCGTTTTGGAAGTCAAGCATGTCTAAAGAAATTGTTTTGTTATACAAGTAAGATAATTTTGGTGTGAGCTATTTCAAACGTTTCCGTAAAAGTATATTCGACACGTCAGTTGCTACTTAAATAACGAATTTCGCTTACTTTCTATCTTTGAGGGCCGTCATGTTGGGCTTTGATTTTAAATTATTTTAGAAGGCATTTGTCTTAGAGTCTCATTGAAAACTACGAGGGCGGTTCAAATATGATCGAGACGAATGCTCTGATACGTTTATTTACTATCGAAAAAATTTAAAAAAATTTACATTCTAGGTACTCCTCCGTACCAGTTACGCATTTTATCCACCTTTCCGGAAGCTTTTTGATGCCGGTATCGAAGAATTCCTTAGGCAGCTCGGACACGTAGCTCGGACACGTACGTGCGTACGAACACGTCTACCTCGTCGTCGGTGTTGAATCTTTGACCTCCGAGGGCTTCTTTCAGTGGTCCAAACATGTGGTAGTCGCAGGGTGATAAATCCGGACAGTAGTAGAGGTGTTCCCACCCCAATTCCGATATTGTATCGAGCGTAAGACGCGCGGTATGAGGGCGCGCGTTATCCTGGAGGAGAATGGCACTTCGTGCTGGAATGCTCCTCCGTTTCGAGCCGTTATTTTGCGATATTGAAGGTGTTCGTGGATGATCGACTGTACACTACCAATACTGATGCCGAATTCAGCCGAAATGTTTCGAACATTCATCCTACGGTCCACCAAAATGAGTTGTTCTACGCGGCAAATGTTGTCTAGTGTGATGCTGGTTCGCGGTCGACGACCATGCGGCTCATTCTCGATGGTTTCCCGACCACCCTTGAATGCTTTGGCCCATTTAAACATAGTAGCCCTACTCAGGCACTCACTACCGAACTGATTTCACAAACGCAGAAAAATTTCCGTGATTTCAACGCCTTCCTTCACTAAAAAACGAATGACAATACGTTGCGCAATGGCGGTCGGCACTTGACGTTCACTCATGGTCGTAGCACGCGCGTGAAACATGCACTCCCGACGAAGACTATGCCACACTGTTCGGAAGGGACCCAGCTATCACATACTCAAGCCACGACCTTCAAAACATACATGCGTGCCATCTACAGCGTTTGACTCCATCATATTTGAACCGTCCATACGATTCACGTAGCCAGCCCATGCAGCTTCCGCAATATTACAATCGTTGAGACCTCAGCTCATGGTTGTATCGAACTCGTCATTGGTTTTGCTCCAATTATCCGCCTCAGAACCCGTTGCTCAAAGGCGTTGAATATGTTTGTGTATCTTGGGTTAGGGTTCATGTTTAACACCCATTTGCATAGCACAGGTCTTATCACTGATTTGTATACTTGGAACTTTGTTTTTATGTGTATGCAGCTGGTCTTCAAAAATGTCAAAATTGAATAAAAAATCTTATTTTCGAACTCCATTCTTCGGCGTATTTCATCTCTTTCATTACCGATCCTCGTTATTTTGGCGCTTGAATACACAAATTCACCCACATTTTTGGTACTGTATTCGCCAAGTGCGATGTGTTGGCTGTTTGAGTTATTTTACCTCGATTGCGTCATCACCTTTGTTTTATTCTGATTGATTTGTAGCCCTACTAGTTATACTTCGCAGTTGAATTCCCGAAAAAGTTCTTTGGCGGTTGTTAACGACCGGGACAAAATATTGATGTCGTCCGCATAAGCTACCACTTGGCTCGACTTGTATAATAACGTACCTCTTGTATCGACAGGCAGCTTTCTGATGACATATTCCAGAGCCAAATTGAATAGCAATGAGGCCAGCCCACCTCCCTGTTTTAGTCCGATATTTGTGTCAAAGGCGTCGGTGAGTTGGTTATTGATGCGGATTTGAGAGGTTGTCAACGTCATTGTCATTTTGGTAAGATGAACTAATTTGGCTGGGATACCAAAGCAAAGCATTATTTGGTACAGTACCTTACGGTCAATACTGTCGTATGCTTGCTTAAGTCCATCAGCATGGAAAAGAAAAGTGAAGCAATATATAAAAATTGACGGCTCTCTGTATGAATGAGAACTACTTCACTTTCAAAGGGAATTTTTTTAAAACGACCTCCGGTGCAGCTATGGGGAATCCATTGTTACCGTTATGGAGCGTTTGAAAATAAATAACTCTGCGCAATTGAGTAAGATACATAGACGATGTGTTCGCAGTGGTCAAGCAGGACAAAGTAAATGGTGAACAAACGGGGAATGGACTGCCCCAATGCTCTTTAATATTGCGCTGGAACACGACACCAGGAAGACATCAGCTGAAACCTCGGGTACACTAATGCTCAAGTCCACACAATGCATAATGAGAGCATCTGCTGATGACGTTAATATTATGGCACGTTCAATCTTAGATGCCAAAGGATATGACGCAATCCGAATTGGCCTACGAGTTAATAAAACAAAAACTAAATTCATGACTCAAACGAAGAAGAAAACTCCAGTTCAACAAAACCTGACCATCGGCGACTATAACCTTGAAAGTTTGAATAATTTTGTCAATCTTGGAGCCAACCTGAATAGAAGAGGTGCCGAAAAGGATGAGATTGGACGCCGCAGATAAAACCTATTACATCGTTCTGCCCATTCTAAGGTCTAGAGTGGTGCACAGTCAAATAAACTCCGCATCTACAAAACACTTGTCAAACCTTTGCTGTTTTATGGAAATGAAACATGGACCCTGATAAGCGAATCCGAAAAGGCAGTGGACATATTTGAACGCAAAGTGCCCCAGAAAATCTACGGCCCCTTGAAACAAGGAACAGAGTGGAGACTACGTTACAACTGAACTATTTGACGATCCACCTGTCACCTCTTGCTTAAAGTTACGTAAATTGCAATGGGCGGGCCATGGAGAAAGAATGGAACAAAACCGGCTACCCAAAAGATAATTGACGGGTAGAGCACAAGGTAGACATCCAGCGGGAAGACCAGGAACTCGATGAAAAAACACAAAAGAAACTGACACCAGTTTCTTGTTGGGAGCGAACAACTGGCGGGTAAGGTCGCGGAACCGTAATACTTCGAAGAAATGAGTGTTGGCCAAGCCCCAGCTTGGGCTGTCGCGCCATAGATAATGATAATGTATCACAGCATGGCACACCGATTACTTACCATCCCGATGACTAAGGTGAGATTCAACGAGGAACTAAAGTTAATTTACGACACAGCGAACATGAATGGGTATAGTGAAACGATGGTGGATATAATTATCAACCGTATGAGGAAGAAACTACAAAAGAACAATTTGACGTCCCTTTTTAGCCAGGAAAAAACGTTGAATGAAAGGAAGAAAGTGTGCATCGGATATTCAAATACAGCGACCAAAATAAGTCCAACGAGTTTCGACGTTATAACATCCAGTAGGCGGATCCAGCTCAAAAATATCCTGAAATCAGTACAGGATAAAATGACGAGACCAGAGTGAACAAAATAGATTGAATACTGATTTAGCGAATATACCCTCCAAACTAATTAGTATTACCTAAAATTATGCCTTTAAATTTCATCACAAAAAAGTATTCGATATATATTTTGTAAAAGCGCAATAAAAGGTTAGTTAGGTAAAAACACCGAAGAAAAAAGGATTTGTTGTAATTAAATTAAATAAATTGAAATAAAGGGTATTTTGTAATAATAAAAATAATCACATTTGAGCAGCAAGAAATGTGCAAAGTTTTGTTTTTAATAGCCAAGTTGGCTTTAATTTTATGAGTGTAGAAGAGCGTATGGTAGCTTACTTTTGCACGTCATTCCACTGCTGTGGGCCCGACAGTTTTTGTATGGTTTTTTGTCCTTGACAAATTGGAGTGGATCTGCAGGCGATAAACTTTTGAATTTTTCATAATGGTATAGAATATGAGTTCCTTGACAATATGTACAATTTGCTTTTGTAGTCAGTATGCTTTCTTTTTGAATGGCTGAGTCTTAATAATGGATAGAAGCTGATATCGTCGCATTAGAAATTCTCGGATTTCTGAATTCCTCGAGGCTCTTTGCCGTTCTCTAGTCTTTCGTCAAATATCCGTGAGGTTTCATGATCAAATTTTTTGATCACTATTCCCACTAATATCGGGTCCCAATGCTGGGTTTCATAGCCCATGTTTTAAACCCCGCCATGCAATTTCGGATCGTATTGTACAAGTTGATCACGTCTCCAGCAACTCGATATTCCATTTTTTGACATCAAGTATGGATTCAATATATCCTGCTGCTAATTTTCTTCTTCCTTGTAAAGTCGATCTTCCAACATGCGCGGTGCAGTTTCATAATTATTTGCATCTAATTGCAAATGACACACTGCCTTTTTGGCTTCTCCTTGAAGATAACCCAACAAGTATTGCATCTTCTTAATGGATCCTAATGTTGGATTACAATGGATAACTGCTTTGAATAGGTCATAAAAGCGTTGCCAATCCTTACTATGTCCGTTGAAATTTAGAATCTAAATCGGAGTCAACTTTGGCAGCTCGAAATGGAATCCGTTATTGAATGGCAATGCATCAAGTTTTGCAACTGGATTTAAGATTCGTACGTCAAGATTCGCGGATTGAGGGGCTTGAGTTACACGTTTAGGCTTTTTTGTCCCTTCTTTTCCTTGTTAGAAAAGTGACTTTAAACCGAGATATTTGGACACTGTAGCTTCGTACAGGCCATTTGTGCAATATGAGTCTTCAGGGAATAGACTCTCCATAAGCAACTTGTGGTTTTTTTTGTATGTCCTAAAATATTTCGTCCACCGTGGATATCTTTTTTCGGAATATTCAGGTGTGTTTCTTGTTGCGCTACCCTTCCTGAAATTCCACTCCATGGTTTCCATTTTTGTGACTAGCGCACGCTGGTCCTCTAAAATTCGCAATGTATCTATCCATTGTTGAATTTTTAATGAAAACTGATCAATGAAAAGTATCAATGAAAGGTATCTAAAAGATATAAAATTAAGAAACTGGAAATCACTTGGAATCACTAGGAAACACTAGGAGTTACGTAGAAGGAAAATAAGGTAAACAAGAAAGGCTCGACGGACCGATGAAAGGTATCTGAAGAGCAGGCACACAGGATGCAGTTCAAATGTTCGCCAATAGATTTAAATGTAAGTCTTTTTGGCCCTTTGACTGTAGGTAATTTAAACTCAATAGTGTTTCTTGTTGAACTGGGTATAAGTTATCATTGTTTCACGTTTTTATATTTAACAATTTTCGCTTATATCTAAATTATATTGGATAGCCTAAAAAGCATTTAGCCTTTTTTGTCACTAGATGGTGTTTGTTGCCATATATCGGGCAATACTTATCCGATTGAGTCAAACTGCCATGCGTTTGAAAAGTAACGTTCCAGTCTACAATTTTCATATGGACAGTTTTGTATTTCGTTAATCGTGTCAAAAGTTGTATTCATTTAAAAATGAGTGAAATTTCTGAAAAAATTCGTTATATTTTACAATATCACTATACGATCAAGGTGAGAATGCATCGTCGTGAACAAATTTGTGGTGTCTACGGTCAAGAAACTTTATCAAAAGCCACAACCAAGAAATGGTTCGCTTGCTTTCTTTCTGGAAATTTTGATGTCAAAGATGCTCCTCGCTCAGTGCGACCAATCACTGAAAAAGTCGATGAAATCCTATAAAAAATTGAAGAAGACCGATACATAAACAGCCATGACATTGCTAAGGAACTGAATATCCATCACCAAACAGTTTTGAACCATTTGCGTAAGGCTGAATACACAAAGAAGCTCGACGCTTGGGTGCCGCATGAATTAACACAAAATAATTTGATCGACCGAATTTCCATTTACGAAATGCTAATAAAACGCAACCAAATCGAGCCGTTTTTGAAGCAAATCTTATGCCATACAATTTAATTTAATTAGATTGAATGATCTCATAAATTATTGATGAAGTAAATAATTTAATGTAAAGCATTTTCAAAGTTAAAGAATTTAATGTAAAGTATTTTCAAAGTTAAACAATTTAATGCTCTAATGGAAAGTAATTTAACTTGCTGATGTTATCTTATTTAAAATTCATCGATGATTTTGCCGAATCTCGTTCAAATCAGAGTTTTACCCTGAACAGAACTCTAGAGTAAAAAAACCTACAATTTTCCTTCAAACCTTATTCCTTATTTTTCGCATATACCGGTGCCTCGGAAGTCATTTCCTTCCTTCCTCAGTGCTCTCTAATTCATAAAACTTTTAAACAACAGTCTATATACCCACTTTAATTAACAAACCAATCGAACTAACTAAACTCCTGAACCAAAAAGGGATCATTCACAGAAGGCAATAACATCCTCTAATTGACAACTTTTCAATAACTATCCATCTATTTAACCTAATTAATAAAAAAGATCAGTCACACAAGGAGGCTATAGATTTTTTAAATATTTGTTCCTCACTTACCGGAAATTAAATGAAATTATTATTGTAACAATTTGAAAAGTGTTGAATGGGTTTTTCTTTTATCCTGGTCCATCCTGTTCACCTCGGGTATTTTGGAAATTTCCATACTTTCGATGTCGTCTAATTTTTGGTATTTTCTTACCTGCTTGACCATTTTTTGAACTTCCGTCGTGACCTTGTGACCCGTTTCAGCAATATAACTTGCCCCTGTAGATTTGATCGTGGCTTCGCTGAACTACCCGCAATCGGCATGAAATCAGAAATTGGTAGCTACTGACCTTTTTAGTCCATAAATGGCCTACAAAAAACTCCTAATAATCCTGCCATTATATATTTATTAAACTCCTCCATTTCATGTCTCTTCTAGCATTGGACAACTATATCGAATCAAGTGAAAGATTTACTTCGACAAATGCTTCATTATCAACCAAGCAAACGACCGACCGCCAAACAACTATTAGAGCATCCGTGGCTTAGACAGCAGCCTCCAATCGAATTGCGACAATCTGGACAGCACTCAACAATAACTGAAGAAACAGCTGCCATCAAAGGTGCAGTCCATGCAACATTCCGAGCAATCGCAGCACCACGTGAAAATAACAACGTTGGACCAGTTGGAATGTCTGAACTTGCCAAAAGACGTGCTAAAGACAAATACAATGTTGAATAAATGCTTCACAATGAAACTATTGAGTATCTTCCGTGTATATAGAAATTAAGATGAATGATGATAATATCTAATTATAATTATTATTGCAATCATATTACAAAACAAGATGAAAAGATGAAAGTTAAACCCTAATCTAAACTATTATTCCAAACTTTACAAACAAATCAACAATAATTGTAATTGATATGCTTGTCGCTGTTTTTAAATTGTTTTCTTTACCAGGAAAAAAAAACTGTGTTTTCGTGTATAGTAGAAAATTGAATTGCTTTTACTGTAATTTTTGTGAAAAAATGAACAAATCGAAAAATATAGAAATTAAATTTAATTCGAAGCAAACTTTTACAGATTTTTATTAAAAAATTGTAAATGATAAATTATTAAGTTAATTTCTACCTTTTCCTTTTATAAAGGGTATTTTTTAAGAGGTATAGAACTTTAAGTTGGCAGCACTGGTGTGACAGCTGTCATGCGTTTTATATTGTTTGATTTGCCATTTTATCATGAATAGGTTGATGCCTGAGCAACGTCTGCGAATTGTGCGAATTCGTTTGGAAAAAAACGGTTCTGTTCGAGAAGCTCATTGCGCACTCCGTCAATTTTATAGGCGACATAATCTTCCATCAGAACGATTAATCATGGATCGTTTACCTCACTGGTAATACGCATCCACCCAGACGTCGTACAGTGAGTAATAAAGAAACCATAGCAGTTGTAGAGCGTTGTATCGATGAAGACCCGAGTGAGTCCATTCGACATCGTGCTCAACAATTAAACATGTGCCCATCCACATTATGGAAAATTTTGTGGAAGCTTAGAAAATACAACTCGTGCAGGAATTGAAGCCCAACGATCACCGGACACGGCATGGATCCTGCAATCCCCGAATTTCATAAGAACATTTTGTTTAGAGATGAGGCTCATTTCTGGTTGAATGGGTATGTCAATAAACAAAACTGCCGCATTGGGAGTGATGAGGAACCACAGGCGGTTATCTACACACCGTTATATCCAGAGAAAGTAACTGTTTGGTGTACTTTATGGGCCTGGTGGAATCATTGGTCCGTATGTCTTCAAAAATACTGCTGGGAATAACGTTACAGTCAATGGTGACCGCTATAGAGCCATGGTCAATGACTTTCTCATTCCGGAATTGACTCGCCGTAACGCAGGGGACCTCTGGTTTCAACAGGATGCTACACAGTTCGTGCAACCATAGACTTATTGAAAGAAGCATTTGATGAGCGCATAATTTCTCGTTTTGGACTTGTGAACTCGCATGCAAGATCTTGTGATTTAACACAGCTGGACTATTTCTTGTGGGGATACGTCAAATCACTCGTCTACTTGGCGAAATACGGCCCCAATTATAGGTTACAAAAGTTGAAAATCGGACCTCTCGTTTAGACTTCCTCGGCGCCAGTCTCACTCACATGCCCGAAATCATATTCAAATAAAAATGGCAAAAAATTATCTTTTCAATAAAATCAATTTCATGGCAATCAAAACAATTCATCCGTAATTTATTTTAAAGTTATATACCTCTTAAAAACAACCTTTGTGAGTAAACACTAAAAGAGCTGGAATGTAATGCAATAGAATCAGTGGCGTAGATAGAACATTGTCAAGGGGGGGATATTATCGGGGGGCCTGGGGAGTAACTCTAAAACTCGCATTTTTAGTCAATCTAGAGGCATAGTGGAACTCCATATGAATACGAAATAATTGAGGCTGACATGGGGCCGCCGTGCGCATACCGGAAGCGGGCATTGTCTCGTTCTTCTAAAGAACGCACTGAACACAGGGTTGGGAGGTTTGATCTTTTTTTACTTCATTCTTAGAACTGTTCAATTTTGTTTAGTTGTTACATCTTTCTCGTACGTTGTGTTGCTTTAAATGAAAATACGATGCATTGTTGATTTTACTTTCGCTTTAAGAAATAACTTCTTTCATTCCATAATAAAATCACTAGATTACTAATGAAACTGGGAAACTAAAAATCACCTGTTAGTCCATTTCTCTCCCATTCTCTACTAACACACTGAACACTGAAATATTATTTTAGAATTATATTGTTAAAAACATTAAACAAGTTGTATCATTTATATTTGAAATGATACGAAAGCTTATGTTTCCCTATGGTTTGTTAATTTTCCATTAATCCACAGAGTAGATAAACTATAATTCTTGTTTAAAAGGGAGTATGGAGCAGTTAAAATTGAAAATTATCACTCATTAATAATTTCTTTAATTACAGCGAAAATAAAATTACATCGCTTCAAATCAACCTTAAATAACAAATTATTTAAGCACTTGTAATACATATGAGTGTTATAACAAAAATATGATAAAAACTACAAATTCGTTACATCAAAATGTTATACGTTGTAATGTTGTCTTGTCTTTATGTCACAATACAAAAACATTAATAATAAATCAAAGTTAAGGTAATAACGCTATTCATAGTAAAATAACATCGCTACAAATACCTACGATTGAAAAATTACTTTAATACTTGTTACTCAAGCTCCCAGTAGACTTGGCCTTTAAATAAATTTCTTTAAATTTAATTCCTGGATTGCACATTCAGCACTTGATATACACTCCTTAAAGTCTAAAGATTCCCTTTGGTACTGCTGACAGAGTCGTAGTCCGTATCCAAATACGTCACTTGTTGCAAATAATGCTACAAAAAACTCAAAGTCCATTGTGTACATTAAAATCTTTGCATCAGCCAATGCCAAGTCATTCCACAACGATATGGTGTCTAGTGCTTCATGAACATATGGAAGAAGCTCTATGAAATCGTTGATTGCATCATATTTCGATATCCATCTAGTTGCACTAAACCTCCTTAGTGAACGAGCTTGAGGCGTATCATTTCTGTTATCAATGGTGTCCATCAGAACTGATTTCCTCTTAGGAGTGTTAAAAAATAAATACATTTTCTCAACTGTACCCAGACAATTTCTCACAGATTTTATTTCACTTGCCTATATTACCTTAGGATATTTCTCTCGTACCGCAGCTTGCACACCATTAAATTTTCCCACCATGTTTCCGGCACCATCATATCCTTGGCCTATCATATACTCGCAATGAACGCCACAAGAAGTCAACCTGTTAATGATCGTTTCAGCTGTCTTGACCTTTCAGTGACTCAGCTTCAAAAAATTGTGAGAAGTCTTCTTTAATTTCATGATTTTGGTTAATATACCTAACACAAATGGCAACTCGCTTAGTTGTTGAGATGTCCGTAGTTTCATCTGATAGCACTGTAAAACATTTGTCCTCATTTATTTGTAATACGATATTATTTTAAATAACTTGATTGCAGCATTCAATTATTTCATTTTGAATTGACGGACTTAAATACTTATTTCTTTCGCCTGGACCTTCAAGCATTTCGCGCAAGTCAGTATCACCGACAGCCCTGTGTTTTAGGATTCCCCGAAAGTATCCTTCAAGAGAGCAAGAGGGTTCATCGCGATTGTCAATTTCAATTTTACTGCTATCTCGATGACCCCTCAAAGCGATTCCTTGCCGACCACACAACACTACCGCTTCAATAACCGGTTTAAGATTTTGATGGTTTTTTTTAAATTTGTGTCTCACGATCTTTGTCAAGTTGATTTATTATGGATTGACACATGTTGTTTTGGTAATTTTTAAATTCGACTGCTTTTGATACACTGTCAGTAGGATACTTGCAAATGTTGTGTTGCCTTAAATAGTCTGTCGCTTTTTCCAGTGATCAAATTTTGTTTTTACCAAGTGACCCAGAGGCTGGTTTCCAACACCTTCTGTTTGCGCAAAAGCCACACAGTACTTACAGTTAGCACCTTGATCGTTCTCTGAGTATAGGAGCCATTCGTGGTTGTCTAACCACTGACGCTGAAACCTAAGCTTTCAATTAGACGAAACACATAATTCTTTAGTGGCATCCACGGATTATTTAATGATATTGACCTTTCATCATCGTTTAATGTCCTACTTACGAAATTTGAGACGCCATTGAAGTCTCTCTTACATTCAAATGCTGTTGCTGAGTGTGATACATTGCAGCTCCCGCTCTCACTTGCTGTAGTTGATGATGAGGATGTGGTCAAAGTACAGGAAACGGCGGCCGCAGTCTCATCCGGGCAGGTGACGGTAGCGGCAGTCCCATCCGGGCAAGGGGCGGCGGTGGAGGCAGCAGTCCTATCTGGGCAGGGAGCGGTGGTGCAGGTGGCAGTCACATCTGGGCAGAAGGCGGCAGCAAAGGGGCACGCAATTTTGTCGAAGCACCGTTTTTCACGCCACTATTAACACCTTCACTCTCGCGAAAATACCGTACCGGTTAAATTCAGTAGTTTTCCTACTACTATTTGTTAGTTGTATACAATAACAACATTCCAAATATAATTTTTCAGTGGTGCAAACGTCGTTTTTGTTACTTTTAAATATGGTACAGTAACAGAATTTCTTCCTAGTCAAAAGTCGTAATTTTTTTAACCCATTATAGGGCCAAGGGGCGGATATATCCCCCTGATCACCCCCCGTATCTACGCCACTGAATAGAATGGCTAAAAGTACTGTCAATTAACCTACAAGGCTCAACATAATCAATGCCTTCTAACTCGGGCCTGAAGGCTATTTCATTACGCCACAGTAAGGACAGGACTTTTATACCAATTTTGCTATTGAACCCCTACTGTGACGTTATGTAGGTTAATTGCATTCTTTCCGGGTCTGGGGAACCAAGTTTTGACATAATACAACTCCAGAATTTTTAAATGCAAAAGTAAATTAATTTTATTCGAAAGATTTCTCATTCATACGTTAGTAAGTATATGAAAGTGCTTTTTTGTGCGATATCACTGAAAAAAGTATGCCAGTATTTTTCATAGGAAATATACACATAAATTAATGAGTTCCTGACACACCAAATGGGTTCCTGTTACACAGAGAGAAAACATTGGGCACTTTTCACTAGAAGTTTCCAAAGCCACAAGAAGTTTCTAATGCGTTTATTCTAAATATTTTGGGAGTTGGGGAAAAACGGACAAAGAATTAACATTCAATTAGTAAACTTATCGCTTCGTACAATTAAATTGCGATTTTAAACTCGTTTCAATTCCCTAATTTCGTAGTACTCTAAACTTCCAATTCAGCATCTTCTAAATAAAAACTACAAAAGAAAATAACCAATCAGGATTCATCCGCGTCACCGATTCCCACACCGTCGTGCAAAGACCTATTCTACTCTAACGTAATCAGAAATAAACGAATCTGGTAAAAATTTTCAAGTGTTAAAACAAAACGCACCGCGAATCTGACTCGAACGCGCTGAAACGATTATTCGCGGATTGTTAAAGCCCTGTCAGGTCCGCGAAATTCTTACCTGTTAATCGTAAAAGACACTCCGCCTTTAGTGAAACTTTCAAATAAAAATAAAAGAAAAGAAATTCCCTTTAGTTCCACTATAATTTTATTAGTTTCCGTATGCAATTGTTTCGTCCTCTACTTGAGGACTTTTTCGGTACTGCTAAATTTAGATTGTATAAGCCCTACTATTTAACCTGAAAGCCTTTAATTGATCTCTAATTAACTTAAAACCTTATTTATTTTATTTTAATTACTTTTTTTATTTTAATTATTTTCTAGACCTTTTTAATATTTAAAACAATAGTTGATTGTATCTCAATTTATTAATTACCCATTCTTTACTAGTAACCTTAAAAAGCCAGGTATACACGTTGCCTGGGCCGCCGTTCCAAATATCCTGCCTCCTGCATATAAATATCTCGATTCTTTCGACTATATCCAGCTTCCATGCGTTTGTTATTGTTTTTACAACACGCACGTCGCCCGCCGTTATTTCATGGTTTTCTAGAATCATATGGTCGGCAACTTTTGACTTGAAGTGCCTCACTTCCTTATTTTTCGATTTATTAACTGCTTTCCTCAGACTTACATTCCTTCTGACGACTAGTGATCTATTACATTTTTATGTCCTTGTAGACTCCGCTCCTTCCCATTTTGGGTACAAGATCTTTTGTTGATCCAAGTTGCGGTATATTTCAAACTCCAGTCCATTCGTTGTTCTACATCATGGCAATTACACTAACTCGTTGCCTTGTTACTCAGGCCCATAAGGAAATCAGTTAACGTACCTGACATCACTTCGCGTACCGGGAACAGCTGCTCAGTAGCCCTAAATTTCCGAAAACATCTGTCCAGAAACCTTGGAAGCAGCATCTCAGTAGGCCGAAAGTAGGCTTTTGAGATTGTCAAGTATGATATTTCACAGATGAAATTTAGCCGAAATGATACAAACGAGAAGGAAATGCATATATTTGCGCGCTTATGTCTTCTACGCCTTATATCTAAAATAAATCGTTGACATAATACTGATAAAATTTCAAACGTACAATCGTATGTTCTGTCAAAAATCTTTAGAAAATTTGTTTGTTTTGAACAGCACTAGATGGCGCTGATGAGGCTACTCGAAGAGGTTAGTTCGCAGCGCGACGTAGTGTGTCCGTTTTCAGGCCTGAGTAAGAAGGCAACGACTAACTTCATTAAGTCACTGAAGCCGTTGCCAATGTCCGTTTTCGTCGTTTTTTTTCGTTTTGGATATTGCGAGTTCCGGAAAAAAAGAGTAAACATGGACATTGGCAACGGCTACAGTGACTTAATAAACTTAGTGTAATTGTCATAAGATAATCTTGTAATAAGTTAATTGTCTGTAAAATCTTTTAGGTTAGTCACCTTAATTGCCCTTGAAATAACCATTACTAAGAAAGTCCTATAATTACCTTATGAAGACCTGAATATAACTTTTCCTATAAAAGCCAATGTAAAGAAAATATAGCTTCAGAATATTGCGACTGAGGAAGGAGACAATTAGTCCTCAAAATTTCGATATATGGCAGAAAAGGAAAATAAAAATAGTGCTTGTTAAGGAACATTTTAATCTTTCATTTATTTTAGGTACTATTAATAATTAATGGGTATTGTAGATGAGACGACCAGGTCAAAATCGGAATTCTTTAGGTTTCTAAAGCTTAACAAATTAATAGGTGGGCTTACAGAGGACATTAAAATCTTAAGATCAAGCTTAAAGTACAAGGTGACCAACAAAATTCACAGCGCGTTAAAATTATCGATATTCGAAACCGAGAAAGAACAGGGAATGGTGGAATGAATGTTGATCAAGAGGAGTGTGAATCAATTATACGGAAAACTGTATTCACTAACGTTGGAAAACTACGCATTACATCTAAAAATGGCGACAAATAGCACGAGGAGAAAGGGAGACATAGGAATCATACTGGAGAAGGTACAACGTGCGAAGCACTGTGAAAAACTTAGAAAGCTGAAAATCTTACATAACTGAGGGGGAAAAATAACGTTAAACAAGCACCAGCGAGAACACTGAAACTTGTAGAAAATTTTACACAGGAGCAACTGAATTTCCCCAATATACAATATGCGCAGAATAGCAAAACACTTCCGGTAGAGGAGATCATTTTGGACGTGAAAGCAGGCATCAACAATTAGGCAACAAACCGCGGATGTGATTAAAGCAAGCCGAGAGAAAAAGAATAACAACGCAGAATGGAACGTAGTCAAGAAACTAAAAATGAAACCAGTTTATTATCTGAGGACGAATAAGGGCAATTTGATCGATAATGGACAGAAACCACAACCACCAACTTGTGAAGGAAAAACTTAATAATGGAAACTTCCACGAGCTTAGAACAGATCCACTCCCGGATTCAATAAAGAGAGTGGAAACAACGTTGAAAGAATGCAAAGAAGTGATTGGGGAGATCAAAAGATTAAAAGTATCAAATTCATGTCTCCCACGAACCAAATGTGCACCACGGTCCATAAAATAGGTGATGAAATAAGGGAAATAATTACGGCGACAAACGCTCCAACAACGAAAATCGCCAAGTGGTTGCTTGATGAATGAACTTGTAATGATTTTCTTAATGTCCGTGTAGGACACGGGTGCCGATGGCCTGGCAAAGTGTCAGCGAGATAAAACAACACCGAGCTCAGCTAACTAGCTTCGCTTAACGACCGCGTACGTGTGCTTGACGACTAGCATTTGCGGGATCATATGAGGCGGGTTCTTGTCGAGCCACGAAGCTACACTACAAAATATTTATCACGCGTACTCTACTCTACAAGACGTACCGATCAATTTTTATCATCTTTAGAAATGTGCTATTAGGTGTCAATTAAGCTACTCTATAGTAATTCAATATTTTTTTGCCTCGTTAAAGTTAGCGGACACGGAGGCTTGAGACAAACGTAGACATTACACAAAAAGCAACCGTTACTTTCTCCGAAGAAGGTCGTTACATTACAAGGGGAATGTCAAACCTAAAGATGTTAAAGTGGCTGAAGTGAACCACTCATTTCTGCCTGAAGGATGGAAACTTGACGGATGTAGTTTACTTTACACTAGTAAAACAACAAACTAAGCAGTTTCGACGGGGTGACCACCTTATCTCTTCAGGAGCAGCCACTCCTGATCACCACGGGGCTGCTCGACTGCATATGTTTATTACAGGGCAGTCTCTTCGATGCCGACCCAGGCATGGAGAGACTGAAGGATTTCGTTCTTCACTAGTGAAGAAACAATTGTTTCCGCAGTGGAGAGATGGTTGTTATAATTTTAGGCCCTTCTGCTTGAATACAAGTACCTGTCTTCTACGAAAGTATGCTAATAAAAACCGCTAACCAATCATAAAAACAAATCGGGTGTCAGTCAGGACTAATTGATGATGCGGATTTTATCACTGCCGGTCATCAGATTAGCTCCCAGCAAAAACTGACGCAATTCCAAGTAATGTATTTGAAAACCCCTGGCACCATCAGTTTGTTCAAAATTAGAACTGTCCGACTTCAAACTGTATAAAAATGTGCAAACCTTTCTTTTGGTAACATTAAGGGACGCACTACTCTATGACATCATCGGCATGCTCAGGCGGCAGAGCCACCACGAACGAAGAACTCCAGAAGATACTATAGACCTTATTATACCGAAGACAAGACAAACAACACCAAAAGAAAGTTTATCGGTGACTCTATCTTTACTTTACGGAACCCTCCAAAGTATGCTTAGTTAATATCAAATGGTGAGGGCGACAATAAAAATTGAATCAGTTCATCTGCCGACAGCAAACTTAAAAATGTGAGAACTTGAAGGAGAGTGGTGTTGTTTCCCCTTCGGGCCCCACGTTGGGCGCCATTGTAATGATTTTCTTAATGTCCGTGTAGGACACGGGTGCCGATGGCCTGGCACAAGTGTCAGCGAGCTAAAACAACACCGAGCTCAGCTAACTAGCTTCGCTTAACGACCGCGTACGTGTGCTTGACGACTAGCATTTGCGGGATCATATGAGGCGGGTTCTTGTCGAGCCACGAAGCTACACTACAAAATATTTATCACGCGTACTCTACTCTACAAGACGTACCGATCAATTTTTATCATCTTTAGAAATGTGCTATTAGGTGTCAATTAAGCTACTCTACAGTAATTCAATATTTTTTTGCCTCGTTAAAGTTAGCGGACACGGAGGCTTGAGACAAACGCAGACATTACACAAAAAGCAACCGTTACTTTCTCCGAAGAAGGTCGTTACATTACAATGGGAATGTCAAACCTAAAGATGTTAAAGTGGCTGAAGTGAACCACTCATCTCTGCCTGAAGGATGGAAACTTGACGGATGTAGTTTACTTTACACTAGTAAAACAACAAACTAAGCAGTTTCGACGGGGTGACCACCTTATCTCTTCAGGAGCAGCCACTCCTGATCACCACGGGGCTGCTCGACTGCTTATGTTTATTACAAACTCTCCTACAAAACCATTAAGCGCTCCATCAAAAATAGGGCGAACTCTTCCCTATTTTCTTGGAACAGTAGAAATATCAGAGGAAGATAAAATGGTTTCATATGACGTTAAGTCTATATTTCCGAGCCTACCAGTAAAGCAAGCCCTGGCATTGTTTGAAGACTGGTTGCTCAAACACGATAAAGCCCCGGAATGGAAAAAACGCGTAAGATGCTATACAAAACTAGCAACCTTATGAATGAGCGAAAATTATTTTGTGTTTAGAGGGAGATACTACAAAGCGACAGCAAGAGCAGCAATGGGTAACCCTCTCTACCCTACCTTAAGTGACATCCTCATGGACTGGCTGGCGACGGAGCTTGAAAACAAGGGGATAATGCCAACTATTTGGATCAGGTACGTCGACGACTTCATTACGGTAATCAAAAAAGAGGAAGCCGAAAACTTTTGGAGAAACTTGATAATATATACCCATGGATAGGCTTTACAAATAATTGTAGGCTCAGGAAAACTTGAATTCGACATAACATACATAGGAAGGAAACGACTACGCAAAGGGCGATACCAATCGAGTCAAACCATACGTATGGACATAAAATGGCAGCGTATAATACAATGATCCACCGGATGGTTACGGTACCAATGACGCTTGTTAAGGAACATTTTCATCTTTCATTTACATATTTTAGGCACTTTTAATACGAAAATGGGTATTGTAATTACATTTATGTGTTGAGGAGTTTCGAAAACTGTTTTTAAACCGGGAATCACCCGACACATAATTCACATATTGAATCCCTCTTGACCTTACATTGTGAATTTTACATATTCGGCAACGGTATAAAAATGGTGTTCCGTTTTTAACACACAATATATCAGTACGGGATTTCGCCAGTTCGACTGTTACACAGTGCGCAGTGAACTTGGTGGTGCTCCAATTAAACGGAACAACATTCTAGGAAACGCGTGAGAATTGCGTAGAAAGTTGTCCTGGATTATATTCAATTGCCATTTGTTCTGTCGTCCTGAAACGTCATCCGTTGTTTGTTTACTAACCCTTTCTCCTCCATAAGGTGAAACTCAAGTGGATTGAATCGTATGTATCACGCTATCAAGTGTAGAACTACAAAGAGTTACCAAAGGAAACGACCAAATGTAACTCTGAATGCAAAATTCGGAGGAAATAATTCGGAAATTATCCAACGTCAAACAAACTAATACGATTAAGCCACAAAGTAGGACCGGAAAACAAAAAGCCATGACAGATAAGACGAGCGAAAATAAATTAGCCACGCAAAAGGCTCAAGAAGCAAACAATCCAACAATAAAAGATACAAAAAAGACAACAATTCATGATGCCGATATCATACTAAGCGCGGGAGAAGATAACGACAGAGCAAAATACTATGAGGTACTTGCTGCGATGGATAACGATATGGATACCGAAATAGCTTGCCAAGAAAATAAACGTAATATTAATGATTCTAGTGATAACTTTATCGAATATTTAAAATCTAAAAATAAGGAGAAGTAGAAGCAGCCAACCGGTGTGTCTGCTGATCCTTCTGTTAAAAATAATAAGACTAATGAAAATGTTCCTCCCATTAATGTCCTTAGGCAGCGCGAAGGGGATATGGTTCGGCTACAATATTATCAGCCGAACATAAGATAGATAATTTCGAGGTTAAGAGAGTGACCGCGGACACTCGCTGATTTAAAGCTGGCCAAATGCGCTCTAAATAGTGTGAAAGCATACATACCAAAGGCGGAAAAAATCAGACCTTCCTGTTGACGGGCCTGGCCTGTGGGAAGAATACAGTTGATCTCCTTGAAATGTTATAGGAAGCAGCACCAGCTATCAAATTCATTAGTGTGAAAAATTTTGCTACAAAGAGACCAACTATTGAAGGCACAATGTTACCATTTAATTTGATACAAATTTCAAATGATAGCAATCCAAGTTTCCTCCAATAGGTAAGGTATTTTAACTTTAGAGCTGTGAGGTCATTCAGCTGCCAATTATGCCATGCACTATCGGTGCATCAAGTGTAAACATATTTATGCCCCCGACGGATGCAAATTGGCTCAGATAGATACTGTGTTAACTGTGGTATATTTGGCCATCCAGCATCATATCAAGGATGCCCTCAATATCAAGATGCAAAAGTTACATCTCCCCCAAAACAAACCCAAGTACATCGCAGCGTAACATTCTCTAGCTTCGTCGAGCCCAGGGTAACATTTGCACTTGCTGCTAGAGCACCAGCAGATAATAATGTAAATAAAAAAAATAATGTAAGTGGCAATAATGAGCTGCTTCTCAAAATATACAAACAGCTTGAAATTCTCTTGGAAAGAATGAATAAACAAGATCAAAAAATCAATCTTGTTTTTCAAAATTTAGGCCAACATGCTTAGAAATAGTTTGTCATCCAGTCACGTTTTCATGGATAGGCTTCGCATCATCTTGATCAACGTCAACTCCATTGTTACTCTAGATCGACGTGACTATCTCCTTGAAATCATGTTTCACACTGAATCACATCTGAATTCATGGCACGCTATGACAATTAAAGATTTTGAATTCATAAGAAACGATAGAGTAAACGGTGATGCGAGAGGGGGCACCAGGATATTGGTTAGAAGACCCTATTATTTCCAAAATATTAACAAAGTTGAATTCGTAAACTTTGAATTTCTTGCAGTGTCGGTTATCAAAATTTTATTGCCAGACGGAGATACGAGTAACGTCTTTCTTATCTCTGTCCATGCAAATGGTAGAAATGTTCTCAAGCTCAAGGAGGAGCTCGATTCCTTGCTTGAAATACTCGAATTGAAAAGGCTGCATTGTTATTATATGCTTGCCGGTAACCTGAATGACAAGCATACATCATGGCTGGACGCCACGATTTCAGGTGTATTCCTGAAATCGTGGATAACAGAGAACCAAAGTGAATACAGGTGCAATCTATATACGCCGGAGTTCCCAACATACCTTAGGACATATTCATATTTGAACCTCTGCATTGCGACGCAAAACTTGAATTTAGCTTTAATAGTCCTCAACAGAAACTGTAGGTGCTTGCATAGGATAGTGACCATAACGCAATCGTAATGGAAATCAATCATCAAAGGGATGATGTCTTCCTCATTCGAGTCTAACATGAAAATCGTCAGTTGAATTTCAAAAGACCAATTGGGGAAAGTTTCAAAAGAAGTTTAGTTGGGGTTACCTGAAGCAATTTTCTCCTTCTAATAATGGCAACTCTTGCTCAATGGTTCCTTATGACAGGAATCTAATTAAAGATAAAATAGATCTCTATTTGTCAAAGTTAGAGAAACTGAGATTGAAAACGATTGAGAAAGTAGTTCCGAAGATTAAGCACTTAATCCGTTCATACTTCAGAAAAACTGAGGGGTATTAGCCCACAGGACCCAGATGGCGTTTTCACGAAAGTGAATAGTCTCGAGTGAAGGTATCGAATCTGAAGTTGTTATTAGCGATTATTGCATCTTGTTCAACAACATGTTGAGCAATTCATATTTCCCAAATGAGTGTAAAAAGGCCAAGATATTTCCAACCGTGAAGAAAGCAAAAGAATCTTCTTGCCCCTAAAGCTATCGCCCAATCATGTAGTGAAATAGGTATATATAAATGTCCGTACAGGACGGCGGAAGAGGACGGTGAGATCCGCTGAGATTGGCCTTGTCTAGGGACGCGTGAATGCGCTGGCAGGCTATCGTTGTGGTGTCGTGGGGCGGGCTCTTTCCCCCTAGCACATGACTCACTACAAAAACATTTTTCGCATCCACAAATTTAGAAAGATTCTTTGATTCTCGACTGGACTCGAGAAAGGAGGTAACCGGCTAAGGACTATGAACACGCTTGTTCAGAGGATAAATAGCGCCTTGAGAGAACGGACGGACTTGAGGAAACATCGTTGTAACCGACGATATTTATGGTCCCCAAACAAGAGTGGGGCATCCAGGTGGAAGCGGTGCCCCCTTGCGCCCTCCCAACCGGATCAAGGTCCAAACTAAGACATGGCCATGTATTTCCCATTTGAATGAAAAACTCATACAAACATAATTTGCATGAATTTTTCCATCAAAGGAGAAATACAAACGTGGCCGATTTATGTTATAGCATTACGCGATGGAGTTACATAACTCTATACTACAAAAGGGCACGTGAGCGGAAGACCACTCTACCCGGGCAAGAACCCCTATAATACTAAAAGAAAAGGAGGAGCTCGCCCGATGGCTAGCTCATGTTAGTGGAGGGGCCGGGCATCGTTGCGGGTCCCATGCCCGATCAGGTTGGAGGATAAATGGAAAGACCGAGTTTTGGGGTATTCAGTAATTCATTGTTTATTTTATTTTTCTTTTACTTTCAAAAAAACAATTCTTGCATTTCTTCTTCAATTACTTATCAAAAATTAATGGAGCTATCGTTAAAAAAAAAAGAAAATAAAGAAAAAAAATACAAATCAAGAACAAAACTACTTTAACTTTTATTTTTACCATAAAGCCAACAATCTTTAAAAAATTTGGAAATAAATATGAAAGGAATTTATACAATATATAATAAAAAAAAAAAGAGAAAACAACAATATTTAAAAATTTGGAAAGAAATAGGAAATGAATTCATACAACAAGCAAATTAAAAGAGAGAAAACCAACAATACTTAAAAATTTGGGAATAAATACGAATTGAATGTATATGACAAGCAAAATTAAAGAAAGGGTACTTACCCTACATCCTCGCCGGGCGCCTGCTGACAATGTGGGTGAATTCACTGAAATTGATTTTTGAGAATAACGTCTAATTATTTTAGCTTGACGCGATCGACTTGTAGAAATTAAGTTGAACGACGCTATGACTCAAATATTGTCTATGTGAATTCATACACGATCTAGCTAACTTCCGTCTTATCGGTGGGGACAAATGAGCTCTTTGGAGTACGGGCGTCCCGCTGATTACATCAAAAGTCATATAAAATCTCGTTCCCTTCCGGGATGCAGTAAATTCTAACAAAAAGATGAGAAACGCGACAATTCATTGAACCAACTGCCACTGTGCAAGCGGGAGCGAATCATGCGTCACACGCGAACTATCGGGAATTTCCTTCACTTACGTCTGGGGGAAGGTGCTCGGTGGCTCACACTGCTTCCGATTTCCCGGCTGTTGCCCTGAACTTTTATTTAACATTCAACAATTGGTAAAAGGATGTGTCATCATTTGCCACGAAAAATTCTAAACTACTTCCTATCACCGAGCGGTAAAGCTATTTCCGGGACGAGTCCAATTTCCCACGAACGTCACTGGGACTCGCTTAAAGGGCAGACACTTTTCAGACTCGTCTGACTTTTCGTCTTGCACTTAGACTTCTCCTTCACTAGCACCTTCGTTATTCAGTTTGGACTATAATAGACGGAAAAAATGTTTTTGAAACTTTAGTATCAACATTCTCCCATTGTTGCGTTCCGCACTCACTCTTGATTTTAAGGAATTCTTTACTGGCACACGAACGGCTTGACGATAATTTCTCACACCAAGCCAGTGGCCAAAAACGGAAGACAGCCACCAATCACTAGGATGAATGGGGGTTGCTGCACAACTTCAATAATATTTATTTTCTCTTTGAATTTCTTCCATTTACGATGACAGTTTTCACGAGAAAAAATCACTTCTGGCGCCCGTGCGCGCCTCAATCTATCTCAGGAGACATCAACCGCGAGCTCACAACCACACAAAATCTCCTACTTTGCCGCGAAAATTTTAATGATAGTTTCACGGGGATCTAGATTATCTAATTAAACAATCCAAACGAAACGTTCACTTTGCAGGGGCCAGCTCTTCAATATCACGCTTATCTTTATATCTTTCTCGCAAAATCCTAGTCACAGCTGCGATCAGACAACGCACACCAACGGTCGTGACAGAGCCCCAAAACGGTAACTGGGCACTCAACTAGGCCCGAACACACGTTGAATGCGTTTCCCAATTAGGAAACCGCCAAAAGTAATTTCGAAAACGCACAATTAGGTGAGAATGAGTGAAATTCCACGCGAAAATTCCTTCACTGATTTCCCGCTTCAATTTTGGAACGCCCGACGGGAACTTTTCAATGCGAAATTCCCACCGAAAACTTTCTTTCATTCACGATGACAAATTTCAACAGAAAAATTCGTTTAACCCGCCCCTGTGCACCTGAATCTATCTCCGAAGACACCAACAGTGAGTCAACGACCACACAAGATCTCCTCGTTAGAAAAACAAAATTGAAACACGTCGAACGCGAGCTCTCCCACAGCCATGGGAACTGTATCCCCTCCAATTCTCTTCTTGAGCGTCGTAACGTGACCACCGTGAAGTTGCATAACAGACTCCCCGTTTGTTGCTCGTCATCGCCTTACGGATCCGCTGACAACCAGTCGGTGAGCCTTCCATTCAGTTTCCATTTCATTGCGAAAGCACAATCGTGGAAAAGCTCCGTTGGAAGGGGGGTTTCCGTGTCCAGATTTCAATTGCAAATTAAACTGATGAATATTATTTTAAATTTACAATTGAAATTTAAATCAGCAATATGTTGGTTCTCGAGCAGTTTGCTTAGGCGACTGCACGATTATTACAATCAGGCTGCTGCCTAATATCAGAAAGGTGTTTGAAGTGATACTCAACAGAGCATTAAACGCCCACATTGAGAAATATGAGTTGTTGCCGAATTGCCAATTTGGTTTTCGTGCCAGCTATTCCACTGTACATGCGATAACGATAGTAACCTCAGACATCTGTTGGAAACTAAATAATAGAGAATGTGTCGGAGCGTGTCTTATCGCTATGGTGAAAGCCTTCGATACATTGTGGTTAGATGGACTAGTGTTTAAACTCCTTCTTCTTAGAAGAATTTATCAAATTGCTAAATGAGAAGAGTCGATATCTTCGGAATCATACCCCCAAGATATGTAACTGTGAGCGAAAACGCCTGGATTTCACAGCCGTTCCACCCTATGGATGGGTATATTGAGACTTGTCTCACTACTTGCTTCGTTCCTCCCTAAGCATTCGTGTATTTAGCCATGAATCGATATGTTTTTGATTCTGACGGTGTCCTTATCATATATCACATATATAGACGGGCAACCGATAAGAAGATAAAATATCCTCCAAATTTGAGTTCACGAGACCAATAATTCCAATATTAGGTGTAGGATAAAAGTTCTCTGTTGTGATGAAATTATATATGATTTTTGAATAGTGTTGGTTGGGTTTTTCTCCTTTTTCCAATTGAATCAAAAAGTATGTATTTATTATTGTTAATTTGAATTCGATATTTTGGTTTTTTTTTAATATTTTTGATTTCAGTAGTTTTATTGTTTGGAATTTGCTTTATATTCTTTGAAAATTTATAACGATTGGTATTGAATAAAGCGCTTTTGACTTTGGCTTTGACAGACAATACGCTCCATCGATTTATCATAAAATATTTCTGGAAGGATTGTCCGCTCGCGTACTGAACTTATCATAATATTTAATAATAGATCTGCATCATACTCTTCAAACTAGCAAAGTCGTTCAAAGCAACGAATAAAATGCCTTTCAACGCTGCAATGCATATCTGCAGCAAAGCATTCTATTGAATTAGTTCCCCACGTTTGTGCTAGACGGTGTTATTTTTAATTTTCGCCACTTGAAGTAACGGATCCCTTAGAACCGGTTTGTGTTGTTCGCACATAATTTTCGTTGTTTTTTTTGAGGGGTTATATTGGAAATATCGACGTGAAATTACTGCACAGTAAAGGTTAGTTATAGGTTTTTGCTAAGAACATGCAATTCAAATGTTTAGATTGTTTTTAGAGAGATACTCTCAAGTTTTGTTTTGATGCAGTAATTGTTACACCCACTTTTTACCTCGCAAGAGCCACTATTGCCCTCAGGGAAACTGGAGTGCTCCGGCGGGGCTTATGGACCCGGTTAGCTCGTCCGAAGACGGGCGTGGGGCGCCACTCACTTTTCCCTCAAAGCCCCAAATAGCCGCCAAGCGAGAATGCGACTAACCGGATTAAACGCGACGTTATTCGGCCGAAACCCTAGCTACTAACCACCCTATGATCTTCACTACAATACTTCACGTATACCACTGTACACCTCTACTTCTTAATCACACTAATCTTCGCGTGGGCCACAATACCACCCCCGAACACTCTGACTCCCGATATCACGGGTTTCATTTTATTCCCCGACACTTCCACTTCGACTTGTCCTTCCAAGCCGCACTCGTCACAACCCGTAATCTGAAAACAAAGATTTCTCTAATCTTGTCCTAAAGACAAAAATTTCTTCCTCCAAGCATTAATTTATCACAAAGAAACTTCGATTATTTAAAATTTTCCAACACTTGTACTCCAAATCGAAACTTCCATATAATTTTAACATATGATACACTATATCATAAAAAAAGAAACTTACTTCTATTATATACCTACAAAGGGGCCCCTTCGACGATCGTATTCGCGGATGTATTCTGTAGCCTTTCCTCCAATGTCGGAGCTTGCTCGTCGCTTTGATACGAATTTTCCCTTCGCTTGGATCTCACTTTGCTGATTCCGCTGTCCTCCACTTGAAGATTGCCGCTGCGCTTCGAATTATGTTCTCCCTGGTTGCTCTTGTTCCGCTGCTTCGTCGCCCACGATAAAAAAGATCAAAGAGGAGGCGCGTCATTCTTCGCGTGCTTTTATAGCCTCCTCCTAACGGCTATGGTTCCGCTCGGCGGTCATCCACCTCTTCAGCGGGGTAATTCCTTTCTGCCGCCACTTGGTCTCCGCTCCCCTCTGGTGGCGAGCACTCCAAATGCGGCTGAATCAGCTGAACATAATTCACTGACAGTTTGGCCTGTCAGTGATGTTTGTTTACTTTCCAAGTCGTTTATGTCCATTTGAATCTTTTGATAGAACAGCTATTTGACACTTTTGCGTTTATGATGCGCTAGCAACTTAATGGATTTCCAGGCAAATCTTTGTAACTTTGGCATTTGAAAAACTGTATCTTATTTGGATCCGAGTCGATTTTCTTTGCGACAGCTGAAGCCATTTGCTTATAAGTGTGCCTTTGCGGAAGGACCAAGGAAAATCCTGTGTCGTTCGGGCGACTCTTGTCTATGAATGTCACTTCTATTTTGAAGAGAAGACTGGTAAAATATTCATCACATGTCGGCAAGTTCAGTTTTTCATCCAAAATTTTTTTTCTCAAAAATCAATATGTAACCTTGGTTTTCAACCCCAGAAATACATAAGCTGTATTCAAGGGAATCATTGGTCTTTATAAATTTATTGAGACTGGTCGGTCCCAGCTCCTCGTAAATGTTCAATTCAACATTTTCAGCCAGGCCCAACATGTTTTTAACTACATTTGCAACGTCGCTAAGTCTGGTGTCTAAAGTAAATTGGCTACAGCCCAAATAATTCAAGATATTCCGTACGGGATCAAAGTACTTCAGAAATATTAAAATGTGTTGGCTGGAATTGAAGTGGTTAATCGTTTGATCATTATCAGCGTGCAAAGTTTCTAAATAAATTGTCCATGTTGGGGCTGTATCCACTATATACGCTAAAGTCGTCTCCATCTCGCTATTGATATCAAAATACACCATTCGAGTTGTTAAGCGGCGATAAAGCAATGGCCAAATTCGCATTCTTGTGATAGGGATACGAAAGTAGTTACACATTGCACCCACCACGGATCCGATCGTTTCCGTTTTCTTTGCTCGAAATAATGTGTATTGGACAGTGTTCGGATCGAAGTACCCAGCAGCGTCATGTGTTTCAAAACAATCCTCCATGACTATTTGTATTGTAAAAAATATTGCCTGATCAGTTTTTCAGCTTTATGGATCATCTCGATCCTGGTCTCCTCTTCCAATCGTTCTATTAATTCTGACGGTATATCTGCGTCAACTATTGTCTGAAGTACCCTAGGGATTTCCGACAATCTGATATACACGAGCATGTAGGCATTGCTATTCTGCTTATCATTTAAGGTTATTTCATTATCTGAACCACCGTAATTATGCTCAATGGCTTCAAATTTCGTACAGCATGAAACGACGTCATCATCGAACTTACACCAATTTCCCTCCAACAGCGGATTTATGTAAGCAACGTAGTGTCCGTTTTGATTGTCTCCTGAATGGACTTACACCGCATGAAGGCGATAAACAGCATCAGTTTGTTCTTTCTCTGCTAAGAATGGATCCGAAACAATTCGTCATCAAACTCAAATCGATCGTTAAATTTCAAGGAACAGTCAGTTACAGGATCGTATTGAAATCTCATTAAATGCAGCTGCAAAACTGGCGGGAACGAAATAAAATCACTCCTTTTTCAGCTTCCTGAAGACTGTACTCTTCACCAGCATCGTATTTGTTGTCACCATCCAGCATTTCTGTAGCAATGTAACTCTTGAACGATTCGTAAACCGGACAATTATTCTAAATTTAGAGATGCGTTTCCATCGACAATATCATGTGAACCGATGTTTTCTAAATGTACTCGTTGCTCCCGGAGAAACTGTAGCTTTTTATCGACCTTTTCAAGACAGTGAATTCTCATCATCTGAATCCTCCTTGGCAACATCTGGCTCGATCTTGTTAGGTTTTGATTTTACCGAAATATCTGGGGAACATTCCAACTTCAAACATGCGGTGATTCTGACCTTCGCTCGATGACAATTATGTTTGCTTAAAACTACCAATAATCGTATTTAAACTACTAATATGATTACAATTTGGACTGGCAAACAAACCCTAGTCGAGTGCGGCTTAGCTTTCTGACTATACATAGTCACGCGAATGTTACGATAGTGTTCGGGGTGAGGTAATCCTGGTGCCCTTCGGTTTTATCCGTAACATAATGCAACACTGCGCGAAACTGTTATATTTTATTTCTTTTTTCGTGAGAGGAATATTTTCTCTTTTCAGGCTCAATATGAGTTTGAGGTTTCCGGGTTCAGGCTCTAGGCCTTTGTCAACTGTCGAATTAGAAACTATTCTAAGCCAATGGCAAGATAGTGAGCATGGCTTAGACTTTTCAGACGACGACGATGTAGCCGATCCATCGTACATGTTGGAAAATCGAAATTTACGCCAAGATTCGGATGAGGAACCAGAAATACTCTTCGTAGAAGATCAGGAAGATGACATCTTGCTACCGAGCTCTGAGACCAGTACAAGCACTACAGTTCAACCATGTGAGATACCGCCTGCTGTTTTACTACCCAGTACCAGCTCCAAAGTCAGCACAACTTCACGAAGCGCATGTGATCCCAAAACGAATATCATATGGAAAAATAAAAACTTAGAACTAAATGAATACCAGATGAAGTTTTGGGGATCTTCCAAGTTATCAAATGAAATACTGGAATTACAGACGCCTTACCAGGTATTTTCTTACTTATTTACTGACGACATTGTGGATCTCATAAGAGACGAAACAAACCTGCACAGCGTCCAAAAAGATGCCAGTAAACCTATAAATGTTACAAGCCAAGAAATAAGACATTTTATTGAATATATTTACTACATGTCCATAATTGCCCTGCCCAATGTTCGAATGTACCGGTCACAGAAATATGGCTATGCCAACATACGTGAGATAATAACACTAAAACGGTTCGAGTTTCTGAGGCAAGTATTACACTTCAATGATAACTCTAAAATGTTACCGTATAGTCAGCCAAATTTTGATCAACTTTATAAAATCAGGCTAATAATTGTAAAGCTGAATCATAACTTTAGAAAAGTGCCTCTAGAACAACATTTGTCTGTTGATGAACAAATGTGTTCAACCAAAGCACGAAGTGCTCTAAAGCAATATTTTCCAGACAAACCCCACATGTGGGGCTTCAAACTGTTCATTATTTGTGGTGCAAGTGGATATGGCTACAAATTTGAAGTTTACAGTGGCCAAGAGAATATATGCGCAGATGACGAGCCTTAATTAGTGTAGTGGTCTGACCTGCCAGTGAGATTCCTGCCAACCAAAACTATAGACTGTTTTTTGATAACTATTATACATCGCTACCCTTGATTGAATTCTTGTCACACCGTAGTATATTAGCTTTTGGCACCGTTCGGAGAAACCGGATCCCGAACTGTAAACTTCCAGAAGAAAACAGCAGAAAAAAAGCCTAGAGGCACATCGATTGAACAGGTTGCAAGCTATAATGGTATTGACATATCGGTGGTGGCCTGGAGAGGTAATAAAATTGTGAATCTAGCATCCAACTTTGCTGGCAAAAATCCCACATCTATCGTAAGTAGATTCAACAGGTCGCAAAAGAAACAAATCAATGTTGAACGACTCTTTATTGTGGCAGAATATAATCGTCACATAGGAGGTGTAGACCTCATGGACTCCGTGATGGGTCATTATAAAATTAGACTTCGGAGCAAAAGTTGGTTTATAAGGCCCTTTTACCATTTCCTGGACATGACCATGACTAATTCTTGGCTATTGTATAGAAGAATTCATGCTGACACGGAAAATAATGTCAAGGTGCTAAATTCGCCCAGGGATCTATCCTTGGTCCGGACCTGTGGAACGTGTCTTACGACGGGCTACTGAGACTTGAGATGCCAGATGAGTCGCGCTTGGTCGGTTATGCGGATGATGTTGCGGCTCTGGTCGCCGGACGCACCGTTGAACAAGCGCAACTTAGGCTAAGTATGCTAATGCGCCGAGTGAGGGACTGGATGACTGCTCGCGGGCTCAGTTTAGCACTGGAGAAAACCGAAGTGATCTTGACAAAAGAGTGTCCCTAGAGTAAGGATGATCAGTATTGGAGATATACAAATCGAATCGAAGCCAGCGGTGAAGCACCTGGGGCTACTGATCGACTCGAAGATGAGTTTCTCTGAGCAAATCAGGGCAACGGCTGAGAAGGCTGCTTCGGGAATATCGGCCCTGAGTCGACATATGGCCAACGTAGGGGGACCCTGCCCATCAAGAAGACGCCTCTTGATGAGTGCTGTAGGGTCAGTGCTACTGTACGGAGCAGAGGTATGGGGCGACGCTCCCAGCAAGGAGGTATACCGAAAACGATTGGCACAGGTACAGAGAAGAGGAGCACTGAAATTGCATCTTCGTATCCAACAGTCTCCGACTCGGCGGTGAGAGTGATTGCAGGCGTGATACCTGTCGCCTTCCTTGCTAGAGAGCGCCGCGCTATTTACCTGCGCCAAAACGAGGATGCGAGGGAGATGGTTGTCCGCGAGGAGAGACAACGCTCGCTCAACGATTGGCAGCAGTCTTGGGGGAATCGCGCGAAGGGAAGGTGGACTGCACGCCTCATCCCGGATGTGAGACCGTGGCTAAATCGTCCTGCACAAGATCGGTAGGTCACGGTCTCCCGATTGTCGGTTTTGCCCAGGAGAGGAGGACAATGCCTGTCACACATTTTTTGCGTATACAAAATGGGTCAGGCTACGAAGGGAACTCTACAGGGAGACGGGAGAGCTCACTCCGAATAATATAGTTGCGGTGATGCTCGAATCGGTTGACAAATGGAATCAGGTGACACATTATGCTCGGGCAGTCCTAAAATATAAAAGGGACTCACAGCAGCCGGAGGCGCTGGGGCTGGGGGATCGCTCTTCTGGCATTTCCTCTTCCCCTCTCCCCTCCCGCTAGGAAAGGGACTCCCCAGCTTGAAGGCGCCCCACGGCGTAACAAAACGAGACCTGGCCCGAAGTAATGTGTCAAACGGTTCCAGGCTAGGTTCTCAGATTGACAGGGGAAGTGTTTAGTGGGTAGTCCACGGGTATCCTCCATGGGAGTCCCACACTGCCAGACTCGGCGGGCGTAAATGCCTTCACCTCCCTACCACAAAAAAAAATGGTGCTAAATTCTGCTGATTTCCGACTAGAAGTTGCTGAAACTTTAGCCAAATATAAAAGTACGAACCGGCTGAAGCGTACTAGCGATGTAGAAGCACTCATCCAGGACAAAAAGAAAAAAGGGCCTTGTCAGCACATCCCGCCAAAAGATATCAGATTGGATCAGTTAGGGCACTGGCCTGTTTGGACAGCCCAAACGGAATGTGAAAAGTGTGGCGTAGCCTTATGTTTTAATCAAAATAATAACTGTTTACGTTCCTTCCACAGTTCGTGAATATTAATATGTTTTTACACCATGATGCACATCTGCATCTCATTGTTTTTTTTCAAAAATAAATACCTTTTCTTACATATGATTTTTTTCACTATTTTTACCGTTATTATATAACTCATCTTAACATATTTTCAATTAAAAAAAACAAAAACACGTTCATGCGCCGTAAAGGGTTAAAAGGAAACCTTCATATTAATAGGAAGAAATGTTTATGCGGTCATAAAGAGACATATTCCAAGTGAGCTCCCCAATTTAGTTGTTTTTTAGGGGGAGGGAAATCTTTTTTATGAGGAACTCGATCAATTGCTGCAAATTCTTTTTTTCTCTTCATTATTAAATTTATTTAACAACCAGAGAGTTTACCAGCAATGATCCCTGTTATTATTATTATCATATTCAGCTGCAAAGTGCTTTCAACCGATCTATAATATTTAACAAATATTCTAAGAATTTTGAATTATTGCTGGTGATAATATTATCACGAATTTTAACGCTGTAAGTCTATGTCAATCAAATCCGAATATACTACTCAAAAGATCTCAAATTAATTTAAATGATAACCAAGTTCCGAGTTTTGCAGAAAAGCTTTTGTAGCGCCCAAGCGATTTCTTGATGAGAATTTTCTTGAATTCTACTGAGCAAGTGCCCAATGCGCAGGAGCTAATTTTTGCATCTGTTGTCAATCTGCCGTTTATTACTTGAATGAAAATGTGCTCCTTGACCAAAGTAACTCAGTGTAGAAGTATCCATTGAAAAGCATGTGTTCGGCACTCCAAACAGCTGACTGAGAAAGTCTTTCTCGCATTTTACATTTTTAGCATTTCTTGGCCTTTAGCCGTGCAGCAGAGCGATTAATTGCTGGATATCATGAAAATTAAGCTTGTAGATTGTTCCCTTAGATAATCGCGATTTCTTTAGTTTTTGTTGTTACCCGTGAAATTTGTGTTGTGTCGCACATCGGCATAATTATTTATGGTTCTAATCTTAAACTTAATCGTTAACTCAATTTTCCTTTGAGATAAATAAGAAATATTGTCAAGGCTTTCATTCATAATCTCGCGTGATGTCGTGTGGGGTGGTGGAGCTTATTTAGCGTTTGCTGTTGGCCCTCGTATAATACCAGTGCTAGTGTGATTTGAGTGCATCCAAGAGTCTATAGTGAAAGCAATTGAGTGCAGTGTTTTGCTGGCCATCACTTTGATTAGATCTGAAGTGATAACGCACTTAGCTCCTTCGACCACTTCCCGGGATTGTGGTTAATGCAATGTGAGTATAATCAAATTGTATGAAATAATCGCATAGTGAAAAACAACCTAAAGCGGTTAATCCAGTTAAACACGTTTATTGAGATAGAAGTTTATGTTTGGTCCCTTTAAATTAAAAGCCCAAAAACTTGATTTCAGTTGTTCTTTGATTTCATTCTAAATTCAGTTTATTTTCGAAATCGCTAATAAGAAACTGGTTAAAGGGATTAATGATGTGTTATACGTTTGGTAAGAATTTCTCTGAGTGGTTTTTAGGGGTTTAACCCTATGGTCCCTCCATTTGTCCGTCTGCGTGTAGCAGCAGTTTTTCTCCGAAATTATAGCAGCTTCCTTCACAAAAAAAAAAAATGTTGCCGATGGAAATAATGTGAGGAACCAAATGAAAGACCTTAATGAAAGTTTTACAAATTAGGCCTTGGACTTACGTTATTCGGATCGAGGGGTGCGGAGTAGGGGAAATACACGAAACATTTGTGTTCTTCTCGCGATTAGACACCTTTGATCCGGAAAAATCATGGAGGTCGATTTTTAGAAGTACTTGGTTCATAATAGTATGATTTGTAAATTTCACATTTTCCCATTAAAATCGTAAAGGTTTCTTGAATTCAACTAAATTCAGTATTAATGTTCTCCTTCATTGAACCCTTATAAGCTATAATTTAAAAACTTGAGTTAGAACGCACGGGTTTCCTACCGTATGAGCTTTCCAATACAGTGTTGATTGGATTTTTTCAAAATTTTCAAATAAGATGAATAAAATAAATGTCTTTAAGATTGTATCCAGTCAATGGTGGTAAAACTCCAACAAAATCGCGATCGGTTCAAATTGAGGACCGATGATTTTTCTTTTAAACCAAATATTTAATGTACTAGTTCATGTCATTGAATTATTTATTGGTGTCTGCAGATCATAAGGTTGGGTACAAAGCCTTTCTGATAGGAGCGTACTTCAGTTTACCCAACTTGCTTTTCATTGAAATGAACATATAAAAGGATTTATGTAAATCACAAGTCAACAAATCAAATCTCTTATTCTAAAACCCTTTGATGATTTGAAAAAATAAGAGAAAACCAACTTCAATTGCCCTAAATAATGTAAAATAAGGTATTATAGGTATGCTGCCAAATCACACATATGCACATCATCGTACACGCAGCTGAGCTGATCAACAATTTATCATCCGTTCATTGTCACTCGTTTATCAACTGTTTTCTTAATCAGACGTATAAATGAAAGACGACATTTTGCAACTTAGTTTATTTATCATTATTTAAAGCCTTTCCAATCAATTTTCTACAGGTTATGGTCCCAGTACTGATATTGGGGATCTACAAGTAGGTAAATAAGCCGAAGTATATATTCCAAAAATCAGTTCGTTATCATTGATTGCGTGGCGTATATAACTCGAATATGTATTTGGATGGCTCATCTCGATTCGAAGTGCTAAAAAATAGATTACGATGCCTGGCATATCTGGATGAAATCGGTGGTAATTAAACACGATATATGGAGATACGCAAGTGAAGATATTGTTACTCCAGTAGCCACTCTCAATGATGAAACAAGGGCGAGAGAGTTGGCAAAGTTAACTGCAAATGATGTGAAAGTGATGGCAGACATTTTCTTATCTTTGAGACGAGCGAAAATGAAGTGCGTGATAAAATGTGCTACATCAAGAGAAATTACCTGATGCTTCAAAGTTCCTGTGGATAAGACAGAATTGCTATTTTGTAAAGTAGCAAAAAAAATATGACACCAGAGAACGTGTTGACAACTTTTCAAATTCAGTGGAATAGCTGGAAAGCGTGGACATTGTCATTCAAAAAGACATGCTGGTCGTGCTAATGTTAAATGTTTGCCACCGAATTATGAAAATTTTCGGTGTGTAATCAGATCCAAAGATGAGTTGCCTGATCCGGAGACCCTTAAACATAAAATACTGGATGAGTACAAAAGTCAACGTGTCTCAGAGCAGCATTATGAGCCTAACGTGTTATTCACTGGTCATCGTTGAAACAATGACAACCGTCGGAATAAGCCAAACCAAGGAAATAAGCGCAAATATTTCACCTGCCATCATACAGACCGTATGGCAGCTAAATACCCAAATCGTGTTCGAGATCAAAGTAACGAATTTTTCGTAGAAATTCTTCGAATGCAAGATGTCAAAAATAAACAAGTATCTTCGACAGTGAGATGGTGCTTGGACAGTCGTCATGTATACCATTGAGGAGTTATTGACAAACGTGAAAGTGTGTACATCCATAATCATAATCTATTGCGAAACAGCTCAAACTAGACCTTGTCCTCCAGGATAAATCTGACTAGTGATTTTCAAATACGCAGCATAAGAAGGGGAAGTACGGAGTAATATGGTTTATTTGTGGCGTTTATGTGGTATTCTTGTCCTTTTCCGTGCCTCTTCTATTCAGGTTGACTCCAAAGCGTACAAAGCTTTCCATACTTTCAAGGTTGTAGTTGCCAACGGTTAGATTTTGTCGAAATGGAGTTTTCTTCACACGTCTCAGACAAGAAATTAGTTTCAGTTTCATTGTCGTAGGCCGATTTGGTTTGCTTCAGTTTCTAGGGTCAGAAATACCCTTTTGACATCTGAGATCGAAATGCTATAATATTACCGTCACCAGTATATGCTATCAATGCTATGGACTTGAACATTAGTGTACCGGATGTTTGAACTGATGTCTCCCTGATGACGTGTTCGATCGCAATATTAAAGAGCATTGGTGCAAGTCCATCCCCTTGTTTTAAGCCTGATTTCATTATGAAGCTGTCCATCATTTCAACGTTCAACTTCTTCTCAGCACTGCAGCCCCTCTCGTACCTTCGCTTCCTGCAAATAGCGCCTCCAACTATCTCGGTCCATTGACCGCGTCTTCCAATTTCGAAATCCAAGCAGCGATGAACTGTCTTCGTTGACCGAGTCAGACCAGCGTTTCCTTGGTTTCACCACTGGTCTCCAGCCTTCAGTTCTCCTAACGAGTACCTTTTTTAGGTATCCGTTGTTCGTCCATACGATTCATGTAGCCGGACTGGCCACAGCAGCTTCCGTAACCTTACAATCGTTGAGACCTTCGGTTCGTCAAACATTTCATACAGTTTATGGTTGTATTGAATTCGCCATTGGTCCCCGTCTAGTTTCGCTCCGATTATTTGCCTCAGGACCCGATGCTTGAAGGCGTTCAATATATTTGCGAATGCTTGGAATAGGGTCCATGTTTCACACCCATGGCATAATACAGGTCTTATCAAAGATTTGTTTACTCGGAGGTTTGTTTTCCTGTGTATGCAGCTGTTCTTCAAGATCGTCAAAACTGAAAAAAATATTTTATTTGTGAGCTATATACTTCGGCGTATTTCGTCTATTTCATTACCCGTTTTCGTTATTTGGCCACTAAATCCACAAATTTGCTCACATTTCCGATACTGTATACGCCAAGCGTGATATTTTGTGTATTTGAGGTATTTTTCCTTGACTGCGTCATGAGCTTTGTTTTATTTTCATTGACTTGATCTAGGGCTCCGTATTTAGCGAAGTGACCTTGACCATATGGATTATACGGTCTAGTTTGGTTGAGACGCCAAAGTCAAGCATTATTTTGTAATGCGCATTTCTGTCGACACTATCGTATGCGTGCTTGAAGTCTACAAAAATTTGCACATCGATGTTATATTCCCAGCACTTTTTGAGCATATGCTTTACTGAGAATATTTGGTCTATTGTAGAGAAACCACTTTGAAAGCCTCCCTGATACTCTCCTATAATACCTTCATAGTGCAGCTTTAATTTTCTATCTATGATTTTGGAGAGCATTTTATAAGACCTACACAGTATTGCGATGCCTTATAATTTTTGCACCCCAACTTGTTTACGTTTTGTGTACACGACGTATAATACTTTTTCAATAGTCCTCTGGAAACTGCTCCTCTGACCATATTCTGCATATGAGTCGATGCAGAAGATTACTTAGATAGGGACTCTCACTCTGGAGCAGTTATGCTGCTATCCCATCTATTCCAGAAGCCTTATTTTTTTCTGAGGTCTCGTACTGCTGCCTGTTCTTCGTCTTTGGTTGGTGGTGAGACTGGGACCTCTCGCTCTGCTTCTGGAGTGTTCACAGCTTCATTCATTGTTGGGGACGCTGTGAATAGCTTCTGGAAATATTTTAGCTATTTGTTTTTTATTTCGACAGGGTTGCCTATGATTGGTAGTTGTACATTTTCGCAAAGACTTGTTTGTGGGTTGAAGCTATCTCTTAGTTGTTTATTAGAGCTTCAGCTGACTACATTTAGGGTCATGATTTCGTTAATCGGTTGCATCTTGGTGTTGATGGTCTGTCATTTACTTCTTCGGCCCATTTTTCTAGCTTGCCGTCGAAGGGTTTTATATTGTTCTTTTTTGACCCGAGTTGACCGCTGGATGTATTCTTTCAGCACCTGATTTCTTATTTTACTCGCTTCCTTGCACTTTTTGTCATACCAGTCATTCCTACTTTTCTGTATCATGTATCCCAAAACCTCTTCGGCTGCTTTTGTTACTGTATCTCTTACTGTCTTCTAAAATGTTTTAATATTATCATTAGTTTCTCCTGCCTGTAGGAATACGTTGATGTGATTTTCCAACGCTGATATTTATGGGACGTTACTAAGCTATCATTCAGCTTGCATATCTGGTACTCGGAGTAACTGATCTTCCTCTTTTTACAGCTCTTGAAATGCGGCATTGGAACTTGACCCTTATAAGGTAGGGGTCCAAATCACGGGCAGAAAGACCTCAAGACAAACTTAATATCTATTTCAAAAGTCACTGACAATAGATGCGAGATAGTATTTATAAAAGATAAGATTGTTATCAGGGATGTAGATGGTGACGTGCAAATAAATGATGAAAAATTGGGACAGTCAAGGCTCGGATTAGTACATATGAATGTTGTTGTGGATTTATCGAAAGTGCATCATCTGATATGAAACTGACAGTTGGAGGCACATCATCATGCAATATGTGTGATCGTGGCCAACTAACAACCAAACCGTTTATTCCGAAAAAAAACAAGGAAATGTTAGAAATAATTCATCCAGATTTCTGCGAATCATCGAAGACCAACACTAACAGTGGATCTCAATACTTCGTGACGTTCACGGACGATTACAGAGAATAGTGTGAGTGATATTTCATAAAAAGCAAGAACTAAGTATTTGAAGCATTCAACGAATACAGGAGTTTTGTGGAGAATCAGACAGAATCCAAAATCAAGGCGTTACAATCCAACAATATTTGTAAATTTTGCCAATGAAAGTTCGATGAATTTTTGACACGAGAGGGAATCAAATGGCGTTTGATTGTGCCTTAGCGCCGCAACAAAATGGCGTTGCCGAACGCTTAAACTGATTGCTAGTTGAAATGGCTAGGAGTTTTTTAATTCAATTGGGACTAGATACGCTGCTTTAAGTGGAAGCTATTGCTACTTTAAACTATCTAAGAAATCGTAGTTCAAGCAGAACTCATGGAAGCAGAATCCCATGCAAATTATGGCATAATAAATAAGCAGATCTAAGACATCTTAGGGTAGTTTGCTTAAAAGCGCTTGTGCTACATAAGGGACCCGAAAAATGCAAACTTTATGAAAAGTCGATCGTAGGACAATTGCTCGGGTAATCCAGAACAGTAAAAGCATACATTGCTCGACTGAATGACATGTGAAAAATTACAGTCTAGATACGAACTACATTGGTACGAATGAGAATGATAAAAAGTAAATTATACCTATCTTCTGCGTCTTCCTTGCACTATAACCCCTCTCGGCCTTCGTTTCCTACAAAAAGCTCCACGAATTCTCTCGGTCCATTGTCCGCGTCCTTCGATTTCAAGATCGGACCAGCGATGAACTGTCTTCGTCGACCGGGTCAGACCAGCGTTTTCTCGGTACCCGCTCTTCGGTACTCCCAACGAATATCTTTTTGGGTATCCGTTGTTCATTCACGTGGCCAGCCTATTGTAGCTTCCACAGTCCTACCTACAATCGTAATCAAAAATTTCATGTGGTTTCGAATATGCCATTGGTCTACATCTAGTTTCGCTCCGATAATTCACCTTAAGACCCGTCTCTTGAAGGCGTTCAATATAAACTGAAACGATATTTACTGAAAAGCTAGTAATAATGGATACAAACTTATGACACAGTACAAACAAAAATAGGAGCATCAACTGACTGTAATGCATAAGAATTACCAACAATGGATTTCGTTAACCTACATTGGCAAAGAGAAATACAAGCTATCAAACTTTCTTAAAAAATTGAAACTGCGTTCAAAATTAAGCACAGCATCGAAAAAAAACTGAAACCAAAACTGAATGACACACCAATATACCAGGAACAGTGGCATATACAAACTGACATGCAAAGATTTCGAAATGGTATACATAGGAAGGGCAACATGGAAATTAACGACAGATTACAAAGAGCGCTTACAATCTTTCTTACACAATAGGGCAGACTCCAATTATGCAACGCACCTACAAAACCACGCACGTGAGCCTGACGCTATGCCAAAATCTATGACCTTGCCACACAAACAGAGCAAAGGGCCGAGACTTGACATCCTAGATAGGCTTGAAAAATATAAACATAGGAAAACAGGCGGTAACATTATCAATGAATAACTTATTACATTATCAATGAACAACTTATTACAAGTTCCGATGCAATTTTCTCAGTACTAGATCACACTCTCCACTGACAACGGAAACCAGGTGAGACAAAAAGCAAAAACCTATTATCGCTCTACCTAACCTAATTTAGTACTTACCTGTTTAACCCATACTACACCTATATGACGTAATTTCCTTCCACACATCCTTTAGACACTGGAGATGACTTAAAAGAGTCGAAACTTGTCTCCTAACACAACAAAGCATAGCCCGACGGCTTTTCAAGTAAAATGGCATTCATTTTGTTCGCGGGCACTTGAGTTAGGGTCGATATTTCACACACAAAGTAATGCACAGGTCTTATCACAGATTTGTATACTTGGAGCTTTGTTTTCCTGTGTGTGCAGCTTGTCTTCAAGATTTTCATAACTGAATAAAATATTTCAGTTACAAGCTGTATTCTTCAGCGTATTTCATTCCTTTTAAAAGCGGTTGTCGGCATTTCGACGTTCAGATACACAAAGTCGCCCAAATTTTCGATATTGTATTCACCAAGTGATATATCACGCATTTGAGATATTTTTCTTCGACTGCGTCATGAGCTTTGTTTTATTCTCATTGATTTGTGGCCCTACCAGTTTTGGCGTTTGTAAACAACTGTCACAAAATGTTGATGTCATCTGCATAGGCTACCACTTGGCTTGACTTGAACTCGTATAATATCGTAACTCTTGCAACAACAAGTAGCTTTCTTATGATGTACTCCAGAGCCATATTGAATAGTAATGAAGCCAGCCCATCTCTCCTGGTTATTGATGTGGACTTTGGAGGTTCTCAACGTCATTTTCATTTTGGTGAGATAGACAAATATGGCTGGGATACCAAAACAATGCATTATTTGGTGCAATACTTTACGATCAGTACTGTCGTATGCTTGCTTAACGTCAACGAAAATTTGCTGTACGTCTATGTTAAACTCCCAGATTTTTTCAAATGCCTGGTCGACAGTGAACAATTGGTCTATGATTTTTGTAATATTGTTTGTGTCGTACAAAGTTGTTATAGCCTGCATAGTTTTCGCACTGTATATTGTCACCTTTTTTTCTGGATAGGGAATATAATTGATTGGCTTCACCCTTTCAGCATATATTCTTGTTTTCAAATGTGCTGGATGGCTTTGTGGATGACTTTTTGAATACCGCTGCCACCATATTTAATGAGCTCTACTGGAATCTCAACGATGTCTGGCGCTTTATTATTCTTTTGTGCTTTGATGGTGGAACAAACTTTATACAGACTCGATGGGGCCAATGGAAGCTCACCGAGAATATCTATAGGCTCCGATGCTCTGAATATGTACGGGAGATTTAGGAAGTCCTCAAAATATGACGAAATATGAGGTTGATCTTTTAACACTTACAACGTCACGATTTGATTATTGGATAATATCTGCCCCTTCCCTTGTAAGAAAGGAAATGCATAACTGCCTTATTTGCTTTAAGATAACAGCAAGACTAAATCATCTGTTAATGGGATCACTGCCATTGATTCACGTACGTCCATAAAATCCTTTTGAATAGACAGGAATCGATTATGGCGGCCATCTAACCGTTACGAGATGGAACGGAGGACGTTGCGCAAAAACAACAAAAGCATATGTGGTTATTTTCGTGTGCATGGCAACAAAAGCATTCCATTTGGAATTAGCGTACGATTTGTCGAAAGAAACGTAGTTTGCGGCTATTCAACGATTTGCAGCATGAAGGGGAAGGTTTCGAACCATTTACAGCGTTTGCAGATCGAGTTTTGTTCAAGGCGAATATCAGAAAGTGTTACACACGAGTAACGAAGTCCTAGCTCGAGACGGTTTAGCCCACACTTTACTGGGCTCTGCAAAGCTGGATTAAAATCGATGAAGCCGCATCTTTACAAGACTATAGAAAAAGAGTTATTAAACATGAAAGAGTTTCATATACTTTTGGCACAGATTGAAGCATGCATGAACTCTAGACAGTTAACTGAGATAAGCGACGATACTTCAGATAACGCCGCACTAACACCAGGATATTTTTTGAAGGGTAAGCACTCAGTTGAGATCACAGGTGATCTAGGGGGGACCAATCGGACTTTATTAAAATGATGGCGATTGGTTCAGGCAATGAAGCATTCATTCTGGTACCGATGGACAAAGGAGTACTTTCAACGATTTCAAGAAAGACCAAAATGGGACGTCCTGAAGATGAATCAATGGAGATTAAACGTGTTTGCGCACGCAACTACGACGGCTTTTGAAGAAAAAAGAGAATTGGCCTACGGATATCAAATCAATAAAATAATTGACTATAAAAGACTAAAATGGTTTAAAACACAGGAAACCTTGAAAGTAAGGGGCTTGGGTCTTGTATAAACGACCATTTTCCATAATGATAATGGCCGTTGGCAAGGGTGTTGACCACTTATCCACGCAAAGATAGTCTGGTTCGGATTGAGACGCTAAAGCTACATAGAAATATGACAAAACATTCTATCACAAAAGTTTATCGGCTACAATTCAGCAGCTAATCAGACGAACTACAGATCGTTGAATTTCGAGCAAAGCTATCAACACCATAACCATCACCGTTTGTAAAACTAATTATAAAAAAGCAAAAACCACCTTCAAGTGAAAAAACGCGTAGGTAATCTACTGCGTGGATCTTTGCAATTGAATATACAGCTCCCCAAGTCCGACCTCTTAAAAGACAGAAAAATTATGGAGACGGTGAATGAAGGCTTCAGACATTTGTGCACGTTAGGAGGTAAAGTAACAAACAAAAAACGATACAGAAGTCTTGTTAGTGACTTTGCTGAGTTTTCACAACAAATTCTTCAAAAAATTGAAGTGCTGCGCTAGTCACGCTATAGTAAAGCGTGCAAGCGTATTCGACCTAGACTGTATGATTGAGTAGAGTACGAACGTGTTCCATTTAGACTATAGTGAAAAACTATCTCGTGCAGTCGGTTGAGTAGTGAGTGCCGAGCCGCGTGTGTTTTGGGCATATCTCGATGTTGCATATGAGTATTGTTACAATAAGGAATATTATGTGTAACTTATATCAAATCTAGCATATTATTCGGCCCTTTTCCATAACACGCGCTACACGCGATCTTCTTGGACAGATGCTTACGGTGATGTTTGGAATGAACAACCAAGTGATAGTCGATGTTGGCAACTTAGCAAAAAACCAAAAGAAGCAACAAAAATTGCTTTCTCACGAAGGTACAGTTATATTTGAAGCCACAAAAATATTAAACAAAACATCAAGTAGAATGAGCGCCCAACTCAGTCATTTTTTGAACAGCTTGAGGCAGGATTGAATCGGATTAACCAATTCCCTAATGACACCGATCACAATGCTTTAAATGTTCAGCCTTTAGAAACATACCAACAAGCCGTGAATTTCATTTAGAAGACCCATTGTAAATACAATCGTACTTTAACTGCTCTTTACACGAGAACAGGAATATGGGAGCGCATACAGATGGTGGAACTTGAAGCAGGTATTTGTAAGGCGCTGCTATCTCCACATTTTGATCTTCTGTATATGTTATGACAACAAAAAAGATATAGGTTGAATCAATTGATATCCAAAGGCACCTGCCTTTTATCACTAAGCTTTCATATGATCTAGTCAAGGCCACGGCTATTCCACAAATTCATGATCAGAAAACATTCTTTGAATACGACATTAACAACAATATTCACAGAATTAACGATGACGATCAAATTTGATTTGAAATATCAGAAGCAAAGATATTTAGCACGAAAAAATCAGTAACAACATATATCTGCTATCAGCATCCATACTGATCAATTGTGGACTAGATCTACCTGTATTATGAAGGAGGTGGACAAAATGTATACAATGGATAATTGTTTAACGCATGCATTTGCCCTTGAAAGTCTGATTTTAAAACAACTTGTAGTTATCGTGGGATGTTCATTGTCCATTCAGGACTGCTGCAATGGTCTGCTTTTTCGGCGAGCGAAGATATTAGTACTCGCCGGAATTGGCCTTATCTGAGGACGCATGAATGCGCTGGCAGGCTAGCATTGCGGTGTCGTGAGGCGGGTTCTTTCCCCAGCACAAGTGCCCAGTGCAAAAAAAATTTCGCAATCACGAATGAGAGGATAAAACGTCTTGGTTCGAAGGTGTCGAGGCCGAGGTAACCTACTGACGGGATGGACTAATAAAAAGCGACAGGCCGAGCCTGATTAACGTGAGAGGATTTCGTTATTACAATTGATATTTACGACCCCCAAATAAGAGTGGGGCATCCAAGTGAATGTGGTGCCCCCTCAAATCAAAATCCATTGTAGACGTGGCGATATATTTTTTATTTAAATGAAAAATACATACAATCGTAATTCGCATGGATTTTTCCGTTAAATGAAAAATAAAAATGTTTCAGATTCATGTTAAAGTATTATACGACTGAATCATTTAAAACTTTACCATAAATAAGAAACCTGCTCGAAGAGCTACTCTACCCTGCAAGCACACCTGTAACAACAAAGAAAAAGGGGTGAGATCACCTGATGGCTAGTTCATGAGTGGAGAGGCCAGCCAACGTGGTGGGTCCCATACCCGGTCAAGATTCGAGTGAAATGGAAAGACAGAGTTTCCCTTTATTTATGTACTTATATACTAATGCACTAATAAGTGTAAAATTGTCTGCAATTTTAATCCTCATTCACTACAATGTGATCACAATCACAACACAGAGTTGAACTACAAAAGCTAGATCCATTCTGTCAATTTTTCTAAATTCAATTCAAAGTTAATTTGCATAGTAAGATATTTAGTGTTAAAAAGCTCATTCATGTTCAAGGTTTCTTTTGGAAAGGGGGGAGGTAAGGGCCTGCAACTCACTTAAAACAGTTACAACGAAAACTAAATCGCAAAAAATAGTATTGAACAAGACTATAACTTTATGGTCACTCTGGAAAGAAAACACTCTCAACATGATGTTGTTAATTAAGGTCTTATTTAAATTGATCAAGCAAAAATTTCAGGTCCTCAACAGGTCGATACATAAAATAATAAAAATGAACGTTCTTCTAGGTCCTTCAATATCCGGTATTCGTACGAGTTAACCTCCCGATCGTTGAAACCGCACCGCACTAACTGTTGCACTTCTGTGACCAGACTGTTGTATTTCGCCGTTTTTGGTGCCTTCTCTTCAGCACGAGCTAAAATTGTTCTTCATCTTCGTAGTTGACACAAACACGGCATACTGCGTCGGAAAAGTCAGTTATTATTGCCAACGACACTTGTGGCAAGTCACATAAGTAACAATACTAGGTTCCGTTTGAAGATATACTCGTATTTTTCCAAGCTTTAATTCCTCGGAAAGATACATCCACCACATTAATTTACCTTCCCACGATCCCCACGATCTAAACTTTTGATTCTAGCGTCCTAATCGTAATCGGCTAGAGCATGTAAAGTTTTTGATTGGTCTGACAGAAATGAAGGCTTTGCCACTTAATCGGACAAGTGAGATTTTCGTTTTGGTGAACTAGCAAGCGCCATGGAATAAAATAGAGCAAGGCAGGCACTTATTATGGGAATTTTTTAAAGGCTAAGTAAGCTGTTTCGACCAATGAATGGTCGATTTTCCTCTCTTCAAAGAGCAGTCGGACATGGGATTGAGGACGCTTTTGGGAAAAGGAAGTAACATGTGTAAACTTATATCATTGTTACTACACTTTTAATTCTTCCCCAAAACTACAATTAAATTACACTGAACTTCACTGGTATCCTTTAAGTGAAAAGTTTCCGTACAATGTTTTATTAATCAGGGCTGCACTTCTTCAATTCCAAGCGAGCAAACACTTAAAAATCGTCTACGTAGTATCTATCTACTTTCTTTGTCTTGTTCCCAAGATTTTTACACTCCATAACCTCACATATTCACATGAGAATGGTCTTCGATCGGAAAATCTGTCCACAAAATCGCGCACGTAATGACTCGATCTCGCAAACAACGCGTTCTTTCTTTCCAACAATTCCTCCTCGTTTATTAAGACACGGCACCAAATGTGAAAAGGCGAAGAGCTATGCAATTCTGTTCAATACCTAAAAAAAGATAGCGTGACCCGAACCAAATGTATGCAAATTTCGTACTACTACTGCTCGAACTCAAGCCCAAATTATATTCCCCGATTCACACGACGAGCCTCTTCATGGCGGTAATGGCAGATTCTTGGCCCAAAGAACCTTGTAATTGCTTGGCTAAATTGTGTAGCAATTGTGTTGCCATTATCGATTTTATTTGTTAGTTTTTTTGCGGAAAAACTTTTTATCGATAATCGTAGCGGTGATAGTGGCGGGGTTTGTTTTGGGCTAGTAATAATAATTTGATACGCAACTTTTCAAATTGTTTCGCATTTGTTGCGTTTTTATTATTATGAAATTGCTCTTTTTTTTGTGAAGGTCTCTCAAGCAGTTTGCCTAGGCGGGCTGCTTGATTACTACAAACTACTGACAAATAATATTTGGTTATTCATTGCTCCAAAGGCAACCAACTCACAAACAACCTCTCATGAAACAAGAACAAATATACTAATATACTCTCAGCTCAAAGGCTGGTCCAGAACCATCAGTTCTCAAGATACATCACTTCATTGGTTCCAGTATTCAATTTAACTTATTTGCCAGCAGGAATAACACATATTATCAAATCAGCCATCATTCAACCATCTGAATTATTCGAATCATTAGCAACGGAACAGAAAAGTTTGATAGCCGAAACAAAGTCCAGCACCATGGAGTTACAGCAACAGCACCAATTCTAACATCATAGTGTGTGGTCTTCATAGTAATCTTTCTAATTTAATATAACAGTCGCCGGAAAATCAGCATCCCGGACCGTAAAAAATCAGCGACTACTTGGTACTAACCATATCACCTTCTCCAGTGCCGATACATTCGACCAAGATAATGAGATATTCTAACTATCTCTAAGCGATGGCCCGAGAGGGGTATGAAGGACCCCAAATAAAAAAGCCGGACTGGCTTTTGATGGGCGGCAATGTTCACATATATCAATTAAATTAAAAAATTTAGCGTGTGTGAATTCAATATAGTATTGGAATCTGATCAAAAGTCCATATGAACTGACTCACTATTTTTTTTTTAAATACCTCCATTCCCTACCACTCTCTCCATCACTCTTTCTTCGTCGCACAACGCTCGTGCGATCTGAATTTACATTACGTCGCTTGGTCCTTTGTGCCACCCAGACAATGTTTAACACATCGGTATAAGGGGGCACACAATATAATGTGAACTAGTCCTTTTCATGAACATCTAGTCCAAAAAAAACACAATCATGATCAGCTCTCAGAGATAAAAAAAATTCAATATAATACGACGCATTCAAAAAAAAACTCTGAGTAACTGTCACTTCAGTATCCCGCCGATAGGGTCAAAAAAGAACGCCCTAAGAGAATGGGCTCATAAAAGCAGGATTACAGGTCCACGCTACAATCAGTGGTCATTAAATGCTCCCTTAGTCTTTTCTTAAATACCATAAGTGAGTTTGCTTCCTTAACAATCTCTGGTAGATTGTTATATATACGCAGAGCATCATTCGTTGCATCGTTCTTTAGTCGATCCGTTCTGGCAAAAGGTATTACGAATTGATCTGCATTCCTCGCATTATATGGGTTGATCTGTGATACCTTAATTAACAGCGCTCATTCCGATCCATTAGTTTTTGAATTTCTGTAGATAAACTTAGCTTTCTCCATAATAATAATTTGACTAAAGGTTAATGATTTAGCCAATTGGTAAACCAAACTAGTTTGAGTAAGCATTGGCAGCTTCAGAATGTTTTTATACGCTTTGGTCAGCAGCCTGGATATACTATTTAAATGTAGCTTTGCTGATTGACTCCAAATAAGTACTCCATAATGCAATTTCGCCCGGACAAACGCATTTAGAACAAGTTTCTTGATGTGCTTTGGAAAATCCTCATTTCTTCTTAACAATCCTATTATTGGGGCTAATTGCCTCCTTATGTTATTTATGTGTGGTAACCAGGTCATACGATGGTCTAATTTCAAGTAAACTTTTCAGCTTCATCGATCACATACAGAACACTATCGACTACAACATCTTATCAAATTTCACCCGTTTCCCTTGCCCTAATTTTTGTTAATACCTACTGCATAGTTTTACAATCATTGGTGCCAGAAAAACAAACTGGCGCTTATGGCTTCAAAAATTTGATTGAGTGGCTGCACAAACTTACTCCCATACTTGCTTAATTTTGATTGCAACATGGAGGATTATGTTTATTAATCTCCATTCACATACGTTGAGCCCAATCAACAATAAATTCTATCTTTATTGGAATTCACATTACGTTCACGTCAAATAATCAGTAAGGTCTAAATCAAGATTACATTTTAATGAGTTATTGCGATAGTAAGGGTACGTATTGAAGATAATAATCATAAGCTTAAAGACCCAACTTGACTGCCTCCTCCTAATTTTTGTATTCAGCATTTAACTTTTCACACGCTCTGTGCGTAAAGCCAATATTTCTAAATAATATATTGTAAATCACATCGCTTTCAGTAGCTATTTACAGCTCATTTGATTTAAGCACTATCAAGTTAATTGAGGTGTTCGCATTATCAGTATACTATTAATTCTGCCAGTGATATGTAGTATTAAATGTATGTTCATCATTAAAAGCTATCGTGCCATTTCTTATTGGTAATATTGGCAAAATATGAATGAAATCACATAAGTTTGAACAAAAGTAATATATTGGCAATTACATTAATTTTTTATCGCTTGCTATTAATTATTTTATGGCTAATCATTGACGTTAATGAATGTTGGATGATATGGCATTGATAACGTCTAAGGTGGCCATACGACAAAGTTGAAAATTTTACTTTCAACGGTGACTGTTCAATGCAGATAATCTGCAAAAATTTTCAAGAATGTCTAAAATGCTAAAAGCTCAGCATGTTCGGTGTCAGTTTTATTGAATTACATTTTGTTTTAGCTTATATATATATATATATATATATATATATATATATATATATATATATATAGATGTATATATATATATATACATATATATATACTATATATATATATATATATACATATATATATATATATATATACATATATAGATCTACATATATATATATATATATATATATATATATATATATATATATAGATATAGATATATCTATATATATATATATATATATATATATATATATATATATATATATATATATATATATATACAAAAGCTAAGTACCTGATTTGAATCGCGATAGCGACAACTAGAACGTATTCCAGCTGGGTAGACACACGGTCAAACGTGGTATTGACCATATTCATTTCTCGATTGCCAACATTATCCAGAAAACGAGATACTCTAACTATCTATAAGCACACTCCCGATAGAGGCTACAGTGCTAAAACAAAAACGAAAAAAAATCTCTGTTGATTGCAACTCAAAAATTACTTTTTGAAAGTGTTTTTTCTTCGCTCATAAAGCCTTTAAGCCCAAGATAAACTCCAATTAAAAATTCTAAACGTCACATACCAACACTGCAATACGAACGCAATCTGACGATATACGAGTACTATATTGTTTCATATTGAGTTATAATTGTTTGTTGAGAACTCTCTTATTGAATTAGCTATTGATGAATTTAAATTAAGAATTCAAGGTCTATATCAATGCAAGATAAAAATTTATTTGAAATATTGAAACATTACTACCCCTCTTTGAAGCAATCGAGTCTATGTTTAATTAAACTGAATTAAGTTACGAAAATCATTACAAACATATTCATGCTTATGTATTGTGTTGATATCTGATACTTTTCAATTTAAGAGACGTTCATTCAATTTTCAGAAATTCTGCCGTTAACGCACAATGGCACTATGAAAAACTTCTTAGTAAAAAGCTTCTCATAGAAGAATAAATTGAAATTATTTGAATTGAATAATTGATTCTTGACTCAAATTAATTGAACCGAATGAAACATGCTTTGTTAAATTCAATCTCGTTATTAAAATGTAACAACAATCCTCTCTTTGTAAGTTTATACAGCACAACATTTTTGGCTAAGATATTCCAAAATGAACAAAGATAGAAGAATTTAACTAGCTAGCGTAGAGTATACTCTTACCAAGAATGCTTGGTGACCAAACCAGGAGAAGCTGTTCTGCTCTCTTGACTATTCTTCATTAAGGGATGCATCAGACTACGACTATTTAGCCGCACTTCTGTCGCAAGTTACACATGGTTAAATGGAAGCCCGCACACTGCGATTTTCAACAATTTTGTCCAGGTTGGCAGTCGCAGGAATTTGCGATTTTTCCTAAAACCAGTTTAGCAGGTAGTTTCTATGTTACTCGCGCAGGACATTTGACACAGACGTGCATGGAAGTTTCTTGCATAGCGCAGAAATGAGTTAGCGCATGTGTTCCTGGCGAAGACATACCTTCAAATGAGCATTTTAGTTCTGCGCATGCCTGAAGTTCCTTCGGAGATCTTGTCGCAGTGTGTTCGTATTTGCGTCTAAAAATCGCTGGTTACGACAGTAAAATCGCAATGTGGCCGAACCCTAAGAAAACATTTTTTTTTTGAATACCTCCATTCCCTTCCACTCTCCATCACACTTTCTTCGTCGCACAACGCTCGTGCGACCTGCACTTCACATTTCGTCGTTTCTTCAGGTATGCCACCCAGACAATGATTAGACCATTGGTATAAGGGGACACACAAATTATGTGAATTTATCTTATTAATCTCATCTTGTCCATTTCGTGATCAGCTCTCAGAGATAAAAAAAACTTTGTAATACGCCGTGAGAAAAAAAACTCTGAGTTATAAAGTTAGCTGTCATTTCAAGCATCTCGACGATAGGGTTTAAAGTGCCCTTAGATGCTATGTTGAAATTTATTGGACTGAGTTTCTCCATAATAATATCTTTCTGCTATACAATCTCGACGATAGGGTCAAGAAAGGCCGTAAGATGCTATGTAGAAATTTATGGCACTGAGATTCAATCGTTGTTAAATAAATATTCTTTATGTCTTTTTTTAAAAACTATAAGTGAGTTTGCATCCTTAACTGAATCTGGGAGATTGTTGTATATACGCAAGGCATCATTTGTAGCATCATTCTTTAGACGATCCGTTCTTGCAAAAGGTATTATGAATTAATTTGCGTTCCTAGCATTGTAGTGATTTTTCTGCGATACTTTCATAAATTGAATATGTGACGAATAATTTGAATTCAAGCATTTAAAAATAAACTTGACTTTCTCTGCTTCAACGATTTGAGTAAATGTTAATGCTTTCGCTGATTGGTACACAAATCTGGTTGGTGTACGTATTCGTACATTTAGCATATTTTTATAAGCCTTGGTAAGCAACCTGGAGATGATATTACGGTGTTGCTTTCATGACTGGCTCCAGATTACCACTCCGTAATGTAGTTTCGACAAAACGATTGCATTTACCACCATCTGCTTGATATTGCTTGCAAATCCTTCATATCTTCTCAGTAATCCAATAACAGGAGCTAATTGTCTTCTTAAGTTGTTTATATGCGACAGCCATGTTAATTGTTGGTCGATGATGAGTCCAAGATATTTGAATTCCGCTACTCTCTCCAGTCTTTCGCTATTAATTCTTATATCAATGTTAATGTCTTCCTTGTTCTTCTGTTTGAAAATAATGTATTTGGTCTTAGAAGTATTTAGCGCTAGCTTATTATTACTTAACCACGAATGATATGTACTTAGATCGTCCTTAATGGTATTCTCTAAGTAATATTTTTTGCATCTCGAGTAAAGTAGAACTATGTCATCAGCATATAGTGCATAGTGTCCCTTTATTCCACATGTATTTAAATTGTTAGTGTATAACAAGAATAAGGTAGGGCCAAGTATGGAGCCTTGGGGAACGCCTGACTTCATAGGTGTCAAGTCGCTCAATACATTATTGACTACTGTCTTCTGCGATCTCCCTTTTAAGTTACTCCTAAAAAGTTGATTTGGTTTCCCGTGAATACCATATAATTCGAGTTTACGAAGGAAATACTTATGATCCACCGTATCAAACGCCTTTTTCAGATCCACAAAAATGGCAGCAACATAGTCACCCTTGTCAAGTCCTGTATTTATGAAACGCGTGACTGAGAAAAGAGCATCAAAAGTTTCTTTATTTTTCTGTAAACCAAACTGTTGTAAATTTAAAATTGAATTTTCCTTAATGAATGATGATAGACGGATGTTTATTAATTTTTCGAATATTTTACTAAATCCTGTTAAAAGCGCTTTCGGGCGGTAATTATTTGGATCCATGTGGTCTCCTCCCTTGAAGATTGGGACTATTTTTGGTAGTTTTCCTTCCTCAGGAAACGTTCCCTTCCTAATATGTTTGTTTAGACAATTTGCAACACATTCTGCTATCTCTTCCTTTATAAGTTTTATTTCATCCATGGTGATATTGTCTATACCTGGTGCTGTATTTTGCTTCAATTCATCAATAATTTTCATTACTTTAACTTTGTTAGTTAGATGCATGTGAAAGGAAGATTTGGGCGACGTAATTGTAGAAGTGAAATTGCTTGTTGGCGCTGGCTGGATTCCATTGGCAATTTTTTCACCTATAGTTGAAAAAAAGATATTGAGGTTACTTGCAGCTTCAAATGCATTTGCTGAAGATGAGTTCTCTTTGGTGAAATTCTGGGTCGTCGAGTTACACGGTGAGATTCTTATAAGTTCATTTATTATGTCCCATATTTCATGCGCATTGTCGGCCGCTGCATCTAGTCTTTTGGAGTAATACAAAAGTTTTGCTTCTTTCACAACACGTTTAGATGTTTCATTGGCTTCGATGCAAAGACATATAAAGTAATGGACGCGAAATGAGCTTATTTTCATCCATACGTGAGTGAAGTACATGCCTTCCTCTCGCATGCGAATTGAAATCCCCCTGCCTTTCACGCTGCTAGAGAATCCACACATTCGAGTGGCTCTCTAGTTGCACTCACGAAAATCCCACTCCTTTTATACCTTAACCCCCGAATTGTCAACGAAAAATCAACCATATGATTGAAAACATATGATTTGTGAAAATTCAACATTGATGGGAAACGTCTGATCAAGTTGAATATGAAATTGTACATAAAACAATTTTTTAAGATAAACCGTGTTGAATCTAGTGCAAAAGCGTTGCAAATGTGACAATTTATCAAACTGAAAAGTTTGTTACGGATCGCGAGTGTTTTTGTGCCGAAAAATGAAAAATGAAGTGACGTGTGAGAGATTTTAAAAACAGCTCTAGGAAGCATGTCAGGTACGTATCCTTCATAGGGTAAGTCATGTTCAATCTTTTATATCGTTCAAGTTAGGATGCCCGCACGGAAAATTGATTTAGTTCAAGATGCGAAAATTAGTGGGAGACGTCACATCAAATTTATTTGAAATTCGAATCAACAGCTAATAACGCGCCAACTTCATGCTACATGATAAAGTGCTTCAATTCTCTCGATGCATTTCGTATCCTCTCTCTGACATCTATGCTTTGATGTATACAAACCTGAGCGATTGATCATTCATGTTCCGTTTGTAGTTCATATAAGCCTTCCGCTTGTTCTTACTTGCCTCAATAACTTTTTTGGTTGTCCATGAATGTTGACATCTTATTTTTTTCTCTGTAGTCGAGGTGTCCTTAGCTTCCATTATGATGTTTGTGAGCTCCACTAAGTTTGAAGGTTTTTGGTTAATTAATAAACCCTTAAGGTTTGATCTAAAGAGGTCCTTATTTAAGTATTTGAAAACTTTGTAAGCAGGCTTTTGCTTTTTATTTATTTTAATGCCTTAAATAACAACTTTCAAAAGACAATGGTCAAGTTTAGGCCAGTCCTCTAGAGTATAAGCAATTTTCCCAGCAATTAGATTATCATTTGTGACTATGTTATCCAGGCAGGTATTAGATGCTAGTCGGGTAGGTTAAAGTGGGTTCACATTAGTGGCACCATTGGTTTCTAGTACGTCGTTGTACATCCTTGACTCATTAGATTCAACCATTAGATCTATATTCGTATCGGCAACTGTGATCAAATTATTTTCCATAGAATATAGTTCATCCAATGTCAAGCACAGGTCTTTCGCGTTAAGTCGGGTGGGGTTATAAAATGTGCCAATTTTTATTTTCTTTCCAGGGCATACTAGTTCGATGACTATCATATTGTATTTATCCGGTATTACTCGCCTCGTTACGTAATTAAGAGTTTTTTTTAATATAAATTGCTGTTCCTCCACCTCTTCTGGGCCTGCAGGAAAATACAGAATCGTATCCCTGGATGTTGTAGTACTTCACTTCCTCGGAATATATCCAGACTTCATTAAGTATAATTAAATCTATATTCGAATGTTGCTTTACATAAATTTGAAGTTCGTTAAGTTTTTGATTTAAACTTCTTATATTAGCATAGAGGATAGAAATTTAGGTGTCTTCAAATATCTTTGTATTATTGAATGGCATATTAATCATCGTAGTTAATGCTTCTCTTAGCAATCAAAATCCTACGTTTTGATTCTGGGCATTCCGTCGAATCTGTCCGGTGTGTATGACCAATTTTTGTACCATTTTCCATACAATTACAACATTTTTCAACTGAGCTTTTACAGTCTCTGTATCATGCTGTGATCCACATTTTGCACATTTCAGTTTCCCTTCACATTTTGATGTCTTGTGATTGAACTTTTGGCATTTGAAGCACCTCGTGACGTTTAAATCTTCCTTTATGTAGTATGATCCATAGTCGATATTAACATATCTATTCGCTATCTTCCTGAACTTCCATTCACCTCTAAAATATGTAACCATTTTCCGCTCCGTATTCTTCTAGAGTGAGCCAATTCCATTTTATCTTCATCTAAAATGTTCGGGTTCAGACTTTGGATTTCAATTCTTAGCTCCTCGTTTGTGAATTGCTTCTCTAATCCATTTATAACCAATCTTGGTTGAAGAGACTTAGTTTCCATTATTCTGTATCCCTTCATATTTTCCTTAATAATATTGAGAAGCGTAGATGAATTTTCATTCGAAGAAGTCTTAATAATTCCTCCACCATTTCGAATCGGACGGACTAGCTGGAGTGGAATCTTGCATTGACAGGGTCGGATTTTAGATTTGAAATCGGAAAGAGTTTGATCGGAGCTTGAATGGGCTTTGGGCTTGATGATTATGCCTTTTTGTGATGTTGTGTTTGTGCGTTTTTCTTTCTGCAAACCAGTATCCAATTTGGTCACATCTGCATATGTAATTTTATTTACATGAGTGTTTTTTTCCATTAAGGCACTGACGGTAGACTTCAGTTCAATTAGCTGGTTGACTGTTTGCTACATTTGTTCCATGAGACGATCATCTTTTAATTTTTTGCTATAAGATTTACAAGCGGAGCACATCCAAAGAACATCTTGAGTAACTCCATAATCTTTAGATATCTTTCTTCAGACATTTTAATACAGCTTATGTGAACCACTTGTTACATATTCCATCACAGTTTTTTGTTGGATTTTGAGGTCTGACTGAAGGCTATGCAGCCATAGAGAAGAGATGGTCTTATGACTTGTTTGTTGGTGAGGAGTTTATTTTTTACATTCAGTTTTCCCGACCTTAAAAAGGAGTGCAAGGAGGATAAGATACCTAAACAGTCTCTTGTCACGTATGTGGCTAGTCCATGTAAGTCTATTGTCATTTTTTGGACACAGTAGTATATATATATATATATATATATATATATATATATATATATATATATATATATCCTTCATCCTATCCTGAAAAAAATAACGTTGTCTATCCTCGCGTGTAAGAAAACTACACATATATACGAATGAGATTTATATACATGTTAGTATGTGTTCGAAATGGAACATATTCAGTTGAGTTTTAAATTATTTGGTAATTTTTAACTAAATTAATCGTTCAGTCATGTATTTGATGCAAACATTTCGATTATGTTTAGCTTTGCAAACGCATTTTAGGCGAAAACAAGCTGAACTAGCAAGAGAGTGCTCCTGCCAGAAAGGTTTTGTAAAACAATGAGGAAATCCAACAATACATCATTCATATCAAAACTTGACTACTGTACAGATTCCATAAAATGAGTTTGAAAAGTTATTAGGGCTATTATGTTTTTAAATTCGCCGCCATTTTGTTCCAAGTGTTTTGACACCGTAGCTTAGTTAGTCATGATAACACATCAATATTACAAACCGTTTCTAACATTTTTATCAAAATTCCTACATATTTGATGTGTCTAGGTCCGTTGCAAACGTTTATCTCCCTAGTATCACGTGGTAATGTTTTTGTAATTGTTGAATATTCAATCGGCTGTAACTTCGCTGTTTATAAATCAATTATTGTGAAATTTTCAGAACGCATACAATTGCTTCCAAGAAACTTAATTGTAGCTTTTGGGAAATTTTAGGGCCCCATCTTGATTTTATAGGCAAAAATTTAAAATTTATAAAGCATACTATTATTAACAAAGTTGATCGAAATTCGACTTCTTAGGTATTTGTTGCCCTTGTGCTCCTAAAATTACATCTTTGTGATTTTTTTCAGATTTTTCAGGTCAAAGATGTCCAATCGCGAGGGGAGGACACCAAATTTTCGTACATTTCCCTTTCCCCTGCATTTTAAGACCTGCTTTGTAAAGTTCTCATCATGACCTTTCATTTGATACCCATATTGCCTACATGCAATGAAAGTTTTTTTTCAGTGGCTACTCCCCTTAAGCACCTTATAAATTTCTATTTGTGATGAAACTTTGAAGAGGGCATCACTTTGCAACTGCCTACAAAATCGTATGTTCCTAGCTTATGCAGTTAGCGAGAAAAAGTGTTGTGGCACACGGACAGACAGACAGATAGGACGCGATTTTAGTAGGGTATTGTAAAATGATTTTACAAAACCTAAAAACAGGTAGTTTCATATAAATGTTTTTTTTAAGTTTTTCCTGAAAACAAAGATGGCATCGTGATCTTCCCTTTGATTGTGGTGGAACAATTTTCAATCTCTTCACTGGAACTAATTCAGGTGATGCTGGTGGTGACATTGGTGAGCTCTCACGAGAGAACGAAGACAAAAGTAAGCATTCATAATCAGATAGACATGTAAGACGTTGCCAAAGAAAGTCCAAGTTCCCGTAAAAAAATTTGTTTTTGTGTGTGAGCTGCCATTCTGGATTTATTACTTTGAAAATGATTAAAGCGTGCAAAGTAGAAATATCTATAATATTCGAAAACACAGCCATTGGCCACCAGTTTGATTTTCTTTTACAGCTTTAACAGGATAACATTTTGTCAAATGAATCAAAACCAGCTGCATGGATATACATTGATTGAGTCAAGTAAACGTTGTGATGAAAATATCTACGCAAACATTTCGTTCGATTGTAATAGGGTATGATTCTGATATCGCAAACAATATCCAAAAGTGGGAAGCCTACTGGAAAACGAGAGCTCTGAGTGGCCTTCATTGTGGGAGTTCAAATCGCATGTTATTGTTTTCAAGACAATTAACGAATGGTTGTGTGTGATCTATATAAATTCTAAAAAATCTGGCTGATAAGCGTACACGCCCCCACCCAAGAAAAGAGCGGAGAAACAGAGGAATTGTTCTACAATCACCTAGGAAGGCTAGTCGACTCATTTCCTACAAAGGACACAAAAATATTTTTTTTTATTTTAACGCTAAGGTTCGCAGTGAGCTATCTCATCGGGGAACGACTGAAAGATATAGCCTCTACAATGAAACAAAATCCAAAGACCAGCGCCCAATCATTATTGATCTGCTGCCATATATCAAAGACGCATTCAACAAAGACCAGCCCGCTACAAAAATTTGACATCGCAAAGCTCCAAACGGCGTCGGTTGCAAAAAACTTCATGGTGCTCTAGAGTTCGTCATAAGAAAGCTAACATATATTACTATACAAGCTTATGCGGACGACATAGCAATGGCCAAGAACTCGTGCTGAAACTCGACAGTGAAGCAAAACTAGTAGGGCTACAAATCAATGAGAATGAAACAAAGCTCATGAGCAGTCAACGAAAAATACCTCAAATACACAAAATATCTCACTTGGCGAATACAGTATCGAAAATGTGACCCAAATTTGTGTATTTAGGTGCCGACATAACGAGAACCCCTAATGAAAGAGACGAAATACGTTGAAGAATGCAGCTCGGAAAAAAAATTTTTATTCAGTTTTGATGATTTTGAGGACTAGCTTCATACACAGGAAAACAAAGCTCCAAGTATACAAATCTGCGATAAAACCTTTATGTATGAAACATGGACCGTAACCCAAGTATCCGCAAATATATTGAACGTCTTCGAGCGTCGGGTCCTTAGGTGAAAAATCGGAGCGAAGCTAGTTGGGAAGCAATGGCGAATTTGATACAACCATGAGCTGTATGAAATTTTTGACGAGCTGTATGAAATTTTTCGATTGTAAGACTGTGAAAGCTGCAATGGGCTGGCCACATGAATTGTATGATGAGCAAAGGATACCCAAAAAGGTATTCGTTGGTAGAACTGAAAGCCGGAGGAGATCAGTGAGGAAACCGAGGAAACACTGGTCTGACTCTGTCGGCGAACACAGCTCATCGCTGCTCGGACTTGGAAATTTTGGGACGCGGTCAATGAACCGAGACAGTTGGGTGCGCTATTTGCAGGAAGCGAAGGCCCGAGAGGGGCTGTAGTGCTTAAATACTTGGGGTATATATCATAGAAGTGTTTCTTGAGATTATTTATTTCTGATGGATGCATATCATATGTTGCGTAGGAGACTCTTTTGCCTAAAGCATACTCCTGTCTACTCAACTTGCTTTATAATTAATTTTGCTGTTTGCACAGATTTTGCTGTATGTTGACCTTACTTAAAATGGATTCATCAAAATTATGATTGTTATGAGAAAATATTATACCTTCCAGGAGCCACCCCTGTTCTATCCACCTAGTTCACAGTTATCATAAACACCAACTGGTAAGCCTGTTTACAATTGAGTTTACACAGAATACTAAAATATTTTAAATATCATTGTGACTAGGTAATATTTCGGTAAGATTAAAGCCCTAATGCTCATATCAACAATGCACAATTACAGTTACTTGTTTACCTACAAATTGCAATGCAATAGTCTCTCGTATGCACATTTCACCGTATCTTTATTACTGGCTATTAAACATACTCTTCTATACTACAAATTTGTATTATCTTCAGCTCTTCACGATTTTCACATTGCTTTGTGAAAACCGTAAATACATATATACGAATTTGGATGAATAAAATATGTCTGGCCGAGTTTTATTACTTCTTTATTAAAATAGTGACAATTTCAACATCAGTAATGTAAAAAATAAGGTTTCGTAGAACAAATCAAATCAGCCTTGAGGCTGAACACTAACCCTGGGGAACAGACCGAACTTCAAGTTGCTCAGGTAAGTTAATACATGATTGTTATTAAGGACCAGGATGTATTAATATTAAAGGAAAATTAGATTAAAAGATCATTGAAGCATTTTTGTTGTTATTATGATTATTGTTAATTTTTCTTATAACGCCGGATTTACGGTTCCTATTTGATTGCAATATAATAATAATTTAATCATAAGTTGGCTATTTAGTTAAACTTTATTACATTAGTTTATTGTCTTGAAAAAATCTTTGTACTAGATGCTTTTTTGAAAAATTTTTCTTACTATCAACTGACTGTTTTGCGCATAATAAATACTTTTTTTAAAATATTAATATGTCTTTTCTTATGATCTAAATTTATATTTAAGAAACTAAATTTATATTTAAGTCACTTCCAAGATTAAGGAAAGATGGGCATCATATTTCAAGAACCTCCGTAATCCTTCACACGGCTTTAGAGTCTATACATGTTTGCGAAGAGCTTCCATTGGCCCCATTAACTCCGGATGAAGTTTGTTCTATCATCAAAGCCCAAAAGAATAATAAAGCGCCGGAAATCGATGAGATTCCAGTGGAGCTCATCAGGATGGTAGCAACAGTGTTCATAAAGCTTTTCACAAAGTCATGCAGCACATTTGGCAACAAGTAAATATGCCGAAAGAGTGGAGCCAATCAATTATATTCCCTATCCACAAAAAAATTCACAAGGTACAGTGCGAAAATTATAGAGGCAAATCACTACTTTGTACGGCGTACAAAATATGTTCAACAATCTTAGAAAATAAAATCGGATCATACGCCAACAGTATAATTGGGGAGTATCAAGGTGGTTTTAGAGCAGGGAGATCGACAATATCCCAATTGTGCACAGTCAAGCAGCTACTTGAAAAATGATGAGAGTTTAACATACGACATTATTGATCGTAACGTACTGTACCAAATATTGCCTTGCTTTGGTATCCCAGCAAAATTAGTCCATCTTAGCAAAATGACAATTACGTCGACGACCTCCCAAGTCCGCATCAATAACCAACTCATTAATGCCTTTGACACAAATATCGGACTAAAGCAGGGGGATGTGCTGGCCCCATTGCTATTCAATTTGTCTCTGGAGTACGTCATAAGGAAGCTACCTGTCGATACACGAGGTACTTTATGATACAAGTCGAGCCAAGTAGTAGCTTATGCAGGTGACATCAACATTTTGCCATGGCCATTAAAAACTGCCAAAGAACTCTTCCTGAAACTCGATAGCGAAGCAAAACTAGTAGGGCTACAAATCAATGAAAATAAAGCAAAGCTCAAGACGCAGTCGAGGAAAAACGCCTCAAATACACAGAATATTACACTTGGCAAGTACAGTATCGAAAATGTGGGCAAATTTCGGTATTTAGCCGCTAAAATTATGAAAACGGGTAATGAAAGGGACGAAATACGCCGAAGAATACAGCCCGCAAATAAAATATTTTATTCAATTTTGACGATCTTGAAGACCAGCTGCATACACAGGAAACAAAACTCCAAGCATACAAATCTGTGATAAGACCTATGTTATGCTATGGGTATGTAACATGGACCCTAACCCAATCATTCGCAAATATATTGAATGCCTTCGAGCGACGAGTTCTGAGGCGAATAATCGGAGGGAAGCTAGATGGGGACAAATGGCGAATTCGATACAACCATGAGCTGTATGAAATTTTTGACGAACTGGAGGTCTCAACGATTGTAAGACTGTGGTAGCTGCAATGGGCTGGACACATGAATCGTATGGACGAACAACGGATACCCAAAAAGGTATTCGTTGAGAGAACTGAAGGCCAATGGAGAAACCAAGGAAACGCTGGTCGACGAAAACAGCTCATCGCTGCTCGGATCTCAAAATTGGAGGACGCCGTCAATGGACCGAGACAGTAGGAGGCACTATTTGCAGGAAGCGAAGGCCCGAGAGGAGCTGTAGTACTACGCAAATTATTTATGGGGATACCTCTGATCCTTACGCGTGACGGAAGGTTACCATAAAGAACACGTGTATTGAAAAGATAAAAGTTCAATTCTTTATGTGTTACTTTGTCAGAATTTGAAAACACTGGAATTTATATTTTAATAACACACTATATTGCAATACTGTTGGTTAATCACTTTCAGGCGGTGGGTGTATCTTTATGTTAGGTCATAAAATGTTTCTTTAGGATAAAGACCCATTGAGGTCTATCTTTGCTACATCAAAACATTGTCGATCTAATCTGGTGATGCTCAGGCTGAAGTGATTAAGGTATTTTATTGCAATGTGTCACTTAATTACATGCATGGAACAATGTTCCTACATACGTGGCTAGTTCTGCTACTTGTTTTTTTTTTTACTATTATTGTACATATAAATTGTCGAAATAATTAAATAATTGATAAGACTTATATTAAATTTTCTCACTTAATATTCCTGTAATAAATGCCTTTCCTTAAAAATTATTAAATTATCTGTTTATAAATGAATAGATTCAATTTATTTTTTGCAGACAATGGAAACATTTTCACCATGGGACTATGTAGTATTCGCACTAGTTCTGCTTATATCAGCTGGAATTGGTGTATATTTCCGATTTTCTGGTGGCAAACAAAAAACTACTAAAGAGTTCCTTTTGGCCAATAGAAATATGTCAAAATGGATGGTATCTGTAAGTCTTATGACAAGTTTCATGTCAGCAATCACCATTCTAGGAGTTTCCGCGGAAATCTATCAATTCGGGACATTGTTTGTTATCGTCAATGTATCTTATTTAGTAGCAACACCATTGGCAGCTTATATTTATTTACCAGTATTTTTGAAATTAGAAACGACGAGTGTTTATGAGGTGAGTAGTACGTGGATAAATATAATAGAGAGGCTAATAAGAGATTGCCTGTAAATTTTTAACCAGAAATTGATTAATGTTATTTTGAGAATTGATTTAAGTTAAAGAAACATGAGGCTGTGTGATAGTCATTATAAAAGGATACATTTTAATACATAAAAGCGAAAAATAATTTATTGAAAACATATTCTAACTATTTACAATACTTACTTATAAGCAACATTTTTCATTTTGTTACCCAGGGAATATATGTAAACATTTTTCGAATTTCCTGCTTGATGGCAAGCTGCGTATACTTGACCATGAGGAAAGCAGGAGCCTTTGAGGTTGATGTCGCAATGTTTTCAAGTTTAACTTTCAGCATCTATGGAGTGACAGCCTAAGCCGGCTCTTGACCCCCAAAATTAATCTCCTCCAATCATCACGGCTCTGCGACCTTGTTCTCTAACTGACCACTTCAGCAAGGACCTGCTATCAATTTCTATTGTATCTTCCCATCGAATCCTCAGTCTGCCTGCTGGACTGCTGGACGTCTTCCTTGTACTCTACCCTCTAATATTCTTTTGGATAGCTGGTTTTCTTCCATTCTTTCTATGCAATTTGCAAGACTTTACGCAAGCAGATAAAGGTGGTTCGTCAAATACCTCGTACAACTCCTCGTTGTAACATAGTATTCAGGCTGTTCGCCGTTTCACTAGACCATACATTTTCTGGACATTATGCGGTAAGATATGTCCACTGCCTTTTTGAATTCGCTCATCAGGGTCCATGTTTCACTTCCAAACAACACCACAGATTTTACTAGTGATTTGTAAATGTGTAGCTCTGGAACTCAGAATAGGAAGGCTTTATTTACGGCATTTATGTGGCGTTTAGCTTTGTCTCTTTCAGTGCCTCTTCAATTTAGGCTGGCTCTAAGATACACGAAGCTATCCACACTGTCATTTTTATAGTCTCCTACAGTCATGTTTTGTCGAGCTAGAGTATTCTTCGTCGTTTGAGACATGAATTTAGTTTTATTTACATTAACCCGTTGGCTGCTTCGGTTTACTTCAGATTCTAGGCTCAGAAATTCTCCTGTAGCATATGAGATTTAATGTGCCATAATATTAGCTTCATCAGCATATTCTACCAATTGTGTCGACTTGAACATAAGCGTATCCGAGGTTTCAGCTGATGTCATCCTGATGATGTGCTCCAGCGCAATATTAAAGAGCATTTGGGCAAGCCCATCCCCTTGGTTTAAGCCTGATTCCTTTTTGAAGTTAGCTATTATTTCACCATTTTCTTTGATCTAGGACTCTGTTTTGAGCATCGTGACTTTAACCATGCGGGCTAGTTTGATTGGGACGCCAAAGTCAAGCATTATTTTATATAGGGCATTTCTTTCGACACTATCATATGCTTGTCTACAAAGAGTTGGTGCACATCGATGTTACCAGCACTTTTTGAGCACCTAAATAACTGAGAATATTTGATCTATCGCAGACCATCCACTTCCAAGGCCTCCTTCAATTTTCTTGCAATGATTTTGAAGAGCACTTTATATAAACTATAACTAGCAAGTCCCCTTTACAGAGTATATTATATTTTTTCGGTAGACTTCTTGTAACTACTCCTCTGACCATATTCTGCATATTAATGAATGGAGAACGTCACTTCGACTGGGACTACCTCTGAAGTAGTTCTGCCATCTATTTCAAGAGCCTTACCTTTTCTGAGGTCAAACACAGCTGGCTGTACTTTGTCTCTGGTTGGTCATGAGACTGGAACCTCTTACTCTACTCCTGGAATGTTCACAGCTTCAGGCGTTGTTGGAAATGCTGTGAATAGTTTTGGAAAGTATTGCAGCCACCTGTTTTTTATTTTGACTTTCGAAAAGACTTGTTTGTGGATCCAAGCCTACTTTTAGTTGTTTAATAGAGGCACATTGCTGTCCTCAGTAAAACCCACCTAGAATTCATAGTTTCCTTGTAATTTTCCACTTTTAAATACGGTGTTCTTTCGCATGTCAAATATGTCTTCACCATGCCATGTGGTTTTCTTATTCTTCGTAGCACTACAACCCCTCTCGGGCCTTCACTTCCTGCAAATAGCGCCTCTAACTGTCTCCATCCATTGACCGCGTCCTCCAATTTTGAAATCCGAGCAGCGATGTCTTCGTCGACCGAGTCAGACCAGTGTTTCCTCGGTTTCCCCCTGGTCTCCGGCCTTCAGTTCTCTCAACGAATACCTTTTTGGGTATTCGCTCATTGCAGCTTCCGCAGTCTAACAATCCTTGAGACCTCCTGCTCGTCAAAAATTTCATACAGCTCATGGTTGTATCGATTTCACCATTGATCCCCGTCTAGCTTCGTTCCGATTATTTTCCTCAGGACCCGTCGCTCAAAGGCGTTCAATATGTTTGCGGATGCCTTGGTTAGGGTCCATGTTTCACACCCATAGCGTAACTCAGGTCTTATCACAGATTTGTATACTTGGAGCTTTGTTTCCTATGTATGCAGCTGGTCTTCAAGATCGTCGACATTCAATAAAATATTTTATTTACGAGCTGTATCTTTCGGCGTATTTCGTTTCTTTCATTAGCTGTATTTTTTTTGTCGTCTAAATACACAAATTGGCTGACATTTTCGATACTGTATTCGCCAAGTGTGATATGTTGTGTATTTGAGGTATTTTCCCTTGACTGCATCATGAACTTTGTTTTATTTTCATTGATTTGTAACCCTACTAGTTTTGCTTCGCTGTCGAGTTTCAGGAGGAGTTCATTGGCAGTTGTAAATGATCTTGATAAAATGTTGATGTCGTCCGCATAGGCTTTGACGTGGCTCGACGTTTACAGTAATATACCTAGTGTATCGACAGGTAGCATCTCCCTGCTTTAGTCCGATATTTGTGTTAAAGACATCGATGAGTTGGTTATTGATGTGGGCTTGAGAGGTCGTCGACGTAATTATCATTTTGGTAAGACGGACTTCTTTGGCTGGGATGCGAAAGCAAAGTATTATTTGGTACAGTACGTTATGATCAATACTGTCGTATGCTTGCTTAAAGCCAATGAAAATTTGAAGCACGTCTATGTTGAACTCCCAGCATTTTTCAAGTACCTGCTTGACTGTGAACAACTGGTCTATTTTCGATCGGCCTGCTTGAAAACCATCTTGATACTCCCCAATAATACTGTTGGCATATGATCTGATTTTATTTTCTAAGATCTTTGAAAATATTTTATACGCCGTACAAAATAGTGATATGCTTGTATAATTTTCGCACTATAGCTTGTCAAATTTTATGTGGATAGGGAATATAATTGATTGGCTTCACTCTTCTGGCAAATGTTCTTGTTGCCAAACGTACTGGATAACTTTGTCATCACGGCAGAGCGTGGTTTTGGGCTGATTACCACGTTTCAGGCTTTTCACTACTTTGTATGCTCGTCTTGTATTGTTGCCCGCTAGACTTACATCTATACTACTCAATTGTTCGTCATAGTATTTTTTTTTTTTCTTAATCCTAATTATCTTATTCACTACTCTTCTGATATTTTCCTAGTGTTCTCTCTCCATCCTGGTTTTCCTACCTACGTATTCTTTGTACGCCTGGTTCTTTTGATCAAACGCATTCTGGAACTCATCATCGAACCAATCATTTCTTTTGCGCCGATTGTCTGTTCTGCCATGGTTTCAATAGCCGTTTTCACTTCCATCCAGAGCTCGTATCTTGTCTTTAACGGTGCGTCTGATAAAATGGTAACCAGCTGGTAGTCGAGGGTCTCCGTGAAATTTTTGGCCATAGACGCCGTTTGGAGCCTTATGATATCAAATTCTGTCGGAATACTGGGACTATTATGTCGTTTCGATGCATGAGAGCTTGTCCGTATCTTAGTTGAGTTGCACGAGAATTTTATAAAGAGGTTACATAGCTCATGGTATCTTGAGTGTATTCGTTCATTCGTCCTAGACTTTCTATGTATAATTAGAGTAAGATTACCATTGTTGCAATGTCCTCAGTGTTGCCTACATTTATGATCGCGTCTCAAAGGTGGATGTATTATTCCATTTTTAGTTTCTTCTGATTCAGTTTTATGTGAAGCTTTCATTCTGCTTCTTTTTTTTGTATGCATATCTACTAAGAATTTTTGGAATAAGCGGTGAGTATTGACAATGTGATTGTATGTTTCATTGTCTCTGATCATTAAACGATAAGCATAAAACTCTTTGGAAGTGTCTTTTTTAGGGTTTGGTACTAAAATACAAAACCCTATTGAAATCACAACCTGTGTCCGTCCGTCCGTCTATATGTCTCGTCGAATAAGCTGCGCACACCTTTGTGAAGGAGAGTCAATTTTCTCTCTCCTGGAAGAGTGTAGGTGTAGCAAGCTACTTTCACACACTTCAGAAATTTGAATAAGCTGGTATGATTCTAAGCCATTTTATGGTGGAGCGAAGTTTATGAGGAGCTGCTCACTATCACGTTGAACTCTGGCTCCGTTTCAGAGTTTCGTGCGCATGCCTTTTAGACGCTATCCCTGAAAGTCTTCAGGTCAAGCCTATAGCACACTATAGGGGGCACTCTCTCTTTTTTGGTAGCAGTTGCGCTTGGCTGCTGGAACTTCGAGTCCCCTTTACTATCCTCAAGCCCCAACCTTCCACCCAGCTTGGGTATGGTCCCCGAAAAACTGGCGGAAGCTATTTTCGCTATCTTCTTGAGCTGGGGAAATTCCCGCTCGCTCACTTGAATGTTCTTCGATACCTTTGAAGTAGGCTCTTGCGTTGGAGACCCAATTGGCCTCTTTCTGGCTTCTGGCTTTACGATAGCCTCCTTCTCGTCACCACTGTCTGTGGAACTTCCACCCTCGTCCATCTCTGTCACTGGAGAATCCGGCACTTGCACTTGCATCTTGCAACTAGCAAGCAAGTCCAGAATAAATTCTTTCTTTATGTCCCCCCAAACTTCTCACAGGTACGCTACAAGTTTTTCCTCGCTCTCCGCGTGGAGCTTGATTTAGCGGCGGAAAGTTCCTCTTGCTCGTTATTTTCCCCCGTACAGAACTTGGAATACTGTCGCGGGAAAATGAACGAAAGTAAAAAAACCTCAACTCTTATTCCCTAGTGATTAAAAGACCAAAAAGCAAAATAATTGTATTGTAAAGAAAAATTATAATAACGCTTAAAAAGCTTTAATAATAATCTTTTTTTGTGTGTTTTTTCGAATGCTCCAATTCGAATTCAACTCATTCTGTCCACTTCTATCATTCCACTTGTTTTCTTACTCATGTTCACTCTACGCGCCTTGCCCAGACGCTTGCCTCCTTTTCTTTTCCTCAATTTCAAAAAAACCCTTTTTCCTCCAAAATTCCATAATTCCTCCGAAATTCCGTAATTCTTCCAAATTTCAAATTTCTTCCAAATTCTAATTTTCATAGAAATCCTTCGAAAATCTTATGCTGCCTCGACGACTGCTCAACTCGAACTCTTTTTTCTGACGTTTGAACTCACGATAGATGGTGTTTTATATACCCTTCTCAATGCGTAGCCCCACCCTTACCAAAAAGACCCAAAGTTCTAGAATATTACACAACGTTTGAGAGTGTTCTGAGATGTTCCCGAACGTTCCAGAACATTCCGAAATATAGTGGCACGCATATTGTACACTTACTTTTATAATATATATTGACCTATGTTTTTAATATTCATAATATTTTATAAGCATTTACAAAATTATATATAAACATGTTTTCTAGTATTTAGGAATGCGGTTTGGTCGGACAATAAGATTCGCTGTATCAACAGTTTATTTGCTGCAAATGATTTTATACATGGGTATTGTTTTATATGCTCCTGCATTGGCACTGGAAGCTGTAACTGGATTGAATAAAGAGTATGCTATTTTAATTCTTGGTAAGTTAAGTCAGTAAAATAAGAATATACTGTATACCGCATTAGTATTCGCACACCTAGTTTTATAGAACTAATACTTGTAAGTCTCTTAATTGGACCAAAATTACTAAGAAATGATACCGAATTTTTAACAAGTGAACATTTTTATTTTTTTGATGAAAAGAAATTAGATTTTTTATTGAAAAAAAATTAATTTTGTCTGGTAAAAAGAAGATGTTTTCGCAATCTTACAGACTCGGTGCTCTACTCCCCTATTTGCTATTTTTCTGCATGCACTTATTCAAAATTAGTAAATTTTCATAAAAATAATCTAATAAAACAAAAATACATTATCAAAAATATTATTTGAAATAAACATTATTAGTTCATTTTAATCTGGAATTGTGCTTTTGGTATCCAATACAAAATCACTTTCCCCATCGGAGCATGATAAATGAGGGCACAATCCAGGCTTGTATGAATAAGTGCATTTCTTGTTCTTAATGCAGAAATTCAGTAATCAAATCTAATACCATTGTCCATTGAAAAATAAAATTGTTGTTTTTTATTAGTTTTCTTTTTGCTTGACTCACTTATAATCCCGCAACGATACTAACAGAAATTGAGTAAGTCAAACACCACGGGACCTGATATCTCCACTAGAAAATTTTCACACTGATGCCATCTTTGTTTCCTCTAAGCAGCCAAATGGATGCTGTCAAACATTATTTTTGAATTTATTAACCCTATAACTTCTTCATTAAATGAGTTTTAACCATAAATGCCAAAAAGTAAACTAATATATTGTTCTTATGAAAATTGTGTGTGGGAGTTTATTGAGTTGCAGTAGTAATTTTTCTGAAAAATTATTCGAGAGTAAAAACGTTAGATGAAGGTGGTTTCGACGTGTGTACTGATTGTCCTCAGGCCATCACGCTATTAGGCACACACGAGTGATGGTGTCTAATAGCGTGATGGCCTGAGAAGAATTAGTACTTACACACGTCGAAAACTACCTTCTACTAGCATTTTTTTCTCCAATAATTTTTCAGAAAAATTATTACGGCAACTCAATTAAGTAGCTACTCATAAATAATTTTCATAAGAAATTTGTAGCTATCGAAGCCATCTGAAAAACGAGATCGATGCCCGCACGACGCAAAACGCTCATTTTAGAGCAAATTATCGTAAAGATTTACATTAAATTGATTTAAAAAGGGTCGAGTGATCAATAAAAAAAGTTTAGCACAGTTAACTAATATGTTTCCGTAACGCATTCGGAAAACCGACCTGGGCCTGCAAAAGATTGAAGACATATCCCTATAAGCCTTGCGCGTCTGGGAGCGCAACACTCAGGGCTTTCACTTCTTCGCCTCAAAAAAATCACTTCATGCATATCGTTCTAGTTTCGACGTGAAATGCATCTAATAACCTCAAGGAGCAATCCAGATCCAATATTATTCGTTTTTAAGAATATACTCGTATTTTAAAAACGCCCCCTTAGTCATAATTTGCATTTTGTCTTCGAAGGAATGTAGCATATAAACTTTGATTGATTATATTTTTGTAAAGCTCATACTGTATTTGCATACTTGGAATCATTTTCGATCAAGGATAATGAGGAATTTCTCTATAGTGAATTTAATATTGTAATTTACATGCTTCTAAAAATATCGCAATAAATACATCAGATTAGATGCGATATAAGGGAAGAATATATCTCACGTAGACGACTGATAACGACCTATATTTGAATACGGAAGCCGCTTTCAGTGCAGTACTGGGGGTAGTGTACTCGATCGACTTATGTCAAGCCCACACGGATAACATGTGTTAGATTCTCACATATACCCATATCATATGTGCTGTAAATTATTCGTCAAATAAAAAACGAGTATTTGAAAGACAATGAGTGATAGTTAAAAATAAAATAAGATTATTCCTTACAAACAAATTCTAGAATAATTTATTTTGATAAAACTTAGCTTATTTAGGATGAAAATTTGCTGGTGAAAACAGGACTAAGGAAAGATGGGCATCATATTTCAAGGACCTCCTAAATCCCCCGCACAGCTCCAGAACATCGAAGCTTATAGATATTCCCGGAGAGCTTCCATTGGTTCCACCTGCTCTGGGTGAAGTTTTTTCCACCATCAAAACCCAAAAGAATATTTAAGTGCCGGATATCGATGAGATTCCAGTGGAGCTTATTAAATATAGTAGCGGCGATGTTCAGAAAGCCACCAATAAAATCATTCAGCAAATTTGGCATCAAGAACATACGCCGAACAAGTGGAGACAATCAGTTATATTCGCTATCCATATCAAAGGTGACAAGCTACAGTACAAAAACTATAAAGGCATATCACTACTTCGTACGGCGTACAAAATATTTTCAAAGATCTTAGAAAATAAAATCAGCTTATACGCCAACAGTATTATTGAGGAGTGTTGAGGTTCTTTTAGAGCAGGTAGATCAACGATAGATCAATTGTTTACAGTCAAGCAGGTACTCGAGAAATGCTGGGAGTTCAACATAGATGTACACCAAATTTTTGTTGACTTTAAGCAAGCATATGACAGTATTGGACGTAACGTACTGTACCAAATAATGCCTTGCTTTGGTAAGCCAGCTAAATTAGTCTGTCTTACCAAAATGACGATGACTTCGAAATCGGTGGACACGGTCAAGGGACCGAGACAGTTGGAAGCGTTTGCTGCAGGAAGTGAAGGCCCAAGTGGGGCTGTAGTGCTACGAAGAAGGAGGAACATAAACTGGTGAACGAGGTTGTAGGACTGTGGTAATTGGAAGACATTAATCCTGAAAGCTAAGGATGCCGTAGATGATGATAACATAATGGTTGCTTGGGGCCTATATATATCGCCATATTTTTTCACACAAACCCATGCCATTTCAAATAGTCAACCCCGAATTAAAGTGCATATCTTCGAGTTAGAGATCTTTTCCAAATTGTGTTGCCGCTCTCGAAAGCTGAATGAGTTCCTCTACTAAAAAGAGACGGTACCAATTGTCTTTTGTGCCTATTGCTATTCTTCACATTTTCAATGCGATCCCGTAGCTGATGCTGGATCCAAGTATCTCAATTGTACTATGTAGTGAAATGGGTAGATAAATATCCGTGAAGGACTGCAGCGATGGTCTGCTGCCTCAGCGGAAGAGGATAGTGAGATCCGCCGAGATTGGCCTTGTCTGGGGGCACGTGAATGTGCTGGCAGGCTAGCGTTGCTGTGTCGTGGGACAAGACCCACTTCAAAAGAATTTCTCATTCACGAATTAAATATGTTAACATGCCGATCGACTGGTGTCGAGGCGGAGGTAACTTACTAAGGGTTGGAATAACCAAGTTGGGCCGGGCAAAAACGGACGGACTTGTGGAGACTCCGTCGTTACTGACGATGATTATGGCCCACAAATAAGAGTGAGGCATCCTAGTGGAAGCAGTGCCCCCTCGCACCCTCCCAACCGGATCAAGATCCAAACGTAGACGTGGCGATATATTCCTCATTTGAGTACAAAACTGATACAAACATAATTTGCATGAATTTTTTCATCAATATGCGATGGAATCGCATAACTCTATGCCAGAAAAGGGCACGTGAGCGAAAGCCCACTCTACCCGGCAAGAGCCCCTATAAAACAAAAGGGAAGAGCGCGCCCGATGGCTAGCTCATTTCAGAGGAGGAGCCTGCCATCGTTGCGGGTCCTATACCCGGTCAGGTTCGGGGAAAGGAAATACCGGAGTTATACGTTTAACAATTCATTGTATTCATGATAAAAACAAGTTACAGATTTCTAGCAAATAGACGAAGTCATTTCCTTCCACATTAAATTTAAATATATAACTGAGCCGGCTACTTTGAAAAGAATATAATGCACCCTCTTCGCAAAACTATGTTAAATATAAAGAAAAGATAGTTACATTTCCACTGAAAACAGTATAATACGCGTTGTAAAATAACGAATGGGAACATATAGACAAAAAAAAATCTCTTGATTATGAGCCCGTAAACAATTTACAGTGTTTGTATTTTATGAAAATTTAAAATCATGAACATAAGTCCTTATTAAAAAAATTGGTCCAATTACTTTGTGCTTTCCCTAGACGTAGTGAATGTAACTAAGATGATATCTTGCAAGATTTTGTTCGTATCATTTAATATACAAAGCAGAATATAATATTCGCGTTTTGCTATAAATTTAATCGTTATTTTTGTACGTTCTGGTTAATGAACCCATAACAGGCAATAATCTTCTATTTAAATCGACGAAATTACCCTCGCTGGGAACCCTCTGAAAAAATCGATTAACAAGAAATGGAATGCAGAGACTTACTGTGAAGCGACTAAGCTAGTATTATTCAATAATGATAAATTTTACTTTTTTTCCATCGCTTGATGAACTGTAACTTTGGTTAGCAATTGGCATTTCATTTCCATAATGGCATCTTCTCAATTCATGAATTCGCATCTGCTGACCGTAGTTATATATTATGATGTAATGCGTCAGAGTTAATATTCCTCGTTTAAATGAACCTGCAGCATTGTACACCTTGGGCCGATAAGATATTTGTACACGAAACTACCAACAATTTCAATTCTACCTTCACTTTCACTGTAATTTTTTCGTCGATCGCGCTTTCAACTCCACATACAACTCCCCGATATAGACGTATCGCTAAGAGTTGACACCTCTCCATCAGAAAATAATACACCCTAAATTAATTCCAATTCTACATATGAACGATTTTTATCGCCACGCCACGTCACAAGACTTTCGTGAAGATGCGTAACAGTAATAGATTCTCTGTTCTCACATCAAACATTCACTCGATTGCGAGCACGACATCAATGGGAAATGGAGGTAATTTCAGGTTTCGTGTTTCAACAATTTACCTAGAAGTTTTGAGATATGAACGGCGGAAACCCGAGGAAAGCAAAGAGATGTCACGTCCTGTGCTATTAATCTTGAATCTATGTGAGTGAATGTTGAAGAGGAATCACAAATTTCTTTGCATGATATTGTTGATGGAACAATAATTTTCTTTTTGGCTCCAAGAACTCGAACACACACATACGACAAGAGATCCGTTCTTGCTAGCGGATCACGTTCATTTATATGATAGATTGCGATGGGAAATGGAGGTAATTTCAGGTTTCGCGTTTCAACAATTTACTCAGATGTTTTGAATGGCAGAAACCTAAGCAAAGTAAAAAGATGTCACATCCCGTGCTCTATAATGCTTGCCGGCGCGGCTCTCCGACGTGTTCCCGTCACAATCAATCACAGACTCCCCTGTTCTCCGTTGTCACACTTGTCATTCCGCTGCAAACTTGCCTTCGCCCATGCAATACGTGCATGTGCAGTGGGAAAAGATGTTGCCATATTCGAATTTTAATTGCAGATTTGATTTTTTTTTTCAATATGAAAAATAATATAGAAAAATTTAAGTAATAATAAGAAAAAGTAAAACTCATAAAGAATATAACTATAACGCAAAGTCTAAATTTAATACAGAAAAACAAAATGATCTAAAATTTATATTTAATAAAAATAAAGAGATGAGAGAAATGTTTTACGATTTATAATTATAAATTGAAATAATAAAAAAAAATGACTTTTTCGAATCTGCAATTAAAATTTCGGATAGGAGTTGTGAAGGTTTTTTCCGGCAGTTTGGTTGGGCGACTGGTCGATTACTACAACTACTCATTTAGCTAATTCACTGTATCCTGGATCGTTTTTTTCAGTTGACATTGAGTGTTAGTTGAGTGCCCGCTTGATCGTTTGGGAAAGGGAGTTGGGTGTCTATGCCCCTGGACAGGTCAGCTCTTATTCTACGTTGGATAGGAACTTTCGATATCACTTTCTTTTCACCCAATTGAGTCCTTTTCTCAGGGTTATCCCTTCTTCCTGGTTGTTCTACAGTTGGTAGTGATATATTCCTGTGGACCTTATATTTGCTTGGCTTCCTGGTTGTTCTACAGTTGGTAGTGATATATTCCTATGGACCTTATATTTGCTTGGCCAGCCACTTTCATTATTGATGTGTGTTTTTCCCTTTCCCTTTGTCCCGGGCCGGCAATTCCTCCATTGACCGCAAATATTCTCCGTATTGATGAAGGAGATAGTCTGAAGATAATATGTAGTGGTTAAAGGTTTTTAGAAGTTTGTGAAGGACTACAACAATGGCCTGCTGCTGCAGTGAGCTATAAAACAACCGAGCTCAGCTGAGTTGCCCTTGCTTGACGGCACGTACCCTTTCTGTAGTGTCTTGGGGCGGGTTCTTTTTGCCAACGCAAGGACCACACTACAAAGATATTTTTCACGCGTATGAATTAGAGATATGATTCAGCCTGAGAAAACCGAAGAAGTCTTTTCATGTCCTGCTTACCCTACATATAACACAAATCATCCTTCTGTTTTCAACGGGGAAGCTAGCTAATACCTGAAAATTAGGCAACCGAGTGGATTTGGTGCCCCTACGTACTCTCTTCACTGGATTAGAATCCAGATGGCTAGGCCCATCTTCAGGGACCTATCACTCCTTGGCTTGAAAACCCCTAATATTGAAGAAGAATCTATACAATCCTCGGGGGCTAACATTAGAAGATGTGTCCCCCACGTGGTGGTTCCCTAGAGGCGTTGATATGTCTCATTCTCACGACTGATGAATAGCCGAACGTTTTGGGCCCTGTGTTGGGCGCCATTTATTAGCAGAGATGAAGCAAAATATGTGCGGTCGGCTTGGTGACTATGACAGAAGTGACATTTTATTTAAAATAGGTTATGAAGTACATAAAAGATAAATGGCAGTGTGAAAATGAACATTCGGATTATAGGGTGAGTCTAACACTCCTCCTTAGGACGATGGTTCTGGTTGCAATCCCATTGCTTCTCTGAATTGTGCATGTTTGGGCTTGTCTAGGGATTTTGTAAGAACATCTGCAACTTGCTCAGTGGTGCTTATGTAAACGACTTTTATTTAATTTTGGTTGAGTACATCCTGCATGAAGTGATAACGTATGTCCATATGTTTGGTTTTGGGATAGAACCCTGCATTTGAGGCGATCGCAATTGTGCTTTTGTTGTCACACAGGATTTGAAGTGGCGGCTTCTTTTGACCAAGTTAAGTGACAAGTCCGTCCCATCACAGTGCCTCTTGTAAAGTAACTGAGAGCACCATGTATTCAGCTTCACACGACGAAAGTGCCACTGTATGCTGTCTTTTGGAACTATAAGATATCGCTCCTCCTTGAGCAATGACGGCGAATCCAGTGGTTGACCTGCGATCATCACAGTTAGCTGCCCAATCAGCATCGGTGTAACCAACTATGTTGTTGTTACCATTTTTACTGAATTTTAGTTTCATTGAAGATTTACCACGCAGATAGCGAAGCAAATGCTTCACAGCATTCCAATGTTGTGATTTAGAGCTGGAACTGAATCGACTAAGTAGGTTTACTGCATAGCATATGTCAGGTCGTGTACATTGTGCAAAAAATGTACATTAGACAACCAACTGCCTCTTGGTACGGAACATTCTTCATGATCAATATCTTTTATTTCAGATGCACCATCTGTAGTTGATATCTTTTCACTAAAACTCATTGGTGTCATTGTGGGTTCGGCTTTTTCCATCCCAAACTTTTGTAGAACTTTCCCAATATATTGTTATACGCATTCCAAGGATTTGCTTCGCTATGCCAAGCTCTTTCATTTTGAATTGTTGATGGAGTTGTGCTTTAATATGTTCAAGTAAGTCGGTTTTATTTGAGAAGAGCAAAGAATCATCAACGTATACCATTATGATAAGTATATTTTCGTTTTTTGCTTTAACAGAAATCCACGGATCATGCTTAGATCTTTCTAATCCAAATGATTTTAGTGTTTTGTCCAGCTCTTTATTCCAGACGCTACTGGACTGCTTTAGTCCATATAAGGCTTTTTTTAAACAACATACAATCGATGGGCTTTCGCGACTCTGGTAGTACGCAGGCTATTCCATATAAATTTATTCCGAAAGGTTTCCTTTAAGAAAAGCGGAAATTGCATCCATCTGTTCCACCTTGAGGTTTAATTGAGGTGCAATTGCGAAAAGATATCGCAGAGACCTGTATCGGACAACAGATAAGTATGTGTCCATCCCCTTTAGCTGCGAGTATCCTTTTATGACCTACCTGGCCTTGTAGCGATCAATTTGTCCGGTGAGATTACGTTTTGTACGGAAGACCTATTTAAATTTATCGCCTTTCGATTGCTTGGTAAGGCTTGAAGTGTCCATGTATCATTTGCGAGTGGTGACTGCATGTCTTTTTCCATAGCCAGCTTCGATTGGTTCGGAAGTAATTCTGGTACGATGCAGGTACTGAGAAACCTTCGATTGGTTCCATTTCATCTTCAGGAAAGGAAAAAGAAGAAAAATCATCTGTTTCGAGTAAAAAATCAATAAAGCTGACTGGAGTTTTGCGCTCCCTTTCGCTGCGCCTCAGCAGCTACTGTTGTAGTAGGTAAGAGTTGGATTGCTGAGGGAGCGCCGAAGAATCTCAATCAATTGACGCGACTGCATCTTGAAAACTGTGTTCGTGTATTGTATTTTTATGTTCTTTGCTAACAACGCCATTTTTGACCAGATTGTTGTGATTATTTTCAGTTTCATTTTGGTTGCTGATCTCGGGTGGTTGCATTTCGTCTTGGTAGATGAGTTCAACTTTGTTACTTGTTGTTGACTTCTTAAATGTTCCGGATGCAGAAACATAAGAGTCTTCATTACAAAAGTATACATCTTGACTTTTTTCGGTTGGCTTTCGGAATGTGTGCCATGGCCGTTGCTCTGAACACTCTGATATGCGCAAAATCAAGTACATTTTGACTCCACGTTTGAACTGGTGTTGTGCCAGTTCATTTCGATGGCGAAATGTTTAGAAGAGATACAGAGCATGCAACTGCTTCTGCCCAAAGCATGTGCGACATTTTCGAGTCAGCAAGCATACATCTCGCCTTTTCCACGATTGAGCGATTGTTGCGTTTATTTATTCCTATTTAACAGAAAATCCAATTACAAAATAGATTAAATAATGGCGCAGCAAAATAGATTGAGTAATAGCATAGCAAGGAGAAAGACAAAAAAAGACATGTAAATAGCAAGATAAAAGTAATAAAAAGTGCAAAACTGTTTAAACTTTCGTTGTTCAGGTGGCCCATTTGACGATGCCAAAGAACTTTAGTGCATTTTGAACTACATGCAAATACAACATTCTTCGACAATTTCGTGTCCAATTTAAACAAGTCATTAACGTTTGTACCTGTTGCAATTACTTGTTTTTTTGAGTTTATAACTTCGACACATTTGTTGTTGAACTCTACGGTAGACCTTGTTTTACGATTTGACCAACAGATTAAAAAATTGACGGATAAATCAGGAATTAACTTCACATCATTGACTTTAAGTGCAGACGTATTGCATGCTGGCCTTATTGTTGCTGTTCCTCGCACTTTTACCTGCATCTTGCTTTTGTTTGCAGCAATCACTGTGTCAACATCTTCAGATAAACAAACAAATATGTTTTCGTTAAAACTCATGTCCGATGAACCATGCGTCTTTGTTTCTCGGATTATCTATTGTAGATAAAACACAACTGAGTGCATCAAAATTTTTGCTTTATGTGTGTTGCTGTAACTTCATGAGCGTCAGTTTTTTCGCAATATGGCCAAAATTGTTACATATTCTGCACCTGGGTCCTTTTCGTGATTTTTTGAATGACGTTTGGCGTGTTCTCCAAAGCCATTATCATAGAGCGGTAATCATCTGGAAGTCTAGCAAGCAGCTCAAGATAAATGACAGTGTGACAATGAACTTTCGGATTATAGGGTGACTCTAAAACCATTTGTAGTGTTTAAAGTATTTTATAAGTTCGTCAAGGAAACCAACGATGGTCTGCTGCTGCAGCGAGCTAGAAAACAATCCAACTCAGCTGAGCTCGGTTGTTTTATAGCTTGCAGCAGCTGCAGACCATCGCTGCTATCTTTCACGAACTAGCCTCAACGCCCTAAACACTACAAATAGCCGTCGCCATTGTAACCTCTTTTATAACATTATTCTTGCTTATTCCGGCCATTCTGCTGCAATTTATATTAGAAAATATCTTCACTAAACGAAGCAGCTAAAATAAAGCCTGGCATTAAATAAATCGTTTTAAAGCTTCACTTAATTTCATTGAAAGTTGACGGATTTGGAGACACCGCCTTAAAGTGTTAATAAAATCCATAAAAGAATTAGCTCTACAAGCTAATAACATTACTTTCCATTTTTTTAGGACTTGTCTGTACATTTTACTCGACATTGGGCGGAATGAAAGCTGTTGTTTTCATTGATTTATTCCAATCATCACTTATGTTCATTGCTATCTACAGCGTAATTATAGTTGCTGCCATAGATGCAGGAGGTCTGAGCAAGATCTGGGAGACCGCTGTGGAAGGCGGACGAATTGAATTACTTAAGTAAACATTCTTACAATTTCGTGTGTAATTTGTGTCTTTAATATATTTCTTTGCTTTATGTGCGATAGCTTTGATCCAGATCCAACAACACGCCACACATGGTGGTCCCTTATATTTGGCGGTATTTGCACATATCTATCGTTATATGGAGTTAACCAAGTACAAGTCCAACGGATGCAAACGACAAGAAATTTAAAAGAAGCTCAGAAAACAATTTGGATTAACGTTCCTATTCTTAGTCTGCTAAGTATCAGTACAGCTTTCAGTGGATTAGCGATTTATTACATGTACAGTAAATGCGATCCAGTATTGGAAGGAAGAATTCAACTCAGGGATCAGGTAACGAAAACCTGCCACTCCTTTAGTTATAAGTTTGATATTTCTAGTTCAATATTTATAATAAATATAACTATAAAATGTGACGATATCCATGGCTGCAACTAATTATGATCATACACACAGTACTCGTACATTAATAAAGCTCATCTTAAATTCGCTGCTGTTAAAACTTTACACGAGGAACAAGAAGCAATCTTACCCATTAATTTTTTTAGATTTTTCCACTGTTTGTTATAGACTACATGGGTCCTATATCGGGACTTGCGGGGCTTGCGGTGTCAGGAATTTTTTCAGCAAGTCTTTCGACAGTTTCAGCATCGTTGAATTCATTAGCGGCTGTTACTTTGCAGGATTATGTTAGGGTATGGCATCGCACATACAACTTTCATGATAAAATTTATCCATTACGAATTCATCCACAGCCGATTTATACAATGGTAACCAAGAAGGAGCTTACGGAAGACAGAAATACTTTCCTGTCAAAAGTAATGGCTTGCGTTTATGGATTCGTTTGCATCGGCATGGCTTTTCTGGGTAAATATTTTTGTGTTTTAATTCAGTAAATACCTGTACTTTATAATTTTTATATGTTTAGCTCAACTGCTTGGAGGAATCTTACAAGCCGCCCTATCAATATTTGGAGTAGTCGGTGGCCCGTTGTTAGGCGTATTCTCATTGGGAATATTCAATACCCGACCAAACCAAAAGGTATATCATTTCATGCTCAAACTTCATTGAACCGGGGATTTTATTTGTATATTTTATTTACGTATAGGGTGCATTAACAGGTTTAGTTGTTGGACTAGCAATAGCATTTTGGATTGGGTTCGGTGGCCCTAAACCTCCTCCAAAAATGTTAGAATTCACCGATGAAGGATGCTCTCAAGACAATTCAACATTCCTTTACACACCAAGGGAAAACCACGATGACTCTGAGTAGGTACCACTTATTTTATTGTGCGAGGGAAATTATCTGTTACCTAATTTTTCAGTTATTTCTGGCTTTACCGACTTTCCTATCAATGGTATTCCTTCATTGGCTTCTCTGTTACATTTATAGTTGGCTATGTGGCTAGCCATATCGTCGAGATTCTCAAGTGGGACATAAACTCAGGTGCTTACAAAGACGAAAATAGGACAATTTATAATTGTGAACTATTTTGTCCACCACTTTCAAAACGATTAGCACGAAAAAATGAAGAATTTCTCCAGAGTGTACCAATGCCGAAAATGGAAATACAACTAAAGCAGTAGAAACGGTAGCATGTTATAGTACAAATTGCTTAAGATAAGTTGACAATAATTTTTAAATAAATGAACATCAAAGAGCTTTAAGGAGAATAGTTTTAGGAATAAATGTGACTGCTATTATGTACTTATCATGATTTCTTCCAAAGTGCTCATTGAAACAAATTTGTTATTGTATAAAGAGTACGAGAAATGTCTTCCATTTTCCTAAGGATGTTATATATTTAAAAATGTAGAGAGTAAAATAAAATATTTACACAGGCTTCAGTATTTTTTCTAAAGATGAACTAAGATTTAAGTGTGATTTTCTAGTTTCTATTAGGAATGCAGATCAAATAGTGCTACTCAGCAAGAAAAATAATGGCTACTAAGTTACCCGGTATTTTGTCACGGTCGCTAACAACCACCAAAGAACTTCCTGAAGCTCGGCAGCGAAGCAAAATGAGTAGTGCTACAAATCAATGAGAATATACAAAGCTCATGACACCGCCGAAGAAAAATACCTTAAATACACAAAATATCACACTTGGCGAATACAGTATCGAAAAGGTGAGCAAATTTGTACATAAAGGCACCAAAATAATGAAAACCGCAAATGAAAAAGCTCGCAAATAACAATTTTTATTCAGTTTTAACGATCTTGAAGACCAGCTGCATACCCAGGAAAATAAAGCTCCAAGTATACAAGTCTGTGATAAGACCTGTACTATGCTATGGGGGTGCAGAACATGAACCCTAACCCAAACATCCGCAAATATAATGAACGCCTTTGAGCGACGGGTTCTCAGGCGGATTATTGGAACGAAGCTGGACGGAAACCAATGGCGGATTCGATATAACCATGAGCTGTATGAAATTTTTGACGCACCGGAGGTCTTAACGATTGTAAGACTGCAGAAACTGCAATGGGCTGGCCATGTGAATTGTATGGATGAACAACAGAGACCCAAAAAAGGTATTCATTGAGAGAATTGAAGTGCGGAGACCATTGGGCAAACCGAGGAAACACTGGTCTGATTCGGTCAACGAAGACAGTTCTTCACTAGCCAGATTTCAAAATTGGAGGACGCGGTCAATGGACCGAGACAGTTGGAGGTGCTTGTTGCAGGAAGTGACGGCGCGAGAGGGGCTGTAGTGCTACGAAGAAAAATAAGAAATTAAGTGGCTGTCCGAGGATTGACTACATTTAATTTTTTATTTTCAATAACTATTATCTTCTTGTGACAGTTACTCAGTTTGGGCATAAGCATATATAATCCTTTGTGGAAGTGAAGCAGTTCGTGTGGAGTTTTTAGCTCACCATCGGGCACGTCCTTAGTTGGCATAAAGAGGAAACGGAAAATAAAATACCGCTTGTGGGCCAAAAATCAGCTGAACCGAAGCCCTGATACCACTCCATCAAAATCTACTGTCACGAAACTAAGAACATCTCGGCAAAAAAGGGAAAATGAATTTTCAACCTAGAATAAGCGTTCTTTATACAGAACTGGAGCTCTACGAAATTTTCTCCAAGAAATCTGCAGCGTTGCACTCCACAAAACAATATACATATCTTGGCTGCGAAGTTAACGATAATGTCTCGCAAACTATTTGTTGGGAAAAGAGTTTTTTTTTTGATAAAAGTTTCAGTTCATTTGGAAATTTTTTTATGTAGGTCCAATGATACGAAAGGTAAATATTATTACAGCAACCAAAACTTTTAGAGTGTTGGTACTGTTACTACAATTGTAGCTGCAGTAGTTTTGGAATAGAGGGAGTATAAAATGAGATTCTTGTTAGATTTGCAATTTTAACTTCATCAGAATTTGTGAATTTAAACTTAAAGTATAATGTTATGAATTCTAACATGGCAACGCTTTTATTTTATACCAAACTATTACATTATTTTATTTAATAACATGGTGACATGCTGCTGCATTAAACTCCATGGACGAAATCATCTACGAGTTGACAACATTGGGGGAGACGCTAGCCGACGACGTGCTGACTGTTGCTATGTACCTGAGTAGCTTGCCCGATAGCTCAAGTACATTAATTATGGCGTTGGAGTCTAGACCGGAGTCTGATTTAACTACTATATATGTAAAAACCAAACTTGTAGAGGAATACAATCAACGTCTCAATACGCATGGAAATGCAAGTCTTGATAAGAATACTGCATTGCAAGCAAAATATAAAGGAAATTAAGTAAAGTGTTTCTTCTGCAAGAAATTTGGATGTACAAAAACAGAATGCAGGAAGTATTTGAAGTGGAATAAGAAAAATTTGGAGAAGTCTCAAACAAATACAGTGCAGAAGCTGCAGTCGGATTGTGATGATTGTAGTCTGGTGTGTGTCAACGCTCTTGTTAGCTGTTCAAACAGCAGAGAATGGATTATTGATAGTGGTGCCTCAGCACATATGTATCATAATAAAGAATACTTTCACGAATTGAATGAGACCAATAAAGGAACAGTTGAGTAAGCTGATGGTCGCGCATTACCTGTGAAAGGAATAGGCTTGTAAGGATCAGAGGTAAACAAAGTGGAATGAGCAAAACAATAAAACTGAATGATGTTTATTTTGTGCCGGACTTAAACTGCAACTTAGTTTCAGTGAACAAACTGATCAGCAAAGGATGTGAAGTTCATTTTAATGAATCCTTTTATAAAATTTCGCTAAAAGAAGCTGCAATTATCACCGTAAGTGCCTACAATAATATTGGATCATAAAATCGCGAATTCGGTTCAGTCGAACAATCCGAACTGTGTACATGAGTGGCATAAAATATTAGGGCAATGACGTTCGGAAACTGAATCAGTTAGCCGATAACGTAGCGATTAAAGAATGTAAGTATAATAATGTTTGTGAAGTTTGTTTAATGAATAAATCCACACGTGATCATTTTCCTAATGAGTCTAAGCCTAGAACGAGTGTAATTCTTGAAACAATACATTCGGATGTCTGTGGCCCTCTGCATACTACACCAAGGGGCAATAAGTACGTTCTTAGTTTGATCGGTGATTTTAGTGGGTATACAGGTATATACTTAATGAAACGAAAAGACGAAGTGTCCCACATAATAAGAAATTTGATTAAAATTATGGAAACTCAACTGAATAAAACGCCTGAATGTATCCGATCAGATCGTGGCGGTGAGTACATTGTATCCACGACTCTTCAACAAAATGGTAAAACTGAGCGGAAGAACCGCACGCTGATTGAAATGACGCGTTGCATGCTTTATAGTTCGAAATTACCTAATCGTTTCTGGAGTGAAGTAATAATACCAGTGAATCAAATATTAAATCGTGTTCCTATGAAAAATGCTGTTATAACTCCGTACGAAATATTTAAAAATAAAAAGCCGGATCTAAGTTATTTTCGGGAATTTGGTTGAAAGGTATATGTTCATATCCCAAAGGATCAACGTGGTAAATGAGAATCGACCGCCGACAAATTAGTTTTCGTAGGCTACGAATTGGGCACCAAAGGTTACAGACTATTAGATGTAAATACTAATAAAGTCAAAATCTCTAGGGACGTTCGATTCCCAGACGCAGATCCATCACCTGATTATAACGATGCGGAAATTGAATTTGGAAGGGGAATGGAATCAGCGAATAAAGATACTGAAAATAGAATTGACAGGCAACTTGATGGTATCGAAGATCATCGAGAGGCACAGGTACCTAGACAGTCAATCCGTAGTAATAAAGGCATCCCACCTCAACGTTATAGAGAAATATACAATATCTGACAAAATTAAAACCGAATCAACTACATTTGAGGAAGCAATCAGCAGTTGTGATAAACTAAATTGGATTAAGGCTATGGATGATGAGATAAACTCACTAACGTAGAATGGTACCTGGGAAATATTAACATTGCCTCATGGTAGTGTCGCAATCAGTAGCAAATGGATATATAAAACAAAGACTGACCAACACGGTAATGAAGTTCAACATAAAGCGCGTTTAGTGGCACAGGGATTTTCGCAAAAGTTTGGACGTGATTATGATGACATTTTTGCTCCTGTTGTTAATCATACAACTCTTAAAATTTCTCTTACTGTGGCGGGAGAAAAGAATATGTTTGTGCACCGTTTCGATGTAGAGACAGCATACTTGAATGGCGAACTCTCTCATGAAGTCTACATGCGTCAACCAAAACGATATCATATTGGAGGACCCTATAAAGTATGCAAGTTAGTACGAAATGTATATGGGCTTAAACAAGGTGCTAAAGAATGGTATCAAAAATTTGATAAGGTAATGAAAGAAAAGAATTTAAAAATAGTGATAATGACCCATGTCTCTACATAAAACAAATTGGCGATGATTGAATATATTTGTATACTTATGTTATCACCTCTTCAAAATTGCAATTCATCAACGACTTCAAGATACATTTGGACAAAAATTTCAAAATAAAAGACTAACCTAATATAAAATATTATTTGGGCATTCAATTGGAACGAGACACAAGCGGTATATTCACGATGTATCAAACGAATTATGTTGACATGAATGGATATGTTTTTGATTCTGACGGCGTCCCAATCATATATCACATATATAGACGGGCCACCGATAAGAAGATAAAATATCCTCCGAATTTGAGTTCACGAGACCAACAATTCCAATGGAGATACTCATTTGCTAGATTCGTTGAAGCTGATCGAGTTGAGACGGGGCAATCTAGGTATTGGTGGCTGAATGACAATGTCTAAATTATTCGTGTGTATTTTCAGTTTTGGTGTTTTTCGTTATTGAGTTTTTGAGTTTCAGCTTATTATTGCTACATTTAGTGTTGTTGTTTATTTTTGTTAAAAATTAGGTATAGGCTAGGTTTATATTATTTTTATTATATTAGGTTAGAGATAAGGTAAAACGCTTAGGTTAGGAACATTGTTATAGATTTTTTTAAATATAAGATAAAGTTTTTGATAGCATTTATTAGAATTAAGTTAAAACATATTAGGTGTAGGATCAAAGTTCACTGTAGTGTTAAGATTATAAAAAATTTTAGAATAGTGTTGGTTGGTTTTTTCTCCTTTTTCCAATTGAATTGTACTTGATGTAATAATCCATTGATTTGAATTTGCTATAGCTTCTTTTTTTAAATGTGATGAATGATAACGTACAAATTTAGAGAGCCATTTAGGCCATTAAGTTTTTTATTGTTATTGTTTGGAATTTGCTTTATATTCTTTTAAAATTTATAACGATTAGTATTAAACAAAGCGCTTTTGACTTGACTTGACTTGACGAACTATGTTGAAAACAAATTAAGGGAATTTAAATTGTCTGACGTTGCAGAATCAAAGGTTTCTATGGAACCAAGCTACTTGTCTGAAGTAGAAAGCGAATCATTCGAAAATAAGGATGTTTACAGAAGTGCAACCGGTTCGTTACTTTATTTGTCAACAAACGCACGACCGGATATAGCTATAGCAATATCAGTTTTGGCACGAAAAGTAAACAACCCAAGCATTAAAGATTGAAACGAAGGGAAACGTGTTTTTCGTTATCTTAAAGAAACTAAGTATTTAAAACTCAAACTAGGTAGTTACATGAACAATCAAGGATTAATATGTTTCATCGACGCTGACTGGGCCGGAGATCGAATTGATCGAAAATCAAATACTGGTTGCATTTTATTCTATTCAGGTTCACCAATTAGTTGGGTAAGTCCTAAACAACCAACAACAACATTGTTATCCACCGAAGCTGGGTATGTGGCATTCAGCGAAGCCTCTCGTCAATTGGTGTGGGTAATAAAACTACTCAAAGACTTTAATCAACATAAAGCAACAGCTGTTAAAGTATTTGAAGATAACCAAAGCTGCATCTACGGATTATACAACAAAAGAAGCAGTCAACGTACGAAGCATATCGACACTAAATATAAATTTATTCGAATACTACTATCTAACAATATCATCGAAGCAGTTTATTGTCCAACTAAAATGATGACGGCTGATATTTTGACAAAGCCATTAAATGCTAATAGATTTACTGAATTAACCAAAAATTTAAATCTAGTTAATATTAATTGTAAAATTGAGAAGGGGTGTTAGATTTGCAATCTTAATTTGATCAGAATTTGACAATTTCAACTTAAAGTATAATATTATGAATTCTAACGTGGCAACCCTTTTATTTTGTACCAAACTATTACATTATTATCTTTAATAAAACAAAGTCAGTCCATAGCTGACCGCGTGTACCAACGGTGCCTCCTTATTATTTTATTTCCACGCAACAATTCTCTTTGCATTTTCTCGGCAGGTAGCTATTTTATATCGTCATTGCACCTTTCCAAATGATTTCGCAGAAAATGTTAAGGGATGTCAAGGCGTTTTGTATGACTGTTAAACATGGAATTGTTGCATAAAATCACAAGCCAGTGCCATGTTTATCGTTAAAATGGTTGTGATGGTTTATTTTCCTAGGATTCCTCGAAGAAAGCGTCACAGGTGCATTGCTTCCTTTGCGGAATCGGTAAGGGCTATATATTCAGCATCCGTGATTGACTGACGGTGGCGGTTCTAAATTTTCGTATTATTATCGTTTGGAATTTGCTTTATATTCTTTTGAAATGTATAATGATTAGTAATGAATAAAGCGCTTTTGATTTTGACGGTGGCGGTTCCAATTAGACAAACATTCTGTATACAATTTTCTGTCTACGATATTGGCTTCCCAATCTGCATTGGCGTAGCCAGTAAGGGTTTCTTTGAAGACTAATCGAATTTTTCGGTATTATTCAATTATCGAAGAACGCATTTTGTTGTGATGCAGGGTTGTGTGCCCTAAACCAAATTTTACGCCGATTGCGTGTAGGCTTGTTGTAATTGGCAAGTATGTAAGAGACCCGATGAGAATTTGGAATGGCACTGTAGTGAATTTTGTATGGTTATTTATGCCGGTAAATAACTTGCAGTGGTGTTGTGCTGCTTCAATGAGCAAGGTGTTGAAGCTCACTGGAAATTGACTTGATATAGGTAGGTGAGTCATTTCCCCTAGCATCAAGTCAGACTACAAATTATTTCGCAAACACGAGTTTGTGAAGTGATGACGAAATACGGAGGCTCAGGCGTGACTGACCTTATACATACCTATCTTATTACCCTGCGTGCTGTAAAGAGAGGTGGGGTATCATTATAAGATTAATGTCCCCTCGCTTCTCTTCTAACTGAACCTAGACAAACAAATAGAAAAAAACAAAACCTGATAGCTGTGTTAAAGGAGATGCCTCGCCATCGATGCGGGTCAAAAAAACGATATTTAAGTCCTTAACAACTCATTATTTTGTTTTCACTGAATAAATGTATTTACATACGAGTGTGGTCCGATAACTACTTATGTATTAATCGAGCAGTTTGCCCCGCAAGTTCCTGCATCGATTCATGTGCATCGACGAAATATTGCTCCACTGGTATAAACCAGAGACAAAAGAGCAGTCGAAACAGTGGACTTCACTCGGCAAACGTACTCCAAAGAAGGAGTCATATCGGCGAGAAAGGTGGTGGCCACCGCTTTCTGGGATTCACAAGGTGTGATCTGCACCTTTTCGCATTAAAATGCTCGTTGTATTTTGTCTAAAATAGTTGACATATTTCTTTATCTTGCTTGGAGATCCTGACATATTTTCAGATGTAGATGGAAAACTAAAAGCGTAATGTCATCCATCTTTGTATAAGGTCGATTGATACTGAGCTACTATTTTCGACTTCCGCTTTTCCGCTCCCGGTGATATAATCTTTATCTTAAGAAGGAGGAGGAGTTTATAATTGATACTGCTAGAAAGAATCGATATGATCCAAACATAATTGCATCAATGAGAAGGAAAATCGAAAAATGAGTAGAATGAAAGAAACTGACATATTTAAGCAAAAAATACAGCATGCAAAACATTTTTAGCAAGGATATAAAAATCTTTTGATATCTTCCTATTTGTCGTTCCCTCAAGCTTCTCCTAAGCGAGAGACTTTTTTTGTGGCGGGGAGGCGAATGTCCATGTACGCACAAAGTGTGGGACTCCCATGTTCGCAAAAAGGCGACCGAACAACCCACTGAACACCTCCCCTGTCAACCTGAGAACCTAGCCTGGAACCGTTTGACACATTACTTCGGGCCAGGTCTCGTTTTGTTACGCCGTGGGGCGCCTTCAAGCTGGGGGATCCCTCTTCTAGCGAGAGGGGAGAGGGGAAGAGGAAGTGCCAGACAAGCGATCCCACAGCCCCAACACCCCCGGCTGCTGTGAGTCCATTTTATCTTTTAGGACTACCCGAGCATAATGTGCCACCTGGTTCCATTTCTCAACCGATTCGAGCATCACCGTGACTATATTATCCGGGGTGAGCTCTCCCATCTTCCTGTAGAGGGCTCTATGCAACCTGTCCCATTTTATGCACGCAAAAAATGTGTGGCAAGTATCGTCTTCCTCTCCTGCACAATACCGACAATAGGGAGACCGTGACTTACCAATCTTGTGCAGGTAAAACTGTAAACACCCATGCCTGCTCAAAAGCTGGATCAGATAGAAATCAGTCTCACCGTTCCTTCGATTCAGCCACGGTCTCACATCCAGGATGAGGCGCGCAGTCCACCTTCCCTTCGTGCAATTCACCCAAGACTGCTGCCAATCGTTGAGTGAGCGCTGTCTCTCTTCGTGGACAACCATCTCCTTCGCATCCTCCTTTCGACGCAGATAAACAGAGCGGCGCTCTTTAGCAAGGAGCTTTCACCACCGAATCAGAGACTGTCGGATACGAAGATGCAATCCTCAGCGCTCCTCTTAACTGTATCTGCGCCAGGCATTTTCAGTAAACCTCCTTACTGAGACGGTCGCCCCATACCTCTGCTCTGTACAGTAGCACTGACCCTACAGTACTCATCAAGAGGCGTCTTCTTGATGGGCTGGGTCTCCCGTGCGTTGGCCATAAGTCGACTCAGAGCCAATACTCCTGAAGCAGTCCTCTCAGCCGTTGTCCTGATTTGTTCAGAGAAACTCATCTTCGAGTTAATCAGTAGCCCCAGGTACTTCACCGATGGTTTGGATTCGATTCGCAAGTCTCTAATACTGATCATCCTTACTCTAGGGGTTCTCTTTTTTGTCAAGATGACCACTTCGGTTTTTTCCAAAGATAGAGTGAGTCTGCGAGCAGTCATCCAGGCTAGCACTCGGCACATTGGCATACCTAGCCTAAGTTGCGATTGTTTAACGGTGCATCTAGCGACCAGAGCCACAACATCATCCACATAGCCGATCAAACGCGACTCATCTGGTAGACTTCAGCCTCAGTAGTCCGTCGTAAGACACGTTTCACAGGTCTGGACCAAGGATAGATCCCTGGACAACACCCGATGTAACCGCCCTCTTTCGTTGGCCCTGTGTCGTGTCGTAGAGCAGGCTTCGGTCTTTTAGGTAGCTCCTCAAAAGCCGCATTAGATATTCTGGAACTTGAAACGGGTTTTCCAGCGCATCCAGAATATCCACCCACCTAGCAGAGTTGAAGGCGTTCCTGACGTCAAGTGTCACCGATAGGACGATCCGTCACTTGGTGCGACTATGTGCCTCTACCTTTTGGACTGCGCTTACAACCTCTGCAATCAAATCGATATTAGAACATCCTACTCTAAAGCCGTACTGCCGAGGAGATAAGTCTCCAGCAGCATGAATCGCGTCAGTGAGCCTTCCCTTGATGAGTTTCTCTAGCACTTTCCCAGCCGTGTCCAGCATGCATAATGGGCGGTATGCAGACGGCGATTCGGAATTTCCCTTCTCCTTGCTGATCAGCACGAGCCTCGCCACCTTTCATCGTACCGGGAAAACCCCGTCCCGTAGGCAAGCGTTGAATGTGCTGAGCAGCAAGTTAGGACAATGGTGATAGACAAACCGCAACACCTCAGCTGGAACACCATCTGGACCTTGAGCCTTCCTCGCTTTCAATGAAAGGACTGCCTCCTCCAGTTCCGACTGTGTGAGGAGTGGACACTCGACTGCTGTTTCACCATGGACAGCGTCAACATGGACGGGATGGGCGGGTAAGAGTTCCCGTACTATCTCATCTGTCTTTTCTGCATCATGTATGCAAGGCTTCTGTGGGGCGCCAAGCTTCCGCATAACTAGCTTGTAGCCAAGGCCCAACGGATACTTATTCACATTGTCCACTAGGTCTTGCCAGCAGCGAGCCTTGCTATTGTTTATCAATTTGTGAAGGCATTTCCTGGCCGACTTATATGCTGCCACCCGGTTGCATACCTCGTCACGGTTCCGCGCCCGTTGGGCCTCACGTCAAAGCTTGTGACATTCCCTTCACTTTTCAACGATTTCAGTTGACCACCAGTACACTGGGGGCTTGCCGTGCCGGGGTTTTCGACGGGGCATATAAGTTTTGCAGGCAGTCCTAATGATGCTCATAGTTGAGTTCACCACGTCTTGAGCTGCCAATTCTTTGGTCCCCTCCGAAGCTCCCTGGAGCGTCTCATCTGCTGTGAGCACCTCGACGAACCTCTCGACGTCCATCCTTCCGATGTTCCATCTAGTTGTAGAAAGCCAAGAGTACGGACATCGGGAGACAACATCGCTTATCTCAAGCAGACAGCGCCCTCCAGAGTATTAAGCTTGGCTTGGAAAGATGATATCGATTCGTTAAACGTTAGGTGCACACTAAAGAAGGTGGTCCCTGAGCAACGAACCCACACGAAACCATCCCCCCATCCACAACTCTCCGCATGGAAATCACTGTTCCGAACCCAGACGGCGACAGTACCTGTTTCGTCAGGATACCATAATGCAGGACTTTTATCATGGTGTTGCTCACTCAGCAGCATAATGTCAGCATTCATGTCCCTCGCAAACTGCTCATGCAGATTTTGGGTGGTTGAACTGCGGTGTAGGTTTAGCTGCAGGATGCGGGTCATCGAAGTTCTGATTTTGCCTTGGCTAAGGCTTCCTTGAAAACCCGTCATTTTCCTGATCCCAAGACGTGCCCAAAATCAGGTCTTGGATCAGCATTCTTGCAAAGAATACAGTGTGCCTCCTTCGTACACTCTTTTCTTTTATGTCCCATTTCACCACATTTGTAGCATAGAGAACTCCTATCGGGTCTTTTGCATACTTGTGTGGTGTGACCATAACCAAGGCATTTGAAACATTGAAGAGGCATTGCTCTTCACCGTATCTTACAGATAATCCAGCCTATTCGTACTTTACCCTTGTTCATGAATTGATCGGCGTCCTTTTTGGTCAAGTCAACTATGGCCATGCGTTGTCCCCTATTGTTTTCTGGTGTCAGTCTCGCTTTGATCCTTCCCACGCTAGGGAACTCTCTTTTGATGGCCTCTCCTACTTCAGCCAGTCAATGTTGCGCTTTTGCCGAGGACTTTCTATACTGCGTCGCAGAATGCTTCCATATTATCTGCCTCTGCTCCAAATTCGACCAGTATGTGGCCCGACCACGTTGGTCTTACTACTTTAATGGTAGTGTTGGTTTCGTCGGGTCTTACGTTTTCCCTGATGTCCCGCAGCACCTCCGCATAGGATCGGCCATCTTGGGGCTTTACGAGCAGCGCCTGCTGCCGGAGTCTGTGTCGCGGCTTCTGTCTCTCCTATTTTGCATCAGGTCCTTTTTCTTGTTGGGGATCCGTGCGAACTATACATTCTGGCACTTTTTGAAGGAGTTTCTTGGCGGATTTCTTCGCTCCTTTTGTAAGCACTGTCTGGAACCCGTGATCTGGTGCGCCACGCCCATCAAGTGCGTCTTCCTTCTTTTTTATATCCCGATCTCCTTCGATTGGGCTAGACGCCATTCTTTTATTGGTTTTACTGGTGGAGCTATCTACATGTGGCCTTTAGATTTCGCCTTTAGATTTCGCTTCTTAAGCCTTTTGAATGTCTTCGGCAGTTAACCAGCTCCTCCGATAATGCCCTATCCAGTCTAGGTGCTCCTTTAATTCAAGGAGCCCAATTTTTACTGCTTTGCTGATTTTTGGGGAGTCGCATGCAGATTGTATTCTTTTCAGAACATCTCCCGCTTTTCAGAATAGTCTTTCTTCATCATGTCTCTGGGCGGCAATTATACTTTGCGACCATCCTTGTGAGAGGTTACCGCTTTCCGTTTCCGAATACAGTACTTCCGCCACATTTTCGACGTTGGCGATGCGATCACACAACGTCACCTTATTTGTCTGGTCACTCGTTTATTTTCCTGCCCTCAATCTCTTCGTTGGCTTCTTGGCAATTCTTTATTATGGTGGGATTTACGACACTTACATCGGTCACTTCGGTAACGATCGCAGCAGTGACCGTCGAATTCTCGATGTTTCTTATATTTTCTTCTACCGCTCGAACAACTAAAGCGTCTTGCAGAGTTTCCCGCTTTTCTTTTATAGGACGCTCTATCATTCACATCATTGTTTTGCTGCGCCCGAACGCTGCAAGAATCCCAGTCTGGACCAGACTGTCTGCTAATCTCCGTTTTTCGTCGGTCTTCACTATCATTGTATTCATCGTCGTTTTTGTTATCGTTAGTATCGCTCTCGATGTATTGTTAACATCGTGGCTGCAACCGCTGGTTACGTCATCGTTATTATTTTTTATTTCTTTTATTTTCGGGTTTTTTGATCTTTTTTATATTTTTTTGGTTGCTCCAGTTTTATTGGCTCCCGCCCAGAGCTGCTATCTCCGTTCGTGTGTGTAGTTGCCTTTTTGGTCCCATGGTTATATTTGCAGAGCAGGGCGGCCATGCGAGGGTTGGCACAGGCCCTTATGAGGACAAGTGCTCAGAGCGAGAGACTTTAGTACCAGAAGATGTGGCCGTCAATACTTGAAATCATTTCACGAATAGAATTTTCAGTCAGCTCCTGTCGGCAAATAAATATCTTCTTCTCAGTGACTGCAATTAAGTTAATTCTTTTACTTCGATTCACAAGAGTAAACTATGTTTTATTTTAAAAAAAAATATTTTTTTAACAAACAAATGAGCTTTTTAAATTTATTTTACACAATCGCCCAAAACAATTAAATGCTTTTAACTTCAATTCAGAAGATTAAACTAACATTTCAAAATGGAAAGTTGTATCGTCAATTTGAGGTTTTGTATTTTTTCTTTTTGTTTCAGATCAGCTGGTTTTCGATCAAGCTTTTAATTACTGATTTATGAATTGTTTTCATCATCTTTTGTTATTTATGCAGTTAGAAGTATAATTTTTCAACTTGAATATGGCATGTAAATTTGGCAACATTGCAAATCCGACACTCACCACCTGTCTTTTGTGATCATATGTTTAATGTTTACTTGTAGAATCGAGCTATCTCTTTCCCTCTTGCTGATCTCATAATTTTGACAACTGACATGTCAAGTTACCTGTCACTTGTGCAAAATTTCTCAGCCGACAGTGGATGAGTTTTAGATAAAGGTGAATTAGTTTTAACACCGAATCAACTATAGTTCTAATGTAAGCGGAATGTTTTCACAATAAATGTTCATCGAACATACCTTTCACTTTGATCCTGATTATTATCGAAATTGGAACTAGGTGAATTCGTCCATTTGACAGATGGACACGTTCAACTAATTGCAATTCCTTTATTTTCCAACCACTTGCCGGATTTTTATGAGCATGTGAGACATAAAATCGGCTAACGTTATCCTCTTAATTGAACTGATTACCCTGCAATTAGTTTGTGTTGTATCTATTTAGCCTTGTTGGCAATCATTGTTTAGTGGCGGCACACCTTAGCTATTCGTGATTAAGATTTGATGTTACAGTTGACACTTTCAGACATAACAAGAAGATACAATATAACGCATCAATATGTCGGAGAAGAATATAAAAATTGGACAGCGGGTGGAAGTCGCTGGGAAAGGTGTTCGTGGCAAAGTCGCGTACATAGGTATGACGACATTTTCGGCCGGCAAATGGGTAGGGGTGGTCCTTGATGAACCCAAAGGAAAGAATAATGGATCAATCAAAGGTATCGCATATTTCTCGGTAAGCCATAAGATAACTTAAACAACGTTTATTCCGCATCACTAATGATTTGCCCCTTGCAGTGCCCTGACAACTATGGGATCTTTGTTCGTCCCGCCCAGCTTATCCTTCTTGACGATGCAGGAAATCCAATGGAGGAGAGTATCGAGCAAATTCCGCCCAGGACTAGTCGTCTAAGCAGGTATGTTAATTACCACTTGCCCTTCGAAAGTAGCCACCCCTTCGTTTCCCCATTTTTAAGAAAAACTATTTTCGGAGCATAGCCAATAGTCGAAAGCAAGGCATGGCTTCATTTGCGTTTACTTTAAATGTGCATTCCGATTTAATTTGTATTGCCAGCTATTCATTAGAGCTATTTGCAGCGATAACTTCGTTATTTTAATTTCCAAATGCTTAATATCTCCAAAGAGAGAATAATTAAAATTAGTAATTGCACCATTATGAATCGGTAAAGCAAATTTAGTTGAAGCAGCATTTGAGAAGCAGCGGATCAGCTTATAGCGCTAAACTTTGCGCATTTCAGTGGTGTCGTATTAATGGTGTGTTGCGTTGATAAATTTAAACTTAACTTTCGGCAAATATCAGAGTAGGAAATGTAACATGTACCCAGCTGGGGAAAGTGTTATTACTGGAGTTTTATTGCAATGTTTTTCATCTAGTTTAAAGTCAATATCGAAAAACCAAAGTCAAAAAAGTTTGTGAGTACATAAGATTAAGTAAGAGTTGAGTTGCACAAATTCAGTACTGCGGCCTTAAATGGTGATATCCCCACCCTTGGGGTTTCTTCGGCAGTAAATTATTAATTCTAATTTTAAAATCGAATGAATCAAACATATGATTTAATACAAATATTTAACTGAATTTAAGTACTGAATCAAAATAAATTCTCACTTCAAAACTCTTTGAAGGTTACATATCTCAACGATCTTAAAAGCAATCAGAGAATTCACGGCGAAAAAATGGTTTGGTTTAATCGAAGGGGCACCAAAAAAGATTCCAGTTGAGCTTATCAAATATGGTGGCAGCGGTATTCAGAAAGCCAGCTATAAAGTCATCCAGTACGTTTGCCAGCAAGAAAATATCCCGAACGAGAGGAGCCAATCCATTATATTTCTTATCTATACAAAAACGGGACAAGCTACATTGTGAAAATTATACAGGCATATCACCACTTTGTACGGCGTACAAAATATTTTCAAAGATCAAAGAAAATAAAATCAAATCATGGTAGCCTATGCAGATGACACCAGGTTAGGAAAAATATCTCAAATACCCAAAACATCACACTTGGCGAATACAATATCGAAAATGTGAACGAATTTGCGTATTTATCTTAAATATTGTAAGACTGCGGAAGCTGCAATAGGCTGGCCACGTCAATCGTATGGACGAACAACGGTTGCCCAAAAAGGTATTCGTTGGGAGAACTGAAGAGCGTAGACCAGTGAAGAAACTAAGAAAACGCTGGTCTGACTCAATCAATGAAGGCAGTTCATCGCTGCTCGGACTTCGAAATTGGAGTTGCTTGTTGCAAGAAGCAAAGGCCTGAGATGGGCTGTAGTGCTACAAAACAAGAAGAAATTATTTTTATATGACTGCTGCAGCACTGTTATCAAAGACAGATGACGAAGTTTCCCAGACCGTAGATCACCTTGGTCTTGCTGTCGCGCACGGCATGGGAGGTTGCGTCTAAAGATGAGTTTGTTGTTATTGCTGGTATAACAGATAGATAAGTAAGCATAGTAGTAGGTCGATAAGAAAGAATAGCAGCATCTGAAAAGACGTAGCCTCTCTATGTTTTATCGACCTAGTTTGCTACTAGAGTTGTCTAAAAAATAATCATGTGCGGTTGTTTGGTTTGTTCAATTTTTGGCGCAGCAGCATCATAAGATCACTTCTTAATTGTTCTGATTGAATGTTGTGCACATGCGTTGAGCTTCATTCAGCTCTTCCAGGCCATTTTAATTTCGATGAACTAGAAAATAAAGGGCTAATTTTCGATGAACGGATGACTTGGCTGGTTGATAAAGCAAATCAAGTTGGTTTCATTTGAATTGAACCAGGATTAAGAGATTGCAGCTTGAGTCTTTAATAGAATTAATACTGCCACCACTTGTATAATTTTGTTCCGGACATCAGCTTATTAACGTCAAGTAAACAGCATTCACAAATTTGCATCCTGATGAATCCAATGAAAAGAACCTTCGAACAGCATTATTGATTGCCTAACATTCAAGATTGCATAAAATATACGTGGACTATAGTCGCAGATCAAACAATTAGGAACACTAAGATTTTTGCAAAAATTGACACTTGTCCCTGAAAACTCTTTTTACGACAAATGTAGAAAAAACTTTTTAATATTCATTGACTATTTATCAGTAACAAATTAAATACAACCTGTTCCTAAATATTACTATTTCCTAAGACCACCCTTAACTTTAATAACCGCTTTTATTCTTGCGGGCGTATCATCTCCTTTATTTTTTCACTGTTTTCCCATATATTACAAATATTTTCCAAGAGACTCCATACATTTTCAATAGTGTTCAGGTTGGGGGTATTGCCAGGCCACGGAAGAACAGAAATACTGCACGATGACATAGAGCACCATCATGCATAAAAGTAGTGCAGGTTCTACTGCATCTCAAAAATTTCAATATGGAGTTAACATGTCTTCCATGACCTCAGAGTGCTGGAGAGTATTCATTGTCCCCTTTGGAAAAATACAACGGTCCACATCCATCTGCTGAAAGGCAAGACCATATCATAGCGGCTGGTGGATGCCTAATAGTCCTCACAACTGAAGTGTTTAGTGGATGTTGAATGTTCGATTAGGACTGCAGCGGTGGACTGCTGCCTTAGCGAGCGTAACATTAGTGCTCGGCTGAAACGGCCTTGCGTGGCGACACGTAAGCGTGCTGGCAGCTAGCGTTGCGGTGTCGAGGGGCGGGTTCTTTCTGCCGCTACAAAAAATTTCACGCTTACGAATTTTTTTAGGGAAGTAGAAACTGGACACATTCGACAGGTGTCGAAGTCCGAGGTAAACAACAAGATGCGATGACTTTTCCAAGTTACCCTCGTGCGAGGTACGATACGAATTCGTCATTGCCGCGGATATTCACGGCCCACAAAAAGAGCGGGGCATCCGGGTGGTAGTGGTCTCCCCTCGCATTCTTCCCAACCGGATCAATAATCCACATGATGACTTGGCCATGAGAGGAGTGGAAGGCTAATTAACCCAGGTGAGAGCCTCTGAAACAATTAAAAACAGGAAGCTTCACCCGATGGCTAGCTAATTTTGTTCGGGAAGAGCCCGCCAATGCGTGTGGGTCCCAAACCCGTTGGAGGGAAAGAAGAAGACCGATCGATTTAGGTTAGCAGTTCATTCTAAATTCTATTTAATATCCGAGTGTTTCAGGTATATCAAAAAGGATCTTATCTAATCTAATTTTGTATGTGTCTAAAATCGAGAGGTTTTATAGGTATTGCTGTAAAGTTTTATCAAAATTGTTTGCATGTAAGCTTGCAATTTGTATGATTTTATTTCGAATATTCCAATTTTTAAATAAATATTCTACTTTAGCAAGTAATGAGTTTCTCTTAAATCTTTTCTTTTTAGTTTCAATTCTTTCTTTGTGCAACCAATAGCAATTATTTGTCTTTACTTCGGTCTTATGTGTCCTTCTTGCCTCACCAAGATACACAGTAAAATTTAATAAGGAATTGTTGATTCATAGCGATTATTATGTTTACGCATTTTGTGTAAAAAGTTTACAAAATTTCGAATGCACTATGGTCTAGAGTTTATATGCATTCATATATCATTTTTTGTTAATCTTTATTTATAATTTAATTCATACAAATTTTTTAAACACATAATTTTTTAATATAATTCTTCTTAGCACTACAGCCCCTCTCGGGCCTTCGCTTCCTGCAAATAGCGCCTCCAACTTTCTAGGTCCATTGATTCCGAAATCCGAGCGGCGATGAACTGTCTTCGTCGACCGAGTCAGACTAGCGTTTCCTCGGTTTTCCCAGTGGTCTCCGGGCATCAGTTCTCTCAACGAATACTTTTTTGGGTATCCGTTGTTCGTCCACACGATTCATGTGGCCAGCCAATTGGAGCTTCCGCAGTCTTATAATCGTTGTGACCTCCGGTTCGCCAAAAATTTCATACAGCTCACGGTTGTATCGAATTCGCGATTGGTCCCCGTCTAGCCTCGCTCCGATTCCTCACCTCAGGATCCCTCGTTCAAAGGCGTCCAATACGTTTGCGGATGCTTGGGTTAGGGTTCATGTTTCACACCCTTAGCATAGTCTTATCAAAGATTTGTATAGTTAATGCTTTGCTTTCCTGTGTATGCAGTTGGTCTTGAAGATCGTCAAAACTGAATAAAATAATAGTTTATTTGGGAGCTGTATTCTTCGGCGTATTTCGTCTGTTTCATTGCCGTTTCTCGTTATTTTGGCGCCTAAATATACGAATTTGCTCATATTTTCGATATTGTTTTTGCCAAGTGTGATATTTTGTGTATTTGAGGTATTTCTCAAGTTTCAGTAAAAGTTCTTTGACGATTGTTAACGACTGTGACAGAATGTTAATGTCGTCCGCATAGGCTACACTTAGCTAAAATTATGTAATAATCTACCTCCTTTATCGACAGGTAGCTTTCTGATGATATATTTCAGAGCCAAGTTGAATAGCAATGTGGCCAGCCCTGCTTTAGTTCGATATTTGGGTGACATTGGTGAGTTGGTTATTGACGCGGACTTGGGAGGTTGGCGACGTCATTGTCATTTTGGTAAGGAACACTATTTTGGCTGGGATACTAAACCGTGCCCTGTGTGGCCTAGTGGTTAGAGCATGAACCCATAATCCGAAAGTTCCAGGTTCAAATCTCATTGGGAGCAACGTGATTTAGTTCAGGGGATTTTTCGGATAGACTACGAGTGTTCACTCAGTGGTGATATGCACTGATTTAATCAGATAATATCATAGCTGAGAAAGTACACGGGAGCATATGGTACTGACCAAACTAACTTCCGAAAAAACCAATACGGTCATGAAAATGAGATACTCTAACTATCTCTAAGCGAAGGCCCGAGAGGGGCTGTAGTGCTACAAAGAAGAAGACTAAAGCAAAGCATTATTTGGCACAATACATCAAATCAATACTGTCATATGCTTGCTTAAAGTCAGCGAAAACTTGATGTACATCTTTGTTGAACTCCTGGCATTTCTCAAGTATCTGCTTGACTGTAAACAATTGGTCCATCGTTGACTTACCTGCTCTAAAGCCACCTTAATACTCCCAAATAATACTTTTGGCGTATGATCTGATTTTATTTTGTATAATCTTTGAAAATAGAAAGCAGTGATATGCCTCTCGACAGCGAAGCAAAACCAGTAGGGCTACAAATCAATGAAAATAAAACAAAGCTCATGACGCAGTCGAGGAAAAATACCTCAAATACACAAAATATCACACTTGGCGAATACAGTATCGAGAATGTTAGCGAATTTGTGTATTTAGGCGCCAAAATAACAAAAACGGGCAATGAAAGAGACGAAATACACCGAAGAATACAGCTCGCAAATAAAATATTTTATTCAGTATTGACGATCTTGAAGGAGAACAAAGCTCCAAGCATACAAATCTGTGATAAGACCTGTGTTATGCTATGGGTGTGAAACCTGAACCCTAACCCAAGCATCCGCAAATATATTGAACGCCTTTGAGCGACGGGTCCTGAGGCGAATAATTGGAGCGAAGCTTGACGGGTACCAATGGCGAATTCGATACAACCATGAGCTGTATGAAATTTTTGACGAATCGGAGGTCTCAAGGATTGTAAGACTGCAGAAGCTGCAATGAGATAGCCACATAAATCGTATGGACGAACAACGGATACCCAAGAAGGTATTCGTTGGGAGAACTGAAGCCCGGAGTCCAGTGAGAAAACCGAGGAAACGCTGGTCTAACTCGGTCGACAAAGACAGTTCATCGCTGCTCGGATTTCGGAATTGGAAGACGCGGTCAACGGACCGAGACAGTTGGAGGAGCTGTTTGCAGGAAGCGGAGGCCCGAGAGGGGCTGTAGTGCTAAGAAGAAGAAGCAGAATATGCCTCTATAGTTTTCACGGTGTAGCTTGTCACCTTTTTTGAAGATAAGGAATATGATTGATGGGCTCCATTCGTTCGGCATAAGTTCCAGTTTACCAAATATGCTGGATGACTTTATGGATGGCTTTCTGAACACCGCTGCTACCATATAATAAGTTCCACTGGAATCTCATTGATCTCCGGCGTTTTATTATTCTTTTGGGCAGTGTTGGTATCTTTGGGCTTTATATTTCCCCTGATAGCCTGCAACACTTCTACGTAGGATCGGCCATCTTGGGATTTTACGAGTAGTGCCTGCTGCCGGGGTCTTCGTCGTGGCTTTTTTCTCTCCTATTTCACGTGAGATCTTTTTCCTTGCTGGGCGTCCGTGCGAACTTTCTTTTATGGCACTTTTTGGAAGAGTTTCTTTGCGGCTTTCTTCGCTCCTTTTGTCACCACTGTTTGAAACCCTTGATCTAACTTTCAACGCCCATCAAGTGCCACTTCCTTCTTTTATCCCGATCTCCGCCATTCTTTTGTTGATGTTTAATAGTGGAGCTGTTGCGCGTGCCCTTAGGCTTAGCCCTAAGCGCTTCTTTAGCCTTCTACGCTTCTTCGGCCTTCTGGTCCTCTTTGGCCTTTAGCCAGCTTGTCCGATAATGCCCTATGCAGTCTAGGAGCTCCTCTAATTCAAGGAGCCCATTCTTCACACCTTTGCTGATTTTTGGCGAGCCGCATGCAGATTTGATTCTTTTTAGAACGTCTCCCACTTTTCGAAATAGGCTTTTTTTCTTATTAAATGCCTCCATTCCCTACAACTCTCTACATCATTCTTTCATCGTCGCACAACGCTCGTGCGATCTACACTTCACACGTCGTCGATTCCTACGTATGCCTCCAGGCAATGCTAAAACAACGGTATAAGGGGCACACAAAATGATGTGAAGTACTCCTTTCCTGCTAGTCTGGTCCGATTCGTGAAATGTTCTCAGAAATAAAAAAAAATATTATAATACGACGCACTAAAAAAAACTAGCTGTCTTTAAGTATCTTGAAGTTAGGGTCTAAAATACCCTGAGATAAAATGCCCTAAGAAACTGCATTTTCAATCCTCCGGACTTATCATTAATCTGAATTTATTAGATGTTTCTTAAGTCTTTTCTTAAAAAGCAATAATGAGTTTGCATTTTTCACTGTTTCTGGAAGATTGTTGTATATACGCAGAGCATCATTCGTTGCCTCGTTCTTTAGTCGATCAGTTCTAGCGTAAGGTATTACAAAATTGTTGGCATTTCTTCAATTATATGGATTTATTTGTGATACTTTTATAAAGGGGCTTCGTTTCGATTCACTGGAAATTAGACATTTGAAGATAAACTTAGCTTTCTCCATAGTAATGATTTGACTGTGAGTGCATTGGTCCGTTGATACATTAGTCTTGTTGGAGTGAGAATTGGAAGGCTTAGAATATTTTTATAGGCTTTAGTTAGTATCCTGGATATTATATTAAGGTTTTGCTTTGACGATTGACTCCAAATGACCACCGCATAATGTAGCTTTGTCAGTAAAAATGCATTTAATACAAGTTTCTTTATATGCATTGAAAAATCCCCATATCTTCTCAACATTCCTGTCATTGGTGCTAGCTGTTTCCTCAAATTATTTATGTGTGGCAACCATGTAAAACGATGATCTATGGTAAGACCGAGATATTTAATTTCAAACACTCTTTGCAATTTTTCGCCGTTAATTCCTTTCTTTCTTCTTTATTTTGCTGGGCGGCAATTGAACTTTATGACCTCCTTTCTTCTTCTTTCTTCTCTTGAGGTTATCACCTTCTTCCACATTTACTTCAGCCACATTTTTGACGGTGGCGGTGGAATGATCACTCCTTTCTTTTTCTGCCGTGATCCCTTTGTGGCCTATAGTATGGTTCGTTATTATTTCGGCATTTAAGATCCTTGCTTTGGTCGCTTCGGTAGCTCTTGATGTTCTTTATATTTTCCCCCACTGCACTAACATCGAGCGCGTCCTGCAGAATTCCCCGTTCTTTCCTTTTAGGACGCTCTGGCGTTCACATCATTTTTTGCTACGCCCGAACCCCGCAGGAATTTCAGTTTGGACAAGGCTGACGTTAATCTCCGTTTTTCGTCCGTCTTTACTGTCATTTATTTATTTATTCCATCTTACAGACTAAACAATCCAATAACAAAATGGAACGCAAAGAACAATTACAGCAATATTTAAATAAAAAAGAATAATAAAATGTCGATAATTGAAAGTTAAACTAGTAGTAAGTCTCTTAGTTTTTTCTTAAAAGCTATTTAAGAAGAGGGGAAAAGACCAAGCTCGAGATTATTATGATTTCGTACGATTCTTAAGATTGGTGAATGGAAATTTAAATCAGTTCTAGCATATGGGATAACGAAATAAGAATTCATCCAAGATGAACGAGATGTTTGTCGGAAACGCAGTTCAGAAAAAAATATTTAACGGGACTTGATGGTAGCAGAGTTTATACAAAAAACATTGGTCTAAATAAGTTCGTCGGGATATTAGGGATGGAAGAGATAGGAAAGATAAACGACTTTCATAAGGCTGATACGGCAAATTAAACTTAAGGAAAAGAAAACGCGTGAACTTTCTTTGGACATTTTCTAAAGAAGACACGAGATAGGAATATCGGGGGGACGAGATAATAGAACAGTATTCAAGCAAAGGGCGAACAAGACAAACAAATAGGCGGACAAAAGAAGAGATGCTATTGAATTTATGTACATGTCTAAGGATAAACCCGGAAACTTTAGACGCTTTAGTAATCACATTTAAAATATGTACCATCAAATTTGAGTTTTGGATCCAAAGTTACTCCGAGGTCTTTATGACTGAACACTTCAGAGAGCAAAGCATCATTTAATATATAATTAAAATTAATAGAAGAGTCCTTAAGAGAAAAAGTCATTTTATGACATTTAGTAGTGTTAAGACATAAATAGTTTGAAGCACACCATTTATTTAGAGCATTCACATCATTTTGGAGGAGCTGACAGTCTAAATGGGATTTGACTGCTCGAAATACTTTGAAGTCATCAGCATACAAGAGGCAAGAGGAATTAATTACAAAGGGAAGATCATTTATGAACAACAGAAAGAGAAGAGGCCCAAGAATTGAACCTTGTGGAACGCCAGATGAAGGATAAAAAGGACTAGACGTAATACCAGAGAGACTTACTCGACAGTTGACGACACGATATATAAGCTGACATCCAAGATAGAAGAGCACCCGAGATGCCAAGAGCTTCAAGCTTACGACAAAGAAGTAAATGATTCACAGTGTCAAAGGTCTTGGAGAAATCTGTGAAGATCACATCAACTTGCAGTTGGTTATCCGAAGCTCTTGCAATACTGTTTGTGAACTCCATTAAATTAGAGGTAGTGGAGTATTCTTTGAGAAAGCCATGCTGCTCTGGAGCAATAAAAGGAGCTATTGAGTTTGAGAGTCGATTATGAACCAACCATTCAAGTAACTTTGGAAAGCAGGACAGTAAGGAAATAGGGCGATAATTGGCACCATATTAGCTGTTTTCCAAGGGTTAGGGAAAGTGCCAGTACTCAAACTTAGATTGAAGAGGACAGATAAAGGAAAACTAAGCGATGAGGCTAACGACTTTACAAATATGTTTGGCAAACCATCCGGCCCAGGGCTGATATTAGGATCAAGAGCATTGATCAAAGCTTCGACTTCAGATGCTTCTGTACAAATAAAGGAAATTGGAAAGGGAAGATTATAATTAGCTTTAAAATAGTTAAGTTTTGGAGTAGGATGAGGTTTGTTAAATTAAATTTCATTGACTATAAGATCTATAGATAAAGGAGGATGGTGCCGATCAGGAGGAACATACGGATGTAAGACTTGAGATACAGATAAGTAGCTAACTGGAACATTTGATAGAACAAGGTCAAGGAGACGACCATTAGGATTGCGGATATGATTAAACTGAGAAAAGGAGCAATGAGATAGGAAAGATGACAGGGTTATAGAAAAAGGTTCAACTGACGAGATTGAAGGAGTAGTATAATTTTTCCACTCTATGTATGGTAAGTTAAAATCCCCGCAAACTAATATTTTGGAGTGAGGGTGTCGCAAAACTAGATAAGAGGATAGATCATCAAAAAACGTCTCATAAACAGTTAAAGGTGAATTACAAGGAATATAAATCGACAAAATCAAGAACTCTGTATTATGAGGGAGAGAAATTTTGATAATAACACATTCTAAAGTTATAGGAAAATAGAACGAGGAGAACTAGGTAGAGCTTTGCTAACTGCAACCAAAACTCCACCACCATCAGCCTTATTAGTGGCAATCAGGTCACGGTCACATCTATATTCAATATGATCAGGAAACATTTCACTGCTCAAAATGTTTCCATTCAGCCAGGTCTCGGAGAAGCAAATAATAGAATCATTACTAACTTGATAAGAGATAAAGAGTTCCTCAAGCTTGGTCCTTTGTTGTATTCGTCGTCGTTCTTTTCGCCGCTAGTACCGTTCTCAATGTGCTGTCACTGTTGGTTCCGTCGGCGATGTCGATATTTTTACTTATTTGTTTTTTTTTGAATTTTGTAAATATATTTTTAGGATTTTTAGTTGAAATTACTCCTGTTTCATTGGGTCCCCCTCGAAGCCGCCATCTCCGTGCGTGTGTGTAGTTGCCTTTTTGGCCCCATGGTTATTTTTGCAGAGCAGGGGGGCCATGCGAGGGTTGGTGTAAGTCCTTATGGAGGCAAGTGCTCAGAGACAGACTAGCGGGAGTCCGTCTCAACCGAACTTACACTACAAACCGAATGGAGCGAACTTCGAACTTCACGTACGAGTTTCACCTAGGTGCTACCATACAAAGCAATTAGGTCCAAACCATAATATCCGGCAGCCCAAAGCAACAATTCAAGTCCATTGTTCAAAGCGTAGTCCAGATTCAATCAGGGTCGTTACCTGTTATCCGAGGAGGAACTTCACGGCGATCTCCATATCCTCGGGTCCGCGGGGCGGCATTCCTAAAAGAATGCTAGCCTCCAAGAGTATTCCTGTCGACCGGAATACCCCCTGCAGGAAACAACACACGGATAGACACTACAGTTTTGATTACATCTTCTCAAAATTTGCAGTAATATGAGTAACAAAAATGTCTTCAAGGCCATTTAGTCGATCCTATTAGTTATATTGCATAAATTTTAATTTAATATGATATAGAGTAACGAAAGTTTTTCATTGACGGTTTTCTTATGTTTATGCATTATTGGTGTCAACATATTATAGACTAAGGTCAAAATCCATTCTGACAAATGCATACTTCTGTCTCCCCTACTAGTATATGTTTTCCTTTACGCATAATCTTATCGAACGTAAAGGTACCTTCATTATTTTATCCAGGAAAATGTCAAACTGACAAATTATACTATTCCATATAAACAGAATTGAGTGAATTTTGATTTGTTCCGATTTTTCGATCTACAGGTGGTAATGCTGAGTTGATATTGAAAGATCTCGCTAAGGGCTTCCATTTGATAGCTAACTTGATTATCTTCGGCGAAATTTTATTTTAATAAATCACATCATTATATACTGAGACCCTTGTAGTGAAGTAGGTATTTAAATTGTCCGTAAATGACTGCAGTGATAGTCTGCTGCCTCGACGAAAGAGGATGGTAGGATCCGCCGAGATTGGCCTTGGCTGGGGACGCGTGAATGCGCTGGCAGGCTAGTTGCCTACGTTCACCGATTATTTTATCAAATTACAAATCTAAAGAACTACGCTTTATTTATTCATTATTGAAAAGCTAAAAAACACGTTCATCATCATTCTTAAAAGTTGACAGTTGTAACTTTAATTTTATTACTTGAATGCTGATTTCATTATTATTCTACATGTATTTAAAAATCACAAGCAATGGCAGTTGCTGAGAAGTGCTAATGACGCTACTACAAAGATAATTTCGCTTTTATCTCTGGTTACTATTGTTTTTGTTGATTTTGGTTCTATAACCATAACACCGTGTCGTCAAAGTGTTACCAAAACTGTGCTATTGATCTGGCATTGAGTGTTTTCCAAAATCGTTGATATCTCTACGCTAAGGAGGATATTGGTTTGTTGCGATTCCTTCCAAACTGACTGGTCTACGTTCCGATCTGAACGTCTACGGCGAACACACAGGACGCAAATTCTATTCGGGCATTTCCCTTCCCTGATTCACTCTAACAAAAGAATACACTCAGCAAATTAGTTCAAGGAGAACATGCACTTGCAATGCAATCCAATTGAAACACTTTTACTCGCGTTTCCGGCATCATGTGTTTATATAGGGAACTGATTATGCGTCATATAAACTCAATACACTTTATTATCACGTCGGGCGCCGTTGTCTCGCTATACACCCCGCGCTATGTACGAAAAAATACACATCCACAATATGCATTCGAATCGATTATCGCATGGTTTAATTATAGACGAAAAGCCAAATGAGAAAATTTCTTTTGGGATTTGCTACCACCAAAGAATCGCTCAGGTCGTGTGCCACTTTGATATGGGTAAATTCACGTCCGCCTTTCACCTTTGCCGATTTAAGATCAATTCACTTATTAATATATTCGGCGAGATATGCGATTGCATGTTTTTTTCGTTTTTATTTTGGTTTGATACATACTCCATTTTCCCGTAACACGTCGCTTGTGTTTTTACGGTACGAATCCACAGTACAACTCATAAAGTTGTCTAAAAAAAGAGATAGGGAAGAATATCGCGAATTCGAACCGGACAGTTCCGACGTGCTCATGGTGACCGTTCATACCAGACTCGCCGATCCGTCCAAATCTCGCATAATTTCTCTGTGGCACATGTAAATCGAAATCAGCTGCTAGCTCAGCCGAGTTAGATTGCATTCAGTAATGCAATACATGAATGGGATGCAGTAAATCAGTGTTCTCATGTCAGAAATTTCAATTTGCAGATTTGCGTAATAAAGCTAATAAAAAAAATTATAATAGATTGAAAATTTAAATCATAATAAAAGATAAATATTATAAAGAATATCAATGCAAAGAAAAAATGTATGTTTAATGCATAAAAAAAACAATATAAATTTATATTTATAATAAAAAATTTATTTTTTTTTTCTTTCTAAATTTTATAATTTACAAAAATTTTAATTTGAGTAACTAAATTTTTCAAATCTGTAATTGAAATTTGGGAATAGTGTTATGCGGTTTTCGGGCAGTTGGCTTAGGTGATTGCTCGATTACTACTGCCTCCCTAAAATCCTTTGAAATTTTTCTTCACAAAATTTGATAATTCCTTCTCAAAATTTGATAACTCTAACTGTGATGCACAAATGAATAGATAGGTACCGGTTGAAACAGTCTCAAATCAACCAACTGTAAAATCGATATGAACATTAAACGCATTTAATTTTTATTTGTACGAGTATGTACATATTTACAAAGATTATCTTAATGTTTTAATTTTTTTTTCAAAGATATTAGAAGGCACCAGGTGCAGGATTTACAGGTTTATTGCGTTTTTATGCATTTTAATTAAATAGCAATGTTTGAATCTGTACAATTTGATTTTATTCTTAGCAATACACCATTTGGCGACACCACAATAGAAATCAAATGTTTCATGACAATATATGAAATGAGTAATTGAGCCATTAGCTGAGCTATTTATAGTCAAACATAATGCGCCTAGCAAATATACAAAACAGTAGCAACTTATGAACTTTCATTTAATGAAAAATATGCGATGTAGCTTACATCGCAAAATCAATTTAAAACGTGTTAGTGTAACTTTATGTCTTATTCATAGGAATATTCGGAAGATAAATAGGCCAAAACCAAGGTAAGCTCGGCCCGATGGATTGGACTAAAGTTCCATTTCAGATAAATGACCTCAACACTACCTAAAAGTTATGTAACTGAAAAATAAAAGCCTGTACAAAGCATATTCGATATATGTTGCAAGTTTGTTTACTTACAACAGAATCAGTCAAAATTAATATACGCTCGTTGTTAGAAATGCGAACTGCTTGTGCAATTATCACGTTTATCTCTAGTAGACTTCCTGTTTTTCCTTTCTTAGGCAGTTGCGTTGTTTTTCAAGCTATTGCACTAGCAATTCGTTGATTCGTAAATAGAACTAAGTTGTGTTGGGCCACTATTGCATTGGACATAATATGTACTTTTTACAATAGAAAATATATATAATCACAGCTGATTCGTTTGCGTACAACCTTACAATTTTATTATGTGCTCTGTCCTCTTATAATCAGTATTTAATTGCAATGTTTGGTATCTTTTATGAAATAGAGAAATATTTATTTATTATACACTCGTATTCATCACATCTTTTGCTTAAGTGCATTTGTTTTATTTACCGAAATTAATTTGTTTAGTTGATATAGCTGTCTTTCGATACTTAATTTGCTGCATTTTGGCCTTATTTCGAATGAGTCGATATAAATATCAAAATTCAATTCAACCCTTAAGATTGGAAGATATCTATTGATTTAATTTCAGAAGCATTTACTAAACAACTTTAAACTTTGAAACGTTGCAGTCACAAAATATTTTATTTTACTTTTTATCAACTTTTGGGAGTTTGTGAGGAAGGGAAAATTTCTTTAATCGCTAGATTGACCAGTATCTAAATTTATATGATGATATCCTATGCACATTCCGAGAATGACTTACACGTTGCCTTGCTTATAAATAAGTCCTGTAATATATTTTGGTGGTGGGCCTCTGCTCATAAGAAAGGTGCTTGTAACCATTAACTTTGAATTTAATTCCCAAATAACAATTCAATAGGTCCATGTTTTGTTTTTATAATGAATCGTCATTAATAAGAATTTTAATTTTTAATTGGTAAGTAGTCAAAGTAAACCGAAACTTCCATAATCTAAATCAAAATCTTTCACTTACAAACTAACTATCACGATACTCAAAATATTGAGAATATTTCAAAACACTCTTTTCTAGGGTTCTTCTATATTGTTTTAAACGAGGAAGCTAAAGTTTGGAACACATTCCTCGATGTCTTATTGAATCACCATAAAAAGAATTCTAATTTTTACAGAGCTTGGGGTTTTTTTTAGAATATATTGATATACTACAAATCACTAGAATACTGTAAACTTCGAAAGTCATTGCCCAATTTATCGTTCAAAGCCACTTCCAGTATTCAAACAGTACCTCATAAACTAGTCTTCCAACAGAATCAAATCTTTTATTCTCTGATTTTCTTTACTTTCATTTTCTTTGTTTTTTCCCCAATCATATACAATCATTCATGCCACATTTCATCATCATGTATACATTGATCGTTTTAGTGCGGAGTCAGTGCGCTCTTTACCCGGTATCACGAAGCCGACAACGTAAGTTTCAAATTATTGTCTTACGCCGTTTGCTTGATTTTTAAGACATTGAGTTGGAGTTTAACAAAAATAAGAATAAATGTTTGCTGTATGATTGATCCAATTAGAGAGAGTTATTAGGATTTTTGAATAATTGAGTCGCGTTTTAGTTGCTTCCAATAATATCTCGCTAAACAGAGCGTTTTATAGAAATAACTATTTCTTAACAAATTCTCTGCTTGCACGCTGCTCCTTGTCGTTTGGAATTGTATGGATCATCCCTATTTGCTATAAATGTTTTTGAAACTCACATTCATGTAGTGTAAGACGAAAATCGCCAGTAAAAACGATGCAAATGAAAAAGCCTTCAACCACAACCATGTCATCGTCAGCTTCCAGGTTTGAATACTCAATAACATCGTGATTTTTTTCACTTTTTCAACTTATTTTATAATTGCATTTAACTACCCTAATCAATCTAATCAATACTAGTCACTCTATACTGTCTTGTCATTTAACCGAAGAAAGTCTTGTTTTGTTTTCTATTCAGTATTAAAGCTTGTGTTACTAACATTTGATTTTACAATGTCTAATATTATTTTTACGATTTATATTTCAAGCTCAAGGCTTTCCTTAACTGGAAGTCGAACGAGTCTGCTGGGATCAAAAAGTCAACTAGGTTCACCAGCCACAGAAAGAGCACCAGGTCAAACTGGATCTGAGAAACGAAATAATATGAGCCCACCAGACTCAATGCCACCATCGAAACGTGCTTCCTTTATTGAGGTATGTTTAATTTTAATTAAATTTAAACAAAAAAAATAATTTTTTTATTCTTAATTCCATTCTTGTTTTTTTTAAACAATCATACAAATTAACTTCAGAGAATTATGTTAATATTTTTTATTACAATAAAAGGATCTATGACAATTATGTATAAAACAAAATATTGCCCAAATGCTCGCCACGGCTACAGTGGCATACTTCTATCCGATGGTCCATATTTTCAATGACTCTGAGACATAATAGAGGTTCAATGTCTTTAATGTGCTGAATTATCTCATCCTTTAACTCTTGAATTGTTCTTGACTTATTGACTTGCACTTTTTCTTTTAAATATCCCTAGAGAAAGAAGACCAACGGTGTCAAATTACATGATCGTGACGGTCAATTAACATCGCCACAACGTGAGATAACACGGTCATTGAATTTCTCGCGCAAAAGAGCCATTGTTTCGTTGGCTGTGTGGCAAGTGGCCCCATCCTGTTGGAACCACATATCGTCCAGGTCCATAACCACAATTTCTGGCCACACGAAGTCCGTTATCATCTCGCAATAGCGAACACCATTCACGCTAACTGCTTGGCAGTCCTCATTTTTGAAGAAGTACGGTCCGATGACGCCGCCAGGCCATAAACCGCACCAAACAGTCATTTCATATTTTCCACAGACCCGGTGTGCTGAAATTTGTGCACAATCTCCCGATTGTGGACACATTTGGTTGATTATGCTGACCAAAAAAATCACGAAGTGCATTTTGATTTGAACGCCCATTTTCCTAAAAGGCTTCAACCACCTTAACGCGCTGCTCAATTGTCTACCTTCCTATAGTTAAATTTGTCCAACACTGAAACAAAGAAATGTTAAATTAAGTTGGGCGAAAAGCTTGACGTTAAGGGTTAACATCGTGCATTATGGTTGGACCACCCTTTATATTGATCAGGAAGAATATTAATTACATGTGTCTTTCAGAATTCATGACGCGGGAATAATTTTCCCTAAAATTCTCCATTATAACAAAGGATATCACCCGCAAGTCAATTGGTTGCATTAAGATACCTTCCGGAAATGAACTGGTGGAACATTGTGAACATTCTCACAACCTTCCACCAGCTGTCGAAGTTGCATTGGATAGGTTTGTTCATGTCTCCAAAGAATTATGCCGATGCGATGACTATATCGCAGATGTTACCCTCTCTCGAAATGGAAGTTATTATGGGAACCAAATCTCGCGGCATAAATTCTAAAATACACAACTATAGTTCGTGTCTTTCCTGATCATGATGCCCAGCCTCTTCTTTTTCTTCGTAGCGCTACAGCCCCTCTCAGGCCTTCGCTTCCTGCAACAAGCGCCTCCAACTGTCTCGGTCCATTGACCGCGTCCTCCAATTTCGAAATCCGAGCAGCGATGAACTGTCTTCGTCGACCAAGTCAGACCAGCGTTTCCTCGGTTTCGCCGCTGGTCTCCGCCCTTCAGTTCACCCAACGAATACCTTTTTGGGTATCTGTTCTTCGTCCATACGATTCATGTGCCTAGCCCATTGTAGCTTCCGCAGTCTTACAATCGTTGAGAGCTCTGACTCGTAAAAAATAACATTCAGCTCATGGTTGTAACGAATTCGCCATTGGTCCCCGTGTAGCTTCCTTCCGTCTTTCGGAGGCATTCGATATGATTGCGGATGCTTGGGTTAGGGTCCATGTTTCACACCCATAGCATAGCACAGGTCTTATCACAGATTTGTATACTTGGAGCTTTGTTTTCCTGTGTATACAGCTGGTCTTTAAGATCGTCAAAACTGAATAAAATATTTTATTTGCGAGCTGTATTCTTCGGCGTAATTCGTCTCTTTCATTACCGGTTCTCCTTATTTTGGCGCCTAAATATACGAATTCGCCCACATTTTCTATATTGTATTCGCCAAGTGTGATATTTTGGGCATTTGAGCTATTTTTCCTCGCCTGCGTCATGAGTTTTGTTTTGTTCGCATTGATGTATAGCCCTTCAAGTTTTGCTTCGCTGTCGAGTTTCAGGAAAAGTTCTTTGGCGGTTGTTAACAACCGTGACAGAATATTGATGTCGTCTGCATAGGCTGCATAGGCTTGACTTGTATAATAATGTACCTCTTGTATCGACATGTAGCTTTGTTATGGCATATTCTAGAACCAAACTGAATAGCAATGGGGCCAGCCCATCTCCCTGCTTTAGTCCGATATTTGTGTCAACGGCGTCGGTGAGTTAGTTATGGATGCGGACTTAGGAGGTTGTCTACGTAATTGTCACTTTGGTAAAGCGTTCTATTTTGACTGTGATACCAAAGCGAAGCATTATTTGGTACAGTACATTACGATCAAAACTGTCGTATGCTTGCTTAAAGTCAACGAAAATTTGGTGTACGTCTATATTGAACTCCCAGTATTTTTCAAATACCCGCTAGACAGTGAACAATTGGTCTATGTCCCCAATAATACTGTTCGCGAATGATCTGATTTTATTTTCTAAGATCTCTGAAAATATTTTGTACCTCATACAAAGCATATCACTGCTGCTATAGTTTTCGCACTGTAGCTTGTCACCTTTTTTGTGGATAAGGAATATAATTGATTGGCTTCACTCGTTCGGCATATGTTCTTGTTGCCAAATGTGTTGGATGACTTTATGAATGGCTTTCTGAACACCGCTGCCACCATATTTGATGAGCTCCATTGGAAACTCATCGATACCTGGCGCTTTATTATTCTTTTGAGGTTTGATGGTGCAACAAACTTCATCCTGAGTTGGTGGGGCCAATGGAAGCTCTCCGAGAATATCTTAAGCTCCGATGTTCTGGGGCTATGCAGAGGATAAAGGAGGTCCTTGAAATATGATGCCTATCTTTCCTTAATCCTGTCTTCATCAGCGCTGATGCTCCCTATGTCATAATAGACAGTGATAACCACGTTTCAGGCGTTTCACTACTTTATATGCTTGTCTTGTATTGTTGCTCGCTAGATGTAATACACATAAGCAGTCGAGCAGCCCCATGGTGATCAGGAGTGGCTGCTCCTGACGAGAAAAGGTGGTCACCTCGTCGAAACTGCTTAGTTTGTTGTTTTACTAGATAAAAGTAAACTACATCCATCCAGTTTCCATCCTTTAGGCAGAGATGAGTGGTTCACTCAGCCACTTTAACATCTTTAGGTTTGACATTCCCCTTGTAATTCAACGATATTCTTCGGAGAAAGTAACGGGTACTTTTTGTACAATGTTTGCATTTGATTCAAGCCTCTGTGTCCGCTAACTTTAACGAGACAAAAAAAGTTGAATTACTGTAGAGTAGCTTAATTGACACATAATAGAACATTTCTAAAGACAATCAAAATTGATCGGTACGTCTCGTAGAGTAGAGTACGTGTGATAAATATTTTTAGTGAAGCTTCGTGGCACGACAAGAAACCGCCTCATATGATCATGCAAATGCTAGTCGACAAGCACGCGTACGCGGTCGTTAAGCGAAGCTAGTTAGCTGAGCTCGGTGTTGTTTATAGCTCGCTGCCCCTTGTGCCAGACAATCGGCATCCGTGTCCTACACGGATTTTTGGAATAAAAAATTCATTACATAGACTTACATCGATACTTCTCAATTGGTCGTCACATTTTTTTCTTTTCTTAATTCTAATTATCTTATTCGCTACTCTTCTGAGATTTCATATTGTTATCTCCTCGTCCTGGCTTTCCTACCTATATATTTTTTGTAGGCATGATTCTTTTTGTCTAACGTATTCTGGCCTTCATAATCGAACAAATCATTTCTTGGGAGCTGGGCTTGATGTCCGATCGCGTGTTCTGCTACGGTCCTTAGTGCCGCTTTCACATCCACCCATAACCCGTTGCTTGTTTTCAGCGATGTATCTGATAGGATGGGAGCTAGATGGTTGTCGAGGGTCCCCATGAAATTTTTTGCCACAGACGCCGTTTGAAGCCTCTCGATGTCGAATTTCTGTATGCGGCTGGTCTTCGCTGAATACGCTTTTGGCATACGACATCGATAAGTAAATTTGACCCAGTAATGATCCGAGTTACAATTGGCTCCTCGGTATGTACGGACGTCAAGTATGCTCGAGGCCCAACGTTGTTGGATCAGAAGATGGTCGATCTGGGTTTGTGTGTTGTCATCCGATGATAACCAGGTCATTTTATGTATGACTAGATTTCTGCTACATGCAAAGTCAATCAAGTGCTGGCCGTTGTCATTTGTACCAGCGTGGAGGCTATATCCACCACTCCCCGATGAGATAGCTCATTGCCAACCTTATCGTTGAAATCACCCAGAATTATTTTTGTATCGTTTGTAGGCAATGAGTCGAATATTCTTTCCAAGTGGTTGTAGAATGTTTCCTTCGTTTCTTCGTCCTATCCTTCGGTCGAGGCGTGTACATTTATCAGCTAAATTTTGAAGAATTTCGCTTTTATACGGATCGCACACAACCGTTCATTGATTGCCTTACAATCAATATCGTGCGATTTGAACTCCTTACCCACAACAAAGGCCACTCCGAATTCTCTCTTTCCAGTAGGCTTCCCACTTTTGAATATTGTGTCCGATATCATATCTTGAATATCACTTCCAGTCCCATTCGTTTCCTGAATTGTTCGTATGATTAATTTATATTGACTGGCCTGTTGTAAAAGGGCTTTAACAGCGCTAGGGTAGTTAAGTGATCCGACATTCGAGGATCTAATGCTATTGTCCTTTTATTGGTTGCTAGGTCGATGCCGCAGATCCAATCCATTGCGAGGCTCTGTTGCAGGCTTGGAAACAATGTAGGGTTTTACAGGGACGGGCAGTTACCCCATCGCCCAACCTCCATTCCGGCGGCATGGTTATTACTTTTGATTCCGTTATTAGGCGCGGAAGACTCGCCTTCACCCTTACGTCACCATAAAGAACGTATAAGTAGGATTTCGTAGCAGAGCTGCAGGTGTCTTTGCAGTTATTGGCATTTCTCGGCATTTTGTCTCCGATCATTGGGAAAACAACCTCGAGACCATTGACTACCATTTGTTCGTTGGGATTTGGAATGAGGAATCATGGAAGCTGGGGGTGGGGAAAACAAAGGGATCCCTCCTCCTTTCTCGGCCGGGCTTGGGACCGTCTACGACGGAGTTTGATGCCCAGCTTGGGTGGGTTTAATTTCATATTTGAAATCAGTGTGGGGTCACGAGTGCTCACATCTCGCATTTGTTCAGTACTAGCTCTAATTGTTCCTTGGTGAATCGCAGAAGCGTCGCTAGTATTGTGAAAATTCACCTTGACTAAACCGTTGAGATTTAAGTGCTCACGTTCCGGCCCCGGTACTTCTCTCGCCAATTCATTAGTGCCACTGTGCTCCGCTTATTCGGAGCTGCGTTGTGAAACAGAAAGTTCGAGCTTCTTCGGCCATGTGTTCCGAGTCTCCTTTTTCGAATTCAGCTGCTCAGGCATTGTGGCCTGATTCGTCTCTCCAGGTCCAGTTCCTCAGAAGATATGGCCCTATTTGCCTTTTCCAGGTCAAGCTCCGGATTAGTGGCCTGATTTGTCTTCTCTGAATTCGGCTCCTCAGACAGTGTTGCCAGAATTTCCTTCTCATTATGTTCCGAGACCTTAGCTTTTCTATGAAGCCCTCTTGTTACTCGGTTACTCTCGTAGAGCTCGATATCAGAGAGGCTCTCGTTTGTGGCAGTCAGTATTAGCTTCCGGCTATCAAATAAGCGACTCAGAACCGGTCGCAATAACCCTTGGCTTTTGGGGAGGGAGGGAATTGGTACTTATTTCAAACGGGCTTGGGACCTTTCACGGCAGGGTTAAGGCAAAGTATGCACTCTACTCTATGATCAGCCACGTCACGTTTTTCTGCTCCCAAAAATTCGTAAGTATAGCTGATTTAGTCTTTGCCCACATTGCTTCGGTACTAATCTCACTATCTCTTATCCAAATTTTTAGGTACATCTTTCAATATTGAAATGAACATCGATATAAATTGCCATTGTTAGATGATCCTAGATCGTATTTTCCTTTTCTTTATAAACCCTTCGAATTTTGACTCCAATACTTTATTTGTATAGTGACGTTTGAGGAACAAAAACTTAAGACGCAACTTAAGATTTTGGTTATAGGCTCAACACTTTTTGCTCAAATTAATCATTCAAACTAAAAATTGGCGTTCTTAAACCATCACTTATTTCCTAATCTATGCTTTGGAAACAATGTAAGTATATTGATGATATTTTTTTCTTTCAAGACTGGCTTTTTGGAAACACTCAATCCACAATTCGTGCCAGGTCAATCGCTCACAACTCCCTTACAGTCGAATGCCAGTGAAGATAAATTGAATGCTATGCAACAGCAACAAGAAATCGAAGATCTGAAAAATCAAGTACGGGATCTTACTGAGAAATTAGAAACAATTAAACAACGTCGAGCTGAAGATAAAGAACGTCTACGTGAATTTGACAAAATGAAAACTCAATTTGAACAGCTCCAGGAATTCAAAGGTAAAATTATGGAGGCGCAATCATCATTGCAACGTGAATTACAACGTGCGCGTCAAGAAACCAAGGACGCTATAGAAGCAAGAGATCGGCATGCCGAGGAAATGTCAGAATTAGCTGAAAATGTTGAACTTATTACACTTGACAAGGAAATGGCTGAAGAGAAAGCAGATACTTTACAGTTGGAACTTGAAAGTGCAAAAGAACGTATAGAGGAACTTACTCTTGATTTAGAGATCCTAAGGACCGAAATGCAAAACAAAGCTGGAGGAGGAGTAGGAGCACCTATTACGGGTTCTGTTGAAGGGCCTTCAGTTTACGAGTTTAAGCAATTGGAACAACAAAACACTCGACTGAGAGAGACTTTAGTTCGACTCAGAGATTTGAGTGCCCATGAGAAGCATGAAATTCAAAAGTTGGCGAAAGAACTGGAAACTAAAAAGTCAGAAGTTGCAGAATTACAACGTACGAAGGAAAAGTTATCAGCAAAGGTAATTTAGCTATATGTCTTTCTACATGTTATATAAATTGTTTATGGTTTATAACAGGTAGATGAATTAGAAGCACAAGTTGTTGATCTTCAAGAGCAAGTTGATGCAGCTTTGGGAGCTGAAGAAATGGTTGAACAACTAGCGGAAAAGAAACTTGAGCTGGAAGACAAAGTCAAATTGCTTGAAGAAGAAGTAGCAGAACTCGAAGCACTTGAAGAAGTTCATGAGCAATTGATTGAGAGCAACCATGAGTTGGAAATGGATCTTCGTGAAGAATTGGATATGGCGCAGGCAGCGAAACGTGAAATGATTCGCGAGAAAGAAGCAGCTCTAGAAACTATTGTCGATCGTGATCAAACTATTTTAAAATTCAGAGAACTCGTGCAAAAATTAAACGAACAAATGATGGAGCTTCGCGAAAAAGTTTCTCAGAAGGACGAAATCAGCAAACCTCAAAAAGACACTATCGTTGACACGATTGATTTCAAACAAATGTTTGCTGAATCGAAAGCATTCACTCGCGCCATTGATTTGCAATTACGTCAAATTGAATTGAATCAAGTTAATGAGCACGTTCGAATGCTTACAGCATATATGCCGGATACATTCATGCAAAGAGGAGGCGATAATGATGCAATCCTTGTTATCTTATTAGTTTCACGAATTGTATTTAAGGCGGGAATAATAGTGAACCAAGCACGCGAACGTTTCCCAGCTGTCACGACAATCGATCGCGCAGCCATTCAACAAGGCCATTCAGTGCAGCAATTTGAGTTTAAATCGCGACTACTCCATCACATACACAACCTTCAGGCTGTAATGCATCAATTTTTATATGGATTGAATACGTGCAGCCCTGATATGTTGCTTAAAGCTGGAGGTTCTGTACTTGAAATGGTTGCACAGGAAAAAATTGTTGACGCTGTGATAGAATTGTTGAAAGCCAATCAATTGGATGAAAATTCATCAACGGATAGTATGAGTTTATCAAAAGAGCTTATTTTATGTAGTAATTTTTGAATTTATGAACAGATCTCGAAAAATGTATCGCTTTCTTCAATGCAATGCATTCTGTTGTTTTTGGCGGTCAAGAGTTATTGAATGAATCGCAATTGATTAAAGATAATACGGCTTGCATGATGACAGCGTGTGATGCAATCACAACAAATGCTTCAACTATACAAGCTTTGATCAAGGGCGGAGATGAAACAAGTGATTCAGGACTATTAATGCAATATATCCTTCAAAATATTGAGAGTATTAGACAACATTTGAAAATGGTTAAGAGAAGACTTCCTCACGTAATTTCATCCCGATTAATATTTTTAACCAAACCATTTTAAGATGTCACTTTTATTTATTTAGGATGCCCATGTTATTAAATGTGGTCTCTCACAAAACACACTTCAAAACTTGAAGCAAACGTGCGAACATCTAGGAAAGGCAATGCAAGTGCTACATCTAACTGCTAAACAAGTTACACAAACGACTGTTGCTGAAGCTGGTAAGTAATGAATTATCCTAGGCGGTAATTTCTTAAAAACTTGGTTTCTTGAATAAATATTAAATTGATTTATTTTTTATTTTTCTATTGTCAGATAACGATGCATCTGTAAGCCATACCCAACTATGGGATATACTGTCTAGCATCTGCGAACGTGTATACGAACAAGATGACCGTGGTCCATCACAGAACTTGCGTACAGTCCTCACTAATGCTAACACAGATATGGCACAGCTGGCACAATACCTTATCGATCATGAATATGAAATTATATCAGCTGCTGATACCAATCAAGCGAAACCTATTGCTCCGATGGTGTTGCGAGCGCAATTTATCAAGAAGCAGCTTGAAGAAACAAAAACATTGACCGCTACTCTGGAGAATCGTGAAGCAGAAATCCGACAATTGAAAGTTGCAGCTAAACTTAAACAAAACGAGCTATCCGAAATGCAAATACGAAAAGATTTGGCTGAAAAGAAATTATCGGTTCTGCAGCACGATCATGAACTTAACACTGAGAAATTGCAGAGGAAATATGAAGAGACATTGGCTCTATTGAAGAAGAAAGAAAAAGAGTATGAGGAAACATTGGACCATTTGCAAAATGATATTGATACATTAGAAAGTGAACGTGGTGCTTTGAGGGAGAAAGTGAAAACACTCGGCACCAAGAAGGGTGATTTGAAGAGCTCAACGGCGTTTGGTGAGTAGCTTCTGTTTTTCATAGACTACCTTATGTTATGTATGTTAGTAGATTCTACTCTTTTGGAATTATGGGATTTGACGATGTGTGCAATTAAGATAGCATGAATCGTTAATGAACGTCTATATTCTTCGTTCTTTTATGAAATACTGGATTTCTGACGTAGTCTTCTTTCTTTCTGGATTTCAACGTAGTCTTCTTTCTTTATCACAGGGACATCATTGGTCCGATAATAACTTCCTAATCCAGATTACCTCCCGAGTTGCTGCCGATGCAGTCACGTGACGTCCCTGTTCGCGAGATAGAAAACGTATTCTGTCATGGATCTTCGCGTTTCCATGTCTCCGGCATAATCAGCATCTGAAAAACCTAATTCTGCTTCGCTACCGCCGCGTTGATACTTGATGCCGTAACCAATCGTGCCTTTGAGATACGCGAATATTCTTTTTACATTATGCACGCATTATATTCATTTTAAAACTTGCTTGCTGACAGTTATACTGCGTACGCGATGTGCGGCCTCGATATAGCCGCCAGGAAAACTAGAAAACCTACTACTTCGCCGGCCGTACTAAATCCGCCGGCATGCTCACCGTTTTCGCGATCATCATTCTGAATTTTTTAGTAAATGTAATAATTAATCTAATTAGTGTACGAGTACGCGCTCTGATGGATCGACAATTTTCCGCTCTATCGCGTTCGATTTGCAGGCCGATAAAAATATTCCAATCCTCGACCGGTATTTTGAACGTACCGCTTAGTCGTTGCATTATTCCTTAGAGGCTTAAGAATTTACATGGCTACTAGGCCGTCATCGACAAATAGCACCAAATACACTTCATCGTTTCTAAATTTTCCCATAAATAAGCACTTGCCTGCTTTGCACTCTTTCAAGTTAAATCCGCTTAGTAACAATGAATCTCTGATTACAACATCTTGGAGCCTGTAGAGAGGCTTCTCGAGCTTGCACGCAACGTTCCTTTGACCCTCTTTTCAGCATCAGTCCTTCCGGAACATTCATGAAATTTGTTTCTTCCAGTTTTTTGAAAATCAAATTGCATTACTTCCAGATTTTTCACGGCTATCGGCGCCACCAAAATCCTCAGTGAGTCATATCTCACCACTGGAGAAAACATTACCCTGAAGCCGATGCCTTCTTGTTGTAGGAAGCCCCTGGCGTACAATCGAGTTTTACAACGGTGTGACTTCCCGTCAACATCCGTCTTTGCTCGAAACACTCATTTTGAGCCGATTAGTCTCATCTCCGGCGTTTTCCTGACGAGTTTTCACTTACAATTTCTTCATGCGCTTTATGTTCGTTTTGAATACTACGTGTGCCCACTGCGCGGCTACATTGTTATTCGTCGCTTTTTCTTACGTCAATGGAATTATGTATTCGACCATATTTGCATTGCGTTGATACCTTTTGTCCGTAAATGTCACTTCACTCACGAGTCCTCTTTTCGCTAATTCGCGAATCGTGCGCTTCCCAATGTGTCCTAATCGCTCGTACCACACAGTTTGATTTGTCGTAACGATGTTAGCTTCTTCGGCGCTTCCTTGTTTCGCGACTTGAAGAACATGCGATACACGTCATTGTTTTGTTTTATCGAGTCACGATAACCCAGATATTTTCCAAATGCACTCCGAGTCCCTTCTTTGTGCATATTCCGACGGAGAACATGTACCACTTTTTTTTCATTCACGTGACTTGCCACACTCGGTCGATCAACTTTTTAATTCGCACTGTGCCTTTACCAGCGATGTTTTAAATCCCGTATTATCCGGCTTGAAGTCGATTAGTCGCGTCGGTAAATTAGATGCCTCAAAGCACTGCTGTCAATCATCCAGACCTTGCTTTGATCGACCGCCATTACGCGACTCTCCGCCCATCATACACGCGCGCTTTCTGCACTTTTCAAACTCACGCGACCGAACAACCCGTCTCTCCTACAAAGGCGCAATCACGCGATTTTTCCACGTCGTCACGTTCCTTCCGCCCGTTCCGACAACGACTGGCGATATTCCCAATTCCTTAGCACTTATAACACTGCACTTCCTTCATATCCTTTTTATTTTCAGCACTTTTCTTTCCTCGCCACGGTAATTTTTAGCTGTTGCAGCCAATGCTTCCAACACTTTTTTTCGCCATTGAGCCTCGTATCCTCTCTTATCAGCCGTTCCTGGAGATTATCGAGATTTTGTCGTGGAATATCTACGCTATTCCACGCCTTCTTCAGTGTGCTAAACCTAGTGGTGAGACTCGGGAGTATTTTCACCATTAACGTGGTGTCCGATACGTCCTCGCCAAGGTCCTTGAGTTGAGTCTCCATTTACGTGACCCTGACCACATTCTGACCCGCCGTATCCGCTTCGCTTATCCGACAAGCTTGTTCGATGCAGTTTTCTACTCGTGAATCAGACACAATTTGTTCCACATCTCTTTCGCAAAGATACACGACAGCACACATACTGGTTAAACCACATCAAGGTTCGACAAAATTATGAATTTTGCCGATGCATCGTTTTTCATTTCACTAGCAGCAAGCTAGCTGGTCCAACACTAGTAGCCGCTTGTCCATCATCAGCAGTAGGTGCCGGTCTTGTGCCATCGAGAACATCGTTCATCACAAATAACACATTCTTTTGAGCTTTTCAGCCCTGGAGATTTGTTCCATCAAAAGGCTTCACGCTCTTGACGGAGATGCCGACAAACATCGCGAATTCGATTCACAACTTGCACGTTACCAAATACTTTACTCCGATGCTCGGATAATTGCCGACTACCGTTCCGCGTCACGTGAGATTTGCCAAATAATTTCCGCTCGCGTTCTCCCAATCCCCACCGTTAATTGTTAACTGGGCCCATAACCTGTTAGACCAGGCTCAGGAGAACGAATGGGGCCATTAAATAAGTCTTTGAATGAATAATTAAGGTGTTTATTTATTTAACCAAATATGCATGCAAAACGTAAATCGTTCGCGAGCGTGCTTTTCATCAATCACATTGATTCGAGACTAAGAAATTATCATGGCTGGCTTTCGGCTCGCTTCGATACATAAGCACTACTTAAGAAAGCTGAGTTGCGCTGATCTGTGCACTTGCTGACAGAAATACGCTGAACTCAGCTTGCCTTAATAGTTCTCATCTTCCCGCCCCTTTGCAGTGATGAAATCACGATAAAATGAGAAAGCTTAAACTGTTGGGGTCATCGTGATAAGGTTGAAGCGAACTGTGGGCTTTACCTACCGCCTCATGCGTGTATGTTTGGCCGGCACCTATGTTAATGGAAGCGGTTGAGTATGTTGCGAGGGTGGCTGGTTTAAGCCTATCAATTGAGATGTTGATATGTCGGCCATTCATATAGATTTTTAAACGCTTGGCACGTATGCCTATCACGGTGGTGGGGTTTCACTTAGTCGTTGCGCACAGAAATATTCTGGATGATGTACGGTTCTTGCTGACGCAAATTCCACTTGAGATGTGGTGTGCTGTTTGTTTCGTTGATGTTTAAACGGGAGTCGCTGAAAAACTCTCCGGGAAGACGAAGTGTTGTGCCGTAGATCATTTCTCCGACAGATGACTGAATGCCTTCTTTCAGGGCGTAGTCCCAAGAGGAAGATTTACCCTGGTGACATTGGATTGTAGTTTTAAGGCTGCGAAGGCAATATCCGATGTTTCTTTTGATGCTAGATGGTAGACTGTAGTTTTAAGATGAGTTTTCCCAGCATTTTTGATCGGCACACCGTAGCGGCTGATCCAAGTTTTGATCAATGCTATAGTATCTTGCAGCGTAACTGCTTTGGATAAGCGGGTGTAAAGATCTAAGATCATTAGACAATACCGGTAACTCTCACTTGGTAGCAGAGGCCCGACTTCATCGATATACGAGGGGCATTCAAATATAAACGAGCCTTTTGCAAAAAAAAATTTAACACACTTTAATAGTTATTTTTCGACATAGTTATCTTCCTTAGTAATGCATTTTTCCCAACAATCAGGTAGTTGGTTCATGCTGTTTTCGGGTGAGTATCCATTCAATTGTGAACAAACTGTTCAACTTGTTGACCGTTCGCAAAACGGTCTCCTTAAATTGTTTCCTTGACATGCCTAAACATACGGAAATCAAAAGGTGAAAGATCAGTGCATTTCATTCAATTTTTGGGTTATTTGGGCTGCATGTTGAGTTTTTGATTGTCGTGAAAGAAAAGTACGTCTCAGATGGGTTGACGGCGCATTTTTGACCGATATGCAGCTCGATCCTGGCCAAGAAGTTTACAGTAGTAAGCAGTGTTTATTGGTCGATGATCTTGAAGGAAATCAACCAGGAAAACTCCTCGAGTACTATCACCTTATCGAGTGACAATTGACTTTTGGCTTTTGATGATCTTGGCTCCCATTTTTTCTCTACTCTATAAAGACCTTTTCTGCCTCGGAGAGGGTAGGGCTTTAACTCGTGGCTATGAAAGTGCATTCTTCCCGAACTGTGTGCGCACTCAGTCCTGAATTTCGGCCTTCTTCATTATTATGATGCGTTGCGCAACCGAAGGATGAACCTCTCTTTCGCTCATTGTGAGGACAACTAAACAAACCGGTCGGGCGGCCGGTCTGGCCTTGAGTCATCTAGACGGACTCCCTCCTACTCCCCCCTACTCTCCCCGACGCGCCGCCTTTCTTCGACACACTTTCTAGTGTAGCAAGTTTATATTTGAATACCCCTCGTAAGAAGTGTTTGTTGGCTTATCAGTAACAACGAATTGGCGATTTGGTTTGTCGTCCTATTTTATTGCGTTGGTAGTCAAAAAGGAAGTTAGGTCCCGATTCATGCTTGAGTAAGAGAATCTTGTGAGAGTGCATGCAGTTTGCACATTATTATTGACCTAAATGGCTGTAGCACCGAGGACGAACTCGTCCTACAGTTACGATGCGGTGTAATGGTCAAGGCCATTCAACTAGGACTTGCGTTTTCCACTGCAAAGGGTGCTTGTAGCTTTGCAGTTGTGTAGCAAGGATTTGAACTAATAGTCATCTCCTTTTGCTAAATTAGGCTGTATATTCCAAATGACGTTGTTGGCGTTGAGATGCTGTTTCTGGATGCTGTTGGAAGTCGAATTGCAGTGGCTTGCCATCATATAAGATAGAAAATATCCCAAATTCTAGCATGCACCCAAAGTATTGATCAATTCGTAAACCGCTAGGAGCTCGATATCGGTAGTGCTGTACGTTCTTTGACAGTCGGTCAAAAATCCTAGTGATATCGTAACATCATCAGACGGCTCCAATGCCATTATCAGAGGCATCTGTTATCAGTGAACGTATTGCTCACACATTAGGGTGAAATGGATTTCTCAAGAACTATTTTTGCCTTTAGCGTCCATACAAGTCATATTTTGTCCGTCTATTGATTGCTAGAAATAACCGCCTGAAGTATACTTTGAGCTTATACTGCATGCGGTAGGAAGCTTCTGCAAAAATTTGCCACTCCCAGATATAACGTTACCTGTTGCGCGGTTCATGGTGGTGGGTGTCGACGATATACCTTCCGCTTTTTCAAGTAATGGCTAATTCCATTTTCAGAAACTAGATTGCCAAGGAATTGAACCTCGGATTTGCCCAACTGGCATTTATTCGCGTTCATAGATAGCTGATACATCCTGAGACAGTTAACGACATTCAATAAGTAAACACAATACAACTTGAGACAATCAGTATGTTGTAATGAACATAAGCAGTCGAGCAGCCCCGTGGTGATCAGAAGTGGCTGCTCCTGAAGAGATAAAGTTTTCACCTCGTCGAAACTGCTTAGTTTTTTGTTTTACGGGATTAAAATTAACTACATCCGTCAAGTTTCCAGCCTTTAGGCATAGATGAGTGGTTCACTTCAGCCACGTTTACATCTTTCAGTTTGACGTTACCCTTGTAATGCAACGACCTTCTTCGGAGAAAGTAACGGTTGCTTTTTGTAGAATGTTTGCGTTTGTCTCAAGCCTCCGTGTCCGCTAACTTTAATGAAACAAAAAAAAAAATTTGAATTACTGTAGAGTAGCTTAATTGACACATAAAAGAACATTCCTAAAGATAATAAAAATTGATCGGTACGCTTCGTAGAGTAGAGTCCGCGTGATAAATATTTTGTAGTGTAGCTTCGTGGCTCGACAAGAACCCGCCTCATATGATCCCGCAAATAGCTAGTCGACAAGCACGCGTACGCGGTCGTTAAGCGAAGCTAGTCAGCTGAGCTCGGTTTTGTTTATAGCTCGCTGACATTTGTGCCAAACAATCGGCGCCCATGTCCTACACGGATTTTTAGACGTGTTAAATCATTTCAATGCATATCGTTAAGCTAAACGGAAACGTAGTCTAATGTTCACAGGATCTCGTGCATAAACCTTTGGTAGCATTACATATGCCGAAAGTCATGTATGTAAATTCAAAAAGCCAGAAAGGTGGGATTTAAAAAGCTCTGGTATTTTTTGCTGGTCAACACAGAGTAAACTTTATTCCGTGTGACGTTGAAGTACAGTTTTGAAGAAATCCAATTAAATATCGGTCCGTTTTGCGCATGAATTAAGCGCATGATAGGCTCCAATCACCGTTCGCCTAGCGCACTAGCTGCAAGGGGCTGCTGCATGCACTCTTCGATGACTGACAAATTTCTTATATAACCAGCAGCTCAAACTATTTTTTTGTCGCGTCTAGTTTATCGGCGGGCACTCTGCGAACTTTGGTGTGCGCAGAAGAGCCTTTTGGTATCCTGTTGCATAGATTTTGTTAGGATGTGGAGAAAGAACTGTGATATTGCGGGCTTCAGAAAGCAGAAAACTACTCATCCAATTCATTTAAGGTATACCAGCGAATCGAGTGGTTTATCCATGAACCGAGTTTTCGCCACCTTGATGAACATTTTTGTTAAGAGTTACCCCCTATATGAGGAGACCCCTCTAAAAATCCCTGAACATTTTTTCACCACAAAACTTTCAAAACGTCTTCACTTCGAAGCTATTCAGAAAGTTTGATGGTTTTAGCTTCTATATTTTCGGAGAAAAACTGCTATGACACACAGACGGACGGATGGACGGATATAGGTTATGTTTTCAATAGGGTTTCAAATTTTAGTACAAAACCCTACAAACGAAATTTTTCGGGGTGTCAAGTCGCCAGTTTATTTTTTGCAATGCGGTGATGCAATGTTCACATCCATATATCGCGCCGCATATTCCTAACGTTGACTGATGGAATACTGTATCTTCGTCAAACATTGTTTTTTGATGCGAATCACTTTTGAACAATCATTGCGATAAATACAAAAATGTTACTCCACATCTTCTCTTTTGAGGACAACAGTTTATCGGTGGTCTGGAAGGCCAAAAGAGGCTACGAATGCGGAAATCGTAAAGCAAGTGCATCGATTCGTTTTGAGTGATCGTAAAGTGAAGTTGCACGGGGTAGCTGGGGCCGTTGGCACCTCAAATTAATAGACGGGAAATATTTTGCACAATATTTGAAGACGAAAAAGCTATCTGCCTGATAGGTGCTGCAGCGTTATTGTACGAACTTTGTTCGACGTTTGTTGACAATGAATGAAACGTGGGTCCATTACCGTACGCCTGAGTCCAACAGGCAGTCAACAGAGTGAGAAAGCCGACCAAAGCACCCAAAAGTCCATCACTCGGTCGGGAAGGTGATGGCCTCCATAATTTGGGATGCGCAAGGAATAATCTTCATCGATTATTTGCAGAAAAGAAGAACAGTCACGGAAGAGTATTTTGCAGCGTTATTGAACAAACTGAATGATAAATTAAAGAAAAAACGGCCTCATATGACAAAGACAAAAATTCTGTACCATCACGATAAGGCACCGCCATACATGTCCTTGAAAGTGATGCCCAAATTGGACCAATTACGATTCGAATTGGTTGCTCACTCACCGTATTCTCCAGACTTGGCGTCTGCAACTATTATCTGTTCCCAAACCTCAAGCGGTGGCTCCAGGGAATGAGATTCAGATTGAATGAGGAAGTCATGGCGAATACCGAGGCATATTTCGAAGGTTTGGACGTTTCGTACTACAGAAAGGGCATCGAAATGTATATCGGCTTCGAGGGCAGCTATGTTAAGGAGTAAATATAACTCTGCCCGAAAGACGCTTGCTTTCATTTAAAATCCCGGGACTTATCAGCCCATGTAGTATCTATTAACTTTTCTAAATTGGGTTTTGGATTCGAGTCCTTTTGAGTTAGTTATTTTAGCAGTCCGCCATTTCGCAGTTGGCTTCGCGACATGTCTGCACATTCTCGATATTCGATGCCGCCCTTTTGCCGATCAGGTTGTGGTGTATTTGGTTGCAGATTCTTTCGTCCTACTAGCCCGCTAGGGAAGATGGCGTATGGTTAGTGTTCGTTGATGTTTTGCTAGGCTATTCCCTTTCCAGGAGTTCGCGGATGCTAATTTTGCTAAGAGAGTCATCTAGAAAACGTTTTCATAGACCTCCAGTACTGAACAATGAAGTCACATTCCGGGTTCCAAATTCGTAGTCCATTTTCCTTTGCCGCATTAATTGCCGTTGAATCGATTTATTCTAAGTGATGTTCCTGGATCCTCGACAATGAATACTGAGGAAATTTTATCAACGCTTCAGCCTAGCCAGTTTTGATCTACAACTAGTATTTTATTTCCCACTGTCCGTCGAATTCACGGCGATACCACTCCTCTATTTGCCATCTTTTTCACTTTTTTGCAGAGAATAACTTATATATGCATGTTATGATACCAAATCATGAAAAGTTTATATCGCCATCATCAACATTCAATATTTCTGTAAATTTATTCGTAGACATCACAGCTGCATCACCATATATAGCACAAGAGCTTACTTTACTGAAAAAGGCCTTCAATGAAGAACGAGCAGAGCGTTTGCGACTGCAAGCCAGTGAAATTAAAAAGACGCTTTCTCAACTTGAACCAATTTATGTGCCTGCACCTAAAGACAATCGTATCTCAGAGCTAGAAAATGAGTTAGCGAAGCTGAAATATGTAAGTATAGAAAATATTAAGCCTATACAATATCATTGATAATCCTTGTGGCAGGATTGGGTTATGTCAATGGCACGTGGCGCTGGAGTGCCGGCACCAAAGTCATCACATAGTAACACAACAAAACTTATTCAAGATCATCAGAATCAACAAAGAATGTTGCGAGAGGAAATCAAGGTATTTATATGCTACATTTTTATGGCTGCCGTTTTGACGCCACTATCTTTTATTATTTCAGACCAAAGCCAACCAACTCGCAGCAGAAGTTCTCAATGAATATTTAGAACGTAAACCACATCGAGCAATAAAAGGCGACTTCACAAAATTCCCTACAGTAGAATTGACTAGAGCTTTAAGAGCTATGGACTAATTTTATATATCGTTTTAATTTAATTTTTTCTACATTTGTCAAAGTGGTCTCCCTATTTATTATAACATTTTTATACTCATTTGTGGTTAAACAATTGTTTTATTTTAAATCCCAAGCTATGTACTTTGTAAACTCTAGAGAACCAATCGCATGGAATGAGTTCACCTCGTGATATTTATGTATGTAATGTGAACAAAAACACGAAACTACTATAATTTATATACTCAGACACAAAGTTATTAAAATAAAAAAAGTTATTATACAAAAAAATATAAAATGTTTGTGAAAAGTATCTAAAAAGCATCCACACTAGATGTAGTTTAGATGTTAGCTAAAAGACTTGTAATTGTTGTAAAGTCCTTTAGCCTTTCAGTGAATAGGATGAATGAGTATAAGTAAACACAATTGTGGTTCTATTGAACTTTGTATGGAAATTTAAAACAGATTGAATGATCTGATAAATTATTGATGAAATTAATAATTTAATGTGAAGGAATCGAATTTAATGCTCTGAGGGTAAGCAATTTAATTTGCTGATATTAAAAAATTTAACATATTGGGGGGCTGGCAGTAACCTGATGGAATCGATTTGTTAGCGATAGCTCGTGTTAATCTAATTGTTCTGCGTTCGATATTGATATTGGTAAATTGTATGATTTTGTGGATGCAGATTGTGCTCGATTAAGTCAGTTATTCGAACCACGTTTCTTGGCTAATACGATAGCTATAATGAAAATGATAATGATAACCGTAGGAGCTATCCATAAGACCTAATGCTTAACGTTTTTAGGTATAAAAAATTCAATATGCTACCACGGCCATATAGAGCTGCAAATAACTTTGTGTACTTTTTTTGTAGTTCGTCAAAATAATCGATTGCCGTAAGGTAAGTAGAGATGACTTGGAAGTCCAAGCTTGTATTGGCCAGTTCTGACATTCTATTTATTTGGTTAACAGAATCTATGACTTCGTTTAATTTATTGCTAAATTCTCCGAGTTTTTGCGAAGTGAAAATGTTTTATTGGGTTGTCGCTTACATTATGCTGAAGGCGATCGATATCTTTGTAGACTTGCTCATTCACTCCAAATACAGCGGTTAAAACTTTTCCTAGCAGACCCCTTCTCGTACGGCTCAATGAGCTGTTCGCTAATTCATCTATTTGATGTAAAACCTCATCGTGTTTTATGCGAAGATGCCGGACTAGGGTGCTATAACAATTTCTTATATGCTTTTGCACATTTCTTTCGCTCTGTTAAGAGCTGAAAGAATATTTTTCTTGTCTATTAGAAGCTGTTCCATGGGATAATTTACTTCTATTCTTAACTTTCCGCTGATCTTAGAGCATCCCAGTGTTTAATGATAGTGCTCATTTGAAACGTTTTGCGTGAAAACGATTTCGAGCGATATGATCGTGACCATGGTGCTTAATAAGGTTTTTGCCCAAGTACAAGGAATGATCCTCAGTTTCTTAACGCGTTTCGATTGAACAGGAGTCTGCGGCATGTTGGAAAAGTTTCCATATTGCCAGAAATGTGGCTGGAGTAGTACCGTAAGTGATGATTTTTAATTGGTACCCTTCTATTTTAGCAGATCTTTCAGGTTTCCATAAGAAAGATAGTCTCTGCAGTATTTTGCCATATTCACTTGGTGAAACATTTTTTCGATGTCAGCTGTGTACACATACGCACTTATGTTTTCTCCATCTGTGCATGATTTGTGCTAGGTCTTGTAGTGAGTTCAGGTCCAATGTAGAGCTTGTCGTTCAAACTTGGGCCATATAGTGTCTTCACTGAAGCATCAAAGACCACTACTTTTAAGTCATTCGTCACCGACGTATAGGGTGACCTTCTCCATATGGTCACGGTCTAAATATTCTTGGAGGAATTCTTGATATGCCTTTCGCAAGTCTGCATTTCTACTTAAACGCTTTTCAACCTGCTTAAAAAGAATGAGCGCTCTGTTCCGTGATTCTCCCCAAGCACTTGAATTGGAGCTTCAGTTTTGAAGGGAAGTTCGACAGTGTCGTACGCTAGTAGGTATATGAAACGCCCGTTGAGGACTGCAGCGATGGTCTGCTGCATCGGCGGAAGAGGATGTTGAGATCCGTCGAGATTGGCCTTGTCTGGGGACGCGTGAATGCACTGGGAGGCTAGCGTTGCGGTGTCGTGGGCATAAGCATAAGGACCCACTACAAAAGAATTTCGCATCCACGAATTTTCGGGTCAAAGAAAAAGACGACTGAAGTCGAGAAGGAGATAACATACTAAGGGTCAAAAAGTATTGCTGACTCAGAAGGCAAACTGGGCCTTGGGAAAACAGACGGACTCAAGATGACTTCGTCTTTACTGACGAGACTTATGGTCCACAAATAAGAGTGGGGTATCCAGATGGTAGCGATGCCCCCTCGCACCCTCCCAACCGGATCAAGATCCAAACGTAGACGTGGCCATATAAAAACTCATACAAAGGTACTTTGTATGACCTTTTCCCTCAAATGAGGAATACAAACGTAGTCGATTTATGCCATAGCATTATGCAATTAAATCAACCCTATGTCATAAATGGGCACGCGAGCGGAAGGCCACTCTACCCGGCAAGAGCCTCTGTTAACAAAAGAAAGAAAAGAGCGCGCCCGACGGCTAGCCCATTCTAGAGGTGGAGCCTGCCATCGATGCAGGTTCTATACCCGGTCAGGTAGAACGAAGTATCAATTCTATAGGGCTTGATGCATTGAATTGAGGAGGGGATCTACGAATTGCAGGCCTTGCGTCCACTTAGGTTTAACAGTATGGGTTTGTTCATCTGGCATCAAGATCGTAAGTAAGGGTATAATAAATGCTTCTCTGGAAAACTAGGATGCAAATCTTGCTGAGATATTCATGACTTTTTTTTGTAATGTTGCAGCTTTCACACCGCCAATACCTGTTATAGTAGCAACTACGTTTTCTAAAGTTATACGTAGTTTTTTTGCTTCCTTGGTTATGATGAATAATGTTTGTGAACCTGGATCTATTATGATTCGTAACGATATATAGTCCTCGGAATAAGTTGGGGCATTTACTAGACTAGTGCTGTGGCTAACATCACATTTGATCTCCAAAAAATTGCGAAGTTTTGTTTTTAGTAGCCATGTTGCCTTTAATTTTATCAGTGTGTAAGAGCGTGTGGTGCTCTTTATTGCATTCAAAGCATCGTAACTTACTTTTGCGCGCCGTTCCACTACTGTGGGGCAGACAGTTTTTTGTCTGATAAATTGGAGTCGATCTGCAGGCGATGAGCTTTTGAATTTTTCGCAATGGTATAGAATGCGAGTACCTTGATAATATGTACAATTTGCTTTATAATTATGTATGAATTCTTCTTGAATGGCTGAGTCTCAATGGTGGATAGAAGCTGATATCGTCGCATCAGGAATTCGTAGATTTTCTGATTTCTTTAAAGCTCTTTGCCGTTGTCTTATTTTTCCTCAAACATCCGTAAGGTTTCATGATCAAGTTTTCTGATCACAATTACCACTATTATCGGGTCCCAATGTTGGGTTTCATAGCCCATGTTTTTAAACCCCGCCATGCACTTTCGGATCGTATTGTATAAGTTGATCATGTCTCCAGCAACTCGATATTCCATTTTTTGACATCAAGTATGGATTCAATATATGCTGCTGCCAATTTTGTTCTTCTTTCTAAAATTTATTTTTCAACATGCGCAGTGCAGTTTCATAATTATTTGCATTTAATTGCAAATGACATACTGACTCTTTGGCTTCTCCTTGCAGATAACCCAGCAAGTATTGCATCTTCTTAATGGATCCTAATGTCGGATTGCAATAGATAACTGCTTTGAATAGATCATAAAAATGTTACCAATCCTGACTATGTCCGTTGAAATTTGGAATCTGAATCGGAGTCAACTTTGGCAGCTCGAAATGGAATCTGTTATTTTATGACAATGCATCAAGTTTTGCAACTGGATTTAGGATTCGTGCGTCAAGATTCGCTGGTTGACGAGCTTCAGTTACGAGTTCAGGCTTTTTAATCTGTTCTTTTCCTTATTGAAAAAGTTACTTTAAACCAAGATATTTGGACTATTTTGTATATTCTGAAATATTTCGTCCAACGAGAATAACTTTTTTTTTCAAATATTAAGGTGTTTTCTTTGTTGCACAGTCCTTCCTGAATTCCGTTTCATGGTTTCCATTTGTGTGACTAGCGCACGCTGGTCCTCTAAAATTCGCGGTGTATCCATTGTTGACTTTTTAATGAAAACTTATAAATGAAAAGTATCAATGAAATGTATCAAAACGATGTAGAGTTTGGAGACTGGGAATCACTTGGAAACACTTGAAATCACTAGGAAACACTAGCAATCACTTAGAAGGAAAATAAGCTAAACAAGATAGGTTCGACGGACCAATCAAAAGTATTAAGTATTTAAAGAGCATCCCTACTAGATGCAGTTTAGCTAAAAGACTTAATTGTTGTAAAGTCCTTTAGCCCTTCTGTGAATAGGATGGATGACTATAAGCAAATACAATTGTGGCTCTTGTTGAACTTTGTATAGAAATTCAAAATAGGTTGAATGATCTGATAAATAATTGATGAAATTAATAATTTGATGTGAAGTAATCGAATTTAATGCTCTGATGGTAAGTAATTTAATTTTCAACTGTTGAATCAAAGGCATTAGTTGGATTTTTTAAAGCTTATATTTTATAAAAAAAATATATTATAGTAACATTTCAACTTCTTTGGCAAGTCCTACATAACTATGAGTTCAATTTTGATATTTCACAAATTTTGTCTTCATGTGCATTGTTAATGCCATTTATTTTTTCTTTTCCATTTTGCATTGGCTGCATCTCTTCTCCGAAATCATCACTTCGGATGTCTTCTATTGATGCACTTTTATATGGCCTTGGTCCGACTAGACTTAAAACTACAGGTAAAAACACAACACCATGAAAAATGCCGAATACAATCACTAAGAAGAATATCTGAAATTTTAATTTGAGTATTAAAACGTCGAAATTGGTTAAATGAAATCAGATTTTTTACCTTGAAGAATGCTCGGAATGTATACGCTTCGGAGCATGCCAACATTCCTAGAGCTAAAAGTGTAGATCCACCTCCATATATAACAGCTGCTCCAATGTGAAGAACTGTATCTAGAGCACGTTTGTTACGGTCACCCTCCGAGATTGTCAAAAATGTGTGACCAATGTGAGCTGCGTAATCGACACATAAGCCAGCAGCAAGCTCAAGCCCAATACAGAATACTAAGTCCACTGTTAAGCCCCATTTTTGCATGAATCCACAGATATTTATCTAAGTATAGCTTTTTTTAAAGTACATTGTATTATGCATTTGATTAAAACTAAGTTACCATAGTTAGAAGGACGCATATGAATATCCAAAAACATACGTGTACATTTATGATGACAAGAAACGTGCAAACCATAACACAAACCAATGCGAGAAGAATGTTCCGCATGACCTCTATATCAATAACCTAGAACAATGAAACGATTTAGAGGCTCATCTTCTCAAACTACTCTTAATACATTAATCCGGGAAAACTGTTTGCTGAAGTTTACAACAACAGCCTGATAGAATCATTACCTCATCTGTGATCCAATTTGCAAATACTTTTCCCCATACAGCTGAAAAGCCATCGCCCGAATCAAAGTGTTTGTCTGCGACCATATCCTCCATTGTGTGCATGGCTGGTAAGTATGTACTGCGGTTCTCGAATTTCAGAAAGCGAAAATCAATCCAAGCGAGCTTTAAATAAATTCAAATAAATAATGACGATCTGCAATTAATATACATTCAGACTTACCGTTACGTTCGGTGACGGCTCGCCACATTTTAGATTAGTTTGAAATCGAAAATTTGCTTGGTGCTTCCCACCACTAGGACTATGCAAGAATTTCGATAAAAAGTGCCGCCATTCGTAATCTGTTAACTCGTCTTTAGTAATATCTAGTCAGAATATCAACATATTGTATATATTAAAAGTGAAAGAGTAAGGAAAATATTTTTCTAATCATACCTTTATGGTAATGTTTCTTTACAAACTGATGGAATGGTTTGATCCAGGACTTTGTCTCGTAAACAATACTGTCATGCTTTTCCATTTCATCAACTAAAGTATAGATTCGCTTAAGGCTGTCTGTGTAATTTAGTCGGCCGGTGAAAATAAAACCTTCATATCCTATCAAAGCAAGAAAGCTAGTAGTAGTAGTTTTTAATATTTTACTGCAAAGTTTTACTGACCCGCATCAGGAAAATGTGTCTTCAAATTTTGTAAATATTCTTGCAAATATGTTCCTTGTGGTATGAACCAGTCTTTATCAAACTTTTGTTCCAATTTGAGCAGTCCTTCAAGACTATACCCTGAAAGACCTATCACAGTCGTAATAATAATTATCTGAAATTAAAATTAAGTTAAATGATTTAAGTTCCACATTATTTGCGCCAAATACCTTTCCCGGTTTCGTCAAAGCGAATTTCTTATAAAATATGTCAAGTATTTTGCGAGTTAAATTCAATTCTAAACAGGGTTCAGTCTTTTCATCATTGTGAATTATGCATGGCAGGAATGCATTACGCTTTGCACGAATGCGATATTCGTCCAGAGTAAAGCAAGCGAGCAAAAATGTTATAGCATATAAATAAGTCATCAAAACACCAACGGCTGCATATATACAAAATGATTGTAGCGATGGCAATATCTGTAAAAATTTATAAAGGTCAATACGGATTACTGATGATGCGTATATAGGTAGTTAAATGTAGGTATAAATAAAACGTAAGATAAAGGACATTAAATGAACCTCAAAAGATAACGCAAGTAGATGTACAGATTATAATTGAGTCAGAATTAAAATATAAATTTAAAATAAACGGATTTCAATAACTAAAACAAACCTTCAGAGAAAAAGAAATAAGACATGTATCATCGGGAATCAAAAGGAAAAAGTTTATCACACTCAAGAAAGCGGTTGAAAGTCATGTTGGTCGTTATAAATTTTTTTCCCACTAACACAGGTTTAAATAAAATCGTTCTCGAAGTACATGGAATTTTTGGAAAAACCAATGATATCTGTTAGTTCCAGGTATCCTTCTTCTTCTTGGCAGCACTACAGCTCTCTCGGGTCTACGCTGCCTGCAAATAGCGCCTCCAATTGTCTCGATCCATCGACTGCGGCCTCCAAATTTGAATCCGAGCAGCTATGAACTGTCTCGTCGACCGAGTCAGACTAGCGTTTCCTTGGTTTCCCTACTGATTGTATCGAATTCGCCATTAGTCAAAACCTGTCTCTCGAAGGTGTTCAATATTTTTGCGGATGCTTAGGTTAGGGTCCATGTTCCACACCCTAGCATAGCACAGCTTATACATTTGTATTTTTGGAACGTTGTTTTCCTGTGTATACAGCTGGTCTCCAAAATCGTCAAAACTGAATAAACCATTTTATTTGCGAGCTCTATTCTTCGGAATATTTCGTCTCTTACATTGCTGATTCTCGTTATTTTGGCGCCTAAATATACAAATTCGCGCACGTTTTCGATACTGCATTCGACAAGTGTCATGTTTTAGGTATTTTCCCTCGCCAGAGTCAGGTGTTTTGTTTTATTCTCATTGAGTTGTAGCTCTACTCGTTTTGCTTCCCTGTTGAGTTTAAGGAAAAGTTCTTTGGCTGTATAATAACCTCTCATTAGAGCACGTGTAAGTCGGTAAATGCAAGACTTGGTAACAATAACACAATACTCTTTTTAATAAGATCAGCGAAGTTCTGATAAGAGAGAGAGAGAGAGAGAGATTACGTTTTCATATCCTTCAAATCTACTTGCCTCCCTGGCGGAGGACACAGTAACGATGAAAAGTCAGCAGCACCATTGAACTCGCGTTGGCATTGTATTTCCTCCCAAGTGACATTTAAGTGACACTGCCACGATACGTTTCGCGAAAATCTGGGAACATAAAAAACGTACGCGATTCCTGCTCGGCGGGTAAGGCTTCGTGCTAGCGGGTGGAGGATTCACTGGCGCAAGTCGCTGCTTCAACGCGGGTAGGAGCGCGTCGAGCTTCCAACAAATGAAAAACTTGCAAAGCCAAGTCGAAGAGATGAGCTCAAATGTCACCTTATTAATAGATAAATCTACGTCTGCGAGCAAGCCCTCATATGCCGAAATTATTAAAAATTCTACTTCTCCTCCATCAGTGCATCGATCTAATACAATATCGCAAAAAGGGATTATAATTAAGCTTAAAAATCACTCTTCATCAGAAAAAACACTGATTGATTTTAAGTCGAAGATCAGGCCATCAAAATGTAAAATTCCTCTACAACTAATAAGGCCTATTCGTAATGGTGGGGCGATTATAAAAACATCGACAAATGAAAATACTACTTCGCTTTTTAATATAGCAATGGATGCAATGAAAGAGGAGTATGATGTTGCTGAGACCAGATTGCGACAGCCTAGACTTGTCATCAACGGACTAGAAAAACAATACGCAAATAATGAACTAAGAAATGAGATCCAGGCATTAAATCCCAATATAGAGGAGCGTGATTCTATGGAACTTGTACATGCTAGGCGAACAAGAAATGGAAGGTGGTTGCACATCATCCAGGTAAACGGGAGCATGTATAAGAGGCTTGCGAATAGATACATTAATATAGATTATGGATCGTATTTTGTGAAGGAGGACTTCAACGTAACGAGGTGTTATAAGTGTCAAAATACAACCACAAAACATCAAAATGTGAAGGGGAGCAAATATGTGTAAAATGTGGAGGAAAGCATGACCTAAAGGACTGCAAAAGCACGATTGAGAAGTGCTCTAACTGTATTGGTAACAATAACAATGCTGATCATTCTCACAGAGCTGGCTGTAGAGTGTCCGGAGTTTCAACGCAGAATATTGATCGCCAGGAGGAGTACCGACTACAACTTTGATGATTGCTAATCTTTCTAATCAATCAAGTGGAACAAATTTAACACACATGTTTGCTAATATAAGAAGCTTAAGACATAAGCTAAGTGATATTCAGATTTACCTGCAGCAAAATCCTGACATAGATTTGATTATTCTAAATGAAATCTGGATTTACCCAGAAGAAGCACGGTTTTACAATATTGAAGGATATAATGCGGTATTCTCCTGCAGACCTGGAAGAGGTGGAGGTACAGCAATCTACGTAAAAAATACAATCAATTTCATTACCAAGAGAGTGATGCCTGATAAGTATAACGTTATAATAATTGAAGTACGCCATGCAGGTAAAAAAATAAAATTAGGGACGTACTACAACCCCAATCGAATGAATGCGCAAGATTTTTGCACAGTACTAGATACATTATTCTCAACTGAAAAAAATTTGATCACAGTAGCGGACACAGTGCACAGTGCTAACGGAATCACCAGAAACACGGATTTATAAGGATACGCTAGAAACGAATGGAACGGTAATCATAAACAACAACCAAATTACTCGCCCAGTGTCAAATACCTGTCTGGATCATATAGTAACCAATGATTTAAAAGTCGCTGAAAGCATGACATACATATTTGAGGACTGGCCGGAACTGGATCATCGTGTGATAAAAATTGCTATTCAAGACCAAACCCTGAACAAACAGAAGCCGACCTACAAAACGTTCAGATTTCTAGACAAGGAGCTCTTTAAATCAAACATACGAGAGTTACTGGAAAAGCGGAAACCAAATAGTATTATTGAACTCAAAAATATCATCATATCTGCTAAGCAAAGTTCTACAATTGAGAAAAAAATCAGGTGTCGACAACGGACTTGGATAACGAAAAAAGTAATTGATGCAAGTATTAAAAAAAGGAAGGCATACATGGACTACTGGAAGAACAGTGGAAACCAGGCTTTCAAGTTTCTGTATATGCAAGCGAAAAAAGAATCGAAACGACTGATGAAAGAGGCTAAATTCTTATATTTCTCAAGAAGAATGGAAACAGCGGCTGACAACTCCCGCGAAATATGGAAAATAATAAATGAGGTAAAGGATAACTCTTCAACCCAGGGTATATCACAAAACTTTCAACTGAATCCTGATGGGCCCTCTAACACATCGTGTCCACGTGACGCGGCGAACTCATTGAATAATTTTTTTTCAACAATTGGTGGAAGAATCACTAAAGAAATCGTTGCCAGTTCAGCAGGCAATGTAAATAATACAAATATCGCAATAAATTCCATCTTTCACATTCATCAAATAAAAGGGAAGTCTTAAATGTAATCAAGGAATTGAAAAAGAATACGGCGCCAGGCATTGATAGCATCACGATGAATGAGATTAGTATAATTAAGGAGGACATAGCCCAGATTATGGCAAATTTTATAAACGTGCATATTAGGAATGGGACTTTTCCGGAAGAAGAAAAACTTGCAAAAATAGTTCCTATATTTAAGGGTGGTGATCATCTTGACCCGAATAACTATCGCCCGATTGCGCTGCTGACGGGATTTAGTAAGATATTTGAAAAAATACTAAACAATCGATTAACATCATTCTTAGTTGAAAACTCTATCATAAGCCAACATCAGTTTGGTTTTCAAAAGAACAAGAGTACTTTGGATGCCCTACATTCTGTCACACATTTCATCAATCTAGGACTTGACAGAGGTGATTATGTCATCGCAATTTTTGTGGATTTAAAAAAAGCATTTGATACAGTTGATCATGATCTCTTGCTTCGTAAACTTGAATCGTATGGTATTCAGGGTAGTCCTAAGCAGTTGTTTAAGAGTTACTTGGAGGGAAGATCGCAGAGAACTTTAATCAACAATGTCCTGAGCGACCATGCACCTACGGAAACAGGAGTTCCCCAAGGTTCAATACTGGGCCCAACTTTGTTCCTGCTATATACAAATAATCTAAATACATGTGGGCTGACGGGATATCACACATTATATGCTGATGACACAGTTCTACTTTATTCAGTACGAGACAAAACTGCCATTGAGAACACTATCAACGACGATCTAGGAAAATTCCATCAGTGGTTAATTGGAAACAAACTAGTATTGAACACATCAAAGACAAAATATATTGTTTTAAGCAAAAGAACAAAGGAGACATAGATGTCGAACTAAATATTAACGGCGAAAAATTGCAAAGAGTGCTAGAAATGAAATATCTTGGTCTTATCATAGACCATCGTATGACCTGGTTACCACACATAAATAGCTTAAGAAGGCAATTTGCCCCAATAATAGGATTGTTAAGAAGATATGAGGATTTTCCAATGCACATCAAGAAACTTGTTCTAAATGCGTTTGTCCTGGCGAAATTGCATTATGGAGTACTTATTTGGAGTCAATCAGCGAAGCAACATTTAAACAGTATATCCAGGCTGCTGACCAAAGCGTATAAAAACATTCTGAAGCTGCCAATGCTTACTCAAACTAGTTTGGTTTACCAATTGGCTAAATCATTAACCTTTAGTCAAATTATTATTATGGAGAAAGCGAAGTTTATCTACAGAAATTTAAAAACTAATGGATCGGAACGAGCGCCATTAATTAAGGTATCACAGATCAACCCATATAATGCGAGGAATGCAAATCAATTCGTAATACCTTTTGCCAGAACGGATCGTCTAAAGAACGATGCAACGAATGATGCTCTGCGTATATATAACAATCTACCAGAAATTGTTAAGGAAGCAAACTCACTTTTGGTATTTAAGAAAAGACTAAGGGAGCATTTAATGAGTACTGATTGAAGCGTGGACCTGTAATTCTGCTTTTATGAGCCCAGTATCTTAGGGCGTTCTTTTTGACCCTATCGGCGAGATACTGAAGTGACAGTTACTCAGAGTTTTTTTTTGAATGCGTCGTATGATATTGAATTTTTTTTTATCTCTGAGAGCTGTTCATGATTTTTTGGACTAGATGTTCACGAAAAGGACTAGTTCACATTATATTGTGTGCCCCTTATACCGATGTGTTAAACATTGTCTGGGTGGCACAAAGGACCAAGCGACGTAATGTGAATGCAGATCGCACGAGCGTTGTGCGACGAAGAAAGAGTGATGGAGAGAGTGGTAGGGAATGGAGGTAATTAAAAAAAAAAAAAAAAAAAAAAAAAACGGTTGTCGTGATGGCGGACCCGCCTATTCGATGTTGGAAGAAATCCAACCAGGCACTACAGATTCTGCGAAATCATCAGCGGGTGAACGGCTCCAGGTATGTTAGCGACTCCAGGTCCACCAGTGCGTTAGTAGTCGGAGGCAAGTCCGCTTCGAACCATGTGAACGCTAGCTTGAGCCGTCGGAGCGGCTCAAGCTAGACATTGACCTGATGACCATTTACGTCGATCTTATACAAGACATCCGACAGTCGCTGGAGAACGCGACAAAGTCCCAAATGAGGCGGCGAAAGTAGCCTGCAAACTGCATTTATGCGCAGGAAAACATATATGCAAGTATGTTAAGACTTGTTGCCGTTCCTCTTGTCCTCTGCCACTTGCAGAGGACTTTGTCCATTGGATGGTAATTTAGCCACCACTTAATTGAACACGAGGGTGGGCTGTTTTGAAGCCCCATGTAAGTTGAAAATTTCTTTTGAACAGGACGTTGCCATCTTCCGGCTAGCTTTAAAAAACATACGTGCAAGTATTAAGTTTTTTATTAATAAAAACTGCTCGGGTTTGGACATAACTTCCGCAGGTTGACGAGAAAATCATGCAGGTGGGCTGATCCTTGAATCGCTGGAATTGATGAATTCTCCAGGAATTGAAAACGTAGTTCCGTGAAGTAATTGACGCATTTATATCTTCCTTATAGCTAGTGCGCAGCCGTAACAAGACGGTGGGGAGAATGTATGACCAGAAAGGACTCTCGCAGTGACACATAATTGTGGTATCCAATGTGCGGTGCCAGCGGTCGTGGAACCCGTTTGATGCAGGATGAAATGGTGACGTTCTATTCTCGGAGCTTCCGATAAAAGTGGCGAGAGATCTGAACAACGACGATTCGAACTGGATGCTGTGATTCGTCGTGAGGACGCGAGGCCAGTTTTTAATAAAATTCTCGCCACAGTATCCTTTGTCTGATCAGTAATGGAAAATAGCCTCCGGCCATCTAGAAAAAAGGTCGATCTCTGTTAGGCAGTATTTATAGCCCTACGAAGGGGTAAGACGTCCCATGATGTCCACATGAATGTGCAGGAATTGACTGTCCGGCACAGGAAGACTGTATCAGATTCATTTGATGACGAGCAATCTTCGACCGCTGGCACGGCACACACGGATGTCTCTCCACATGTGCATCCATTCGATGGCCTTACAGGTAGCCCGAGCGCTGGGATGCGCCAGTTGGTGAAAAATGATGTAAACGTTTCTGCCCAACGAAACCGTGACGAAGGGCCTCAGCAGACCAAGCGAATTGTCACATACCACCTCTTAACGAGAGGCACGGGAGCCGCGGGCTCCCGTGTTGTTGCGGAGCAGCTCCTGAAGTTCAACGTCCCGGCTCTACCCATGAGCCAGCTCGGCTTCGCTGATAAGCGTGGGCATCTCGTAAGCCTTCACTCGGGAAAGTTTGTGAGCTTGCTGCTAGTACCAGAGATAAAACGAAAGTCCGTTGTGAATTGCGATAGGTGATTGGGATGCCTGTGTTGACGCGGTGAGGCTTTGATTCCGGATTGGCGAGCGTGTACGTGAGTAGCTTGTGACCCGTCAGGCCGAAGAACGCAGAGCTCGCCAAGTAGTGCTGAAAATAACGAAAGCTGGTATACATAGCGAGCAAATCGCGGTCGTAAACACTGTACTTGGCCTCGGGCACGGAGAGTTTCCTTTGGAAATCGCCCACAGTGATGTTAGAAGCGTCAGTTGTAAACCCGAAAGGAATATGTGCTTGAAAATGAAGAAGCCAGACGGAGTTAGCCAAGCTATTCTTACACTTTATAAACGCATCCTCACTCTGCGGGGTCCACTCGATGACAGTTTTGTCCCCTTTTTTGTTGCATGTGCACAACTTGTTGAGTGTGGCCCGTAGTATAGTAGTGTTCCCCTGTCCGGGGATTTCTTTCACTTCCAAGCTTGGAAGTGAAGGAAATCCTCGGACTGTTGGTAAACAAAGCAACGGTGCTAAACTACGCCATTAAACCGTCAAAAATACTATCAAAAGAAAATATCATTGTGGAGATGGAGGCCGCAATATGAATCACAGAAGAGCTTAGCGCGAAATGAAATAGAAAGAACGATAAGGGAAGCTGATGAACCCACAGAAACAACCAGGACGTCAGCATTGTGTCCGGATTGAAGCAGAATCCAGTTTATTATATCAAGGCGGACAAAGGAAACACTGTAGTGATAATGGATAGGGAAAAATATGAGGAAGTGATTGCGAAAAAATTAAACAATTACTTCGAACTTCGCCAGAACCTCTTGGAAGAATCCATTAAAAGGTTCGAAAGGACGATCAAGAGCTGTGAAGAAACAATTGGAGTTATCGATGGTTCGAGTTAGCTGCCCTACTCTGTCGAGAATAAAGTACCTACCAAAAATCCATAAAGAGGAGAATGAAATGAGAGAGATAATCTCTGCCGTCGCAGAAATTAGAGAGTTGGCTCGTAAATGAATTTAAGTATGAAACAGCTAGCAAGTAATTCGGTCAATAACAACAAGCAATTCTCTTAAAAGCTCCTACAGTTTGGGCTATCAACAGAAGATGACATAATGGTATAGTTTGATGTGAAAGCTCTCTTGCCCAGCATTCCATTACTTGGGTACATAGAAGAGTGGCTATCACAACAGGAAACCTCTCGATCATGGAAGATCAAAACGAGACATTACACCCAACTCACGAAATTATGCATGACTGAAAATTACTTCACTTTAAGAGGTAAATTTTATAAAACGACATGAGGAGTAGCCATGGGTAACCCGCTCTCGCCATTTTTTAGCGGCTGGAAGAAGAACTACGAAAAAAAGCAAATTACCAAAATGCTAGATAAGATACGTAGATGATGTCTTTGCATACGTGAAAAAGGACACAATGGAAGAAATATTAGCGGAGTTAAAGAAAGCGCACAAAAACGTTATATTTACAAGAGAGGAAGAGGAAAATGGGCAGCTACCTTTCTTGGACACTTTAGTAATGAGAACAGGAAAAATGTTAAATTTCGAAATATACCGAAAACCAACTCACACACAGCGAACGATTCCGAGCTCATCAAACCATGCACATCAAACAAAAATGTCACCATATAGAGCAATGATCCACCGCATGCTTGACTTACCTCTGAGCCCTGAAGCTAAAGAAAAAGAAATGAAGCAAATCTTAGAAACAGCAAAATTTAACGGATTTAAACGCTCAACGATAGTTACAATCGCAAAAAAGATCGAAAAAACAAGACAAAGGCAGCAGCATTCAACACTGAACAATCTTAATACGGAGAAGATATTCGCGAAAGCAATTACAAGTACATACCATGAAGGCATCACAAACCAAATAAAAAGGAGTATGATAGAATCAAGTGGCAGGAATCAACTTAAAAATATTCTCGAGTCAACAATGGTCAAACGACAACAACAGCAGAAATCAGACATTTACCGTATCGAATGTTCAAAATGCAAAGAAGTATAGTTAGGGCAAACGAGGAGACGCATGAGTACACGAATAAATGAGCACATTGGAGAAGCAACAGCAGCGAAAAAGAAAGTTACTCAAAATTCAAATCAACAGAAGCGGGGCACATCGTGGCAAACGGACATGAGATAACGATCGAAGACGTAAACCCAATCCTATGAAGAGCCTGGAAAAGAACATACTTATGAATCAGGATGTGGGCAATTGTAAATCGTGGAAATTCAAATCTAATTATTTCACAAGAGCATTGAAATATTGTAAATGGCAAATCATTAAGTAACTCGTAACTTTCTAAAACCGGTTAATAAAGAAATTTTCGAATTGCCTTATTTCTTCAACACCTGTTAATTACCTGTTAAATAAACACTCTTACTCTAAAAATAGTTATTATATAAGTAGAATATGCAAATGAAATTATTTGGTCGCTGAAGAAGACCGAATGATCACGGTCGAAAATCGATTCTGATAAAATAAAAAATACGCAAAATTCAAAGGAAGAACAGTGAACTTTTATCCTATATCTAATATGTTATAACCTAATTCTAATAAAACTCAATCAAAAACTTTATTTCATACTAATACAATGCTATCACAAAATTTCTAACCTAAACGTATAAAATCTAAACATAATATAATAAACATCACATACCCCAACGCCTGCTTACTCAGGCCCGAAAGGAAAGCAATTAACGTACATGAAGTCACTGTGGGAACTGTCAAAAGCTGTTCAATTGGTCTAAAAGAACAGATCAATAAGTCTAAAATCCTGGTGCGCATTGTGACGTCATGCATCCGCTTTCGGGCCTGTGTAAGGGGGCATTGCATAAAGCCGTAACAGACGACCGGATTTGGTCCGGCCGGACCTACTGAGGTTCGGTCCGCTCTTTTGCATCACACGATCGGACCAGCCAGTCGTTCTTCAGTTTTTGGTGCGCGAAGATGGCAAACGAAGTGGCATCGATTATGTCTAACAAACAGCAGTAATTGCTGCTACATCGCCACCGCTACGCAACTGATTGCGATTTGTCCGGTCGTTCTGTCCACACACGCAGATTTGGTCCGGAGCGAGCCGAGTCGGATTTGGTCCGGTGGAAAATCCATCGAACTCGATCGGACTCAATTTTGGTCCGTGGACTGCTCTCCAGACGACCGGATTTGGTACGGAGCGGACCAAATCCAGCGGTCCGCCCGGACCAAATCCGGCCGTGTATTAGCACTAATATACCTATCTCTAATTTTTAACATAAACAAACAACAACAGCACTAAATGTGGCAATAATGAGCTGAAACTCAACTCTAAGTAACGAAAAACACAAAACAAAAAAAATACCACGGACAGTTTACGAGTAGAAATTTTCATTTGTCATTGTCGCAGCTCGACCAGCCTCAAGGAATCTAGCAAATGAGTATCTCTATTGGAATTGTTGATCTCGTGAACTCAAATTCGAAGGATATTTTATCTTCTTATCGATGGCGCAGTCTATATATGTGATACATAATTGACACGCCATCAGAATCAAAAAATATTGATTCATCTTCAAATACACGAATGCTTTTGGAGGAACGAAGTCAGTAGTGAGACAAGTCTCAATATACCCGTTCAAAGGGTGGAATGGCTGTGAAATCCAGAGGTTTTCACTCACAGTTACAGATCTTACGATATGATTCCGAAGAAGTTTCAATATGAAGATATCGACCGTCATCAGTTTTGCTTTCTTTGGCACTACAGCCCCTTTCGAGTCTCCGCTTAGAGATAGTTAGAATATCTTATTACCATGATCGAATATATCGGCAACTCGGGAAGGTGATATCGTCAGTACCCCGCTTTGGCAGTGTGTCCGTCCACCCAGCTGTGAAACCTTCTGATTTTAAACCGTATCATAACATAATGGGTTTATAGTCCGTTCGAAGAATCACTCGAACTAAATTTCTTTGTCGCCAACGAGACTCGAACCAAGGACCTTCGATTTACCGGGTGAGTGCTCTAACCACTACACCACGCGGACTATTTTTCGTCGCTTTAGCAATTTGATAAATTCTTCTATTCGATGTATAGTGCTTCCAATCCGTTTTAGGGGTTCTATATAAACCAGTACATGCATGAAGACATTTCCTTTCGAGAACTCGTCATATTTCCATTGTACTAGCACTCTGACATACAGATGTAGAAACTAGTGTAATTCGTAGTTTCAAAAACATATTGAGTTCGCATAAGCAGGAAAATTAAAAAAAAAAATAATTCTCCCGCCTCTAAGCATAGTGGTCGCCATCACCAGTGTGTATCTAATAAGAGTGATGGCCTGAGAAGAATTAGAATACACGTTGAAACCACCTTCTTCTAACATTTTTCTTTTCTAATAATTTTTCAAAAAAATTACTAAAAAGCAACTCAATTATGGAACTAGACACAAATAGCTAGACAAATAGCTTTTAACATCATCTAGGTGTTCATAAACACCTAGATGATGTTAATACTTATCTCTACAAGGGAAAGACTATATTAATTATATTGGCGGACCATCAAGACGATGAAAGGATATCCCCCAAAATTTGAGCAAGAGGATTCAAATTTCGCGATGCAGATACTCTGTTGCATGGTTAGATTGTAAGATGTTAGCTTATAGATTAGGAATACTGTTGTGTAATGCATAAGCTAAAGGTCTCTGGTTCAAATCACGTTGGCGGCAACGAGATTATAACACGGACGGATTATAAGCCCTTTCAGTTATGATACGTATTGGTTTAAAATTAGAACTTATCGCAGCTGGGTGGACAGACATATGCCACAGTGTGGTACTGTCCATTTCACCTTCTCGAGTGCCAATACATACGATAAAAGTAATGAGATATTCTAACTATCTCTAAGCGAAGGCCCGAAAGAGGCTGTAGCGCTACAAGAAGCAAAAAAAATCTTATCAATGCGAACTTGAAGGTCTTTCCATTTATTGACCTATTTCTCATTGTGACACATTTCTTTATTATAAGTGAAAACCTCAGATTTATTTCTGTATTTTAAATGTTAGGAGCAATATAATTTAGCAAAATAATGAAATTCTGTTTGTTGATACTGAGATTCAAACAATACTCTAAATTGCTTACCGTAAACGCTCCTACTAAAAATGCTATAACATCCGTAAACGAAGTCACTGTTATTGAAGCTCCTGCATGTCTTAGCATAAGAGCCATACGTTGCTGAATCGACAAATTTTTATCTTTGATTTCTCGCCAGCATGCCATCATGACAAACAAATCATCCACTCCAAGACCCATCAGTAGAAATGGTAACGAAGTATGAACTGGTCCATATGGAATTCCTATAATTGAGCATATACCACAAGCTGATATGAATGCTAAACCAACTGATAACAGGGCAACACTTCCTAATGCAAACTATACAGAAAAAGGAAAACGATTTATTATAACCAACGAACATTATATTGTAGATATTAATTTGCTTACTCGTAGTTCAATCCAACTGAATTTAGAAAGAACGATTTGAATGTAAATAAACATGAGAGTGATTCCTGCTGCTAATTTATCGGAATCTTTAAACATTGACTCAGCGCTTATGTCGCCAAAACTATTGTAAAATGAAACCGTTAAAATATATCTTAATTGTTGCAAATATGTTTACCTTTTGGCCGCTTCATAATAGACTTTGGTGTCATTATTTTCAACTTGGCCTTTGAGGTGGCTCATCGTCTGCAAAAAGCCCTCTTCCCATGCTAGACCATCTAATGTTACCTTAAGCAAAGATATTGAGGATACTAAGAAGTAATAAAGGTTCAAAAAATTATATTAAGGATGTATATTAACAATTATAAAAAATATGAGTTTGTGATCGCGATTGTGAGGCCTAGAAGGAATTTTCAGAGTTGCATTTTGGAAAAGCTTAACCATATATCCAAACATGTTAGGAACTATTACTCACCCATATCTCCGTCCCAGCCATATTTCCTGTCTTTTGTGACGCAGCCTGCGAGTAATTAACCACAGTAGGCCATTGCATAAGCAGAGCGTTTGCTGATGTAATGGTACCATAAATGTCTTTTGTTACACCACCCAACATTCCAGCGTAATCAGTTTGGTGTCCGCTTACAGGGCTATGAGTTGTATTCTTTATATAATTTATCACATCTTCTAACGAGAGTCGTCCTATTAAATCTTCATCGTAATGCCATAAATCAAGTATGTTTGGTTCGTAACATTCCTTCTTTAAATCATTTAAAAATTTACAATAGATGTTTGGATTTAAATCCACGCTAGGATCAAAATTCGGAGACTCGGTTTTAACATCCTTTGGATGATCATGGTCTACTTCTTCGAATAAGGTATCAAAAAAGTCATCACTGAATGCGGTTGATGAATTGGCAAATCGTCTGCGACGATTTCCTGATGGCACGTCAATATTTGATACGTACGGTATCCTGCGAAAATTGATTGAAGAAAATTTAAAGGAAAAGTTGTGCCAAATTTTATTACTACTTCATGCAGACATCAGTCCATTTGATCACGGTGCCGTTTTGTATTCCTGTTGTGGAGATAATTTCATTGCGGATTCGGACGAGTCTTTTTAAAACACGAGGCTCCAGAACATTTGGTGCTACGACTAGAACGTTTTGCATACGAAGACCTATGCCAATATGATTGAGAATGTAATGAGTTGTTTGGAGATATTTCGAGTCTGAAATAAGAAAATAGAAAACAAATTAGCGGTTCAAATGATTTTAGTTGGGTGTAAATATGAATATTAGTAATTAATTCCGACGGTAAATGCATTTTTTTAAGTGCCTCTAAAAAATGTAAATTCAATTTATTTAAGGATGTTAGGTTCACCTAGAAGAGAAAAAACGAACAGAAAGTTTATCGAGATATGCTTACAGCGTCTAAGACGAGTATTTTAGTAAATATGACACTCCGTAAAGATGAAAGTAATAACAGCATTGGCAATGATGATATAATTAAGAAAGTTGGGCTACGTATTTCAAAGAAGTCTTTAATCCAGCTAAAGAATATCCGAACCAATCGAAATATATGATTAATCTACATGGTCGACAAATCAATTTTTCGTCAAAAGCCAATAAAGCATAGATCTGCGTTCAAGAGCAAATGCGTCAGAAGTGATGTCAATTACTCGTTTCACCCCAATCTACAAAAAGATGGCAAACTGCTGTATGAAAATAACAGGTTCATGTTTTTTGTACACCCTAAAAAATAATTGGGGATTGTCCAGCTAAAAAACCATCACTAACTATATTTTTTTATGCCACTAGTACAATAAATAAGAAACTCTTTAAAAGATTGCCTTTCTTTCAAGTCGACTCGTTTCTTGCACCATCTCCACCAGCTTTCCTAACTATCAATCTTTTCGCGGTTCCGTCAAGACTTTTGTCACCACCAGACTCTAGCTATCACCCGACTACGCAACTTGATGTTAAGATGCTGAATATTCGCACCATTTGTGATATTCCCTTCGCCCATCAGAGATTGAACGATCAAGTTCCAATTGATGCCAAGCGATAAAATACTTGCATAAATTTCATTGTAATGGACAATTTGTTATACGCTTACTGGTACAAGCATCATAAAAGAATTGGGAGATATAATTATTTTACAATTTCTGTCCCATTGCAATGAATGAATACAAACAGGTAAGCAAACTGCTCGAAAACCGGCACAACACTGTTCTGAAATTTCGATTTTAGTAAATTATAAAATTTAGAAAAAAAGAACATAAATATAAATTTATATTATTTTGTTTGTATATTTGTTACCCTATAGTTACCCTCGGGGTGGGATTTCCTTCGGCTAAGGACCTCGGACCCGGCTTGCCGTCGGAGACGGCCGTAGGAGGCGCCACTCGCTTATCCCCTGGTCCTAAAAAGCCACCAAGTGAGAACGCGGCCGCCGAACACCCCTCACACAGCTCGAACTACCGCTCACTAATTTTTTTCCTAGCAGGGGAGGATTAGACTCACCGTGACCACTTGCACAGCTTGCCGGGCTCAGATTTTCCGGTGTAACGCGCACCGAGTGAAAATCTAAGGACAACACCCGCGCTAAACAATCCCGGAATAATTTGCACTGGAAACTTACTCCCGATCGCACCCTGTAACGCGCACGAGCGAAAATCTTAGAAAAACATTTGCGCGAAAAGAAATCCCGGAATAAATCGCAATGAAAACTTACTCCCGAACACACTCGAGCCAGGTGTACACTTTAACTTCGTGGCAATCCTATTTTTCTTTTAAATAACCAAAAATATTTTCTCTATTTAATCATATATTTCATGGTAAAGTGCAAAGAAAATTCAAGATGGAACTTTAATTAATTGAAATGCGAAACTTAACTTACTCTACCTAGTTGGGGACCCCCCGAAGTAATCTGCGTTGCAAAGCTCTCCTGCCAGCGCGCTTATTGTTGAGTTGATGTTTCCTATCTCCCTTAATTGAATCGTTACCGCTGTTGTTATTTTCCCTGTCGCAAATTTCTTCCGTCGATGAATTTCCAAAAATCTCGGTTCGCTATCCACACTTGGTCCTCGGTTGTTGATCCTTACCCGCCAGAAAAGAGAAAGAGCCGTTCTTTCTTTTCTGATTTTTCATCGGCTCGGTTTCAACTGGCGAGCCGTTAAGTTTTTCCCTGGGCCATTCAATGTTCAATTGCGATCCCCCAACTGGTGTGCATCGGGCAATTGAAATCCAAATTTCTCTTCTTTTAATCGCCCATCAGGTGTAAATGTCAAAGTGACTGACATACTGTGTTGTGAACTTGTTTGTTTGTTTACGTTGTAGATGAAAAACCATATAGCCGAAACCATTCCAACGCCAGCAGGACGAGAAGCATAAAAAATGTATTACTGGTGAGTTTCTTATAATCACAAGTTGAGCCTGATACTTATTTAACTTATTTCAGATTCAGTAACACTATCGATGCGGCTTGAAATTCCAAAAGAAGAACGAGTTCACTTCCTCTTTCTAGTAAGTTTCAATTATCTTTATTAATAAATATTACGCCTGATTCTGTTGAGCGGTTAGGAAGCGACTTACGCCAGGCAGTATAGATACTAAGAAATAATTGATCATATCAATTTCGTATCTTGAAATAAATAATTTTAGCTGCTTGAAACTAAGTTTAGATTATCCACAAATTAGTTTACTCACGATGTTTCTTCAATTTTCAGATAAAATCCACTCGATAAAATATCCGCCAGCATTGAATGCAAACGTTGCACAGTTCCCATCCCCAACATGGACAGTCGCCACATCAAAAACGCATTTTTGGATCTGGATGCTTCTTCTCTCCGCGGATTCACAAATCACGTAAGCAGAATTGAAGACATTAAATTATTATTCATAAAAGGTTGATGAATTTGAGAAGAATGAGTACTGACACAACAAAGATAGATTGCCAGTAATAGTTATAAATCTAGATTTGTTGTGTTGTTGCTGTTGTGGTAAGTTTAGTGGTTGCTTTTTTGTTAGACAAGTCCAGTCCATAGTTGTTAAGACGATAGAATCAATTTCATTCGTAGCAGAGTCCGATATTGTTGGGAATTTCAGTGGGTTTTGTCATCAGGACTTTGGTTGTTTCATCCGCACATCTTCAGTAATACCATCATTATCATTCTTGTCGTCAGGATCATCGTCATCGTTTTCATCATCTTCAATACTCCCAGTTGCTGGTAGAACTTTATCGTCCAAAATATCTTGTGGTTTTCTTGTTGAGATTTTATAACGTATAATTTGAGTTTTCTTGTTGATTGTCTCTTTGATTATTGTTATTTTCGATCGTTTATTCCTACTTTAACATTTTTGTTCATTCCTACCATTACATTTAGTTTAACATTTTTATTTTAACATTTCTACTTTGACATCTTTATTTTAACGTTTTTATCTTAACATTTTTATTTTATACTTTTCAAGTTTTTTTATTTTAACCTTTTTATTTTATTATTTTAACCGGTAAACATTTTTATCTTTAACCGTGGCTCGGGCGGTATCCTCACGTCCGCCGAAAAAGATAAAAAAAAGTGCAAATGGTTTCCGTGACATTAAATGTAAATTTTTCCTGCATTGATATTCTTCGTGAGATTTATCTTTTCATTATGATTTAAACTTTTCTATATATTATTTTTTTTATTAACTTAGTAACTCAAATCTGCAATTGAAAATTCTAACATGAGAACACTGATATAATACAGCCATCCACGGATTGCATTGCCAAATGCAATGTACAGTGGCTGGGTAAGGGGCTCGTCTTCATCCTCCGTAGCGGCGTGACGATACGGTAGATGACGGACAAGAGAAGAGGAAAATCTGCTTGGGAGCGAGAAAACCACCGTTGTGGCATGCAGATTACGCTGGCATTGGAATGGAGGCGAGAAGTCTGTTCTTGATCGCCACCGCGAGCACGTCGGGAGAACCGCGCCGGCATGCGGAGAATTAGGAAGAAAAGTTTTAAGTTGTGTGGTGTTGGAGCCAACACTTAATCACCGCGTGATCGTTTCGTTAATTGAAGTCTAAGCTGTGAAAGGCGAATTATGATCAAAACCGTAAGTGCGTGAGTTTTCACAATGAGGGGTTGGGAAGGGATGTGTTCGAATAACCACTGGTGGAACGAACAGTTGTGCGGCGTTTAATTCATAGTTATCGAAAATGCATATATTCTTTTGGTAATGATAGATGTTGCAATTGATAGCCCTTTCGTTGGGTGATCAATTTAGTCCAAGGTTGTCGGGAAGTGTTTAATTCGCAAACTGGTGGCTTGTTTGATTGGAGTTTATTGTACGTCCCAAAAATTGTTTGCTCTCGATGGAGGCAGTTTATCGATTATACTGTTTGATATGTACTTAGAAGTCTTTCGAGAAAACGGGTTATGTTGTGTGCATTGAAAATTCTGATGTGAAAGAGGGGAAATATCCCGAAGAATACAGCTCGCAAATGATTATCTTGAAAACTAGCTTTATACACAGGAAAACAAAGCTTCAAGATACAAATCTGTGATAAGGCCTGTGCTATGCTATGGGTGCGAAACATGGACCCTAACCCAAGCATCCGCAAACATATTGAACTTTCGAAAGACGGGTCCTGAGGCAAATAATTGGAGCGAAGCTAAATGCGGCCCAATTGCAAATTCGATACAACCATGGGCTGTATGAAATGTTTGACGAGTCGGAGGTCTTAACGATTGTAAGGCTGCGTAAGCTGCAATGGACTGACCCATGAATCGTATGGACGAAAACGGATACACAAAAAGGTAATCGTTGGAAGAACTGAAGGCCGGGGACAAATGGGGAAACCGAGGAAACGCTGGTCTGACTCGGTCGACGAAGACAGTTCATCGCTGGTCGGATTTCGAAATTGGAGACAGTTGGAGGCGCTTTTTGCAGGAAGCGATGTCCCGAGAGTGGCTGTAGTGCTATGAAGAAGAAGAAGAATAGGAAAAACGAAATTTTATTTACTTGCGTGAAAGGAAAATTCTTTTTTCAAGCATAAATTTATAAAAGTTAATAATATATTAGTTAAGATATCGGATTTACCTGGTGGTACCCATAATTTTAATGGGTCCTTCTCTGTTTCAAATCTTATTAATCCTACGCAGCATGCACACACCAAAAGTAGAACAACTATTATAGTATTCCATGGATGCAACGCAATAGCTAATCCAATTCTGAAAGAAAAAAATTATAGGAATTAGAAAAGTTGAATATCTTACTGCTAATTATACCTAATTTGCCTAGCAATATAACTGCGATTTGTCAATTTAAACAAGTTTTCACAAGAGTAATTGGATCATCTAGGAAGGTATAAAATTCGTAACCTTGGCGTTAGCGAATATAATTGTATGCGTGATTTGTAATTAAGTTAATAATTACAATTGACTTGAATACCGGGAATACATATCATTATTTTAATCAGTAATAAATAAAGCAGAAAGTTTATTACTCAGTGTTAATAAATACTTATTTTATCTATCACATATTCAATTGTAATCTTTACAGATTAATTGATGATCAATGAATTTTAATGTTTTTGTTCTAACATTCCACTGCAATTAAGATGTACCTGGCGCTGCTAATAATCTGCTTCCACTGCAATTGTTTGTTTTTATAAAATATGTTATTATGGATCGTATTTGCTGCAATTTTTAATTGTTAAGGAGATTTGTAATCATAGATAAACGTCCAAGTAAAAATGTGAAGTAGTCTTTAACAGACGATAATCTTTAGTTATACGAGTATAAAACAAAGCGCCATCGCTGCATGTGAATACATTAGACTATAATCAAAGCCTCTTGACTGAGACAGTTTTATGCAATTAAGGCATTTAATCTTTTAAAACGATTCAATAACATCTTACGTTAATGCTTTAAGTAACATATTATCAAGTAGAAATTTTAACTTGGAAATAAAAGCGACGAGGCTACAGTACGTGATTTGTGACTACATTATTGTTACCCTTGGAAAAGTCTTACATATGAGTAAAACTACAAGTATTTCGCTTTAGTTTTATGAGTACCCAATTTGCATCATCAAATGGACTTTCAGCTACATTAAGTATTTGTTGAAGATGTAAATTCAATCTGCTTCCCGAAGCGAACATTTCTTGGGAATGGGAATGGCAAGGTTTTGATATTATTGTATTTTCAGTTCAGCCAAAAGATACGAGTTTACAGTTGTAATTAAAAGTATGGAATGACCATTCTCTTAACATACACTTTGTTACACACATCGTAACATGGGGTAGTGCTGTTCTGATACCTACGCTTTACCTTCACACCAGTCCAAATTATCTAATTTTGTGAACTATGTAAATTTAAAATTAGATGCAACTGTTCACGATAAATTGACATGGTTTCGTTTGATATTTCTGTCGAATTTTATAAATTGGGCAAATTTTCTTTAAATTTATCCATGACAGATTTACCCCGAAAACTCATTGGGCCTTGTTCATTTTGGTAACCAGACGCATTTAGATTTCGACTCACTTGAGTCATTCTCAGTGTCTTAAGGATGTGCGGAAGAGAAATGACTTTATAAAGGTGTAGAGTGGGTTATGCAGGTAGGCACTAGGTTAGGCCAGGTACAGGGTTATCGACGATATTAAGTTTTTGTTTTTTGAGTTGTTTAATATTCGTTTGTTCTGGTTCGTCTCGCTTCCGTTTTCGCCGGAAGGTGTGGTCTAGTACTGGCAAAACGGGGTGGAACTAGTTATAAGTTGTTCGTTGATCATGCTACCATCTGTATTTCTAATATTGTCGTAATCACTTTTTTTGGAAAAGAAACACTAATTTTAAAACAGATATAATTTTTTATCAACGAAATTTACACCACGTATACTTCGTGTCTGTTCCATTCACGCTCTTATTTTAGACTAGTTCATCGCTCTTTCGCTGTTACTTTTTTACACATAATTGATGGCCATCGTAAGGGTTCGGCCACATTGCGATTTTTCTGCCGTAACCAGCGATTTTCAGACGCAAATACGAACACACTGCGACAAAATTTTCAAAGGAACTTCACGCATGCGTAGAACTAATATGCTCATTTAAAGGTATGTCTTTGCCAGGAACACATGCGCTAACTCATTTGCACGCTATGCAAGAAACTTCCGTGCACGTCAGCGTCAAATGTCCAAATGATATGCGCCTGCGCGAGTATCACAAAAACTACCTGCTAAATGGTTTTAGGAAAAATCGCAAATTCCTGCGACTGCCGACCTGGACAAAATTGTCGAAAATCGCAGTGTGCGGGCTTCCATTTAACCATGTGTAACTTGCGACAGAAGTGCGGCTAAATAGTCGTAGTCTGATGCATCCCTAAGTGTTGTCTCTGACACTATGCTTGTAATTTTAAGTCTTTCTAGGATGTCATCTCGGTCCTCTGCTTTGTTTGTGTAAGAATGTCATAGTGTCAGGCTTGTGTTCGTGGTTTTCCAAGTCTGTCACGTCGTTGGAGATGATCTTTCTTATCTCGTACAACAACAAAACGAGTATAAGAAAGATCGTCATTGCTTTTTGTATTTGGTCATTAGTTTATGTGTTGTCCTTCCTACCTGTATGTATACCATGTTGTAGTCTTTGCATGTCAGTTTGTATATGCCACTATTCTCGTATATTGATGTGTCATTCAGTTTCGGTGTCAATTTATTTCCAATATTGTTGTTAGTTTTGAATGCAGTTTGCACTTTGTATTTCTTACTTAAGGAAGTTTGGTAATTTGTATTTCACTTTGCCTACACATGATAATGAAATACACTGTTTGTTGTTCTTGTGTTTGTATTTTGTCAATTGTAATAAGTTTGTCAATGTCACATTGTTTGTTACCGTTATTATTAGCTATTCTGTAAATGTTTAGTTCATTGGAGGATGGAGTCGAGTCTCTGACCCATTGATCTGTATGCTGCTGGTTTATGGTTTGCGAGGTGGTTAGATGTATGGTATGGTTAGTTGTGGTTATTTTTCTATATATTTTGGAGTCTAATCGTGTTTGTTCGCGTGTCACAGTTCGGTCTATATAGTTGAGTTGACCGTTTGTTTCCGTCTCTATAGTGAAACTTATATTCGGGTGTATTTCATTTATAAAGGTTAGTAGTTCTTTTGTTTATTTTGTTGTGAGTCAATAACAACGAAACAGTCATAAGACGTTATGACATATATATGTAATTATTGAATATAAAATAGTTCAGTTTGATAATGTTTTTTACGCGGACGTAGCCAGAGAGAGGCTTCAAACTAGTGGTTCATTCGATACCGATACGTATCGATATCTTGGCTTATACGATTTATCAGGAATATTAATTTGTCGATACATCGATGCATTTTAAATTTCCAGCTCGATTATCAATGAGCAAACAGGCCATTCTCGCGCTCAGTTTGTTCTTGTAAGCACGACACAGTCTACCTTCCTTCCGGCAATCCCCGCATTTGACAATTTAAATTTCGCCAGTTGTTTGTTGTAAGTTGTCACCTTCTTTTGGCGATAATTTTTTATTTTGCGTTTAACATTTTAGTGCGGTGTCAGCACTTGCAACGACCATACACGTGTTGTACGCAATTAATTCTTAAAGAGTAACATTTATCACGTTAAACATGGCTAAAAACGAAACACAGTGCAGAACTGCGCGTAAAAATTAAGGTTTTGCATGATCAAGGTATATCTCGTATACCCCCAGGCGTTGGAAAGTACTGATGATATCAAAACCATGTGGAAGTCAGTAAGAGATGCGGTAACAGAAGCAATCCAAGAGGTCTTGGGGCCTACTCGGACTAAAGAAGAAAAATATAGAACCTTTCGACGAAAAGCTAAACGAATGTACTGAAGGAAGAAATTACTGACCGTCAACACCAAGTTAAAACTGATAAAAGAAAATATGACCCTTCATGAAGTCAGATCGGCGCATGCCTCTATTAAACTACTAACAGATGGCTTCAATCCACAGTCAAGTCTTTGCAAAAGTGCACAAGGAGCAATCAGAGGCAACCCAGTCGATATTAAAAACAGATGGCTACAAAATTTCCAGAAGCTATTCACAGCGTCCCCAACAACGACTGAAGCTGGGAACATTCCAGGAGTAGAGCAAGAGGTCCAAGTCTCACTATCAACCAGACAAAGTACTGGCAGCAGCACGAGACCTCAGAAAAAATATGACTCCTGGAATAGATGGAATACCAGCAGAACTGCTCCAGAGCCGGAGCCCCCATCTAAATCACCATCTGCATCGACTCATATGCTAAATATGGTCAGAGGAGCAGTTAACAGAGGACTGGCCGAAAAGTATATGTCCTGTACACAAAAAGGGGACAAGTTAAAGTGTGAAAATTATAGGGGCATCGCTCTAGTATTATAGGAGAGTATCAGGGAGGCTTTTGAAGTGGATGATCTACAATAGACAAAATATTCTCAGTTAAGCAGGTGCTCGAAAAGTGCTGGGAATATAACATTGATGTGTACCAACTCTGTCAATTTCTGTATGCGTTTCTCGCAAACGTCGTGCTCATCAGACAATAAGCATTTTCGGATGAGCTTAAAAGCTTGCAAATGTAGCGCTTAAGCGCTTTTACTGATATCGATTTATTGTTGCGGTCTACTGAAATATTCTCTTCCGCGAAATTCAAGTTTCCTCTCTCTTTTGCTCTAACCCTCCTTTGGTTATTGAATCTGAAAATTCATTCTTTACAAGAGAGAGCCTGAGTCAATCATTTTCATCCCCAACATCATCGACAAACTTGCCTACTTTGCCTACTTCACAGCCTGCTTAGTCCATCATTACAAGAAGTATAGCACGGAGATCTTCATCTCATTGAGCAGCTATTCCAAAAAAATTTGGGAATTCGGCATGTTTCTGCGGAGTTATGATCCCTCCAAATTGTAGCGTCACCAAAACAAATCTTTAGATCAAGGCTTGCGTATAATAAATCTACTGAAGATATCTTAGATTACGTAAGTAAGAAATTTGCCTCATCTGTGAAAATAATTAGTTGCCAGAAGCTGCTGAGGAGCAACTTGATCAACAGAGTAATAGATTCTTTCAAACTGACTGTTCCGGGATCGTGCGATTTTATCTTAAGCCCTGATTGCTGGCCGCCTGGAGTGCTTGTCAAATCATTCATAACATCAAGGAAAAAATTTTTCGTTCCCCACCGAGCTCTCTGCCAAAGCTATAACATCGGTTCTTCCTACAAGCATACACAATAGCACTCTTAACAGTCAATTTTCTATTTATTACCAAAATGTTCGGTGTTTAAGATCCAAGCTGAAGGATCTAGCTTTATCATGTTATCTTTCTAACGATGAAATAATCTGAATTCTGGTTGAGTGATACGTGTATTTGGCTCTGAAATTTTTCCGAACTATATTGTTGTTAGACGTATTCGTGATAGGTCTATCTCCAACAAGTTAGACAGAGGAGGTGTCTTAGTCGGCTATAAGAATACCTTTACTGGTATTTCAAATTTACTTTTCACTGCTTCTGTAGAATGTGTGGGGTAAAAATAGTTATTTCGTCTACTTTTCTCTTTTTTTCTTTTGCGTTTACATACTTTCTAAGTTTCCCTTTTTGGCCTACAATGCTTTTGTCATGATATTTTCTAAAAATCGGTGTGATATACGTGTGCCGATTGTCTGGCACAAGTGTCAGCGAGCTATAAAGAGGACGGAGCTCAGCTTACTAGCCTCGCTTGACGTCCGCGTACGCGTGCTTGTCGACTAAAACCCGTCTCATATGATCCCGCAAATGATGATATGAGGCAGGTTCTTGTCGCGCCACGAAGCTACACTATAAAATATTTATAGCGCGCACTCTACTCTACAAGACATTCAAGTCAACTTTTGTTATCTTTAGAAACTCTATAGTAATTCGTAACTTTTTTGTCTCGTTAAAGTTAGCGGACACGGAGGCTTGAGACAAATGCAAACATTGTACAAAAAGCAACCGTTACTTTTCTTGAAGAAGGTCGTTGCATTACAAGGGAAATGTTAAACATAAAGATTTTAAAGTGGCTGAAGTCAACCACTCATCTCTGCCTAAAGTATAGAAACTTGATGGGTGCAGTAAACTTTAACCTAGTAAAACAACAAACTAAGCAGCTTCGACGGGCCGAACAGCTTCTCGCCTCAGGAGCAGCCACTCCTGATCACCACGAGGCTGCTCGACTGCTTATGTTTATTACACCTGCCTCTCCGAAACATCCAGTGTTTTTGATCGCGATTCTCAAATTGTCACCTTATATTATGTGGAGATTTTAACCGGTCTAAACTCTCGTGGGATGACAATCAGATTAATTCTGACTCATCTGAAATTTGGTCTGTAATTTCTTCCTTTATGTCTGTCTTCTCTTGTTCAATTTAATCATTTTCTCAACGTTAATAATCATATCCTTGACTTTTTCTTTATAGTATAAAACAATTGTTGTTATGACTATCTCCTGTTCTTTTTCCTTATCATTCCCTGATTCTCACCATCCCCCTTTACATTTTGAAATTTCCTTGGCTCCGTCCGCTATCATCGAAAAGGACGTCAGCGCTATAATTTTTATAAAACTTAACTTTCCGAAAAGATTCGCTGGTTGATTGGTCCTCATTCTTTTGCGGTCTTGACTCGGATGCTTGTTGCAAATAATTCTATGAATTTTTAACCCCTGCTATTTCTGATTCGACTCTGATTGTGGGTCATTTTTTTTGTGGTTTGAAGTTGAATGTCATTTACGCACGAAGTGATGGACTCTCATGCTCGCAAGAAGGCGACTGGATTTCCCACAAAACGCCTCTCTTGTCCACCTGAGAACCCAGCCTGGAACCGTTTGACACATTACTTCGGGTCAGGTGTCGTTTTGATACGCCGTGAGGCGCCTTCAAGCTGGGGAATCCCTCTTTTAGCGGGAGGGAAGAGGAATTGCCAGACAAGCGATCCCCCAGCTCCAATACTCCTGGCTGCTGTGAGTCCTTTTTATCTTTTAGAACTGCCCGGGCATAATGTGCTACCTGGTTCCATTTGTCAACCGATTCGATCACCACCGCGACTATATTATCCGGGGTGAGCTCTCCCGTCTCTCTGTAGAGGTCCCTTTGTAGCCTGCTCCATTTTGTGCAAGCAAAAAATGTGTGGCAGGCGTTGTCTTGTTTGTATAAAGTTTACTCTTAAGATGAACTGATCACTCGAGCCACGTAATGCTTTTTGTCATCTGAGGTCTACTCGTATAGCTAAGAAAGAGATACAGATCGCTGAGGTTTCTTATTTTCGTAGTATTGGAAGCTCTCTGAACTCAAATCATTCCAAACCATTTCGGGAATATGTGGGCGGTCCGAAAAGTACTTAGCCTACAAAAGAAAAGCGAAAATTTTTGATTTTGATTTATTTCTCAACATTATCTCCGTTTAGCTCGATATACGAGTACTTGACCCAGCGATGCTCCAAATTTTTTAACCCGTCTGAAAAATACGTTTTCTCAAGCAACCGACTTTCAAGTTTGGAAACAAAAAGAAAAAAGCACGGGGCCAAGTCTGCAGAATATAGTGGATGAGGTAGCAGTTCGTAGTCCGATTCGACCATGGCGACCACTGTATTGCTTAAATAGACGGCAAATAATTGGTATTTGTCGGTATATAGCAAGTATTTAAAGGATTTTATCTTTTACTTTCCTCCCATTGATTATCAACAATTCCATCCTGAATATATGAGTTGTTGAAGAAGAAAAAAAAATTATTTATATCCAGAAAAATAGGAATATTTTCTAAATTTAAATATAAAAACTCCGCTGTTCTGTTCAGTAGATTGGCACTTTCCGAAGGTATTCAAGCAATGGGTAAGTATCGCACGTTAGAGGAATTTGCTAATATGTTTTCCGCTTTCGGGTCGAGATCGCGGTGCCCTTGCTTGTGTTTGCGTAGTTTCTTTAACGTACCTTTTTTCGGTTTGCGAGATAGTAGATTAGGTATTGGCATGGCTGCGGTATAGAGACCGGGGACGCTTTGAGATGTTTTTTTTTTGTGTTTCGGAAGTATTCTTTGGTTTTGAATGGAAGGCAGAATGGATTGAGTAACTCAGAGTGTGATGTAGATTTATGAAGCATTTAAATCGGGCAAATTTCACGGTGGTTAGACATTGTAGTTGAGCGACAGGTCTACCCACGGTCCGACTCACGACTGAATTTCTTCCCGAACTATCGAGTGAGCCGATCAGTAGTCACTAACGTGTCTGAATCTATTGACAGTAAAGGTATGATTCGTTGGCACGTCTCTAGATTAAACGTCTTTGAATCGTTAAGAGGCCGATTAAGTTTCCATTGAGAAATATTCGGATTAATGAGTTGGAATCATTCCACGGTCTTGATGAGATCATCAAAATTGATAACGGGGTAGGCAAGGGAAGCGTAAGAGTATGAAAAATTGTTTCACAACACGTTCACGCTTATAAAGTATTTCGTTTTGAAGATCGCGTGTACGAAATCGGCACTTCAGTTCTCTTTTTTATTTAAAACTTACGAATTTGCCATCAGCTTCGACACATGAGTTTTCTCGGCTCCACAAATTTCATCAGCTTTGACGTACGATTTTTCTGTGAGAGAACGTTTGTTGTGTTGTACTCAAACTGTTCAACGAATGATAACGAAGGCGCGATAGTGTGCAGGTGAATCGAAATTTTGTCGGTTTGTGCGGATGTCAGTGAGGGAAGTGATTCTTCTGAAGAGAAGAAAGAAAAAGCTCTCGAGGAACAAAGGAGAAGGAGAAGCAGAGGGAATCATATAGTTTCGAGAGCGTTAGTTATTTATTTATATGATAAATTTGCTTCCCACACGGACGAGTACACAGATTCACGTTGCTCGTCCATTTATTTATATGTCTTTGCTTTGCACAAAAGGTTGCGTCTGGTGTGGTATTTTATCGGTTATAGTGTAATCGTCTGTTTGTTCGTGTTTCGTTATTTTGGGTAATTGTTAGAATTTTTTCATGAGCAATATTTTGCAGGTTTGGTCTAAGTGATGGAAATAAAAAGTCATTCAAAGTTGCTTCGAATTTTTGGCAGGGTTTGCTATGTTTTCTTAGTTATTAGAATAAACTTCTTTTATATAATCGACTAGTTTTTCAATCTACGTCTTAAAGGTTACACATCGTCGAACAATCGGGTTGTAAGGGTATATACTAGGTGCATCTAACAGAGCAGATGTTGACCAATTCATGCTCATCAATGATGACCGAGAATCAATGAATTCATTTAGATTCCTCATTATCTGATTACTCAGGGCTAGAGTAATTTGTAAAGGATCGAAATTCGAATCAATGATTCTAAACTTCATTTTTTCCTTAGATGTAGGAATGATATCCGTTTGATTTAATGGCTTTCCCTATATTTTTCTCATCTTGTTCGAAGTGCAAAATGTATTGTTATGGATTGGTTTTTTTAATGGCTTAAGAAGGTTTATCTCTTGCATTTGTAAAAACTTTTCAATGCTACTGGAGTTTTTGTTTAAAAATTAATAGGACGTAGGTATCTGAAATGCCTTTTGCGGAGTTTTCATTTTATTTTTCAATAAGTTCGACTGGATTGTTTTGCATCGAACTATCCATATGCGAGAACTCTTTGTGAGGGCCTCTTCCAGCCATCTCAGTTCATAGTTTTATTCGTAGCTGTAGTGTTTATGTGGAACTTGTACCTTGCGAAAGTTTTCTTGTTTTTAAATAACTATTAGGGTCCACGTTAAGTTTACAAAGAATATAAAAGAACAGCTGTATATTGTCTACAGTGCTAACGCGCCTTGTTCATTAGACGATATTTATATACCATTTTTCGTGGTGCCTGGGAAATTGGGCCACGGTTCTTCTCTAATTAATTGAGTAATTCTTTCACTTAAAATTAATTCATGACAATCAAAGTACTGAATGCAATATTTAATTAAATCAAAATTCAATTCTTTACAACCTTCGAATTAGATTAATTGTTTAATCGATTTCTCTTCTTCTTCGTAGCACTACAGCCCCTCTCAGGACTTCGCTTCCTGCAAATAGCGCCTCCAACTGTCTCGGTCCATTGACCGCGTCCTCCAATTTCGAAATCGGAGTGGCGATGAACTGTCTTCGACCAAAGTTTCCTCGGTTTCCCCACTGGTCTTCGGCCTTCAGTTCTCCCAACGAATACCGTTTTGGGTATCCGTTGTTCGTCTATACGATTCAAGTGTCCAGCCCATTGCAGCTTCCGCAGCCTTACAATCGTTGAGATCTCTGGTTCGTCAAAAATTTCATACAACTCATGTTTGTATCGAATTCGCCATTGGTCGCTCCGATTATTTGCCTCAGGACCCGTTGCTCAAAGGCGTTCAATATATTTGCGGATGCTTTGGTTAGGGTTCATGTTTCACATCCATAATATAACACAGGTCTTATCACAAATTTGTATACTTGGAGCTTTATTTTCCTGTGTATGCAGCTGGTCTTCAAGATCGTCAAAACCGAATAAAATTGGTAGAAGCGTTTCCATTCGGAATAAGACTTCTAATATAATGGTTGGAGGAGTGTCCCGTTCCACATTCAATCCATCTCGTATTCCTCTTTGATGTCAACGGTTTTTTTTTAAGTAGAGCTGAACTTTGAGCTTGTTTGATCGTTGAAGAGACATGAGCAAATGAATTTGGTAGAACTCACATTATCGTTGTTACAACAATTTTGTCAATAGAAAGTAGATTGCTGACTTTTTGGCTTTTCCATAGTAATTTGTTCATATTATAAATGTCTTTTCATTAATCTTTGAGGCATTAAAAGGCCTCAATGTGATTTAATTTTAAAAGTAGAATAAAACACAACGGAAATGTGGAAATTTCAGTTAATCGGAATTTTCAACGTATTTAATTTTCCAAAGATTATCTGTGGGATTTTTTCGTAAATTACAAAAAGCTTAATTAGAACTTGCATATTAAGGTTTTTGCTATTTATTATGTTTCTAGCATTCAACTGTGATTAAAATCCTGTTTTTTTTTCTTGAAGTTAATTAACAAATCTAACCATTAGTATATGAACTATTGTCTGTTAATTCAAATTAAAAAAAAAAATAGATTGTATTCACATGCAGTGACTATCGGCCTTTCACTATTATAGGTCAGGATTATAATTTGAACTTGATTGGTAATGTTGTGGAAAACATCAGAAAATGCGATTCAGTTTTCATATGTACAAGGATTCATAATATAGAACGTCCAAAGAAAACCCAATTGAAAACGCTGATTAAATGATTACTTTTAATTATACGAGTATTTCTCTTGAAACGAAAAGTAAATAAATATTAGCAATTTACTTTAAAGCGAAATATTGCGGTTAAAATTGATTTAATAATACATACATACTCGTATGTATATCGAAGGAATGCAACAATTATCAGAGCCATCATTTGAATTATTTATTTCAAAATGGAAGGAAGTAGTTAGAACGTTAATTAAGGGAATAATTGAAGAAATATTATTTAGATGTTAATCTAGGGTTAAAGGCTAATTAAAAGTAGAGGAGACTAATGCAATTGAATCTATTTCGCTCTTCGTTTGTTTAACATATTTTTCTTAACGTTGCAGTTCAGTGTCTTTAAAAATTCTTCCCGGAATTTTTTTGACACAAAAACTACAAAATTTTGTAGATAGTCAGAAATATTGCAAATTTGATAATTTTTTTAGAGAAGCTTCTGTACTTGAAAGCAACTTGTAAAGTATTTTTATCGTGAAGAAAAAACAATCACAGTCACATGATTGTTTTTTTTTCACGAAAAAATACGTATGAAAAACGTACTTTGATTGTCGAATATCGATTAAGAAGTTATTGATGAGGATCTAGCATTAAAAGAAACAAGGTGGGTAAACAGACCTACGCTCATGTCAGAAGGGTTTTGCATTCAATTTACAAAATGCAGTCACCAGATCGAATCAAATCAAGAAACATGTCAAAGACGATTTTATTGGAGAAAATATGAAATACGAAGATCATACTATTATTAACAAAGTTGAACGAATTTCGACTTCTGAGGTTTTTGTTATTGTTATACTCATAAATATCTCCCTTGATAAATATCTCAGATGTCCATTCGCGAGGGAGGAAACACATTTTTCATGTATTTCCCCCTGTGCCCCACTGAAGCAAAAACTGACAGTTTAAGAACTGTTTTGAAATGCTCCCATTAAAACGTTCATTTCATACTCATATCGGCTACGTTTGATGAATTTTTTTCTTCAGGGGCCACTCTCCTGTACTGTTATCATCGATTCATGGCCAATTTTTTCGAATCCTAGAATGGTTACAAAGCCCTTTTGCTAGGAGCTCTCTCCCGCCTCCTTTATTTGTTTCACTTATGAGCATTAATTGTAGGTACTCATCTTCAGGCATTCATTAAATTGAATCAAGTGTTCAAAGCATGCACCTTAAACGTTGAAGTTGGGAAAAAATAACTCAAAATTATGCAATCTTCGCATTTAAAACAGCCACTATTTTGTTTTACGATTACTGATACCACTAGCTGAACCGATTCTCAAAGATCTACATGACACCTATCATTCCTGAAATGTTCATGCAAATCCTAGCAAAACTGTAGTGTCTGAGTCGGTAAAAAGCGCATGTTGTTCCATAGCCATATGTTGCCATAGTAATAAATGCAGCGCATATTGTTCCATAGTAATATAGGAAAATTCAAACCGCTATAACTTCGCTAAATATGATTCAATCTTTATGAAACTTTCAGGATACATCAATCATATAAATAGTCATCTGTGTGCTGAATTTCATTTAAGGGTACCATTAAGATTTTATTCAAGAAAACATAAAATCGATAAATCATACTATTACTAACAAAGTTGAATGAATTGCGACTTCTAACGTATTTGTTGTTGTTGTACTCACCAAGGCCTACATTCCTGATTTTTTTCAGATTTTTCGGATCACAGGTGTCCAATCGCGAGGAGGGGGACACAAATTTTTCGTGTATTTCCCCTCCCTGTGCGCCCCTCGAAGCGAGCTTTGCCAAACTAAGACCTATTTTGAAAAGTTCTCATCGAGACCTTTCATTTGATACCCATACCGGCTACTTTCAATGAAATTTTTTTTTCAGGGGGTCACTCCCCTATATGGGGAGACCCCCCTTAAATACCTTATAAAATTTTTTTGTAATTGAACTTTGAAGAGAACACCACTTTACACATACATGCAAAATTTGATGTTTCTAGCTTAAGTGGTTTGCGAGAAAAAGTGCTGTGACACACGGACGGACGGACGGACAGACAGACGGACAGACAGTACGCGATTTTAGTAGGGTTTAGTAAAATTATTTTACAAAACCCTGAAAATGGTAAATTATCCTAGAACATATAAATGTGGTCAATATACGGGGTGCGTCAGCAAAACCGGAAAGAACACGCAGTTTATAAAAATAATTGTTTATTACTTATAAACTAACACTTACCACAAAAGTTATTATAAATTAATTTTACGTATTCTCCTTAAGTTTATAACCCAATGTAACCCCCGCTTGATTCAATCACCGCTTCAATTCTCCACCTGAATCGCGAGCACGCCTTCTTTAACTGCTCTCGTTGTAAATTGATGAATGGTACTACAACAGCGGCCTGTAGGGATGCCACGTTCGGATGTCTGGGCTTGTTAGTAACTCGCTGAATAGCGCTCCACACGCAATAGTCCAGGGGGTTCGAGTCTGGGTTGTTGGGAAGCTAGAATTCTTTGGACCAAAACATACCTAGATTATCTGAGAGCCAATTTTGCACTAAATGGCTAGTATGAGCTAGAGCGCCGTTCCGCCATCGCACCTTTATTACTTAGGACGTGTACCTCAGGTCCTTTTCGGTGATTCGACGCATGGAAGCCTCACTTACACCAAAGATGGCCGCCATTTTTCTGAGCGAGTCCGAGAGCCCTCCAAAATGAGGTCTTGGACCTTGTCGTCTTTTCCTTCACATGAGTTTTCCTTGTTGGACTGGGAGAACCTTCCTCACAATTTTCCGCGGCCGCATACTTGTGAGCAATATCGTAAATTGTGGATTTCGGATAGCCGAAAAACTTTATAATTTTTTTGGCGACCGTTCAGCGCGGAAACTTTCAATAACCGTCGCTTTTGGATTGTATTCCGTACTCGATTGCATTAACTCCGCCATTTAGAATTCATGCGCGAATGCACACACGTCTACTTAGTTGAAATGATAAAAAATGACTGCTGTCGTTGAGATCCACTACAGCGACAAATTAATGTAAAGTTTCTCCGGAATTTGCTGATGCACCCTGTAGGTATGTACAACTTAATTACAATTTTACTATTAAGAAATGTCAAGAAAAGGCCAAAGAAGAACAATATAAAACCCTTCGACGACAATCTAAAAAAAATGTGACGAAGAGAGAAACGACTGACCATTAACAACAAGATCCAACGGATAAACGAAAACATGATTCTACATGAGGTCAGATTGGCGTATGCTTCTATTAAAAACCTAAGAGACGACTTCAATCTACAGACAAGTCTTTGCAAAAGGACACAAGGAGCAATTATAGGCTATGAAACGAAATTAAAAACAGATGGCTGCAATATGTCAATTTTCCAGAAACTATTCACAGCCAACGTCCCCTACAACAGCTGAAGCGGTGAGCATTCCAGAAGCAGCGCAAGAGGTCCCAGTCTCAACAACAACCAGAGAAGAGACGAAGTACAGGCAGCACTATGGGACCTAAGAAAAAATAAAGCTCCTGGAATAGATGGAATACCAGCAGAACTGCTCCAGAGCGATGGTCCTTATCTAAGTAACCTTCTGTATCGATTAATATGCAGAATATGGTCAAAGGAGCAGTTACCAGAGTACTAGTGGAAAAGTACAATAGGTCCTGTACACAAAAAGTGGAACAAGTTAAGGTATGAAAATTATAGAGGCATCGCTCAACTGTACATGTCTTATAAACTGCTCTACAAAATCATGGAAAGAAAATTAAAGCCGTACTATGAAAGTATTATAGGAAAGTATCAGGGTGACTTTCGAAGTGGACGATCTACATTAGACCAAATATTCTCAGTAAAGCAGGTGCTCGAAAAGTTCTAGGAATATAACATCAATGAGCACCAACTCTTTGTAGATTTCAAGCAAGCATACGACAGTGTCAACAGAAATGCGCTGTAAAAAATAATGATTGAATTTGGCGTCCCAACAAAATTAGTCCGCATGGTCAAGGTCACGATGTTAACCCCAGAGTCCCAGATCAAGATAAACTGTGAACTAACGGACAACTTCATAATGGAATCAGGCTTAAAACAAGGGGATGGACTTGCCTCAATGCTCGTTAATATTGCACTGGAACACGTCAACAGGAAGACATCAGCTAAAACCCCTGGTACACTAATGTTAAGTCCACACAATTGTTATTATATGCTGATAACATCAATATTATGGCAAGTTTAATCTCAGATGCCAAAGAAGTTTTTCTGAGTCCAGAATCGGAAGCAAAGCGAATTGGCCTATGAGTTAATGAAACTAAAACTAAATTCATGACTCAAACGAAAAAGAAAACTCCAGTTCGACAAAACCTGAACGTAGACGACTACAACCTTGAAACTGTGGATAATTTTATCTACCTTGGATCCAACCTGAATAGAAGAAGCACCAAAAAGAACAAGTTTAGACGCCACATAAATGCCGCAAATAAAGCCTATTACTCCGTACTTCCCATTCTAAGGTCCAGACACTAGTCAAACCTGTGATGTTATGTGGAAGTGAAACATGGACGCTGACGAGCGAATCCAAAAAGGCAGTAGACGTATTTGAACGCAAAGTGCTCCGGAAAATCAACGGCCCAGTGAAACAGGAACAGAGTGGAGATTACGTTACAACGATGATTTGTTTGAATTATTTGACGATCCACCCGTTTCCTCAGGCGTAAAGTTACGTAAATTGCAATGGGCAAGCCATTTAGAAAGGATGGAAGAAAAGGCTATTATTCTTCTAAACTCTAAATGTATAAAAAGAGTACTCAAAAAATTAATTTTCAATTTAAAAATTAACACCATGGATGAGCTTAATGACCTTTTAAAATGCAAATGAATTTTTAATATTTTTATAAAAAAAAGTTAATTGATAACTGTCTACTTAAATTTCTATGAATAACATTAACGTTTTGATTGGAACCAATATAATTTTATATGTCGTTATTTGTATTTTAAACATTAAATGGAGCATTTTTCTACGCTTGTGTGCTGCTCCTGTTTTTTTTCAGACTTATAGTCATCAAATTATCAAAAATAAGACCGATAATGGGGCTGATTTGAATTGCTTCAATGAAAAAGATTAAAAATGAATTTTAAGTTTTACGATTCAGTAATTAAATAAATTTTAGTTAAATGAAGAAATAAGGCATCTAAATAATTAAAACCAAAATTGATGTATTGATCAATCTTGATTTTATTTTCGAAGAGATTAATTATATGTCAGGATTATGATATAAAAAGTAGACGTTTTTCAATCAATGATAAACTTAAGAGCAAATTTAAATATCGTTCCGGTAAAATTTGTACATTTTCAAAGAAATATGCCAGTCTATGTTTATCTTTCAGACCATGATATTTGGTATTTTCTTCAATACACAAAGAATTTCAATTATAATTAAGAACTCAACAGAGTTCGAACTTAGCTCATTACGAGTAGCGGTTGAATTTAACGGTAATCTACGAGTATTTGCGCTGGGCAGATACAGTTGAAATACCACAGCGGTAATATTCTATTTATATATATTTTGAACTAAAGAGAATCCTTATTCATTTTGTAGTAATCGAGCAGTCCATTATGCGAATTGATCTCGGAGCTCGGAGCTTGTGTGCGGTAAATAATGCACGGAAATAGAAATATTGAAATGGAAAGCAAAGAAGAATTACGTGTACGTTGTACGTTACTCAAGTGAAAAGCTGAAGTTCAGCAAGTTTCTTCGCTCAGGTTAAATAGCGCGAATCATGGAAGCATTGGTTCTCGTCATAAATAAACTTCAAGATGTTTTCGGCGCAGTCGGAACCGATTTAATTCAATTACGACAAATCGTTGTGCTAGGCAGTCGGAGTGCCGGTAAATGTTCTGTCATTGAAAGTTTGCTCGGTCGCTCATTTCTACGCGAGGAACTGGTGTTGTAACACGGCGCCCCTTGAGTTTAAAACTTATACATTGTCTTCTTGATTGATGAGAACTGAAAGATGAAGCGGCTTTTTTTAATGAAAGTATCGTACACTGACTACACGCAACGGCACACCGTACTTAGTAAAAACATTAAATCGTTTACTTATGCATCATATTCGGGACTGCCTACCGGATTCAAAGACTGATGTTAATGTTATGTGTGGAAAGCTCTACACGCAATACGCCAGCGCATAATACAAAACAGGGCCCGCTTAAACCAGATAAACTACTACCAGACGTTCCAACGCACACAAATTCTCAAATTCTATTTCTATATTATAAGAAAATCAATACAGGATTCTATCCCGAAGGCTATCATGCATTTCTGAGTGATATGTGAAAAACAACTTGCAAAGTGAACTTGTGACACATTTATATTAATAGACAAGGCAGCGTCAATGGGCTTCCCTTACTGACGCTCGCATTTAAACGTAAAAAGCAAACACCAGAGCAAGCCTCGCCGGACCGGTTTTTGAATGAACTTGCATGTTACGCGAATGCTCAAAGACCGGCCGGACGAGAAGAGCTGCTGGCAGTTTGAGAGCTGCTGCTGAGCCGGGGACGATAAGAGCTTATTACACGTCTCGCGGTATTTTCGTATCGAGCAAGTTTTAATTCGGATTTTTTAAACTTTAAAAATATTTCATTATTCGCCGAAAATATTGTAACAGGGTTCCTTAATGTATCGGGAATTAAGTGTGCATGAAAATTATTCCGGAATCGTAAAGAAATTAGCCGAAACCGTGATCAGAGTTTGCAGTGCAGATTTAGGCCGTAATCGTTTGGGTGAATCCGTGGGCCCAGCAAATCTCTTCGGACAATTGAAAATTGCTAAAAAGCTATGCACCCACTGGGTATAATATAGAAATTTGAGTTAAAACTGCGAAATCATTTCTTTTTCTTGCCTTTGGCAGGCAATTCGACGAAACTAATGTATAGTGAATTTTTTGAGACGTTATAAAATGTAAATATCGAACGTAATCCCGATAAAGATAATATAAATTTCATTCAATGTCCAAAAATAAAAACAAGGAAGCAACTCGCAGTTATGCTGGTTCTTCAGAAAAAGCCAGCAACAAGGCGGAAAAAGTTCCGCCAATCAATGTATTTGGATAAAGCGGAAGAGATTTGTTTCGGCTTTTGGCAGCCGAAAAAAAATTAAGCAATTCCAAAATCAGAGTAAATGCAGAAAAATAAAATATTAAAATGAATTCACCAGTTAATTTCAAGTCAGCGAAAGATGCGCTCAATTCTGGGGTGGTTCCACATTTCACCTATACCACAAATAGCGAAAAAATCAGACCTTTTTTAAGGGTCTGGACTGCGGAGAATATAGGTAGGCACTGAAGGAAGCTTCACCAGAAATTTAATTAATTTCTGTCAAAATCTTTGCAACAAGGAGATTAACCATTGAAAAGAAGATTTACTCCTTCGGCCAGTACAAATTTCTAACAAAAGCAGTCTAAGTGTCCTTCAATAGTACTTGAATTTCAGAATGGTGAGGTGGGAACGCCTAATTGGATAGCACGTTTTGGAACGCCAAGGATTTTGACTTCAGATCAAGGATCGCTGTTCGAGTCACTCATTTTTCAATCTCTGACACATTTAGTTGGCTGCAAGAAAATCCGAACAAAAGCATATCATCCTGCATCGAATGGAATGATTGAACGATGGAACCGGTCGTTAAAAGCGGCGATAATGTGCCACAACAATAACGAGTGGGTCGACATATTTCCAACCGTCTTGCTTGGTCATCCTTGATGCTTAACAAGGATGACATTGGTGGAAGACCTGTGGAACTGGTCTATGGTACAACACTCCGAATACCGGGAGAATTCTTTCACAACGAAGATATGCTGTCAGACTCAAAATTATACATGCGGAAATTTCGTGAACACACGAAGGGGATGCCAGCAACTCCAGCATCACGCAATGACAAACGCAAGATTTTTGTCCATAGGTGACATGAGAGGCTCATGAGACATTCCCTGACGAGGTCAGCAAAGTAGACCATGTAGAAGCACCTGATCAACCTACTGAGTGCTTAGAACATTCTCATGAGCAAAAATCCCAAACAGGTCAAGGGAGGAAGAATGGGTACAACATGCAAAGCGCGGGAGGGGCATTGAGCTCGGCAGAAACGCCAATTCAATTTTATTGCCCTTCGCATGTTGCACGCATATTGTTGGCGATCGGCCTACCCGACCCGACCATGCACCCCGTGGCACCTGGTCGAAACACCAACTGCCCAGAACAACATGACCGGACCGTTCGGACCAATCACCTTAAGTGCCGGACAACCCGGAACAACCGCACTCAAGGGCAATTGGTAGACACGCCAATTGCCAAGAACTGCATGATTGAACCGTGCAGTCCAATCACCAGCAACCCAACAACGCCCCTGGCAGTCTCACCAGAAGTTACGACAGGGGATACTTACGGTCCGTTGTCGGGTAACAATTGACTTTATTTTCTAATTTGTTTGGCTTTTATACATAAAAAGTGCTTACAATTCTAATTCGCTTATTTCCCAAGATGTTAAAGAAATTTTCATTTTCAAATGCATCGTATCACGTTTCATTCAAAAGGTGATAAAATATTTAGATGATCGTGTGCACATGTGCAAGAATGCCACGTAAAGGTTTTTTCTTTCCCATGTGCAACCCCGAAATTGGTGTCCACGTAAACAAATTTAAGTAAAGCAATGTGATACGATACATGTCACAACAAAATTTCATGATAGAAAAAGTGATGAAATGTAAGAATGCATGTGATATATTTAATACAATGTATGAATGAGTTTAGATACACAATTTTGTATGAATTTTGAATTTAAGAATTTTCGAAATGTGATATATTTGTACGAATGAGTTTAGACAAACAATTTTGTTTGAATGTACTTCAAGAAATTTTGAAATGTGATGTATTTGTACGAATTAATTTAGATAAACAATTTTGTATGAATGTTGACTTTAAGTAATTTTGAATATGTGATAATTTGAAACAATATGAAGAAAAAATATTGTATGAACATGAAATATTAAATTCTAAGAAATGGTGAGCTGTGTGAATTTAATTGCATGGTACGCATGATGAATGTTGAATGTTGAACAAGCACTTTTCGTCATGCTCGCACGTTTTTCTGCGTATCGACCGTCTAAGGAAGCCGTTGGAGCTGTCATATGAAGGACATACAAAGCGATGGAGATGACATCAGGAAACTTTTTTAAACTAGAAACCAATAGGAAACTGCTGAACATCAGCGTTGATCATCTGAAATCGGCCTACTTTGAATGCACTGGGGATCCAGTGATGCAACCATATATAATCCATCGAAATCTGGCGCCCCGAACATATTCCAGTCCGAAATCGAAACGTATAGTTCAACATTGACCGACATATATTCAATTATCATCATCTGATGCATCTAGGAGTACTAGGAGTACTACGGCGACTTGTGGTGACATTCGCTACTTCGACCATCGATATGACAGCATGAACAGGGAAATATATGGCCACGTCTACATGTGGATCTTGATCCGGTTGGGAGGGTGCGATGGGGCACTGCTTCCATCTGGATGCCCCACTCTTATTTGTGGGCCATAAATATCGTCGGTAATGACGAAGTTCTCGCTCAAGTCTGTCTGTTTCCTCCCGGCCCAGTTTGTTACTGGCTATCAACGTGTTCAACGCTTAGTAGGTTACCTCGGCCTCGACACCTGTCGATCGGCATTAGATCGCTCGAATTCGTGATTGCGGAATTCGTTTGCAGTGGGTCTCGTACTGGAGGAAAGAACCCGCACCACGACACCGCAACGCTAGCCTGCCAGCGCTTTCACGCGACCCTAGACAAGGCCAATCTCGGCGGATCTTACCATCCTCTTTCGCCGAGGCAGCAGACCATCGCTGCAGTCCTCTACGGACATTTTCATCTACTTAATTCACTACAATTAATAACATAAAACATTGATAATGTTTGCTTTCATGATGGAAAACAGTTTTTTTCATCAAAACCGTTTACATTGTAAAATTCACTTCAGTGGTTCCCTTTATTTTTATAAATATTTAAAGAAGAAAAATAATTCGTGATTTATTTTAGAAATTATGTACGATACCATAACCTAAAATAAAATTGAAAATAGTAATTCAAAGTATAATTTAGGCTATACAATTAATTTTGCAGTTGTTTCTGTGTATTTTTGCATAAAAAGAGTCAAACAATTCTCCTGAGCTACCTAGACGACAAACACTAGGGATAAATTTGATTAATTAAACAATGAAAACGTCCTTCGGAAATCAATTTTGTATCTCTGTTTGCTCTCAGTGAATTTTCTTTCAATCGAATAGGATAAATCTATGAGCAACGGCTCGAAGGTGACGATGACCTTGAAATTTATGAATTTAGAACAGAACAATTAACAAATTTAAGGATATTGAAGGCTGAAAGATGAAGAGCTTAAAAATTAGTTGAATGACTTTAAAAACATATCAGTCTCGCCTTTCAGTGATAAATCATGGTCTGAAAAATGCGTGTTTTATTATTGTGTGTGTGTGCAGTTGAGCATGTCTACCATAAAACGGTTTCAGTCAAACGCCAACTATACCTGATAGTTCTAATTTGAAGAACATACGATATTTATTTATGAATAAAAAAACTCACAATGTCATACACTGTAGATAACTAGTGACGCTTAACTTGTTGAAGCCTAGTTCTAGCTCATATAAATTCAAAAATTAATTCAAATTCAAACAAACAAGTTCACACTCACTCAGACCATATTTTCAAGACAGATCAATCTATAAGTACGTGAGTGCAATAGAATGTAATGTTTTATTACTTCAATCGAAACAAGAACAAATCACTAATTGCAATTTATAATTTATGGATTGTATTGTCTTTGATGACGATGAGCAAATGAATTGCTTTCAAAAGAAGATATTTGGATTGGCAATTTATCATATGTGTGTAAAAGTAGTGAATTGCCTCGCTCATTGCCAAAGTATGTGATTAAATGTGATCAAAGGAACCGACTCATTGTAGTTTGTTTAAATAATCTTATCAAAATAAAGCTGATAGGTAAGAGCAGCGAAATTGGCGGCATATTGCAATTGCAAAGTTCTTAAGTAGCAGGAAAAGCTACTTCGTCAAGTGAAGTGTAATGCATTCTGGCAGATTATTTCGATTACTCAAATTTCATTAACCTCTTTATACGCACCAACCGACCTTATTTGCTTGCTGATTTTCCAACTGATTTGATCATGTATTACACTTCGAATTTAAGGAGTCTTTAGTGATTCACTCAAGCTTAAACTACTACGTTAATCAACACTTTGTCCAAAAGGCTAACATGCAAAGGTAATCATTAATGCTTTAGCATTCAATTGTGGAAATTCATTCAAATGATTTACTAAGGCGATTAGAGCATTCTGCTAATTAGAATGCCTTAGTGTTATGCTATTAAAGTTGTCCTCGTAAATCGTTCGCTCTGCATGAAAATATGACATGCTATTGGTAGTTGAATTTGATTTCCATATAATTTGCACGCAATTCCATGAAAGCATGATTTTTGGAGTAGGTTATCGCATAATTATTAATAAAAGTAATTTTTTGCCATACTTGAAAAAGACTCAAATCGATGCAACGATATACTTGATTTCCAGTAAAACAAGTCGGAGTAGCAGGAGAGCGCTACTAACAGAAGAGTTATGTGAATAAATTAATAAATTAAAGAATGACCTACAAATAACAACTTCATTTGCACATGGGATCTTTCAACTGACTTTGAAAAAGAATTATGTGGTTATCATGCATTTAAGGGATGCATCAGACTACGACTATATAGTCGCACTTCTGTCGCAAGTTACACATGGTTAAATGGAAGCCCGCACACTGTGATTTTCGACAATTGTGTCCAGGTCGGCAGTCGCAGGAATTTGCGACTTTTCCGAAAACCAGTTTAGTAGGTAGTTTTTGTGATACTCGCGCAGGCGCACATCATTTGGATATTTGACGCTGACGTGCGCGGAAGTTTCTTGCATAGCGCACAAATGAGTTAGCGCATGTGTTCCTGGCAAAGACATACCTTCAAATGAGCATATTAGTTCTGCGCATGCCTGAAGTTCCTTTGCAAATCTTGTCGCAGTGTGCTCGTATTTGCGTCTAAAAATCGCTGGTTACGGCAGCAAAATCGCAATGTGGCCGAACCCTAAATATGCCGTCATTTTGTTTACGTTACACTGGACGCGTTGTATGAGTAGTCACAGTAACATATCAGCATCACAAACCATTCCTAAAATTCTCTTGAAAATTTGAACATATTTGTAGTGTTCAGGCCGCTCAGAAACGCCTGTCTCCCTCGTACCTATTGTTGCTGTTGGAATTACAAAAGTTCCAATCGGCTATAGCTTTAAAAATCGTCTATAACTTAAAACTCGATTGATATGAAATTTCCAGGTATGTACACCTATCACTAAGTCAACCATATATAAGTTTTGGCGAATTTAAGGATGCCTTTTAAGTTTTACGGACAAAAATTTAAAATTCATTCATCATAATACTAATTAAGTTTAAAAAAAATTTCGATTTCTTTCAGAAATTTCGTCTCAAAGATGTCCAATCGCGAGTGGAGGGACACAAATTTATTAGGGCTCCCTTGCTCCGCTGATCACCGCTACTGTTTTTCTGATATGTAATAACTTAGCCCTTGATGCCCTACGCCGATCCATGAACCCTACGCTCCTGACGTCGACGGTTCGGAAGCGACCTTTTACCTACTCGGTGCCACTGAACCGCGATTTGACAGGTGTCAAAAAGAAAAAGGGATGACGTCCGGTTCGTGCGAATTTGAAGTTCACGTTGCGGAAATCTCGGCGGTGCTGATCCCGGCTCAAAAAAAAGTTAGTGACAGTGGCAGCCGCGCCAATTATTGGATGCTTCCCGGACATCATCCCGTATTGCGGATGACTGCGCCTCCACGATCAGCACCTGGCGCAAAGGAATATCATGCAGTTTCCCACGACCAGCCGAAGCCTTTTAATTTTACAAGTAAGTTCTAATAATAATACAGCTCGTCTAACGTTTTCGAGCCCAGCGTAAGTGTCGTGGAACTACCACAAACTACAGCTCCCCAACGAGAAGGAAGCGAAGCGGCGGCAGCCGGCATTGCATCGCCAGGACGAGCCTACAGCATCTTCACCTAGTTCGCAACTTAGTTGGCAGCATAGCGTACCCGATGGACGAAGTACGAGTAACCGGAGACGAGCATTGAGCAGCACAGCTGTAAGTAGCAGTGATCACTCAGAAATGAAAGTTCCGATGAGGATTGGTCACAGGCAGGTGCTCGCAGGATAGATTTCACGCAAAGAATTGATAGAAGAAAAGTTATGCAGCTAGAAGCACATAATGTACAACTTAAAATTATTATTTAGAAGAAATCAAAATTGGAATCCAACATAGGGTTGTACGATCAATTTCTTTACTTCGATTGGGATTACAAAGGATTTACTAGTCAAGAAGATTCTACAATATTGAAAACATCGAGCATCACCTTTTTAGTGCACTACACAAAACTTGCTTCATTGAATCGCGTGACACTTCAAATTATAATCGGTGCGGACACACTGACAAGGGTGTTAGTGCATTTAGCCAAGTTATGTCAATTGACGTACGGAGTAAATTTCCAGAGTCAGAACAATTTGAGCTATTGCAATTATCGCAATAATTCTGAATCGACTATTACCCAAAGTGATACGTTGTATTGCATGGATGCCTTTGAAGAGTAAAACATACAGTGCGCGATTCGACTGCATTCAACGAACGTATATATATTTCTTTCCTAAAGGAAGCTTAGATATTCTGAAAATGAAATTAGCAAAATTACGTGATTTGCAATGAAAAAAGGTATTTTAAATTTTTTAGCGAAGAGAACAATATTTTTAAATTTAGGTAGGATAAGAGTTATTTACATATAATGAAATTCCACCCATTTAAGTTGAAAATTAATTGAAAGCTAAGTAGGCGCTGGTTTTTTTTTGACTAATTATGACGGTTTACTAATTATGATAATAAATAACAAATAATAAAAGATAACAGAAAAAAGCGAAAATAAATGTGGAAAAGGAAACTTAATCAAGATTTACTTAATTCTAAATGTAAGGACGATGATTTAAGATTTTTCATTAAATTAAGACTGCGTCGGTTGTCCTTATTTCGTTTGTACAGTAATTGCTCTCAAACTCTTATTATTTTTTTTTGTTCAAAATTTGACAGATGAGTGGCTTGGCTGGAATTTCATTTTGTTGCCAGACCATGCACTAGCTACTAAAAAAAATAGATTTGGTAAGAAATCAACGTAGAAATTCTAAGCGACACAATTCCAATATTTGTGATTTTTATTAAGTCTAGAGTGAAGGAGAATTTTTATAAAACTAGCAAACAAACAAAAAAAAGCAAAATTTTTTCATAAAATAAATTTAATGTAATGTTAACGAAAATATCTGGGAATACCTTTTCCAAGTTGAAAAAAACACATCGACTGAATTTTAGACGTAAATTGCTTAAGAAAATTTTTGGTAATAATTAAAATGTATTTGCACCAGCCGATATTGAGACATAGATGAATACAATTTAAACGTTTGTCACAAGTAAAGCTCACAACTGGACTTTAGATACTTATTGTAATTGTAAATACAATTATTTAAAAGAATAAAAAAAAAATATGAATTGCTAGGCTAACTAAATCTTTCTTTCCGTTCTTTTCTAGCAGGAGAATCTCGGCGAACGGTGAGTATGCCGCTAAGAGGGTAGGGTTCATGTAATCTACGAATGGCCGCTTTTGCGTCGCGGTCGGTACGCAGTGCCGTAGCTTGTGGTTGCGTGTTTTTTTATTAGCGTAGATTTTTTCGGGTTTGTCTTAGAGTAGCATATTTCGGGCACCGCGTCGGTGATATCCGGAGCGCTTATTTTTGACGGTTGTTTTCATTCATTCCCTCCGGAATGGGAAGATGTATTTTAGAGTAGTCGATAGAAGTTGTTTGACGCGTTATTAAATCGAGCATGTGAACCGGTGGCTGAATTTTTGTATTTCGGACTAAGTCTGCTCGCGTAAGACCCGCGACCGAAACTCCTCTCCGAACTAGCTAGCTAGCCAGTAGAGTCCTCGGAGTAGACTAAGAGTGTCCGGACTTGTTGACCTGATGGGTACAGTCCGTTGTCACGTTCCAAGACTTCACGTCTAGAACCGATGAGAGGTCGGTTCAGATTTCCCTCGGGAAATCTCGAACGTACTAGACGTGTGCGAAGCGAAGTAATATCATTATAGATACTCGGTCCTGGAAGTTCTCATCGATACCTTTCGTTTGGTACCCATATTAGCTAACTTTGGCAAAAAATGTTAAGGCATCGCTTCCATATATGGGAGGGCTCCCTTTACAAGTCCTATAAACTTTTTTTACCGAACCTTTGGAGAAGTTGGCACTTTGAAGCAAAGGACAAAATTAAGTACATCATGGTATCATTTAAGCCTGCGCTTTCACAACCACAACTTTATCTTCGTCAAATGATAATGTAGATCAGGTAATCTAAAGGAATTCGAGAAACGAAAGCTGAGCAACGATAATAAACTCATATTATTGTTTTCTGTTAAACAAGAAGATTAATTATTATAGTCAATCATTTTGTTTATTTGATATGCGCAGGCTAATTCTCTTTTTTCTTGAAAAGCCGTCGGGCGTTGCTTTGTTCTGTGAGCAAACATGTTTCGTCGGAGAGCGTGGTCTAGTACTGAGAAAATTCGGAATTCGTAATAAGTTTTTCTATGCTTATATATTTCAAGCCTTTCTAGGGTGTCAAGTCTCGGTCCTTTGGTTTGTTTGTGTAGCAGTGTCATAGTGTTTGTTATAGCATCAGGGTCGTGTGCGTGGTTTCTCAGTACTAGACCACACTCTCCGACGAAAACGAAAAGGAGATGAAACAGAAGAAACGGACATCCAACAATCCAAATAACAAAAACTTAATGTCCTGTAGTAATCGAGCAGTCACACAAGCAAACTGCTCGAAAACCTTCCTAACTCTTATCCGAAATTTCAATTGTAGATTTAGACAAAAAAGAAAGATTTAATTACTTCCATTCATAATTGTAATTTATAAAATAGTTTTTTCTTATTATTATTATTAAATTTAATTTTATATCAATTTTCCTTTATATTAAATGTAAACGTTTCCCTTTAATTATATTCTTCATGAAATATAACTTGTATTACTATTTAAAATATTTTTCATTTTTCTTTACTTCAGTTAATTTTTTTTTTAAATTTAAATCTGGAAATTAAAATTTCGGACATGCGAATACTGATTTAATGCATCCCAACGGTGTATTGCACTATCGAACTCGGCTGAGCGAGCAGCTGATTGGATTTACCGGTGGCGACAGGGGAGAAAAGAAAGACAAGGTTTGGACGGAGCGGGAAGTCCACTTACGACCGCGAACCTGCAAGCACGTGGAGAGCGGCCGGCAAAAAATTAATTGCCTTAAGAAAAACAAGTGTTCGATGTCTCGTTCTCACAATTAAAAGTGAAGTTCAATGAGCTCATAATGTTCTCGAAAGTTATATCAAGTGCTCGGTCTGAAAAATTTTCGGTTGAATGAAAAACCTGGGAACAAAAGTAATAGGAAGAGAGTTGCCTTCCTCGTCATTATCCATCTTTATTGTCGTCGTCGTGATAGTAAATAATTGAAAAGCAAGTATTTATTTTCGAGCGTGCAACTATCGTACAAAAAGTGAAAGTTTCCGGAAATTTCACCAAACCCTATGTGCGGCCTCTAGTTTCCCGTTTCAAACGAATGTTTGTCGTTGATTCCAGCAGTCGCGGTCGTTTCTTGTTCATCAGTCCGTACTGATTTCGCTCTTTCACCGCGGAGTGTGCGCCAACAACGAGAATCACCGTGCCCCATTCTTATTAAGATTCACCTATGAAAGTTGGCAATTGATGGTGATTTGGGTGGTAAGCGGAATTCGTATGAAGCGGAACTCGATGTGATACAACAAGCGGCATAGCTCGCACAAGGAGTGAAAGAAGTAAATTTTTCATGAGGGGCGGACGGGAAAGATTAGCCCGAAATTGAAGTGTCGGAGTATGCAGCACTGCGGAGCGAATTCATTAGAAACTTTTGACTGAACCATATAAAGTTTTATTACATATAGCTCTTCAAAATCGGTGAGCCTTGACGTAAATGGAGACGCGATGGGATGCATCGTAGTCACAGTCGCGCTTTCAACGAGAACTGGTGAGTGAACGCTTTTAATTCGATTGTGCTGTAGGATACAAGGTGTGACAATTAAGTAATGAGACTGATTTTATTGCCGCGCTTGTGGTAAACCCATCTCCTTCCCCGGCATCCTTCCCCTCTCCATTGACATATTTACCATTGCTCTAGCTTGTTTAGTTTGCCTGCTGTGTTGTGTTGAGTAGAGGTGTGTTGGTGGTGCTCGTCACGAAAATGGAGAAACGAAATCAAGAGCAATGCGTCGCGATAAAATTTTGCGCCAGATTGGGCGAAACTGCTTCGGAAACATACGCTAAAATTGTAAAAGTGCATGGTGATAGTACTCTTAGTCGTGCCCAGGTGTTTCGTTGGCATAAAGCGTTTAAGGAGGGGCGTAAAAGCGTGAAAGACGAGGCGCGCAGCGGCAGACCAATCGAGGTGCGGACTGACGTGAATGCGCAGCGTGCACGCGCCCTAATCCGTGAAGATCGGCGTTTAACAGTTCGAATGTTGGCCTCGACAAATTTTAACCGACGATTTTGGGATGAAAAAGTTGCGCGCGAAGATGGTTCCAAAGAACCTTTCTGAGGAGCAAAAGCAGTATCAAATGACCGTCCCATTATTTGGCCTCTAAAGGGATCGCCGCCTTATTCGCCCGATATGTCACCCTGTAACTTTTTTTTGTTCCCTACAACAAAATCAGTGGTCAAAGGAACCCATTTTGAGTCGATTACGGACATCCAGGCGGCCGTGACGAGGATACTCGCGGACATCCCAGTCGAAGCGTTCCAGAAATGTTACGAAGCATGGAAAATGCGTTGGAATTGTTGTATAGCTGCCCAAGGGGACTACTTTGAAGGGGATAGCAGAGTTGCAGTATAATTTTTAAATATACGGTTTTCATGGAATCAGTCTCATTACTTAATTGTATCATTGGGAGAAGTCCTAAGCCAAAAAGTTCATATTCGAAATCGTCAATCCGGAAGCGCACCGCATTTTATTAATATCAACGTGATTGGGTTGGCGCCAAGACCACGGATTGTGAACATTTATATTTCAAATTGGTAAAAATTAACTCTCGGGCAGGGAGTCGCGAATTATACATTCGAATTGTATTTTTGTTTTCTGTTTGTCTACCACGGCATGATAGGATCGGAGGAGTTAAATGCTCAGTTATATAAAAATACAACACTTAAATTGGAAGGGGGCTAGCTGATTTTGAGTAAATAAACTACATGTTTTCATCGACAACTAAGAGGATATTGAACACAGTTTTACCAAATAAAAAATACAAAGCTGTGATTATTGTTGAAAGTACTCAGTTGTAGAGGAATGTTAATCACGTTACATATGATCATACAAAAATAAGTGTTTCGTTATTGCGACCTTAGTTTTCCTTCCAGTGTACAATACAAGAAGAAGTTGTTTAAAAATATAATTACTTTCCAAACACGTCAATAGGATTATTATTGTTTCGTTTTATGAGTTCGTTACGCGTTTATGTCACTATCTTGCTCATGAGATTTTTGGAATCGTTCGATGTTTCTTTCTTCTGTTCTAATTATTCATTTACAAAATTTTTTAAATTTTTTAATCAAAGTAAGCTCTAATTTAATCTACTAGTTTGTATACAGTATTAAAAGAAACATTACGATAATACTATAATGTTAAGTCGTTTCGTTTGAAATATATTGAAAAATACAGTGAAAAGAAAAAAGGAGGTAAGAAAATATCCGACTTTTTGGCGGTTATATTCACGAGATGATAAAAGAGCGAGAGGAATAAAATAATGAAAAACTAATGCATTTATATGTGAATAAATAGTTTTTGTTAAATATAAGCAAACTCTATTATGTAAGAAAAACGTTTTCCTTATCGAACATAATAGCGATTGCATTTCACCATCTGGATGTCTCACTCTTATTTGTGGGCCATAAGTCTCGTCGGTAACGACGAAGTCATCTTAAGTCCATCTGTTTTCCCCAAGTCCAGTTTGCCTTCTGAGTCAGCAATATTCTGTGACCCTTAATAGGTTACTTCCTTCTCGACTTCGGTCGATATTTCTTTGACCCCGAAATTCGTGGATGCGAAATTTTTTTGTAGTGAGTCCTTGTGCTGGGGAAAATAACCCATCCCAAGACACGGCAACGCTAGCCTGCCAGCGCATTCACGCGTCCCCAGACAAGGCCAATCCGGTGGATCTCAACATCCTCTTCCGCTGAGGCAGCAGACCATCCCTGCAGTCCTGACCGGACCTTTAATCTAACCATTCCACTACAGTCCGTCTACGTAACTGAATTTAGTACTACCTGCTTAACCCATCCTACGACTATATAAAGTCTTTCCCTTCAGCACATTCTTCAGACACTGAAGATGACTCAAAGGAGTCGAAACGCATCTGCTCACATAACAAAGCAAGGCCCAACGGCTTTTTAATTATGGTATTTAGAGCTAATGTAAGAAGTAATTACCATTTAAGTAAAGTAAACAGAAGTTAATCACGTGCGCGAAGCGAGTTAATTTGCTTCTAATAATGTGTGAATCGCGACATCGGGCTATGCACTGCCACCCTTATGGACGAAATTAGGTTGGGGCTATACTTGCATCAATCAAGAGATTTCAGGATTATCAACCGGTAAAGAAAGCCCGACAGAGGAACTCTTTAGACCAGCACATTCGAGACTAATTTGCGAGGAATTTACGCTTGTTTAATTTCCACAATCTACGATCGACGGAGACCAGCACTCGTCTCCAGACATCGCGAAGCTTCCACGAAAACATTGAAACTTCCGCTAGAAGAGCGAGAATTGTTAAACAAGAATATCGTTTTCCACTTACAGTGCAAAGGCCGGTGTGAAACAAGCAAGATAGATGGAACGAAGCAGTTTTACATGAAACCCAGGAAAGGGGAATTTTTCTCGCTTTAGGAAGCGGCTTCCCGAAAACTTATAGAAGGTTAAGTTTTGGCGCACTTGGGGTTCTTTTGTCTTTTCTCTGGGAGTGGCAGACGAATATCGGAATTTTGGATCGATTATTGTTTCTTGAACAAGCGGTTGAATGGTGTTAGGTATTTTCATTAATACTAGTGGATTCAGCCGAACGTAGACGTTTTGGGCGACTTTCGTTTCGAGAACAAGCGGTTAAATGGTGTTAAACGTTGTCATCAATACTGTCGGATTCAGTGGAGCATTAAAGGGACCTCCAACGATAAGTAGATTTATTTTCTATAAACTTGATAACTACCTTGAACTTCATCTTAAAGTAAGTTATAACAGCTTATATAAAATTATTCGCAATTATTTCTTTGCTTTTGCCCTAAATACGAGTATATATTGGTCTTATAAGTTTATTCGTGATAATTTCTTTTCGCGCAGTGATATTATAGTTGCGAGATTTGTACGGTGATTTTTATAATTTTATGGAAAGTGAAGACAACTACTACGTCCGAAGGCTTGGGGGAAAAATTTACGGAGAGGAGTGGCGCTCACGTCTGTCTTCGACGGACAGTAAATGCAAATTTTATCAGACTTGTAGAATAAAATATTGGTTTTGTATTAAAAATATACTCAATAAGTGCATTATTGTAACTTGATATTTACTACAGGCAGGGAATCTAAAAACAGTTAGTTTTATGATAAAAATTTCAGTCTCTGCTCGCAAAATATTAATTAATAGTATAATAAATTGAATGACACTTATAAATTGTCTGCATTACCTTAATAGTCTTGCACAAAGAATTTTCGGTTGACGTCATTTTCTGAATTATTGACGGTTTAATTCAATTCAATATCATTAAAAATCTACAATAATAAAATGTCCATGATATTTTGAGTTTTTATTCAAACACGGCACAGTATTGTAATTATTAGCTATAAGGAGAGAAATTAAAGAGTACTAGCTTATTTCTATATATTTTCATCGATGTTCTCATATAGACGGAAAGAACTATGATTCTTGTTGTCATCTATTTATCTGAATTATTTTTTATGAAATTTCCATCCAACTACGATGATCAATTGTCTCTATTTTAAATTTGGCGGAAACATTTATTTCACTCGAGCGCTTGAAAATAGAAACGTTTATTGACGGTGCAAGCAAATTTGGCAAACCTCTTGAATAATTTTTATCGGCGATGATTTGGTTCCCAATTTATAGATTAACTACATGCACTTGAGCTTGTTTGATCGGCGATAACATATCAACGCAAGATTTTGCCAACAGTACTCATGAGAATTCGAGGTTTCTGATTTATGTTTTCATTTCCCGTAATCACGTGTGCGATGAGTGTAAAAGATTTCAATCAAGCGTGTCTCAGGCATTTATGGCCCTCCCGCAACCTTACGCAGAATATTTCATACCATCTTGAACTTTCTAAAATCAATAAATTATTCTGTTGCGTGAATAAAACTTCATAGTATACGAGTAATTATTATGTGCTTATTATCAGATGTATGTATTGTATGAGTAATGAAATCTTAACTGAAAGTATGTCGATTTTATTTTTTCTTTGTCAACGCATTGATAGATTTATTACCGTCATAAGATTGCAACAAAGTTTCTTTGAACATTATAAGATGTTTGGTAGTAGTTAATTGGGTCTATTAAGTTAAGATTTTTATGGGTTTGTGATATATGGAGTTTGAATCATGCCAACCTTTTTTTCGAGATTATAGTTTCAGGGCAGAAATATGCCACGTAGATAGTTATTTGTTTGAATGTGATTAAATTTAACCGGGTTTGAGAATGGAACCCATATTTTTTTGGGGGGTGTCAGTGAGAATCCATATTAATTTTAGAAATTATAAGGCGATTCTCTCTCCGGATGTTGGTGTATAAATAGATTTCATCGATAGACGAGAATTATTTTGATCTAGTGAAGCTGTTTCATCGCATATTGTTGAGCGTTTTAGGGACGTGGACTGGACGGACGTGGAAAACTAACTAAACCAAGTTGGGTAGACAGACCTACGCTCATGTCAGAAGGGTTTTGTACTCAACTTACAAAACGCAATAGCCAGCAACGAATAATATCAAGAAACATTTCAAAGAGATTTGCTCGTTTGAAAGAAAATCGCGAAAGTTCGTACATTTCCCCTTCCCCTGCCCTCCACGATACTGATACGGCAATTTTAAGACTTGTTTTGAAAAGATCTCATTGAGACCTTTCTAACGACACCCCACTCGACTACCAATGGTGAAAATTTGTTTTTGAAGGGTCACCTCCCTATATGGGGAGACCCCCCTTAAGCCCCTTTGAAAAATTTTCCCACCCCAAAACTTTCAAGAAGTCCCCACTTCTGACCTTTCCTCAAAGTTTCATGGCTGTAGCTCTTATAGTTTCGGAGAAAAAGTACTGTGACATACAGACGGACGGACGGACGGACGGACAGACGGATACAGGTCGCGATTGCAATAGGGTTTTGTATTTTAGTACAAAACCCTAAAAACACACCTTTTTAATGCGTTTCTAAAGGGTTTGCCAATAAGAGGTGTTATTTTGAATAGCCCGCTATTTCGGTAGATGTCACTTTTGAAGCTGTAATTTTTTGACTTTTGACAAGGAGAAAGTACGCCATTAATAAAAATGGAACGATACACGCTTCAACAACGCATTGAAATTATTCAAATTCACTATTAAAATGGTGAAAATTTAGCAGGGACGGTTCGTAAAATTCGAACATTTTTGGGTCGTCGTGGAGCACCTTGTCGGACCGCAATACAGAAATTGGTGGAAAATGATTCGGAATTCCATCGAAAAATCATCTTGAGTGATGAGGCCCATTTCCACCTCGGTGGCTTCGTCAACAAGCAAAATTGTCGCATCTGGCGCTCGGAAAACCCAAGATTTAGTGTTGAAAAGCCTGTCTATCCTCAACATGTGACTGTTTGGTGCGGTTTATGGTCCGGCAGAGTCATTGGACCTTACTTTTTCGAAAATGAAGCTGGAGCAACAGTTACGGTGAACGGATTGCGCTATCGAGAGATGATTAATGATTTTTTAAGGCCGGAATTGGTTGGTATTGATCTGGAAAACGTTTACTTTCAATAAGACGGTGCTACGTGCCACACAAGCAACGAAACCACGTCCTAGTGGGACGTAGGTACCATCAGTTAGCTGCTGGTCCAAAACTGCGCCTATGGCGGTGTTGGATGTATCCATGCGTAAAGCGAGCCGCTGAGTGGGTGAGAGAAAAGCTGAGGTTGTTGCAGAAGCTATAGCCTGTTTGCAGCTTATGAAAGAATCGTTGGCCTGCTCGGCCCAGGTAAGCTTAGATTTCTTTTTCATGATTCCTTTAAGTAAGTCGGTGAGAGTAGCTTGCAACATAGCAGCTGGTGGAATACAGCGCCGGTAAAAGTTCAGCATTCCCACGAAACGTCTGAGCTGTGTGTGTCCTCGGGTCTTGGGAAGTCAATGATGGCCTGGGTCTTTGGCAGAGGTTGGTCAAAACCTTCTTTCGACACGTGATAGTCGGAAAATGTTACCCGCGGCTGGGCGATCTGACATTTAGTCCAGCTTATTTGGAGGCGTGCTTCGTTTAAAGTCGAGAAAAGTTTAGCGAGGTGCGCCATATGCTCTTCGTGGCTGTCTGAGCTGACGAGGAGATCATCCTGATATTTACGCACGAATGGTAGATTTCTGAAGACATGATTGATTGTACGCTGCATGGTTTGAGTCGCATTCTTCAGACCGAGTGGCATGCCCAAAAACTGGAATAATCCAAAAGGCGTCGTGACTGCTGTCTTTTCAATGTCTTCCGGTGCCATCGGGATCTGGTAAAAGGCTTTGTGAAGGTCGATGACCGTAAACACTTTGACTTGAGCATCCTGCAGCAAGTCCTCTATCACTGGAAGTGGGTAACGGTCGGGGCGGGTGATTGCGTTGAGCTGGCGATAGTCACCGGTAGCTCGCCAACCTCCATTGTCCTTCGGCACCATGTGAACAGGACTGGCCCACTGACTCGCTGAGGGGCGGATGATTTTTCGCTCTAGCAATTCAATCAATTCCCTTTTAGCTGCACTAAATCGCTGACCTGAGAGTCGACGTGGTCGGGCGAATACTGGCGGGCCACTAGTAACGATTTGGTGCTGAGGTAGATCAGGAACGTGCGCCATCTCTCCAGAGCGAGTAGAGCTTTCGGCGAAATTGTCGATAAGCTTTGCGTAGACCTCTTTTAGAGATCCGTGAGGCATAATTCTGGGTGCAGCAATAATAATAGAGTGCAGTTCCGGAACTGGACCAATTGAGCAAGGTGCTGAAAGGCTGGTGCGACCATCTAGTAAGCAGTGATTTCGGAGATCTATGAGAAGTCCGTGGTGTTTCAAAGCGTCTGCTCCGAGAATTGACGCCTGCTCGTTTGCAATGATAAAGCTCCACTTAAAAGGGCGGCGTAAACCAAGGTTTAAGCTGAGCTGTTTCACTCCGAAGGTTGCAATAGGCGTTCCATTGGCTGCAGTAAGAGTCAAACTCTATTTTTGAAGCGGTTTCTTGATGATGTTTATGGGAATGATAGAGAGTTCAGATCCTGATTCGAAGAGAAACCGGATCGAGGAATTGCGATCCAGGACATAAAGGCGGCTTTTTGAAGTGTTGCCGATGACGGCCGCCAAAGGTATCGCCCGCTTCTTCAGTTTTCCTGAGACGGCTGTGCCTGAGCGGAGAAGGAACAAGGCTGCTTGCAATGTTGCGCACGTCCGCCGTACCTCGCCCTTTCATTGGGGCCTGGTGTAGGGGAGCAGGCCTGAGGCTTACGGCCGCTGCGTGATACTGAACGGCTTCTCTGATCTGGATCTCTCGTATTTAATTGGAGCTCGCGAGTGATGTTCGTATGTTGGGCAATGACCTGTCGCATTGCGAATAGCTCCTGCGTTAGCAGATCGGGTGGAGGCTGCGGAGATGCATAGTCGGACGAAGGCATTGAAATTCGAAATTGAGAAGTCCCCATGATAGATGGCCCTATGTCATGAGCCTTATCAGCTACAGCAGCGAGCTCTTCGAGTGTCTGGCCTTTTATAAGGAGAAGCATGCGGCGCGCCTGTTGTGGTAAAAGATCTAACCACTTGACTCGTAAGAAATCATTTCCAACACGTGTGCCGGCAAGTGTCCGTATGTGGCGCAGTAGTTGCGACGGCCTTTTATCCCCGAGATCTACTCCAATCAAGAGCTTATGGAGCTGCGTCTCTGGTGAATTGGTGAGGCGCGAAACTATGGCTTTCTTCAGCGTGTTATAGCTGTCTGCCACCGGCGGCGTACGGAGAATGTCAGAAACGTCCACAACTGTTTCAAAGTCCAGTGCTCCGACAACGAGTCATACTTTGTTGAGTCCAAAGCTATTCTGTGCACGTAAGCCTGTGATTCAATTTGAAAAAAACCTTAGTTCGGGACTCGACCGCCAAAATGACGGCAATTTGCAGCTACTCACGACATTCACCTGTTGCTACCCGGCGGGCTCCGGAGCCAAATGATCTCGTTCCTCGGCTACGATCTGCTCGGCATGGTTCTCCACACTCATTTTGGAACTTGCTGATGATTTACTTAACTGCAATTGCGAGTGTTTTTCGAATTATCGTTTGATATACGCACTGAGTACAATTCACGCTGCCGAATGAGTTCACAGTATTTTGCTTTTCTGTTGTTCTTTTGTTTTAAATACGAGGTCACCACTTTACGAATACTAATAAATTTATTCGCGAACAGAAACTACAATTTACATTTCAGAAGATACAAGTTAGGCTAGGATGAATGTAGAATGAAATGTGCGTCTTGCTGCTCGTGCAATAAACTACCACATGCTGCGACGCATGTATCGAAACTCTATTTTTACGCGATGCTCACTGCAAAGAATCCAAGCGTCGCCAGGGAACGAATGATGATCAAAAGGAAAACGCGTCTGTGATGCCTGAAACGAAGCGTTCACACTCTGCATGTGCATGTGTTTGTATCTCAACCAAGGCACGCGAAAATCTCCCTTGGTATAATTCTTTGTTTACGCCGAGACTGTGGAAGCGGAGGCGCTACATACGTAAGCGAAGAGACAAACAAACTATCAAACTTCCTTAGGAAATATAAGCTGCAAACTGAATTCAAAATTAACTATAAAATTGGGAACAAACTGAAACCAAAACTGAATGACACATCAATGTACAAGATCAACGGCATATACAAACTGACATGCAAGGACTGCGACATGGTGTACCTAGGATTAAGAACACCAAAACTGACGAATACATACAAAGAGCACTTACGATCTTTCTTAAACAACAAGCTGAACTTCAATTATGTGACGCACCTAGAAAAGCCATGCACACAAGTCTGGCGTTATGGCAAACTCTATGGCATTGCTAAACAAACAAAAAAATGGCAGACACATGACATCCTTAAAAGGCGTGAAAGCGAAGTTTTCTGGAAACTGCGATGATTCTCATGTCACCACGATTGTCGTCTAAGATGAATGCACGGTAGAAGCGGAACAAAGCGATGTTATAAAGCCCGCGGGAACAAAGAAAATCTCTCTGTTTTTGGTGTTCCTGAAAGGATGAAGGACCTTTCAATTTTCAACGTTGCGTTTTTGAAGAAATCATTTTCAAAGTGGTGGATCGACGGCAGAGGAACATTTCATATAATTTTTCATTGGAACGCAAATTGGTGGAAATGAGGTGGGGAGATCTAATTGGCAGATACTAAGCTCAGGAAGAAAAAGAAACAGGGCCCTTTTATCGCAGTAAGTTTCAAAATTTATTTTAATAAATTTTGCTGCTTAATTTCTTTATGTATTTTTCTTTATTTTTGGTTGAGTTATATATCTACTTATAACGATTCACTGATTTGATTATATTTATAATTAGTTAAAAATGTGACATTGGGAGCGTTGTTGATGTTCGGTTTGCGGGATGTTTCCGCCTACCTTCATACCGACAGTGTTTGGGGATTATCTGTTTCGTTTCGGGCGTTTATTTAATTTCTATTGGCAAGGCAAGTCTTTCATGCATAATGGGTTTTTGTTTCAGGTATAGGGAAAAGTGTACTCCAGCGAACCGCGTTGTTGTTTGGCCATTCTCCAGGGGCCTTTCTGGCTAAACGTCTACCGCCTACACCTATCTTCTGACGAGCTATCGCTTCCACAGCCCCCAGCCAAAGCACACTCGATTTTGAGGGCAATAAAGAGTGTCCAATCGCAAGGGGAGACTACATGTTTTCGTATTCTTCCGCTCCTTTTGTCTATCCCGTAATCGATATTGCAATTTTAACAAATTATATCAAAATATCTCATCAAGACCTTTCATTTGATTACCTATTCGACTATCCCGGGTTTAAAAATTTAGGGGTCACAACCCTACATGGGGAGACCCCTCTTTTTTGACTATGTAACTTTCATTAACCAGAAGCTTCTGAGCTGTTCACAAGATTTGATGATTGTAGTTTCTAAAGTTGTTGCTGTGACGCACTGATGGACGGACGGACCGACAGGTGCTGATTTTAATAGGGCATTGTAATTTTTTTTAAAAACGCTGAGAAAGCACAATTAAAATATACGTATGAAGCTGATAACCTACTCTCCTTTGGAAGTCGGTTAAAAGTCGCGCTTTCATCAAGTTGAAATAAATTTTTTTTATCTCTTAGATTGCAGCTTTACGTGTGTTTCCTCCAACTGATGCATTCCAAAGGTAAATGGAGTGTTTGCAGATACTTTATCAAAGTTTCGGTAGATTGAACACGTGAATATTTTTGTTTTTTCCATTCAATAAAATAACGCCTTCATGTCGATAATTTGCCTGGTTACGTGTAAAGTGTCTTTAGGCTTAACATTTTGAGCATTAAGATAGATTATTTCATACAATAACGAATAACATGTAATCTTATCGCAAATTTTGCCTGGTTTGCAATTTTTCACGTTTTTGTTCTTATTGTAATTTTATTATGTGTGAAAGCATTAAATTGTGTAACTTTATTGACAGCTCTGCTCTCGCGTCCCTGCAAATTATAGACATAGGAAAATTTTTATTTAGAGTAACGTAAGAAGATACAGTTTGATCTCACACTCTCAGTTATATTAGAAAAGTAATAAAATCTGTATTGGAGCATTGAATTGAATTGTAACTAGGTAAATGTCTCCAAAATTGTTGTAAAACTATGGTTGGATTCTAGAATGTCAGATTTTTAAGCAAATCTGGCGCTGACTAACGATTATAAAAATATGTCAATTAAATTTAAATAAACGTACCAGGAATTCTGGGAACGAAATTATCTGGTATAATATATGGACTATAAACGCTAGAATCACTAAATATTGTGTTTAATGAGTTTTGTACCCACACCTTCCATTTACCCTGTGTTGCACAATTTCTGGATTTTCCCAGGGGCCGGTCAGCTGATCCGGGGCACGTCAGCTGAGTCCAGGCCTGGCGCGTTCATGAAACAAAACAAAAAGTAAATAAAATTTTCGATGCACGTGTTCTTTTACGCAATTCAGAATATGGGAGTGCTGCCAGGTCCTAATAAAAAACTAAAATATTGCATGGAACGAATTTGTTTTTTTTGCAAAGTTACGTATTTATTTTTTGAGATATGGAGATATGTTTATACTCGCGCCAATCCTCGCGTCAGCATTTACCTACCTACCTGCTACCGAAGATTTATGGCTCGCTGTTCGGCTTGTGTTCGGATTTTTCCGGAGGGTTGATTGAGTGTGGATGCTATATGAGTATACTATGGTCAGTACTACGCTTGGCCGTGTGTCCGTCCACCCAGCCGCGATATGTTCTAATTCTAAAGCAGTGCATATCATTACTGAACGGGCTTATATTCCGTCAAATCTCGTTGTCATAATCGGAATTTGAACCAGGGACCATCGGCTTATGGTGTGAGTACTCTAACAACTATACTACGTGAGCTAGATACTATTTCTTGTACACGTAAATATTGCGGCTGTTACACAGCTGTATGATTATAAACACTACTCTCTTAAGTTTGTCGTCGTATTGGCCTTCGGGCTGCAGATTTTATATTGTCTCAAGGTATAACACTTCACCCAGAAGACAAAAGAGCACAAAGAAAACAGTTTACTGTGTTTACATTAGCTTTTATAGGAATGTGGTCATTCATTCATGGGAAAACTTAATATCTTCTAGAATCTGTTACTCATCTAA